>JAHLSL010000010.1:9906777-9966661 GCA_025920805.1 Petroica traversi
CTTACTGAAGCATACTGAGTTAAAGACTTGCTAAATGCTAGTGAAATTTTAAGAGGAAGGAGCAAAACATTTCAAAGGGTAAGGCCTTAATCTGACATTGTATGTTTAGGGATTTTTTTCCTTATGCAAGCATGGGATTCTATGGATGCAATTGCCTACATGTGGTAGGAAACTTTGCATTTAATACTCCAGAATTATCTGTAGCTGGGTATTCTCTCAACCTGATATAACTTAACTGAATCAATATTTTTTAAAAATTGAACAGATATAAGCCATTTGGAAAGACAGAATTAGTTGCTCTTAGGAAAAAGTCGTATTATCCAAGGACTATGCTGCCTAAATGCCTAACTTCATTTTGGCATTTAGGCAGCATCTAGAGATAACGATCCTTAAAAATATTTTATCATAATGAAAGTCTTGTGTGGAACTCCTTAATGTACATCAAGGAAGAATATTATGTATTCCATTTTCCATTCCTAAATTTAAAATGTGCTCCTTACCTGCAGTTAGAGTGAATGGTATTTGTTGGTGCTCTTGCCATGTGGAATCCTTGACAGTCATGTAAATGTGATGAGATTAATTAAAACCAAACAATAACAGTGAGGCCAGAAACAAATGGGGCAACCCCCTGCCTGCCTCTTCTTTCCAAGACAGAAATTTGGGAAGATACCTTTTAAAGGGAACATATGCTGGTGTGTTGTAACTTGTGTAGGACTGGTTGGCAAAGTTTTTTTTCTTGGCAAAATTAGTCCTTGTCCATCCTGTAAAGGTTATTTTGCCTTGCCAAAAGTGACTAAAATGATTTTGCCAAATAGAGTTGTTGTAGTTTATGCTTAACACTTTTGATTCATTTGTTGTTTTCTTGTGTGCTTTTTTTTTTCCTTTGAAATCCGTAGGCATTTCAGCAGGACTATGGAGGAGCTGGTTCACGATCTGGTCTCAGCATTGGAAGAAAGTTCAGAGCAAGCCAGAGGAGGTTTTGCTGATACTGGAGATCATTCTCGAAGTGTATCTTGTCTTCTAAAGAGACAAGCAAGGAAAAGGAGGGGACGGAAAAGACGTTCCTTTACCACCCATCATCCCTGGGAGACTGGGCACTGCCTAAGTGAAGGCTCTGATTCCAGTTTAGAGGAATCAAACAAAGACTACAGGGAGAATCATGCTACCAAGAAAGACCACAGTGATTCTGATGACCAGCTGTTGGTTGCTAAACGCAGGCCATCCTCAAACTTAAATAACATCAGAGGCAAAAGACCTCTGTGGCACGAACCAGATTTGGCTGTGGACAGTTTGGGAAACAGAACTTTGCGCAGGAGGAGAAAGGTAAAACGCATGGCAATTGATCTGCCATCTGAAGTCTCTAATGCACTGACAATAACTCAACAGCAGGATAACAGCAGAGATCAAGAAATGGACAATAACAATAAATCATGCCAACACCCAGAGTTTTCCAAGAGCAAAGTGAAAAAAAGAAAAGTATCTGCAGCTCGACAAGGACCAGAAATCTTGGATGAAGGAGTAGTTATAGAAAATGAAGAAGTGAATCAAGCAAATAAAGACAAAATGGAATATGAGGAGCAAAAAGGCTCAGATGAGAACATGAGTGACAGGTTATTCTTTCTTTTTCTTTTTACAGAAACTTTGGATAAAATTTGTTTGCTTTAATTACTGTTGCTTGTATTGGGAATCTTCAGATTTTTTGTTAATTCCAGAATTAAAACTCTAGCATCAATAGTATCTGTTTTAACAAATTACTCTGAATTTTTTTATATCTGCTATTTTTTATGTATTAGTTGCTCAGTAAAGGAATTTAGCCTAAAATAGAGAGGGATATAGCAGAGGAATAACCAAGAAAACAGTTTTGTTAAATAATACATTCTAGTTATTTCAAGATTAAGAATGATAAAATAAATACACGTATGAATAACATGGACTTTTCTGGGTATTTCAACTGGTAACAGTTCTCAGATAAGAATTTAATGTTTTTCCAATTTCTAGTCAGTGGTGCTTTGATTGTTATCTCTATTTGTCAGAAAGGTTGACAGTGTTTAGAGTCACCATTTAGACAGTATGTTCTGGTGTGTCATGGGCATAAAAAGTCTGCAGGTTGCCAAGGATATACATCATTTATGAAATGCAAAAACCAATTTACAGTTCAGAACACCTGAGCTTACCATTAGAAAAATGGAGGAATGATGACCCTTTGGGTTGGAGGATGGATGACACCTCATCCATCCATTCCAGATAGCAGTCATACTACAGTGGTAATAGTTTCCAAAGTACTATTTTGACAACACAGTAAGGTGTAAGTAATTTTTCCACATACACAGGGGATGTTAACTGCAGGGCCTGGTAAGCCTGGTTTTGTTTATTTCACGTGCCAGGTTCTGAATGCAGAAGTGTCAGCAAGACAGACACATCTTAAAAGATATAATTTTGATGAGTTCTTGACGGCACTAGTTTCCCTGGATTTTTACAGGCATGTTATCTATAAACGGTTAAGCCTTTTCCTTACTGGTAGAATCGAGATGCAGAGAAGGGTTTTGACCAGAGCAGTCAGGTTGGTTACTGTAATAACAGCAGTGTTGGTGAGTGGCTAATTCCAGTTCCAGTCAGAAAGGCCCTAGTTCTTTTTGTTACATATCAGCTCTGTTGCTCACCTGTGAACAAAAAGCAGCTAGAAGAGCTAAGTAAATCCCAAACCTTAAATGTTTTTCCTTACGTATCAATTACTAGAGCAGAACTCATCCTTCAGGGCAGCCAGTGTAACTTTAGACATTTCACTTTGGCATGCAAGTTAGGAGTCTGTGCTGACAGGAAGGCTTTAGAAAACTTCTCTCCTTTTTGGTGATAGCTAAATCTGTTTCTCCAATTTTGGGACCTAAAGACAGATATGCAAAAAATTTCCTTCAAACTAGGAACCACTGTAAAATTTTTTATTTATGAAAGACTTTCTGTTCTGCTACAAGAGTAACAATTCTTTAACTCAAAAATTCTATAGCTAATTTTTGGGTGGAGAAAAGAGTGATTAATAAGGATATTCTCTTGTAGACTCACAGATCTGGGCTTATCAGGTCAGTCTGAATCTTTTTTCTCAAATGTTACTGTTTTAAAAGGTGATCTTCCACTTCAAAATGCTTGATGTTTTGTTACCCCAAATGCTGCTGTTGCTCAGTCATACTCCAAATGCTTGTCTATGGCCCCAGTAAATGATCTTTAAAACCATTCTCGTCTTCATAGGGTTTTCTGCTCATGCACACAATAGAATGATGGTCTGTCATTCTGCTGAATTTCTTTGAATGCCCAGCTGTACCAGAAAGCTTTGAATTCACTGAATTAGAAAATTTGGGTTTCATAGTGTGGTTAGAATTCTGCCATATCCAAGCCTCTCAGGTGATACTGTATCGGAATGTTTTGTATGTACATAATTTTAACTCATTTTACTCTAACACTTAAATGCAATAGTGCCTTTATTAGAGATCATTTAGCTAGAAGAATTTGAAAGAACAAGCAGACTATTAAGAAGAGTTTGTTCGGAAAGTGAAAGCTGAGAGTTGAAAAGGGAACGTGGGATTGCACAAGGAGCTAACAAAGCATCTTGGATAACACTTGCACTTCAGCAACACTTTCTGGAAGAGGAAGAATAAAAAGCATACAAAATTGTTTTAGTTTTATATGCAATAATGTGTGCAGTGGTATTCAGTGCCATAGTTCAGTAATTCTTTAAAAAAGGACTAATTTTTTAGAAGTTTCTATTTTAAAAACAAAACAAAGCTCATAATTTTTAACAGAAGTTAAATGGCTTGGCTCTAAAACCAGTCAGAAGTTTTCAGTGTATACATGAAATTATTTGAAAATAACATGTTTCTGAAGTGCACATCAAAAATGTGAAGTGACACTTCTTTTGCAGTTTTATCTCTCTGTGCGAGTGTTCAAACACCAAACCCAGCAATTACCAGGTTCTAAGTGCATGATTCAAAAGTAGGAGGAGTCGTCGTCTTCAAACTCTTGAAGTGTTACCATCTAAATAATCCCAAAGATGAATTCCTGGGAGGATTATTTTAAGCACTGGAAATGAGATTTCTGTGATCAGAGCTTCTCTGTCCTTATCCTAAGTGCTCAGCTTTTGGCCTACCTCAGCCAAATTCAGCAGTGTGGTGTTCTGGGTTGTGGTTAATTCCCACAAGCTTTGGCACTTGTTTGTGTTTGAAGTGACGAAAGAGAGGTGAAATCTCAATTGTCGGTTTTGAAAGAGAAGCAGCAGGAGCTCAGAGACACCACCCACTGTGGCCAGAGGAAAACAGGAGCTGTGCAGATGCTGGGGCCGCACGAAGCTCCATGTGTCATATAAAACCAAGACAGCTTATTAGGCACCAGACAGCTTATTAGTCATAAGAACTACAAATGGCAAGTATTTATTTATTTCCACAAGTGTAGAAATAAAGCTGTGAAAGCTTTTTGGATAGCTTAGCCATTCCTTCCAAATTTTTGCTTTTACATGCTGTTTTACAGAACTAAAAGGAGTCTGTGGCATTTTCCTTTTTCATGGTAGTCTTGCTGAGAGTGGAATTCTCATTACAAAGCAAAGGAATTAGCATTATACCCTGCAATATTATTTTACAACTGGAAATAAATTCCATCATAACAGCTTTCATGTGCTTAGATATTAATGTATTAATTCCAGAGGTTTTGAGTTTATTCAGTGAAGTAACTGCCATGTAGCAATTATCTCGACTGTAATCCCTGCCCTATATGACTGTGGCCCGAGGAGAGTGAACCTTGTGGCTGCCTTAGATATGCCAGTGTTAGTTTGAATTTTTAATTTTTAAAAAATTTTTCAAAAACTTCAAGTGGTTATGTTTTCATTTGCTGGCTAGTCCTTCAGTGAGAATTATTTGACAATTGAAATAGCTTATTTAAATAAGGGAAGCAGACTGTTCTCAAAATTGGACATTTTGGTAGGGAATGTGGCTGAAATATCAGGGTTGAAAGAATAACTTCATTTAAAAATCCAATTAATAAATGGACGAGAAGAATCTATGAAGAATGGAGTTTTTTTCCTTTGAAATGGATGATGTAAAATTGTGCACATTGGAATCTATGGACAGGAGCCACCTATGTTATAATTAAAGTGAGGATGGGGTAATTATTAAATGTGAATTACTAGATCTTGTAACATTAGAAAGTTCAAGTCTTGGTCTCCTTCGTGAAAGATGATTCCCTTCTCATTGCATGCACACCACCCTTCTTCTGCTTGGGGCAATTGTTCAAGTGCTTAACTCTGTTCTGATTACATTATGTAAAAGAGATAGTGTAAGTGTTGCTTATGCATCAAGAATTTGGATAAGCCTAAGATACAGCAAAGATTAAGACAATCTTGTAACACAGAGCTGTGTCTAAATATATATATATGTTTTAAAAAACCCAATCACTGCTTTATGTCACCTGCTACCATATTGTGTTTCAAATCCTGTCAAGTTGCCTCCCAAAGGAAGACACTAAAAACAAAAATATGCTGATAATTAAACACAAATTAGCTACAAATTTTGTATAATTCTTCAATTCATATGAATAATTCATATATTCATATATTATAAAACCCAAGACTTACTTTTGTGAGAAATTAGAATTTAAAAGGAAATACTTTTTTTGAGTGTACTTATTTGATAGAGAAATAAAAAATAATTTATTATTAAAAAAATAAAAATCATTGAAAACAATTTATTTCAAGTATAGGACAGCACGCAAATTGTAACATGAATGAGTGTACAAATGTAAAGAGACCTGAAGTTCTTGTGGGTAGTTCATATGGCTCATGAAGAGTAGCCATAGTATCTATAAAATGTACTGGAATTAGTATGCTGATCTGAAGTATTTGGGGTTTTTTCAAACTGTTCTACATCTCAGAGTAAGTAAAATATGATAAAATTTTTGTGAGAGTATTACCTCCTTAACATAGCTATTCTCTTGATAAAAAGTGAAATAAAGGGTTTACAAAAAAGTCCTTTCTTATGAAACTCAACAATGTGTGACCTGTGTATTAAATGTATTGCTTATTCAGAGACATGTGGATTATTGCATGTAACAGTGTGCAAAGAACTAAATGCCTACTCATGTCTTTGACTTTAGAATACAACTTGTGTGTCCATGTTGTAAACACACGTTGTAATTTCAAGGCCATGCAGGAAGTAACAGAAAAGTAAACTTTACACTTTTTTGTTGTTGTTGTTATTGTTGTTGATGTTATGATCATGAATCATATTTATCTTCTTCAGGGTAACCTTTTTTTTATTTAATTGGCTACCTTTGTTATAAACTTTTTTGTTCTTCCCAAGTTGTACATCATGAAACCTTAAGCAGTGTCTTTTCCAGAATATTTGCAAATGGTGTTCAGAAAGGTAATTCGATTTTCAGACTCTTATATTTCATGTGCTGAAGGAAGGCTTAGGCTGCTTTTGATTTAGACTTTTCCTATTTTATGGAGCAGTGGTGTTCCAGGATCAAGCTGAATTGCACAGCATAAGAAGGGAGCATTGAGCATTTGATGGAAGCAGATAATAAAATGCATCAATTGTGTCAGCATCTCGTTGCAGTCGCATCTGGCTTACTGTCAGGGTACCATTAGATTCCCATGGTTTTATATGCCAAAAATAAAACGCTTTGTAGTTAATGGAACTGGGATATTTGCAGTTTGATTAAAGAAATCATCCAATTTTCTCTCCGATCTCTGTTGGGCTTAAGTTCAATCTGAGCACAGCCTTGTCTCCTTAAAATTTTACGACTGAAAGATCAATTGTTCTTTTGATCTGTTTCTTTCTTTCTCTTATTACAGTGAATCCAGCAGTCTGAGCAGCAGTGATGCTGGTTTGTTTACCAATGATGAGGGAAGACAAGGTATTGAAACAATCTTTCCCTTCTCCACCCCTCAAACCAGTTGAAATTCTGTAAGCGTTACAAGTTATTTCGTAGGTTAATTACTCTATTTCAGTTGCTACTACTGTTTTGATGAGTAGAAGTATAGCTTACTTTCTCGTTTGTTTTTGTTTTTAATTTTATCAGAGGGTGTCTTGAATGCATGGCTTAGTCAAAAGCCTTATTGAGAAGCAGCCTCTCTAATATGATCAAGTTACTTAAAACTTGAGCATCTCCTAAAAATCATCTATATTAAGTTTTGTTTCCTCAGTTCCTCCAATTTTCTGACAGGACTCTGATTGTGGTACTGCTTCTCTTGCTATTCTTGAGGTGGCTTTTTTCTTTCTTTTCCCCCAAATTGATAAGGCAGGATTTTATAATTCTTTCTCATTCAGTAGTATGCTTGAAAAGTAATTTCAAACAAACTACTTTTTCTGCAGTCTAAGACTGAGATTAGAGCTGTTTAACATCTCTCCTACAAAAAAAAATTCTTTAATATGAAATACAGTGTAGACTGAAACTTTTAGTATGCATAATGTTCTCACATGTTTTTATAGTGATAAAACCATTGAGGATGGAAGTAAAAGGCTGGTGTTTTTATCAGCTTTAGTCTTTATTGCAACACATTTACCTGTATTATGCTATGATGGAGTAAGAACTCACTGGTATTGACAAGATACAAAAATGAGACAAAAAATAGTCTATCAAGTATTTAAGACTTGCTTTATTGTTGGAAATTTTAAGTTAATGGTACTAGAGGGTATTTTCATACACAGTTTGCCAAAGGCTGCTTGTATGCGTGCAACAAAATAAATCCTGACCCCTTCTACAAAACTAGGTTAAAGGAATGTTTGGGTTTTTTTTCTTTTCTTTAATTTCTAATTCCATCTGGTTTTGGGGGGTGTTGGGTTATCTTCAGTAGGGAGAGGAGTTTTCCTACTTAAAACAGAAGTGTTACGTTTCTTGTTCAATAGTAACTTGTGCTGCGCAAACTGTACCTCCCAGCCTGAGGATCTGTTTTCAGTTGAGCTAACTCAGGGTTTTTTGAGAGTTCAGGTTCACTTTGAAAATTTAGATTGATCTTTTAAGTACAGTGCTTCAGGGCATTTTTAAGTATAAGATGAGTCAAAAATATTTACTTCCCTATTTGAATTTTTCTTCTTGGAATTTTGAAATTTTTTCAAGTAATTTCTATCTCTTTAAGTAAGGTGAGGTTATTTTATCTCTGGGTTGATTTGTAGCTGAACTGACATACATACAAAATGGTCAAGAATGAAGGAAGGAGAAAGTCAGTCTGACAGAAACAATGGAAAAGCCCAGGCGAGATATACAAAGCTGGAAGAGGACAGGATGGAAATGTATTAAGGGAAGAAATGGCTGGTTTTGTTTTGTAGCTTTAAAGCTAGAATCTAATTCCTGTTGTACAAGTGTTCTTCCTCCAAGATATCTGTATCTATATCTATCTTTAATCAGAGCAGCAGCATCTAGACCTCATTTGTAGTTCAAATTTTCTGCACTTCTGACTTAAGGTATCTGGTAAGTCAAGTGGAGAACCAGAGATTGATTAATGTTGCCTGGTAAAATACATGGTTTAAATGATGGCCCTGGCATCACTTAGAAGTCTGGATAACAGAGGACTAGAGGTTCCTGTTCTTCTGGGAAACATTTGTTCGTTTAGTGTTTCTGAGATTAAGAACTGCATCTCATTTATTGCAGACAAATAGTCTTTATAAAACTTTAATTAGTTCCCAAAGCATAGTCATCCTATGGGACGCACATTCTAGACAGGAAAGTGACTAAAGCAGCAGTTCCCTTGAGCATTTAGCCAGTCAATTAAATATTTGAGTATTTAGTTATGAACTTTAGAGTGCCTGACTTTGTGGCATTTAATATTTTCCAGATTTTTTTTTTTAGAAAGGATATGGAACTAAATTCTGTTACAGTAGCTACTCTTCTGTTGACAGGCTCTCAGAAGAGTTTCAATTTTTTAAACTTGATTCAAGAAAACTAGGTATAGTGTTAATTGGGGTAGTTTTACATATATTTCAATTTTCATCAATTCCTATCATAAAATAAAAGTGTTGAGACTTGAAAATCCTCTGTTCACCTTCTGTGTGCTGTACCATCTAAGGTTTTTTAAAACTTCTCTACTCTTTTCCTTTCTCTTTTCCAGTCTTGCAGCTTTTTTGTTTGGTTTATTTGGTTCCCCTGAAGTCCTCATCTGAGCCTAGCCTCATTTGCCCCTATTTCAAGTACTCCAAGTGCTTCTATTAGGTCATGTCAGAGGGCACAAGCAGCTCTCTTGCTGAGCTCTGTCCCACTTTTGTAATTCCTTCTGGCAGAAGTAACCGATGCTTGATTTTGGCAGGCTCAACGTGGCAAATGTTTTTATTCTGTGTCACACTGCAAATCTTAAAGAGAGCAAAATCTTAAAAATCATGGAAAATGTTTAGTGATGGTACAATCATGTAAGAGGGCAGCTGCTGAGCTATTATAAAACCTCAAGTGACTTTTTATGGGTTATATTTTCTTCAGAGGTTTTCAAATTGGGCAGTTTAGGGGTAAGGTTTAATACTTAGGAAAAAACCCAAAACACTGGAATTCTACCAAGCTCTTGAATATGGTGGTGGGAGAGTCTGTCAACAAAGTAGTTGAAAGCAGCTGAAACTTATGTATGAGAAATCCTCATGACTTCCCTTTTTCTTCCTCTTTTTTTTTCCTTTTGTTTCTAATAGTATTTTCATGGCTGTTTGCAATTATTGAAAACTTTAATGGTAAATAGTGTTATACCTGATGTAGGAAAAATTTTACAAGAATATTTTTGAACCAAAATGTCTAGTTTTGCATTGCAACATAAAATGCAACTATGTGTTAGGTCTAACTAACTAGTAGGATCTCCTGCAGCTTCAAGGCACTTCACAGTTCTTTACAAAGGCACTTCACAAGTTAAGCTTTCAACACAATGTTAGCAAAACTGTTGTTAATCAGACACTAGTGGATGATACCCTGTTTTGGGGGAAGAAATAGTTAAATTGCAAGTATGTTCTTTAGTGAACTGTATAGCTTGGGTATAGCAAATAAAACATACTCTGTGTTCCTAGTTCATCTACACTTGGGAAAATTCAAAGTTGACTTAAGACCTCTTCAGTTATGGTATGCAGCACTTGAAATGTCCTTTAAGATCTAAGCAAGTAGGAAGGAATATTATGTTAATAAAGTGTTAACAAGTTAAAATTGGAGAAGGTCAGGGAATGTCAGAGTTCCACTATGGATGTGGCTGAGCGTTTAAAGATAGCTGTTCATTATTTTACTATTAAACATATATTCATTACTGTGTCCTTTATGAAAACGACCCAGTACTGATTCAGTATAAGAATTCTAGTGAGGAACTAATTTGGACCCTGCACAGCATGTCAGTAGCTGCAGGTGACAGGGTGTGTTTCTCCATATAAAAAAGAAATGGAGTGTGCAATGCAAAGTCAAATCACACCAGGTTTGAACTGTTGTGTCAAGTAAGTTTATAGCTTTGCAAATGAAAAAGAAGTAATATGAAGCTGTTGCATATGACTTGAGTAGTTGAAATCCTTAATATTTATATAGTATAAATTTTATATGTATATCTTTTGTGAAGGCAGCTCTGTTAAGCACAAAGAGCAAGATGCAATGTTCCTCAGTGAATGGGTAACTTCAGATTCTTCTCTCCCAAAACTCCTGGGATATGTTACGGTGAATATCCTGATATCTCTGTTATCAGCTGTTAACAGTGGTGGGGGGGGGGTTTACCTAGAAAGAGGTGCACTACCCCTGGAAATGAGACTAAAAGCCTAGGGTATTCACAGGCCCTGTGCTCTTCCTCTCCATGTGTAGCTTGGTGGATAGCAGAGCATCACGTGACATTTGTAGGACACCAATGCCAAACTTTTCACAATAACTTCTCCAAGTATGTTGCGGTTGTTATAGGCATGAGCATGTACTGCCTTCTACTGAGCCTGCTCTGGCCATTTTGTAATAAAACAGGAAGGAGGGGTAAAACTCTCTTAATGTGCAGTGGAAAGTTTGTTATAAAATGGCACTGCTTTAGCTAAGGTAAGATTCAGGTGAAGCTTTTCTTAACATGAAACTGATGGTGATGCAGAATGTGTCTGTGTCCATAGAGGAACTGCCAGAAGCACACATAATTTTCTAAACTTCTTGAAGAAGAAGGCAAGGAATTTCACATGGAGCAGTATTTAGATAAATATGTAGACATAATAATATAGAGTGAAATTTAGGGAAACAGTAATTGCAGGGAAGGGATCGCCTAAAAATAACTAAATAAATTAAGCCAGAAACTGGCTTTGAAATTTTAGTATTGAAGTTGTCATTTCTGAGCCTTAAGTTGACTCTGTTATACTGATCAATGCAGTTATAATTCAATGTAAATTAGTTTGAAGTAATTCCTTGAAGCGTTAGCCTTGCACACAAACAAGTTTGATGTATTTTTAAAATGTGTTTAGGAGGATGCATGGGCTCTATTTTTGGAGATCTGGAGGCTTTTCTACCTTTCCTGTACCTTGGAAAAATATCATAATTTGCTGTAGTCCTGTGCTGAATCAGCATCCTAGGAGGAAAGGACAGTGTAGTGAAGTCAAAAATGTTCCTTTGAGCTTTTAGTATTCCTAAGATCACATTTGCTCTGAATACTGTGCTGCCTTTTGAGAGCTGCAAATTAAGTAGGATAGAATCCAAGTGTTTGGTTACCAAACGCTTGAGTGGGGGGAGGAGGGTATCTGTGTTTTATTGCCTGTATGTATGAGGTAGGGAATTAATTAAATGCAAGTCTTCCCTGGCTCTGAAAGTGGCATCCCTCCAAGGTGGAGCAGCTGTTAAGTAAAATGCCTGTGAGTGCTCTCACCTGGATAAGAATAGTAGTAATAGGCTTATGCTTGCCTCAAGGTGATAATATGATTTAAAATATTCAGAGGATTCAGAGTTGTTGAATTTCACAGACAAAGAAGCTAACAACCAAGTATATCTGGATCCTGCTGTCATATGGAAAAAGACTGAGAGGTTCAGATCTGAAGTCTGCCTTTGGCTGTAAGCAACATAAGTCCTTAGGGAAGTGTATAATGCCATAAAAATTAAGGCATCTTAACAGATAATTGCTTAACATATTAATATTGCTGTTGCACAAAAAGAAAAAGGAATTTTATTTTTTCTTTCCCAAAGAACTGCTGTTGGGTATATAGCAAAGGTACCAGTTTCCTTCCATAGCTGCTCTTCAATTTTCTGCACATTCCACCAACCCAGTCTCAAATTGTAGCTTTCTTCCAACACTGCACTGCTTGCCTCTTACAGCTTCTGTCACTGAACTCATCCGGGAACACCATTTCAGAATTGTATGCTTACCTCCATGGATGAATTGGGTGTAAGAATTCTACTTTTGAGCTCGTGATTGTATTTCTTGTTAGTGAAGGTGTCTGGAGGTCTCATGACAAAATACAAAGAGAAGTTTAGCAAGTATAAAAGTTCGGAAAGTGTTTCCAGACATAAAAGTTTGGAAAATCAAAGCAAAGAATTTCAACCTCAGTTCTGAACCGCTGACCAATCTGATTAAAAGGTGTGATTCTCCTTCCACTACCACTTTTGTCCCTATTAAGTATTCCTAGAGTTCCTCCAAAGAGCCCAGACCTGGCTCGAACAAAATGAGGATAGAATTAATGGTGAATGCCTTTGTGAAATGTCATAGCTATAAATGAGGATTAGAGTGAATAGGGAGAGCAGGCTGAAATGCTTCAGGAATGCAAAGAAATTTAAATCTATTTTGACCTGTATATCTCTTTTCACCTTTGTTTTCCTCTTCCTCAATCTAAAAGATACTGCTCTGTAGGCTCTGCAAATTTTGCTTTTATTATCATTAAGGGTGTAAGGATCCCATTTCACCTGCAAGTGACCAGTGAAGGGCTTTAATTATTCTATATTTTCTTGAAGTACTTGTCCTGATTTAATGTTTACAGACATTTTCACTTGTGTTTGGTCTCAATTATTCTTTACATTGCAACAAGTTGTTGAAAGTGTGTTGGATTTCATTTTTCACAAAATTTTGGCTTTGGTTTTCATCATTTGTATTTCCCCACTATGGCATTGAGTGACAATGAAATTTTGCACAAATGTTTTTTTTTATTCTTGAAATATCTCTCACAAATCTTGCATTTGTATCTTGCTTAGTTTATTTCCAGATAAAAATTGAATTGTAAAACAATTTATGTGCAGAAATAACAAGGTGTGGTGTGGATAGTTTGAAGTAGAATAAAGTGCACAGCGCATACCTAATCTAATTTTTGGGTGGAGGAAAGGAAATTTTGCATGTCGTTTGAAGATATTTTCTGTGTTTCTGAAACTAGACAGTGTGTGGGAAAGAACATGTTTTAAAACAAACATAAAAATTTATTTTTAGTTGCCTGTGTGTTTATGAGCTAATTTTAGGAACAGATTTTCAGTCTTGTATTTCTAATCTTGTCTTATTTCTTCATTTAAATGCAAGTATTTAAATTCTACATTGAGAAATACTGTCAGTAAGAATGACCGACTTTGTGTTATACTGCAATATAATTCTCAATCATGTGATACTGTCAGTTTTCATTTAAAATCAACTTTTTCAAAACTTATTTCTAAATGAACTTAATCAGATTAACATCATGTAGTCACATCTGTTCATGATTGTTTTCCCTTTTTACTAGCCATACAAATCATGAAATTAAGCTAATTATATACCATTATCAGCTGCAAAGAACCAGTTTCAGTTTTACCTTGTAATTCCCTGCAGGAGATTAAGGCTTGTTTTTTTTGTTAATATGTAAAGTGCAGTAACTTAAATGGATTTCCCCACAGTTATTGCCAAAAGGATTAACTAGTTTATTATTGTTTTCACTATTGTGAATTGGTTTTAAAACATTACATTTTATGATGTTTCATTGATGGCAATGCTTGTCATGCTATTGAGAAACATTTTCCAAATAAAACTGCTGTATAGGAGTAATTGTTATACAGCTATAAAGCAAAAGAAAAAATAAACCTGTCAGAGTATTTATTGATGGTAACATCTGATTTTTATCTTCTCTGCTCCTCCCTCTTTTTGGGGGAATTTGCGGACCCTGCCCTCACATAGGTGATGATGAGCAGAGTGATTGGTTTCATGAAAATGAATCAGGTGGAGCATGTGGAATTACGGGGGTCATTCCATGGTGGGAACAAGAAGACTCCACAGAACTGGAGAGAGAATTGCCTGACCCAGTCTTTGAAAGTATCTTAACTGGGACTTTCCCTTTTATGTCCCGCTCAGGGAGGAGAGGTAAGTAGCAATCAAGCAAATGAAAGCTGTAGAATCACTTGCGTACAGCAGAAAGATATCTGTGGATTATATGAAATATGTGAAATGTAGACAAGAATTTGAAGTTACCTGTTTATTTCCTTGAACTGTTTAATTTTTAAGAAATCATTAGACAGAAATAACTCAAAGTAAATTGTTGTTAAAGTCTCAGAAGGTGCAAAACAACTCATTTGGGTGGCCTGCTCTTTTACTTGTCTCAATGTTTGCGTTGAGAATTTTTCAACATTCTTTAAAATTGTACTTGATGTTCAGTTTTGTTCCTGACTTCTGCTGTAATGTATAGAATTCTGTAGAAGTTCATTAAGTCAAAGGCTGGAAAGTCTAATGTGACTATCTGCTTTCCTTTGTAGTCAGGTCATGTTGTTTGTATAGATGAAGAAAGGGTTCCTTTAGAACACACCTCGAGAATGTAACTTAGAAAGTACCCTTTTTCTTTATTTCTGAAATACTTTCAACTGCTGTGGATCCAGTGTAACCAATGGTAAGTTCTACCAGTGCTGGATTGCATTTATAGTAGGAACTTGTCCAAAAATTGAAGTTCAGGCCTCAACTTGCTGCCAGAGAATTTTATTGTACCTTCTTCTGCCTCAAGAATCTCCTTTCCTATTCAAATACAAATCTTCTATGTGTGAGTGGTCAAACTTTTAAACTGGATGTGTTGAGTCCTTTTGTGAGGCTTATTCTCTAGACTCTTGGAATTCCTTCTGAGGACTTCATCTCTGCAGATTGGCCAAATTTAATGTTTGCACGTGATAAGGAAGTTGTAAATTATGCAAAAATCGCTTTCCTAGTGTAGTTAAGTATGTTCTGCTTATGCAGCTGATGCTGAAATGATTTTTGCCTTTTCTTTTATATACCTTTTACATAGTTCTGTGTATTCACAACCCTTCACTTAGTCTAGTGCTTAGTGTTTTGTAAGTGTTCTGCAGGCCAAGAGACTAAACACCCCAGAGCTGCAGAGCCAGGGAGACCAAACATTCTTAAGAAGCCAAGGTCCCCTAGTAGGACAGATTCTCTAGAGGTTAGCTCACCCCATCCCCATTATTGGGATCCCTTGTTAGATGTGCTCATGTGTAAGGACTATAATTTGTGTACATGATTGATGGTGGGTGTGCATTGCGACGCAGTCACCTGGGTCAAGTGATGCATCCAACAGGATCCTAATTAAAATACCGGGGTAAGGACCCCCAACCCTCTAACCCTCTAGCTTAATTTTCCTAACACCAGGAAAAAAAGGCATCACAGCAAACTGTGCATAGATCCAGGATGGCAGTAAGAATAGCTGCAGAAATGTTAATTTAATGACAATTTATTCTTTCTCTCACTTGTCCCATTCTGTGCTCAGTGTTTCCACTAGCACAATGTTTGCCAATAAGATGGTTTTGTTTAACAGAGGTCATATTGATGGATTAGTATGAAATGGTGAATTTTGTTGATTCTATGGCAGAGAAAATATTCTTAAATCAATTTGTACCTTTTTATAGGTTTCCAGAGTAGATGTAGTCATCTTCATGGAATGCCAGCAAGAAACATAAAAAAGGCTTCAGGAAACCAGAATGCACTGGTGGTAGGTGTTTTCATTTTTGTAAGCTTATTTTCATTTTTGTAACCTCTCACTCTTCTGAGAGGTTTTTAAACAAGCCTATTCCTCTCAGACTTGTTATCTGATGTTGTGGATGGGTAAGGGAGCTGTAAGATTCGATGCCGTTGAGTGTGTGTTTGCTCTTTTTAAGTACTTGACTCATCCCTCTGCAAAAGAAAGAGTCTGACACTGTTGCTCCATTCTTGTTTTGAACTAAACAAAGGAATATTTATTTTAGTGCAGGTGTGTGTAAATAAGTTACCATTTTCAGTAGATATTTTATGTCTGTATGAAAACATGTTTCACTCTTATGATGAAAATCAAATCAATTTTTTTCTCTGATAATAAAAAAAAATTCAGGATGCATTGTGGCACAATTCAGGTACATTTTTTATCCCAAAAATTGCTTTAAAAATACGTCCTTATTCTCTTTTGTATAGTTTACGCCTGTGTGGTCAGGCGAAAAGGTTATATGAAAAAAAAAAATAAAGCATGTTATCTAGGCCATAGACATCATGCATTTCTTTGGACTGAGCCTCTTCTAAGGCTGGAATTACAAATGGGATATTTGGGGTTTTTTTAGTACCTATAAGCCCTATGCTTATAGGTGGAGGAAAAAAGTCACCTGTCTTTGCATTTATGTGCCATCTAATGCTTGGATTTTCCTGCAGCTTTTGTCTACTGTAAGTTTCTAATAAAATTTTCTGGATTTTTTTTTTTTTGGAGAAGAGCATGATGAGAAGAGAAATTTGCCTTTTTAAATTTAAATGCTAAAATGCATTAATTATAGCCCAGTCTATTCCTTTCTTATAAGAAAAAAAGGTTTGGAAGAGGAAGAGCATGTGGGAGATCCTTGATAAGGTGTAATAAGTATAGACCAGGATAATAAATACTGCACCATGAATATTCTTTATTATTTGACAGCATTAAATGTTTTCAGATTTAAGTTGCTTAAACAACATAACTTGCTTCTAAGAAATTTAAGAGTTATTATATGTGGACAGAATAGAAAGGAGCTGATAGCAATTTAACACATTTTGAAGAGGCAAGGTTTTTGTAATTGAAGTTCCTGTCCAGTAATTGCCATTTGGAGCTGAATAAGATGCTTTAAAACCTTGGCCTGTGATCTCTGCTGTTAGTGGTCGTGAATTAGATGAATGCTGTCTAGTTCTTGGTTTCCTATCTACCTATTTTTATTTTTGGTTCAGTGCTTGCTTGAGCATATCTGGGATTTGTAGCCCATTTTCTAGGCTTATTGCAATTTCACTCTGGTATTTTATAGAAGCTATTATAACTGATAGGTTGGCTTCATGGTCCTGATGATACATGGCTTAACTACCCTAAAACCTGCCTTTTCCTCTAAATTGTAAAAAGGTGATTAAATTTCAATTGATGAAGATATACTGTGAATGCATATATGTAATAAAAAATCCTAATGTTTATTTTCTGCTACGCTTTCTGGATTGTCCTTAGGAGCCCATTTTGTCTTCCGGTCGTGATATCTCATATATAATGATGGTATTGTAGTCCCTTTATAACAAAAATCCAGGCCAGTCTACTAAAGACTGGTAGTTCAGTTACCTGCAGTTATTAAATGTATCATTTGCATGATGTTGTGGAAGAAGGTTGGCATGTGAATGTAGCTCCTGAGTCACTGTGTTTAGGCAGGAGCCACAAATGGAAGTGGTGTGCTGTTAGCCCTGCAGATGCCATTTTCTGACCTCCTTAATGACAGTTTGTTTGTGGGCACATCTGCTGCATCTGTCTTTGCAAACGTGATTATATAAACCAGAGCTCATGTGCTTCCTTTTGTCAGAGATTGCTTCTTAAAGAAAATCTTCAGATGCTTCAATCCAATGACTAAAAAAAAAGCCATTTAATACCTGTGACATCTGATAACACAGAACAAGAAGTAATTACTGCTATTAGATGGTAAGAGTGAAGAAGAGCAAGAATGCTTTTAGAAAGATTAATATCCTGAGGAAAGAACACTGCAGACTCAACTTATTGAACAGAATTGTGGTGTGAATTAATTCTTTTTTTTAACAGCAAGGAGTAATGTCTGTATCATTGCTTTTACACAGACCTGAAAGGGAGACAAAGTTAAAAAAACGAGAAAGGACATACTCTACCCGAAAGACACACATTGCATCTTGTGTTCAGTCTGAGGATGTGTAATTTGTATCTAAGGAATGTGAGCATTCTGCATTCAGTCAAAGCTTAATCTTTTTTGAAAAGCTTGGTTGAAGGTTCACAATTATAGCAGCCAGCAGAGCCTGCGTAAGATCACAGGTTTGGGAAGGCAGAATGAATAGCTGTGATAATGCCTTGGTATATCCTCATCCTCTCTCAGGAAGTGTTTAACGTCCAACTGTTTGAGTGTTTTCTAGTAAGAGAAATGTCAGGCTAAGAGTGTGTCTGTTGTTTGCTGTGCACCAAGAAAACTGCTCATGTCATGTTCACAGCACGGGGGGGAGCTGAGGATCAGAAGAAGAATGCTGCTCTTTAGGGACCAGGTAGTAAACTTGAATTTGAGTTAGCCACAGTTGGCACTTAGATTCTCTCCTGAAGCTCTTCCTGTGTTTCATCATTGAGTTGCTTAATTTGAGCAAACTTGTGGGTCTTTCTTCTATCAGATGAACTGCCTTTCAGTCAAAACACTTTTTTAATGATCACACAACATTGGACAAGAAAGAGAGGAGTAAAAACCTAGCATGCACACACTTTGAAAATCCTCTCCAAGTGCAGGTTGAATGAGTTATCATATAGTGGTTGACAACTGAAAAGGCTGAGCAAGAATATGAAGAAAAAGAAAATACTCATCACAACTGGCTTTATAGGCTTTCAGTATTCCAGTTCATTTAAGATAGGCATTTTAATGGAGTTTTAATGGAGTCTGTAGTTAAATAGTTTGTCACGTATATATTTTGGGTTGCAACTAAAATGGTGGCTTTTCATGTATTCATTGCTTTCTTTTGTGACAGCATCAACTGTGAGTAAACTCTGTTTGAAGAGAATAATAATATTCCAACTTCATACTAGTAACTTTGTAGCTAAAATGAAGAAAATTATACATGTGCTTTCATATTTAATGTACTCTTTAAATAATGTGAATATTGCATGAAATCTTACTGTGGTTGAATTCTGAAGTTATATGTGACCTGATCAAGTAGTCTCAAGCCTCACGTTGCTTTATGTTAGGCATAGGCAAAAGTCCTAAAATTTAGAAGTAGTATTCTATGAATGAAAAACTGGAATGCTTTTTTCTTCCAGTCTTTATGTGTGTTTATATACATTGCACTTATCTAGTGGTGTGCAATTAATATGCATGTCGCTTTTTTAGTACTGTGTCTGTGTACTTTCCAGGAAATGGCATGTGAAGCTTTGTTATTTCATAGAATAAAATCTGTAATCTAATGTTTTAGATGTGTTGGAACTGTAAAGGTTCATTTCTATGATATAGAATACTAAATTACCTCTTTACCTAAAATTATTAAGGTTGTCATTTTCTCAGATGGATTTGTGGGGAGAGTATAAAACCCTTATTAAAGAAAATAGGAGTTAATTGTAGTTAGTGAAAACATCACATGACTATTTTCTCATTTTCTTCAAAATGTTTTGCCCAACTTAGTATTCGACTTAAAATTTTGGCTTTTCTTTACAACTCGTCCATACAAATTACTGAAAATGGTTTCAATAAGTTTTAAAAATGAGTGCTACTGTTTTAGCTATTCCTTGTGTGATTCTAGGTACCGTTTCTTCCCTGAGATGGGAAGAAACATTGCAAGGTTTTGTTTGAGAACTCTTGTGTGTTATTCCTTCCTGCCAGTGTTCCCTTGTCTGGGCTGGAAGCTGGTAAGTGATTTCACTGAGCTAAAGTGCAAAAAACATGACAAATAAAAAAGATGCTTTCTTTTGACTCTGCCAGTTTTTCCATCCATCACCTTTGTGTCATGGAGTTTGGTTTCATTATATTAAAGACAGCTTATATTAAGTCTTGCACTCCTAGATTGATTTATTTTTTTGCACAGCTGTACTACTGAGCTTGACTATACACAGTTGTAATTATTCAAAATATGCTTAAAGGATGAACACTACATTTCCTGTTACCTGAAGGCATCTAGGTAGTTCTGTCAAATCCTGTGACTTTTTTTAAAAGTTCAAAGATAAAAGCTTTTCTCAAAAAATTTGTTGGCAGATTAGCAGTCTACTGACATTAGGAGAAAAGATGCATTGAGCACTCGTGCTTTTTTAAACAGCTTTCAAAATGTAAACTCAAATCGACCATTTCTTCTTCTAAGTTTTTTTAACTGAAGAAACAGCCAGGTGTTTTTCAGGAGCTTTTTCTTGTCAAAATACTTTGAAAATAATGTGAGATGTTACTGGGTCAGAAACCTTGCTATAGATCCAAGGAATATTTTCTTAAAGAATAATTTGGGCACTTTTTTTACAGTATTGGTCAGAAGCCTCTTTATGGATAATCTGCAACTTTTGGAAAAACACTGCTTCTCAAAGTGCATTTGGTGGTGTGGAGAATTTGTTTACGTTGGATGAGTGGTACACAGTCAGATAATACAGCAAAGATAAATTCTTCCATGCACCTCACTGAAACTGAATTGTTTTAATTATTTTCATAAGTTAATAATTTTCTGTCATTTGGAGTGATAGTCTCTATCAAATTCTGTGGAAATGTGATGGTATTAGACTATAACAAAACTAAACTCTTGTTGGATTTTGCACTTTGGTTCATTCATTTTTGATTCACAAAATATCTGAGGGTGACATTTTGAAATCTTATACTGCTAAAACTGCAAATTAGTTTACCTTTAAGCCAGTGGGAGGGTAGGTTTTTTTGGTTTTTTAATGGTTTTATTAAGATTTCATGGCATCAAAAATACTCTCAGCTACTGAAAGCATTTCTCAGCATGTTTTTCCCTTTTTGTTGTTTGTTTGTAATTACCTTAAATGGATATCTACTTAGGCAAAATGTAGAGAATGTCATGCTCTTTTAATCCTCTCTTTAACTGAGTACCTTGGTTTTACAACATAGAGGGATAAAACTTTCTTAAGGAGTGGGTAATTCCTGTGCCTGTGTGCTTTCTGCAGATATAGTTTTTTTCAGGCAGAAAAAATCAGGTTGTTAGGAGAAGAGTTGCTGCTGTGATGTCAGTGTAAGCCCCACCTTTGGTTCATTCAGTATTCAGTAGCAAAAATGCTACAGTTTTCCTGAGGAAAGAGTCAAGTGGCACACTTCTAGACTTCAAAACTTAGTCACATGGAAATGGCTTTATTTGATGAGAAAACAGTAGTTTTACATCTAGCAGAAGGTGTCCCTTCCCATGGCAGAGGGGTTGGATTAGATGATCATTAAGGTCCCTTCCAACCCAAGCCAATGATCAAAATGGGAAAAAAGCCTCAATCAAATTTCAAAATCCCATTATAAACAATGTGGGTTTTCAGTAAATTTTGTAGATGATGTAGAGGTATCTGTGATATTCATAACTTCATGTATCTATTCATTTTTGGAGGAACTACTCACTGTTCTTACACCTTTTAATCCTATGTCTTCCGCATAGCAAGAGCTTCTTTTTTCCACAAATTAATTTTACAGTGCATTTTTGCTAAAGCTTTCACTTACACGGATGCAAACCTATTATAACTTCCATTGCCACGGGAAGCACCTGATGGAGGACTAAAGCTGCTTAGTGACTTTCATAATAGCTTAGTGTACTTCCTCATCAAAAGGATCTTAATTATACCTGTATCTTTTTTCATGGTAGGTCAGTTCTCAAAGTGGTTCTCATCACCAGTGGCACCAACAGTGGTACTCACATGTAAGGCAGAGTTGGTTCGTGTTTGGTTGTTCAAGGCTGAGCACTGCAATTAATAGATCAGGTTTGTAAGTGTTGATGTCACTGTTATGAAGGGTTTTGATTTCTCCCTATCTCTTATGAGATGGTTAAATGAAGTCTGCTTTACTGACTGCTTCAAGTGACTATGATTTTTGTGTCACCTGAAATTATCCAATGAAAATCTTCAATTATCTTGGTGTCATCAAATCAGTAAAGAGGTAGAAATAATACCACAGTATTTCTGTCTCATTTGGCACTGCAGTTCATTAGCCAAAAAAGAGTTACTGGTGAAGGTGAGCCACACGGGGATTTATTCTTTCTTTAGTACCACTTATCTTGTAAATTAGAGTGTAGAGTCTTGAATTGTGTCCTACCTTGATTCTTACAAAATCTATGACTATCAAGGAAAAAAAAATAGTTTAGATGCATCAAGCAATTAATAGCTTGTGGAGAGAACAATTGTACTTTATAAGCAAAATGGAGGTATCTTTTAGGTGTAACCTGTAAAAGAGATATTCTGTTTCTCACAGTGATTTTTCTTGGTCACCTGCAGTGACAATCAAAGCATACCCTTAAACTATCAAAGATTAACTTCTCTTTAGCTGAAGTGAATGTGGTGACTTAGTCTCTTCTTGGACTCTCAAGTGTAGTGTCAAAACCAGCATCCCACTTCAGCAAAACAGTTGCCCTCCAGCATTAGTCTCAGAAATGCCAAATGTGCTGCTTAGTTTTCTAAATGTGTTCTGTGGTTTATTCATGGTGACAAGTGCTATGAACTGTTAGGCTAAGCAGTATTTCTTGTAATTTATCTCAACCGAACTGCTCCAATGATTGTCATCTACAATTTCACTTAAGTTTATTTTTAAGGAGGACAAATAGCATTGTGATATCCCTTTCATTCTTCAGTTAGTGTCTATCTCACAAACACATTTAATTCAGCTTTACAGCAGTCTTTACACATAATAATGATTTTAAAAACCTCTGACCTCAGAATCCGAGACAACGTGATTTTTCCTCTTGTTTTCTTTCTTTAAAATAAATCCCACTTTCTGATGTGTGGCTGTATGAAATGTTTCTTCTGTAGATATTCAGAATTTGCTTATTTTGACTTTCCAAGTGCCTAAGTGGGCCTTTCCCAAGTGGTTTCTTTGATGTTTTATATTTTAGTGCAATTCTAATGGAAGAAAAACTTCCTTTAAATGTAATTGCACTTAGTATCTTTTCTGCAAGAACTTCACTCAGTTGTATCTCTTTTAGAAAATTCTTAATGCCTCAAGAGCAGCATTTTTAACAGTTAATGATAGAACGGCATCTTGTATGCAGAGTCAAGTTAGCAATTGTTTCCTGGTATTGAGCTTGATGGGGGAGTTGATCGTTTAATGCTGAGGATAGAAAAATACATCATAGGCAAGGAATACTTGCACAGATACTATAGTTTACCTGAAAAGCAATGTCTCATTTATTCTGTAATAACATCATAAATGTCTAGTAAATCATTAAAATCATGCCAGTGATTTCAGCTAACATTTTTTAACTGAAAGCAAGTACAAGATCAGCTACAGCTCTTGGAAGTTTCTTACTAATTCAATACATAGTAACTCATTCACGTGAATAGGTTTTTCCATTGGGGCTGCTGATAGGTCCCATATCTTTTTTCAGTTGCCTTTCATACGGTGGTCATCTCTAATGAATACAGCCCCTTTAGATGTCCAGTGATAAGCAGAGTATTTCTACTAGGTATCTAGATTAAACCTATTAAGTGACTTTCTAGACTTGTTCTAAGATAAGCTATTTATATTCAGGAACACTCCTTTGTTTTGTTCACTAGTTCTGTTAGTTTATGTAATACATATTCCAAAAATCTTGTGTGAAGTGATCAATAGTATTAGCAGCTTATCTGTCTAATCATTACTTTAAGGCAATGATGGGGAATTAAAATATTTTAATCTTGTTTGATTTATAACAAAAGCAAAAATACAAACTCCAATTTAAAATGGGACAGGTTATATGTTAAGTTTGAATTCATATGGCTGTACCCAGAGTGTACTGTAAAGTACTGTAAAAATAGTGAATTAAATTGGATCTGTAGTATTCTCTCTAGCAATTCATCATTGAAATATATCAAAATGCTTCAGTACACAGGACAGAAAATAAAGTAGGAAACATACATGATGTATTGTGTTGAAGCTGAGTTGACCAAGAAAATGACTGTTTCCTTTCTGGTGGGAGAGATCATACAGGAATGGAGAGGTCCTACTCTGCCATTCTCTTTGACTGCTCTGACTTCAATTAGATGTAAAGATGGTGTTCTATAACGTGTTGATTACAACCAGAAAGCAGTAGAGCAAACCACTGTTGTTGTATCTGCTTTACTTCTGACTCAGCTAGAAGAGTGATATACTTGCTATTCTTTGGTTTCTTGAAATAAGAAAATCAAATACTGAGAGCATGGTTTTGAGAAGGCAAAAATTACTCAAAACTTCTCAAGGACTGCCTCTTCCGATAGTTACCATGTGGTATTTACAGCATGTAAGCACATGACTGAATACAGGACCTTTTCTTTACAAAAATGTAGGCTTTGTTTGATGCTCAATTTACAGATCTCTTGAAAGTGAACGCTTTATAGAACCTGTTTATCCAGCAGCAGAGACAGCAATGCTAACTTTAAATAAAATGGTGGTAAGTGATCCTAGAATGGAAAGGTCATTCCCCGAGGATATTCAGTACTTTAAAAAAGCTGAGAATTGTGAGGTGAGCCACAGAAAAATCCAGAGGTCCTCAGTTTAGTGGTCTCTTGATGTTGTAGGAAAACCCTGAATAGAACATTGGTATGGTTTTTCAAAAATATAATAATTATTAGGTTTTGTGAACTTAAGCCATTTGTCCAGTTGCCGATTTACATAGAATAAGTATCTAGGAATAAGAAAAGATTTATTAACGTTAGCATGTGCAGCTGGAGTGGTTCAAGAGTTTATTAGTCCTTGCCTGTTAATGTCCCTTCAGCTGCAACATAGCAAGTGGTTATTTGGCTTCTTTTTGAAATGAACTGATCACGTGAACCCTTTCAGTCCAACAATTTTCATAACAGCTCAAAATCTGTTCTGCTCAGCCCATTGCAATTAACTCGGCAGACTCTTCTACTTGCTTCTGATCTGATTTTTGCTGTGGATAGCTTTTCCTTTTCTCACTACTAACTTCAGGTAGACTCTCGTTTGACAGGTGGTTTTAAACATCTGCATTCACAAGTTGGAGACTTTCTTGTTCTGTAATTTCTCAGCTTTAACTTCATTCCTGCAAATTATGGTTTTAAAGGCCAAGGAAGAAACTTACTCTCAGTTCAGAGAACTAAGAGTTGTTTATTTAGGGAGTCATCTTTCCTTACTGCTTATTGATGGGCAAACTCTGTGGCAACTGTCTTGCTTTAGAAGTGTATTTCTTTAAATACTTGCGTAGTTTGCTTTAAGAACTTTTTAGAGAAAATGTGCCCCATTTTCCCTTTACCCTGACCTGTTTGCTTTGGACAAGGCTTCTAAAAGCCTTTTTTTACAAAGACCTAAGCAGATACATACAGTACATTCACAATAGGTTGCATTTTTATTCCCTGTAGAATATGGTCAAACTAGAGAAAACCCTTTTTTCTGTTTTCTGTCACACTGGAAAAGAAAGCATGGCACGTCTGGCAATTGGGATTTTGTTGCCATACTGCAACTCTTGTCTGTGTTATTTAAACACCTGGAATCTACATGTTGATGTAGGTCTAAGGCAGTTTAAGACTTTGCCGTAGCTGAAAGAGCTCTAAGAACACTGCCTCTTAAAAGTTATTCTAAGCTCACTTTTCCATGCAGCAAAATACAGCATTTAGCAAAAGAGAGAAAATTACTGCATAAAAGAGGCAGGGGGGAAGGGTTTGCATAAATAAAAGCTACCATTTCAGTGTTAAATTTGGGATAAATATTATAATATATTGTTATGCCTTGCTCAAGAGAACCTTTAGCTGTATTTTTTCTGACTGAGAGTATTAGACATTATGGGACTATCCAGTTTAAGAACTCTGAAGGTTTTATTAAAGTTTTCTCTGTACACAAAGCAGTATCATTATAGAATTAATTCCCCTATATCAGTGATGCAGATGCAGATTTTCTTTAGGATTTAATGTGGAGTATTTTTTTGTTTCAGGAAAGCAACTTCCTTTACATAGGATGTTTTACTGAATCTTGTACTAAATATAACTAGAATGTGAAAAATATTTTTAAAATATTTGGGGGTTGATGGATTAGTACTCTTCAAAGGGAAACAAAACACTAAATATTTCTAATCCTGCATTATTTACTGCATGGGTGGTTAAATGCTACTTTAAGCCCCATAAAATTAAAAGGGAGAAATCTGCCAACTGTAGCAGGAATTGGATTTAGGAAGAGTGGTACAGAGCCAAAATATTGCTACAGAATTAAATGTCAAAAATCTTCTTTAATAGTAGATATATGGTTCACAGTGTCTGGTTATGATTAATACATTTAATCTAAATCACTGAAAGTTGCTCTCTCCTTTTCCATAAAATACAATAGGACACAAATCAGTTTTACTGTAGGTGGATAACAATTGGAAAATAATGCATCTTCCCGCCCAATAAATTGTCAGTTATACCTTTTAACTAAAATCAATTCATCTTTCCAAAATTTATTACGATTTCTAATAATAAATCTTTTCAAATGTTTATTCATTTGCTTTTTGATACATTTGTGCCACTTTTGCTATGGTCTAATGTTTTTTCTTTTGATTCATTGTAAATTAGAAAATCTATTTTGAGTCAATTTTCTAGTTAAGAAGTTAAAATCTATAACCTAGCCATTTTTTCATAGTCTCCTTTGCTCATTTTAATACCCTTGAACTTAGATCCAATCCAGTAAATTCTGATCAGAAGGTGATTAAAAGACTTTTCACTGCAACTTTTTGACTGAGGGCCAGATTCGTAAAACAAGTACTTACGAGATGGTTAGTTGGATTTTTCCTGCACATCTCCTTCAGTCAAAGAGGAGCATTGAAACAATTCTAGCAGATGAACAGATACATAGGTTTTCATCAAAGATTTTTAATATGGGCAATCAGAATTGCCCTTGTGAGTGAGAACCCAAAGAGGATGTGATAGAAGCCTCCTTTTGTTGTCCCCTTATAGTAGCAAAACAATTATGGTAGTGGTGGTTGCTAAAGCACACTCAGTGGCCCATTAGGGGGTGTCTGTAATTATCCCGTGCTAATCTCTGCAAGTGTGGTCATCTGCCATGTCATGTTCTTAGAAGTAACACTTTTTTTAAGAAGAAAGTATTTTAAAATAAATTTCTCTAATGATTGATATTCTAATCTGCATTCTGAATTTGTGGTCACTGTTCAGCAGCTTCCTGCTCTGTCTATAATAAAACGTGTCAGAGGGGGATAGACTTTATTTTTTTAAAAATCTCCCAATAAGTGTATTTCATGTTATGATCCAGTTAAAAATGTGATCTTAATTTAGATTACTGACAAGAATTATGTATGAGAAGGTTAATCTAGTATGTAGCCATCTCAAATTTCTTAAAGACACAAATGTGTTTTGTTTATAATAGAAATGTGAACACTGGCAGAATAGAGGAAGAAGGCTAGGAAATGTTTGAAACATGACTATACAAAAATTAGAGTTTTAATTTGAACTTGATCTACAGTATCACTTTTTGGCAAACTTGTGTAGCTGAAAGCATCTTGGGCGTTAAAGTGATTTATTTCAAAGTTAAAAAATAATTTGTGTGGAGGGATTGGAATTCATTAATTTTACTAATTACACAGTGAAGAAAACAGATGTTTTCTTAGGCAAAGATCAGGCTTTAATTACAGGTCTTACCTGCTTATCTAAAAATAGTGTCAATATGTTCATGTCTCTCTCTCAAAATGGAAGTATGATTTTTTTCTTGCACATTTTAAGCCATACTCTAATTATGTAGAAATACTAATTTAATACTCAGAGTACTTATTTAGGGGTACATGTGGCATAATCATGTATTAACATTCTTCAAGAGTAAGAAAAACACCTCTTTAAGTTGTCAAAATCAGAACCACCCAGTGCTACTCTATTTCTAAATATAGTAATGTCTTACAAAGGAGTCAAAAACATTTGCAGCAAAGCTGAGTTTCCAGCAGTGGTATAAATCTGTGTGGCTTCCCCTTAGGGCTTCTTATTCTGAAGTATGTAGTTAGTAGGACTGCAGCTGACAAGAGAAAGGGCTGAGAAATCTGCCATAGTATTAGAAAAAACAACAGAGGGTTTGTGTATGTCTGTTTTGTGCTTTAGCCAATCACTATAAATGTTGCCTGTTCTAACTGAATACTTTAAATATGTGTTAGTCACTGCTTTTGGGAAGTGGAAATTACTTAACTAGTGCTAATAATTTGCAAGATCTAGAAAGACATGGTCTTTGAAAGGAGCATTTGCAAGTGAAGATGCATGATCTATTGCAAGAATAATTCTGGTTTTGCCACATTTTTCTGTGATTGGAAGAAGCACATGAGCAAACAAGCATCAGTAAATGTAACTGGGATAATGAATATTTAATGATGTAAACTGATGCAAGGCTGTAAATTAACTCTGATATGTAACAATTGTCAAATTAGAATCATGTGATCATTTTAACTTTGTGTGAACTCATTCAAACTTCCAAACATAATTTTCTCAGAACTTCATTAATACTGTCCTGTCTCAGGCTTTGTTGTTACCAGGATGCTTTAGTTATTTCAGAAAGTGCATATGTTGCATGGAAGAGAATTCTCGTGTCTTTTGAGAAGAAATGTGTTTTCTTCTGAATTAGAGCAGTGAGCACAACTTCTCAAACAAAAAATGTATTGAGATATGTGTACTCTTAAAGCAGTACAGAATAGCAAAACATAAGCAGAGTCAATAGAACCCGTTAGTAGCAAACTCCATTGGTTGTCCAGGTGTTCCATGACAGTCTTCTCTTCCTTTTAGATATTGTAGGAGGGGGAAAATTACTTGTAAAAAGCAGTCGGCTTGGGTGCTCTTTCAGCACCTTTTATTTTTGGTTGGGGGATTATTTTTTGGTTTGTTTTTTTTTTTTTTTTTTTCTTTGGTGGAAGGAGTTATCTCATCTGCTTATTTCAGGGGATTTACTACTGCAGGTCATATGATACTACTGCAGGCCCAAAATCTCTCATGAGCATGGAAAACTTCATTATGACTACCTGCACCTTGTTGTGATGATGAATCAAGTGGTTGTGGGACCTTGGAGAATTAGACCCTTAATCATTTAATGATCTTTTAATTCTAGTGTAATAGATGTGATACTGCTGTATTGTGGTAGATTTCTATAGTCTCCTTGTTGACCCTGTAGTGATGAGGGAGTAGAAAATATTTTCCAATAGAGCTTTCAGTAAAATTATCCAATATTATTGCTGACTATTGATACACTCTTTGTTGCAGGTTCTTTGAGAGAAGTTGGTGACCTTTCAGTTAATGTTGTTGTGTGCTGTTTTTCTTCAAAAACTTCAGATTTCTTTTGGACATGTTTCCATTAAATTAGTAAAGCAAAGATACTTAATCTCAAAATAATTGCAATGTGGAGAATATGCTTGAGTGAATAGCCACAAATAATATTTGTGGTAGCTAACTGTTTTGATGGGATACTGAGTGTTGTTTTACCATTTGCTTTTAAGTTTTGCCTTTGTTGCCATGGAGATCAACTGTACAAGTATTATTCTTGAAAGGAGATTAATTCTCACCTCCTGTGCATCGAAGAGTTTAGGGAACAGGTGAATGTTTAGACACTCCGCTTTGGAAGGTAAATAATATCCTTGAGGTATTGTACACAGTGGCTTTCAAAGTGTGTTACCAAGCGCAACTATTTCTTACGCCTTCAGAAGATAATAAACGTGCTCTTGTGTCTACATTAACCTAAAGGGAGACAAAAAAGTGCCTGGAGATTCAGGTACATCTGGTGTCCCCTTTATTCTTGCTGTCTTGCTGGAGGAGCTAGAAGTGGCCAGCCGTGCTGTCAGCCTCCACATAGCCCAGAGGTCTCAAATGGCCTTGACTTGCACAAAATAGATTATTCCAGTAGGGTGACAGAGCTGGTCGGCCATTAAGAGAGCTAATCAAAGCAGACACAAACCCAAGTATAATACTGGTTATTAGAAACTCTGCTGGCATCACACTAATTAAATGTAAACACCTAAAACATTCATTTATTTCATTATCAAAATTATCAAACTGGTGAAGTGCCCACAGCTGGGGAGAGGTGGGACTTTTTGACCTCACTTAACCTCTCTAGTATAACTAAGAGGATTTGTCTTGGCAGGCCCCTCTCCAAGGGGAGATCATCAAAACCATTAATGATCTATCCTTTGGCAAAATGCCTGGCACAAATTTTCTCAGAGCAGACTTTTTAAAGCTTTGTGTGCTTTCCTTAGCATACATCTTCTAACTGAGCGTTTCGAGGAAGCTTGTGGTACTTGTCCAAGTTTGTGCATCAATCTTATTAAAGTTTGTATGGTTGTATGCTTTAGAGAGATCATTCTTCTTGATCCACATGGCCTGTGTTGTTTAGTATGAGCTAGATGTTGTGTGGCCTGGAAAACAGTATTGCTTGTTGTTTGAGCAGCAACACCTATACACTTCAGAACTTGTCTCTGACAAGCAATTTGGAGGAGGCTGGCTAACCCCAGGCACTTTGAGTTTTGTCTCACAAAAGCAATAACCCAAACCAGCAATCCTCATCAATTACCCAAAACAGGAATCCTCATCAGTTCCCTTAGTTCTGATTATTCCTGATCAAGGGTCTCCTGCTGTTTGGAAGGGGCTCATAGACTGTGCAGCAATGGCTAATCTGAAAAGTGTCAAACAAAAGTGGTTAGATAAGGTAGGGTTTTCTGGCAGGCATTACCATGAGTTTTTGCCATGTGCAGCAGGATGCTAGGTTGTGAAAGGCTGAGACTGGGGAGAACCCGTTTGAGATTTTTCATGTGTCTTGCTGTGTGCTTTCTTTCTAATTTGTTTATCCTCTTTCAAGCGGAACAAGTTGACCTAAGAACTATGGATTATACCAGTCCTTGGCTTGTTATCTCTGTGTTTCTTTGTCTTTCAAGAGTTGTTCTGGGTAGGTACTGGTAATTTGTGGGCGCTCCTAGCTGTGGATGTCTCTTTATTCCATATGTATTTTTGCTTGTATTGGGAAGCACTGACTTGTTTTTGTGGGTTGGAAAATGGGTCTTGCTTCTAGGACTTTCAGTAAAAAGTACATATGCTTACTGTGTTAGATTTCATATGGCAGACTTTGAACATACATTTTCAACAGGTTGAAGATTGACTTGAATTCCATGTTTGCTTGTTGGCAATACACAAAAAGCAGTAAGCAAATACAGCTATTCTTGACCACCTCAAAGAACTTTGGTTTATTAAGGATTTTTTTTTCTGCAACCAGAATTTGACAACATTTTTTAGCCACAGGAGTGTTTGCTCCCCTTTCCATTTTTTTTCCTAACTCAGTCTTTTTTCTGTTCCCAATGATACTGACAGTTCCCTTTTCATAGCTATTTAAACCTGCATACATGCATACATCATAACTGGACTGCCTGTTTGAAGAGGAGCAGTGTGTGAGGTGAATTGTTCCAGGTCCACATGTGAGTTGGCCGAGTTTGTGCTGATGTCTCGCAAAACACAGCTTCAAGTGCCTGATTCCTGTGTGGCTTTAGAGGGACTGAAGTCCCTCCCACTATAAGCAAAGCGTAGATTCAGGATCACTTGATGAAGCTGAACAGCGACAAGTCTGTGTACATGATGACACATCCGGGGATGGAGGAACTGACTGATGTTGTTGCCAAGCCACTCTCCATCATATTTGAAAATTCGTGGCTATCAAGCAAAATCCCCAGTGACTGGAAAAAGGGAAGCATCGCTCTTATTTTTTAAAAAGAGGAGAAAGGAAGAGCTAGGGAACTACAGACCAGTGGGTCTCACTTTTGCATCTCCTCTGCTTAGCATTTGCCCCCTTCTGGCATTTCCCTTCTGCCTCCTCTGGTGTGCGTCTTCTTTTGCTTTTGCCTCCTTTCCCAAATACTCTTTTCACAAAAGCAACAGGGACTTCTGATTTCGTTTTAGTGTACTGTGAGTTGATTTTGTTTATCACAGAGCCAACTGCTACCAAATGTGACTGGCACAGGCCAGTCCCTGACCACCACCTACACTCTATTGAGGCTGTTAACCAGACTCACAGAAGCAAAATTTTGTTTATTTCATCCAGTTAAAGTCTAGTATTTAGGTAGCTCTGAGTAATTAAAGCTAATAAAATCTAAGGAAGAGAGACTTGGGTGAGTTTACACTCTGTAAATCTGGATTTATCTCCATGAGTGTTTTTCATATGTCTGTCTAATAGCTAACACCTTCCCTTCTGTTTGATAGGAATGCAAGAAAAAAATGCATAGCAAGTTGAAATGAATGTGTATTAGGGCATGGGTTTGGAATTAGAGTATGGAATTATATAACTTCTCTTATTAATTTTAACTATTTCTGTTAATTTCTGCTATACTGTAGGACCAACTTAGTACTGTTTGCATGAATAACAACAAGCTTTACCGAACTTCTTGATGAAATATATCTGCTTTTAAACTTTGTTTTGTGGTAGTTTGTGAATTTACTAAAAAGGATTCAAGTAGCATCTTGGGAAAAAAAAATGTGATACTGGAATACTGTCAGAAGAACCTTGAAATTGAATTACAGCTTTAATATTCAAACTGGGGCATGTATTGTTATTTGTAGTATATGTAAAATGACTTTTATAGATGAAATTTAAAATCAGTGGTGCAGAATAGGGTTTATAGTGCATGGTCTTTAAGAAGAACAAGGGTAGATCTTTGATGTAGAGCATGTAGCAGAACGATGCATATTTATTAAATAAAGGAATTTTTAAATGGGCATATGGTAAAATAAATGGTTGTTCTTGCTGATGTGTTAGTCAGATTATAGTGTTCATTGCCAAAAATAAATGCGAAGTTTCTCTGTGCTTAAGCATTTATTAAATAAGTATTATATAGATTTACTAAAAAAATTAAAATTGTAAAAGATTTATTTTGTAAGACAATGAAAAACAGCCTTTTCAAATCTTAGTGCCTGAGGCTCTTATTTCTAGGAGTGTGATTCTTTATGCTGCACTGTCAGTGTCACCTGTGTTTCTAGCAAGGTGCTGTGCTTTCCTGCCAACCCTGGCATTCCTGGGATTCTGAATTGCCAGACTTGACCAGTTAGGCATCTCTCTATCTGACTTGGATGTGTGAATTCCATATACCACAGGAAATCTGTGTAATATTCCTTAGGACTCAGGGAACAGGCATGAGTAGAAGCAAGTGCTGGGAGAGGCACTGCATGAAGTGGCAGCTTGCTGGCTCCATCACTCTTTGCCTGGTTCCTATCCTGTAACCACTGCATGCATTGCTTGACCCCAAACCATCAAGCTTCATGTATTTAATGAGAATGTTAAGAGTTCTGGGTTGTCCAGGTGTAATCTAAAAATGTCTTGCTTCACTGTCTTACTTACGACATAAAATAAACCAGAATCTCCCTTCCCTCTGCATGAGTCCTGCCTGGGACTGCTACTCAGTGTCACTGCAAGATCAGATCTGGAAGAGGATACAAGGAAATCCACCTGCTATATTGTCATGTCATTTCCTGGACTCTCATTTCCCAGAGATGTTTCATGGCATTTTCTCTTTGTGTTTTTTCCTTTGGCATTTTCTCTTTGAGTCTTTTTGACAGTATTCTTTATTCATTTTCTTCCTTACCACATTATTTGTACTGGTTTTGGTAGTAATTTTAAATAAATTTATTTGTCACAGTAAGCCTAATACTTAATTCTGCATTGGCATTGAAGAGTGGTGACAGCGGAGGCTGAAAAGCAATAATGGGCTTCCTTGGTAGTGCATCAGTGCTGAAAACAACACTGCAGCTGCTTAGGAACATTATGAACTCTGGCCTTCCAGAGACTGATTCAAGGCAGTTAACCCAGCTGAAGGGATTTACATGGATTGCAAGGGATAGAGTACTGTAACCAGCAGCCCTCTTGCATTCAAAGGGGAAAATTCTTGATAGTTTGATAAAAATCCTTGGCAGTTTACCAGGAAAAGTCAGATTTTTTTCCACTACTCAAATTACTTCAAAAACTTTGTTGTGGAATGGGTATGCGGGCTGAGAGAAAAATATGGTTTTGGAGGTAGAACCTAAATAATCAGGAAAACAGTGCAGTTGTTTTCAACATAATTTTGATATTTTGCATTTTTTACTTCAAGTGGTAAGAATAAGATAAATATTCTTTCTGAATTATTTAATCCTCTATTCAACCTCAAATATAATGAGAAACCTTTTTAAAGTACAATCATGATATATTAAACACACTTCTCATTGTCTTGTTCAGGGTTATCAAACTGGCTGTCTGGGGAGTTGCAACAATCTGAAATTTTACTACTCAACAAGTAGATTAGGGGGTTTTCGCATTCCAGTGAAATTAAGAGGTGTTCTAAAAACACCTTTTCATTTTGTTATCCGCAACCATTTCCCAGAAGCCATTTATGAATTTAGATTTTTACCTTTGGATAAGGGTTAGCTATTAGACGTGAATTTATTACTGGTTGGTGTTTGTAGGAAATGGGGAGGAAGAGAAATGAGAAATATTTTCTAATTCTTTTTAAGATCTCAGTTGTTGAAATCCACTTTGAATGATTTGTGCTGGCTCTTGCTTCTAATGTTCTCTGACTGTAGTTACAAGTAAAATAATAATCAGTCTTTTACCATTCATTGCAAATCTAGCATAGGACCATGGTGAATCAACAGTTTGCCTTATTAGCACTAATTTGTTATGATCAAAGTTGTAGTCCAATTTCAAGTTACTACAAACTTGATGAACAGCTGAAACTTTGATTATATTCTAGGCTCTAGCAAGTAGGGCAAACACAAAGAGCAGTAGCACTGCCAAGAAAATTTTTGGTCTATAGAAGTGTATGCAATGAAGGTGACATCATTGTTTCTATAATATGCAATTATAAGTTTGTAAATTTAAGACTATTCTGAAAGAATCTCTAGGTTTTTTTCCTTTTTTTTAAAGACTGGTTTGTCTGCCTTTATCACAATTACCTTTCCATGGTGATGAACGTAAAATGAGAATCGTAATATTATGGAAGACGTTAATTAACACCTTTTTAACTTGAGAAACTTGAGATTGTCCCAGCTTGCCTGGTCCTTCTCAGGTAATTTCTCTGTCAATACATAGTTAATAGAATCCTACCTCATCCCCTTTTAAGCAATGATTTCCTACCAAACTTTTAATTTAAATTTGCTAAAAGTATATTTTTCAGACTTCAAAAGTAAGTCCTATATTTCTGTTGTGTGTGTAATAATAATAATAATACCTGGGGTTTTTTTCACGGTATGGCATACTTAGGCCCGTGTTAAAATGTGAAATTGAGTAATGGGGTTTAGATTTGTATATTTTTATTGAAAGTTTTTTAAACTTAGTACATCTAAGAGACAATGATTAGGAAAGCTGGTGATGTAATTTTGAAGTAGCATGGGGAGAATGTGTGGGGTCAGTGTTATGCCATAAGAAAGAAACAAGGAGTCTTTATTTCCACTTGAGACAGTTGGGATTTTTTTGTAATAACTCTTTTTCTCGTTCTGACATTCATTTTGCTGAAAGCTGCTTGAGTCTGAGCTTTATGACAGTAACAAATAGTTGGAGGATATTGCCAAACAGAAGACTGAGAGTTTTTCCTTACCCTGACTTCATTAGGTAAATTCAAGCCAATGGTAATAGAATTCATTTCAACATGTTCCTACTTTTAGCTAGCATATTTTTCAAAATGCTTGTGATGTTACTTACATCTGATCTTTGCATACCATCTTGTCTTATCTTGTCAAAAGTACCCAAGAAGCAAACCCCTCTGATTTGTATGTGCTAAGTGCATAGATTTACTGCTGCAGTTTGAACATTTTTAAATTAAAATATATTGCTTGTTCCAAATGTATTGATTTACACATCTCTTTGTCAATATTAAGTAGAGCAACTTTTCCAATAAGTTAAAAAAGATCTGGCAAGACAGGTTACATTTAGTGGATTGGTTGAAGTTTATGTTTCTGCATTTTACTTGTTTGTGTGTTCTTGTTCTTTTGCCCTTTATTCTCAATCACTGTTACAGGTATTTGTAGTGTCCTTTAACTGAGAAGAGATGCTGCCAGTTGCACTCTGAATTCATGCAGAGTTGCAATCATTTAAATGTGACCCTTCTGAAGTTTTCTCTCTGAGTTTTTAACTCCTAACAAGTGCTTAAATACAAAGGTTCTACCTGAGGTTGGGGTGTTTTTTAACACCTAAAAGATCCTAACATGGGATCAAAGCTCTTGACCTTAATGGTGGTGTAATAGTAGTGAATTGTGAGAATTACTGTTTTTACTTCAGTACTTACAATGTGTTTCAATTATATCTTTTTTGAGAAGGCAATATAATCACCTCTTTGTCCACTTCTAGTCAGCAGCCAGCTGCCTGTGCAATAGTCATTTGTTTTCAGAATATGTATACAAGATACCAATACAAGCAATCCTGCTGCTGCTCTCCCATCTCAGTTCTCTTGCACCTGAATGTTAAACCATGCATTTGTCCTAAGTCAACAAGTGTGTAGTAGTTGATAGGCTGTAGGGGCATCCTCTGACTTGGTTAAAAATTTTGTCCATTTCTCTCTCTGCTCAGCCTGTTCTGCTGAGTGCTGATCTGAAAAGCAGCTGTGATGTAAAGATGGACAATAACATCTAGTGGGCAAAAACTTGCTAGTGGAACATCAGTCTGATGATGGATGCTGAAGAAGAAATCAGAAGTCATTTTATTCTCACTTTTAAAAGGTCAAAATTCTCTCTCAGTGTGCTCTGGCTAGTCTGTTGGTATTGGTAATTAACAGGTATTAAACATGCATGTAATTCTGAAAGTATCTATTTTAATACAGTACTAATTTTTAATCTGAATACTTCCAGCAAGCTGGGAGAATGGATTATGATACATGGTTTGCTTAAATGTAAATAGTAAATTAAAAAAGAATAGGAAAATTGAAACATTTACATGTACAGTTAAGAAAATCTTCATTTGAGTGACATTGGGCAGCCACCTTGTAGAGACACTTCTGGAAATTGGGTAAACAGTTTCTCTGTTTAGGGATAATTTGAGAGTGATTGCCAGAGCCTCATAGCAGTGGAACTTGTGAGGTCCATGCTGTGAACTCTGTGGTGTTTGCTCTGTACACAGGCAAGAAAAAAATGTTTGTTGAGAGCTGCTATATATCAGTAGAGTTAATATAACTTAGGAAAAAGAATTCACCTACTTTCTTTGTCTCTCTAAATGACATTCCTTTGAACTTCTAGGCATCTTACCTTAGATTTTCTATAATAATTGAACACCTAGATTTGTATAACCTCTCTTGATGATGATACATTCTGTATTTTTTCCAGTGTAATAAATCTGTTTTGTCAAGAAGAGGGAGAGAGGTGTGTTATCCATTGTCATTCTCTGTTGGAAAGCCAATTTTTTATTGCCTTTTTTTACCTAGGTTTTCTATGGAAGTGATGTGAGCTGTCATCACTTTTCTTTCTTCCTTCTTGCTTCATTCCAATACCTTCAGGAAATTCCATGTTAATTTGACAATCTACTTAAATATGACAGTCATTCAGATGTAAATGATTATTAAATACCTCAAGTTTTGTGAAAAGATGTAGCCAGCTTAAGTGACAAAGCTAAATTTATTAACTCCCTTGAGGAAAGGCTTTTGGCATAAACTTAGTTATCAGCATGAGAGAAACCCATGTGAGAGTAACGTTATAAATGCTTCAACATTTGATCAGTGTTTGTGCCTTTGTCAGACCTCAAAGTCACTTAAATGTCAGATGTAAAGCTATAAGAAACAGGGTAGAGTTGCTTTTTTTTTTTTTTTTTTTTCCCAGTTTGCTTTATCTCCCTTCAGAATGCATCATGAACAGGTAGAGATAGTTAGAATAGCAACTTAAAAGCACTGATTTTATTGATTTTTTTTTTTTTTGGCTGGGTCATTTATGTTTAGTAATTAGTGGCCTCTGTTATCCCTAATTATTTTAGACAGTGTTATTTATACTTCAGTTAGTTATACTCAAGGCTTTTTTTTCCAATAGAAACCATGCTGAATTTTGATTTTTTTTTTATGTGTCTAGATCTACGGTTGTAGTGACCTCTAAGACTTACTTTAACTTTTGTCAGAATATTCTAAAAATGTTGTCTTTTCGTGTTTTAATAGTGTCTAAGGTTAAATTTCCCTGGCGTACTGATAAAAGATAATGCCAAGAAAATTCTTGGCAAATTTTCAAGAAGGGCAGGTCCCTTGAGTTCCAGGACTGATGGGTCAAGGTGGAAGCAGACATTTACTTTCTGGTAGCCCAGAATAAGAATTTGGTCTCTGCTAGGTTTAGTCGAGTGAAGCATGAACAGAAATCACAGCAGACTAATTCTTTGAATTTGAGTTATATATAAAGCACGTTCACTTCCAAGAGCACTAATAATTCATAAAATTAAATAATTACTGCGCATGCATCTCCATGCCATCTTTTTTTTTTATGTATCACTTAGAATTTTAATCTCTAGAAGTTCAGTGATTTCAATTCTTCCAATTTCCTCTTACCTTGTACTAAGTCAGCTGCCAATCTTGATGTTTATTTGGACCAAATAAGCAAACTGATAAATACATTGCACCTAAGTTGCTGGAATATGTTAAGTTTCTTTCTTTGGTTTGCAGAGACAGAGTTCATAGTTCTTCTGATCGTGGAAAAAAACTTACATTATAGCAGTATAATTCTGCACGAATTAACTCTTGCTGGAAATAAATGTTTTGCATTATTTAAAAAGAATGATTTTCAGAGATAAGGGGTTTATTCAAAAGAGATTTTGACCAATCTGTCTGGAGGTTTTTTCCATATATTTTTCAGTGTTATTAGCATCCGCAGTAAGAATTGCAAACAATTAAAATTTATATTACCTTAGTACAGCTTCAGTATCATTCATTCACTCAGTGACTTATGTCCTTTATATTACACTATAGAAGTTGAGTGTTTGTGGAATCTCTACCACAGGAGGAAATTGCTTGCTAAGTTTTTGTGTGATCTTTGTTCCATGTAGAAATATACTCTTTACATGTGTGCCTGAGCTTAAAACTAATGGTAATTGAAGCCGATGCTAAAGCCAGATTGCAGCCTGTTAGGTGAATCAGCTGAAATAATCAGTCAGATTTTAGGTCTGCCCTTTTTCCCATTACTTGGCGTATTTAAAAAGATTTACAAAATAGCTGTGAAGTTATCTTCTTAAATGTCAAAAGTCCACTGACATCATGAAGACTGCTTCATTTAACTGAGAAAATTTTATGGTTTCATTTATTACACTGAAACAGTTCTTAAGAACTAAGAAAAATACCTCTGACATAATTTAATTTCATTACTTCGTGGCATTCAGATAATTGAGGTTGAAGGAAGTTGTCAAGTTAATGTCATGTCAAACTCTTGCCTTAGTGAACTCCAATACTGTGTTTGGGGTTTGGCCTGGCTTTGTGATTGGCTGGAAGGCTAATGTATATAACTTCTACTTTGGGACAGGATCAGAGTTGCAACACTGTATTCTGTATAGTATATTCCTTTCCCATCTGAGGTTTTTTAAGGCTTTCTATGAGGGGGAAAAAAAAAGCAGAACAGCAATGCTAGCGGTATGCTCTGTCATCTGCTTAATCCTTAGCCCCTTCACATTGTCAATACTCATCTAATTCCACTTTAACAACAGTAATTGGCTGATGGAGTAGCAGATATAGATTTATTTTCCTGATGACTCCTTGACTTTTTTCCTCTGGTAATACTAATAGAATTCCAAATCCTTACTGGTGTGATCATGTCATGAGTAGGTCAACAGTCATGTCAAGGTCCTATTGGAAACTTCATAGCCAACATCTTAATTTAGACTTAGCTATCTTTTTCTCTTGTATGTGCAATTGTAAGCAATTCTTTCAAGTATCACACTCATTCCATTATAACACAATTCATTTGATGCAGAAGGAGGCAGTTCTGCATGTGAATTGTTTACTGAATGGTGGTGGGTGACACAAGCTCAGTAAGCCTCGTCCAGGTATGCTGCATTATCTGAATTAAGGGGGAAGCTTGAAGGGCGGAAAATATTGCTTGTTTGTTTTTCTAGTTTTTTCAGTCTTTCAGTTAATGAGGATTGAAACAGACATTGTGGCTTTCTAATATTTAAGGAAAACGTGTCTGAAAATTTGAAATGTCAGGTCTCTGGGGTAGCTGAGTTGATCCAGTGGTTTCCTGCCACTGGAAGGCAAAAGCTGGCTTCATTTCTTGCTTTCTCTAATTCTGGCCTAGCTCTTAACCTACCTGCTCTAGGTTCCTGTTGTTCCTATCCTATATCTTGTCAGAGCTCTGAATTATAACTGAATTCTGAGTTTCTTCTCAGGTTAACTTTGATATCATCTGAGTGAGCTGGAAGTGATCTGGAGAATGGGAGAAACCTCACCTCTGACACGTGAATGTGAAAGAGGGTATGCCAGACAGCCCCTTTTAACAGTAATGAGTTATTTAGGACAAACTGTTTCCTGGTGGGATTTTACCTTTAGTTTTTGATTACGTTAAAATTGAAAACTAAGACTATCAAGTTGTTTGGAAACCTGTCTAGGTTTGATGGACTAATGACTGTCTTTTATGACACTATCCAACTTTGCTTTGTCTTTCCTATTGTCTGACCCTTCCTATTTGTTTTTGGCACCAGTGTGTATCCAGTCTGGAAATGGGAAGTACACTCTGTTGCCTTATTTGGAGTTGAAGTAATATTGCAGAAGTTTTGGAGATTGACTTGAGTAAGAACAAAGTACAGTGTATATACTCAAGCTGTCAGAAAAACCCGTAACAACTGATTAAACACCTTTTATCTCTTAAAGCATGTCAGACTTAATTGAGTGGCTAAGAACCAGTTTTGGTTCTTAATCTTTCTTAGTCTTTTGGCTAACTGAATAGTATTCAATATTGAAAGGGTGCGTGCAGTCTCTTGATAGAGATTTATGCACTTGACCAAGTGCTTAAATTTTACAGGGAAACATTTAAATTCAAGTGCTTTGGTAGTCCTACATCAGAAGCAATGCCTATCTTGGGAATTACCACTATTAAATCAGCAAGGAATATTAACCACAGTCTATAGCCTGGTTTGACTGCGTTATCAAAGCTACTCTTTTTATCCTCTGTCCAAAACCTTTATTTTGTGAAGCTGTTGACCAATTGTAGGGAACTCAGCCATTAATAGTGTCTCTGTCTAGTGTATTAGCTTGGCCTCTTAGCAGAGGTGAGAAGAAAAATGCCCAAACAGAGCATTTTCTGTTTAATGGAGAAGTTATCTTCAGTATAAGGCTTCTTGTTGCCAAGCTATGCAGGTATTTGACTTCCACTTTAAAGTAAGGGAGGGTCCCAAGATAACTACGCTTTCTAAGAACCTGGTCTAATATATGAAATGTACTTATGGAAATATTCCTTTAGTCTGAAAAAACAACAGACTGCTTTGCTGCAGATAAAAATGCTTATTGATTTTTGAATTCTTGGTTATATTGATTTGCTGCTTCTGGAAAAAAAGCCCAGAAATCATAAAAATACACTTTACTATATGTTTATTTAAGTTTTCCCCTGATCTGTAATTGAAGCAAAACCCCGTAGCTTAGGATGTTAATTTAAAGTTTTAGATACATGAATTGCTTCAATATCTAAACTCATAAATATGGTGGTACTGTATTATGCTAAATTCTTGTACTGAAATATTTTCATTTCATGATGTTGTATGTGTAATAATATATTTTCTTAATGTATAAGCAACTGGAACTTCAACATTTTGTTTAAGTATTGGCAACTGCCACCAAATTGATCTGTTTTCTTTTTAATATACATTCAGCTCCCTTGTTAAATTAATTTCATCCAGCCAGTTGTCCCATGGACAAGAGAATGTAACTGGGACTTCAGTAAAGTGACCAAACATGTCTTTAATGCATATCATTTATTTGTATTTCCTCATTTCAAGTCAAGAAATTAAGATTTTTAAAAGTTAAGCTTTGTTTTCCCTTTAAATGAACATCCTTCTGTCAATATAGTCTATAAAACTATTAAATAGGCATGAGGTTCTTTAAAAATTTATTATGAAATATAGTTTCAAATTAATAATGTCAATAGTGTAAAAGATTTGAAAACTTTCACTATAATAATTCATCTAAACTTACTTATAATGTCATTCTTAAGGGAAATGTTTTCTTGGATTCTTTTCCCTAATATATATTACCTTTTCTTGTGGTTAAGCTTGTTGGCTTTTAGATTTTATTTCCATCTTTTTTGTTCAAGGTAGAATAGTTTAAGTTAGCTGCATAGGATTTGTTTCATTAAAGAATTTGAAACATTCTTCTATTGTAATCTCCCCTTACCAGCACCCTGAAGGTTAACAATTTATTCAGTATCCTAAGGAGAAGTTAAATAGGACAGCCAACCTGGGTTAAACAGTTTGAAGTCCCTAAAGGAGGGGAGGGTGAGAGGATGCACATCCTTGCTTGATCCTGCTCTTTTCCACCTAATTAAGTAGTTGAGCATTTCACTGAAATTTCTCTATTTGAATTTGTCCACTTGCTTGCACCATCCCATGTCACTTCTCAGCATTTGAGTGGGTTGAATCATCTCACTGAAAAAAAAAAGAATTGAAGATTACAAAGCAAAGCTAGACCTAGCATAGTCTAGAAAAGATAGCAAAGACATTGGCAGATTTAATTTTTACTATTTTAATTGGAGTTTTAATCAGTCATTTCTAACATATTTACAACTTGGGATTTTTGTCCCTTGTGGGCTTAAGTCTCACATACTTATATTAGTTTTCTGTTATTTTCATAAAGTAATAGGTACTTTCCAAATGTGAAAAACACTGTTCCTGCCACTAGGAGGTAAAAACACACTTGCAAAGGAGATTGAGGGAAATAGTATAACAGGATATGTGACTGTTGGCTGGTAAATAAGAATAAGCTGTTCTGTTGGGGGTTTTAATTAACTTGTCAGTATAAATCAGCTGTATTTCCCGTGGGCAGCATGGCAGATGAGGATCTTCCAAAGGGAATTAAGTGGAGGAAGGGTAAAAGCTGTACAGATGAGTTTGTGAAAAGTGTTCTGTGCACAAGAGGCAGGAAGAAGTCAGAGAACTGCTAATACTAGAAGCATTAAAAAAAAAAAAAGTTTAATAAAATTGTGAAATCTGGTTTCCCTTTCAAGGGAGGAGGAGATGGCATGAAATAAAAAAGATAAAAATGTCTGAGGGGCATGAAAAACGATGGAAGGCTTGAATTACATTTCTTGATACTGGTGGTAGAACTTAACTAAAAACTATTAACTAATCTGAGACCTACGCTTTTGTCTAAGATGGGAGTAGCAGGCAAGGAAGGAAGACTTGGGCCCATTAGTATCACTGCCAGTTACACTTCTGTGGAATTATTAAAGGTTTCTGGAAACAGGAACAAGAAACAGGTGATTTGCGGTTTGTTTTGGTTTTTTAGAACTATATTAGTGTTAAACTGACACTGAGACATCAGCATGAGGTTTCAGGAAAGGAGTTGTGAGCTGTGTTAGATGAAATCTGACAGCTGGAACTTGAAAACATCAGCCTGGATGCTCTGGGCTGCAGAACCTCAGCTTCCTCTGTTTTTCAGGTTGCACAGCTAAACATCTTCCAGCGTGCAGGCCTAGCTTGATGTATACACAGCATATACCTGGAGTATTTCTCAGTTTTATTACACTGTAACAGAAAGTAGCTGAGGCACTATTCAGAGAGAATTTTGTGTGTCATTGAAATTACCTCCCATTTCAATCAGGCAGAGCACAGGACCAGTCATGGGAAGACAGCGTTTCTCCAAGGCTTTCTGCCTTCAAGGAAGTACAAGGACAATGGGTGTTCAGAGCTCTCTGTCACAGAGAAGTCCAGATTGTTGTATGATGTGCACAGCCATGCTTTAACTGCTTTGGAGATGGTGTAGTGGAGGAACTGGTTGTGGGGGAGTTGTTTCATAGGGTTAAGCACTTGATAGGCAGTGGGGTTCTAAGAGTGACCCACAGCACTGGATGTTTCAGCAGTTTCTTTTCTGTGTCTCCATTCTGTCCCAAACAAACTTGCCTATGTTGGTAGGGGCTCTACATTCTCTGTACAGGTAGATAGTAATGATAAAATATCATTTTATCATTGTATTTTTGAAACAGTGTTATTTGGTTTACAATATTAAGATACCAGCATGAACACTCTCTATGTATTTTCAGTTACTACCTTAAAAGAAGCCTAAGTTTCTATGAAGCTGAGTCTTACAATCAAGTAGGAGCTCACTTCTTTGCTTACTTGAGCCTGAATTTGGTATTTCCCTCAGAAATCTCCTTATGTGCTTTCATACTGTCACAACATTATTCTGATTTCAAGCCTGATTTTTATGGTGGTATAATTAACAGACAGAGTATGTTGAAACAAAAGAAGACATCTACTGGTTTTGACACTGAGAATTAATTATGAAATAAAAGACAGATTTGTGCTCAGGCTAGCATTAGCCTAGCAGTTCAAAATATAAGCAGTCACCTTGGAATCATGTAACAAAAAGTGACACCCTTTCTTTTACTATAGGCTAAATATATCTTGTGAACTTTAGTTAGATAAATCATGTGTGTGTCAGTTCTATTTGTTATTTTATTCAATTAATTTGGAAAATAGTTGTTGCTTTCCTTTGACAAGCAGAGAGTTCATGTTTGTTAAATACTTTAAAAAAATGGTTATGCTTTTTGTAGTGTTTTAGATTATTATCAGAGAGGTTCATTTTTACTAGGAAAAGGTGACATTCAGCATATCACTGGTAGCCAATTTTAAATGAAGTTTCAAAAGACTACCTATAATACCGTTTTTCAGCCCCTTTAATTAGTTTTTGCATGGAATACTTTGCACAAAGTGCTGGCATCGTCTTTTACTCTTGTTCCCTGCAAGTGAACACAATTTGGATGCTTTTAATGCAACTTCCCTTATTTTATGGCAACAAAGACTCCTCCAAATATCTCATGCTGGTTAATATAGAAGAAAACATTGTGTTAGTGTGTTAATCTTGAGTGCACAAAGAATCACTGGAGGGTAAGAGGAGGGCATCTGTTGGATAAGCTTTCAATATGATGGGAATGATAACAGACCTACAACTGGTGCAAAAAACAGCTAATCTTTTACAGCATGTGATTAAAACCTGTGCATACCTTCTCAAAATTTGTTTATTGATGCAAAGGGGAATAGCAGACAAAGAAGGACCTTACTTTTGAGAAACCTGGCTGTTTCAAGCTGCCACAATTTGTACTGGCTGCAGTGACCATTTCAAGTTTTTAGGCCTATATGTTCTGGGTGGGTTATTTTTGTGATGCTTTGTCACTGTGATGGACGATCCTCTACCTCCTCTATGTATTTGTCAGTACAGCTGTAGTTGTGGGAGGTTTTAGGCTTTTATAGTGAGAATTCTTGGGAAGATCAAGAAGTTACAAATCATCTTAGAGTTTTACATAACAAAAGAAAAAGCTTCTTTTATTACAATGGAGGTGTGGTTATGAGGAAGAAAATGAAGATGCTGAGAAATCTGCTTTGGAAATCTGTAATTAATTTCTTCATTTCCTTCTTCATTTCCTTTCCTTTGTGCATTTTATCATTCCAGTGTAATTGACATTCTGATGCAGATTGGACCTTTCTTTAAAAGACATGGATTTTCAAAGATTTAGAAAAGACTTCAAAACTATTAATGTTACTTCAGAAAAGGGTTTAGCAATTGTGTCCTTTATAAAGATGATTAGCTACGGAAGTATTTGCAAAATGGCATGTAATAGTATGTGAACACCTTCCTAGGCCACAAAGTATGGCAACTTTCAGACATTTATGCTACCTTCTGCTTAGTTGGCAGTGAAGCCACCAGCAGGTGATTGTTGATTATTCTCCAGACTTACAAAAACCACATGTAGAGCTAACTGACTGCTGCCTGTAAGGGTGTTTTTAGGTTTTGTACATGAGTGTTTAGTACATGCACTAAGGTGCTTTTCAGAGCTTTATTCAAATGTTATCTGTTCCTATAGGTTGGCAATAATTAAGGTAGGTCTAGAATTAAGTAAATGCACATCCAAGTTTGTGGGAAATTAGTTCTGGCCCACAGTCCCATCTTAAAGAAGTTGCATGCATTAAAAAAAAAAATTCCTGCGTGTACATGTTTTCTGAACAGTAACCAAAGATAGATGACAATCTGGGTTGAAGTGTTTGGGTCCCATTTTTGTGCACAAACTTGTTCTATTTAATAACACTTCCATTTAGCAATGTGTAACCTTTTAGTTACCAGTGCTGCTGAAGTTTCATTTGGACTTAACAGATACATGTGAATTCACATATTTTTCATAAAACAAAGGAAATTGGTGTTTTTGCTGTAAACTACAGTAATGAAATGAACATGTAAAGGAATCAGGTCCTTGCTCATTCAATTCAAAAGCACCTGCTATATTATTATTTGGCTGTAAACCAAAAAAAGAATGGTTTACTTAAAGCTGAGGGGAGGGGGAAATCACTTAATCAAATTTATACAGCTTTCAGAAAGTTACTGGAACTAAAGTAGTTGGTGATGTAATGTATGAAGTCAAAGACTGTTTTGCTATGCTGGAGAAAACTAATGGAAACATTCACTTGGGGTAAGACAAATGGTATTAAATGAGAAAACACACCATGAATTGCAAATGGAGCTGAGTTAATTTGTTGCTACAGTAGTGTTGCCCTACTGTTAAATGAAGGCTGTGTAATTATCTTGCTGGCAGAGATAATGTCAAAACCTCATTTCTCCTTACATGCCTCATTTTTACACGAGGGCTAATTGAGCTGCAAGGTGACAACTGATTATATATAGCTAACATCAGGTCCTCTTGCTCAATTTGCAAATAATGTTATCTTTTTTAAGTGATTTTTATCACATGTCACATTAAGGCATTAAAAAAACTTTTTAAAGCTATTTTAGTAATTTGTAACATTGCATTTCTGTCACCATTTTATTTATATTTTTCAGTATTAATTCTTCCTCCAAGATTCTTGACATCCATTTACTTGCCATCCCTTTATTTAAAGCAGAGACGTGTGCTAGTCACTTTGTCATGCTTCTTGAATGTCATGAATGAAAGCCAAATAGATTTAAGTTTTCTTAAACCTTTCTGTTGTGTTTTCTTTTATTGGAAATGCTGCTGAATAATTTTTGTTAATTAATTTCAGACTTAACAAATATCTTTTCCTTATGCCTAAAGAAGCCCAACAGTACTGTGTTAAATGGCAGTACTATTTAATGTCTGGACACAAAATCACAGAATGGGTCATGATGGAAGAGACCACAGTGGATCATGTGGTTCAACCTCCCTGCTTAAGCAGGATCATCCCAGAGCACATGGCACAGGATTGCTGTTCTTGAATCCACAGCTGTTCAAGAATCCAGCTGGTTCTTGAATATCTCCAGTGAGATATCTCCACAGCCTCTCCGGACAGTCTATTGCAGTGCTCGGTCACCCACTGTAAGGAAGTTCTTCATATTCAGGTGGAGCTTCCTGTGCATCAATTTCTGCCCATTGCCTCTTGTCCTGTTGCTTGGCACCATCAATAGAAGCCTGACTCCATCCTCTTGGCATCCTCCCTTCAGATCCCCTCTCAGTCCTCCCTACAAGAGGCTGAAAAGGCCCAGCTCCCTCAGCCTTTCCTCGTAACGGAGATGCTACAGTCATCTGTGTACCCCTCCATTGGACTCACTCCATGTTTGTCTTGTACCAAAGAACCCAGAACTAGACACAGCATTCCAGGCCTCACCAGGGCTGAGTAGAGGGTCAGGATCACCTTCCTTGACCTGCTGGCAAGGTCAGCAGGTGTTCTTCCTGATGCACCAGGATACCTTTGGACTTCTTGATCTCAAGGCCACTGCTGGCTCATGGATGGCTTGTTGTCCACCAGGACCCCCAGGTCCCTCTCTGCAGAGCTTCTCTCCAGCAGGTTGGTTCCCAGCCTGTGCTGGTGCTTGGGGTTATTCCTCCCCAGGTGCAGAGCTCTAAGGATGATTTGAAAGACAATGTCTAAAGCCATGAGGTCAAGGTAGACAATATCCACTGCTCCCTCCTCATCCATCCAGGTACACTGTGGAAGGTGTCACGTTGTCAGACTGGTCAAGCTTCATGATGCTCAAGGGACCACTTAACTTTGTCAGTGCAGAACTAAAGCCTAATGTCATTTGCCCTGATATTTTTTCTTGGTCTGTTTAGTCTCTGCTTTACTTGTAGGTGCAGTGCAGTCTCTTTCCAAGATCTTAAAGTTTTTTTGACTCTAGCTACATTCACAAGAACTAAAATATAAACAGTTAATTTTGTATTCCACAAATGCAAAGGAGCCAACCTGGATTGCCCTGCTCTTCCTAACAGTGCTGAGCTCCAGGAGCAATATGTGAAACAAGCCTTAAGACCATGCTGAAAAATAAACTATTTTCACAACCCTTCACAAACTTCTTGCATTTTTTGGAAATACCGTTCATAAAGTATATGTGACATATACTTTCAGAGTGAGTCTGAAATCATCTTACTATATTTACTCATTTCCCCTTGCACATACAGCTTGTGTTGAAGTGGGACCTGGAAAATTTGATATTGTAGTATTGATTGTCTTGTTTTCAGAGTAGTCATACTGCTGACAGGGGGCTGAATGTAATCTAAATAGTATTTAAGAACAAATTTAAAACAGGAAAATACTTCCTTTGTAAAATGTAAAAATAAGCTCAGTTTGCATTGCATTAAACTCATCTCAAAAGTAAAGCATCGTAACTTCTAACTGATTGAAGCTTAATAATACGGTACTCTTATTTGCTAAGGTTCTTTACTTAGTATTCTCAGATCTTTTATTAAACTTAAATATGTGGGTTTATATTTTAAGCGGGTACACTTCTTCATTGGACATGAAGTTCAGCTGTGACTTGGCTTTTAGACAAGTGACTTAGTTATGCAAAACTATCTAAACATAAAGTCTTTTATTTTACTGTATGCTAGGCAGTAAGAGAATAAAACTTTGCTTTGAGATGAAAAAAATATTTTCTTATAATGACACTTTTTTCCAGATTATTTGTATCTTTTAGGATAGGAAAGATACCCTTCTTTATTAGAAACCTCATGACTGAGACCTTAAATCATTTTACTTTATTAGATCATTCTGCATTTGGAAATTAAATGATGCTGCTTTAAAAAAGAAATTACTCCAAGACAATTCTGTCTCTTGCTTGTCTGACATCAGAGGAAGGGAGAAAAAAGAAATCAGAGAGCTTCTCCTGGATGAAAGGAGTTACTTGAAAGTGAAGTGTGCAAATCCATCGGTGATATTTTAATAAAGCTGGGTCATGTTGAGTTCTGAATAATTTAATCATTTGGTGTATGTTTGCACTTCTGTATGAGACTTTGTCAGAAAATACCTTTTTAATGACTGGCTTGAATCCTGAACTAATTTTTTAATAACCTCAATGTTCATGTGATAGTTTTATAAATCTGAGTGTATAGTATATTTATACTTACTAAATTCTTCATAAATATATCACAATTCTCCCCCATGCAGTGTAACTATCATAGGACCTGAAGGATACTGCTGGTCTAACAATATCAGAAAAGTTAGGTTTTTATTGAATGTAGGCAATAAATGCAGCCATTTACTAAGTCAGAATGACATTTTATTGTATTTTTTTTTGAAAGCTGCACCTTTTGAATGACTTCTAGAAAGAAACATTCCTGCTGTGTTAATATAGTACTTGATGTGAGGTTATGGTTAACTCATGACCTTCAGCCCAGTTTAAGCCTGCAAACAATTTTTGATTTTTTCCTTCATTAAACCACTTGACTAAAAGCGTGAATTTTCCCCTACTGTCTGTAGAGAGCAGTGGAATCATTACTCTTGGTTCCCATGTATTGAGTTCTAGGGGTTTAAAATGCTGTGGTTAGCATAATTGTCAGATTTTCTTAATAATATATCCATGATTGCTAATAGAATATAAAAATAAGTCCCTGCTTCACAAGATTTTCACTTTAGATAAAGGTAATTGTTTTAATAATGGAAAAGGAGAATTAAGAGTATTGTATTAAAACCAGGAAATATTTCAAACAGTATTTGTCTACTTGAATATTTACAAATACTGAAGAAAACATCAGCAGTGAATAACCAGTTTCCCTTTTTAAAATATTTATATAATAAGAAACCTGTGGTAAAAGTACATGATTCTTTGCAAGGCTTTATTTCTTAAGGCACTTACTTTTTATTTGCAGAGCATAAACACATTGCTCATAGTGCTCTTTTGTAGCCTGTCTGAAAGGTACACTCCCGCTACTTATGATAAAATTATTTCTTTATAGATAAATAAAGTAAATATTGGTTTACAAATGCAGAAGAGTTTCAGCACTGACTCACTGGATTCTGAAGCAGGTGCAAAGTTTTGCTATGCTGTTAAAGAGTTAGAGCTTCAAGGATGCTCTGAGGCACTCCGTAACTGTGAACTAAGTCTGGCATTCCAAAACATTCCAGGTAGTTCCTAATACACCAGGAGTAATGTTGGTGGTATTCTCTGCAGGTGCTCGTGGGGACTTGCTCCGAGGATGAGAGGCTGCCCTCGCTGGTGACCTCATAATTTCCAGAAGCAGGTGGAGGTGGCAATTATCGCTCTGGCCACTATCTTGAACCTTCTGTAGTAGGTGATGAATTGTAAATGGCTGGACCCAGTGCACAACAATAAACTCAAATAAATCTTCAATGTGTAATAATGACAAGACTGAAAGACTGGCAGTTATAACAAGGCTGCTGTTGTCACCCACTTTACTGTAGCCTTGATATCCATCATTATCAGCTGGAGCTAGCTCAAGAGTCGGACAAGAAGGTCTGAAGAAGGATGAGTTGTTTGCGCTGAAGCGTCCAGTAGGTCCCATCTGGCAGAGAGTAAATGGGATTTTTTTGCCTGTTCATTGGGCCAGAGCTGTCCATCATTTTGGGCAGATATCTGATCACTTCATGCTGTGGGACAATATGGCTTTGTGCTGTTTGGTATAGCAATGGCAATTAAAATAACTAAATTTTTCATTGATTTCAAGGTTTTGTTTTATGTTAGCCGAAGGTGATCCTAAGAAGGGATCTTTAAATTAGCAGAGCTTTTTATCTCTTTGATTCAGGAAGTCAAGTGAGACCAGTCAGTGCCAAGTTACTGTAAACTTTAAGGTGGAAATGCAAAAAGATTGAGAAATGCATGCTCAATGGACTTTGTCTGTGTTTTCCCAGTCAAATGCTTTAGAGTACCTGTCAATATCAAAATAGAACACAGAAAGTGGCAGAAATGCAAAATCATCTTAATTGCTTTACAGAAGTACAGGGCTGCTTAGCCCCTGGCAAGTTTATTGTAATTAGTATAAATCCTAATTGTCTTAATGCATCTTAACTTGATACTTTTCTCTGCTAAGTACAGCTCTGCTGGGTTTACATCACATGTATAGCTTTCAAATTAATTTATCAGACAAGCATGAAGGATTATTCCCAAAAATGTTGTACACAAGAAATAAAACGTGAAAACTTGAACACTGCTTAGTTTAACATGGCAGCTTATCTAATATTCATTTGATCTTTAGACTTTTCAATCAGATCATAGGATTAATCAACATAACATGTTAATCAGCGAATCCCAGATTGATTCACCCTGCCTTAGAGGTATAACACGTCTTCAACAAAAGACAATTGAGTTTATTGAATATTAATTTATGAAGTCAGTATAATTGCACTTTGCAAATTTGTTTTGTACTTTTGCTTTAATATACTTAGTTGCAAGAAAAAAAATCAGATGTCATAATTTTAAAATGAAGGTGATTTTACTAGAGGTTAGAATTTTATAGTATCTAGATTGCAAGTTGCTTAACAGTAGTTTGTTCTGTAAAGCTGTCTTATTGTGCATTCAGGGTAGTTCTTACAAAGCTTAATCCTGGCTTTAAAAGATTCAGAGTTGTTGAAGTGGTACATTATAGATATGTAGAGTCGGGTGTTCTTTTAATTTTAAAAGTATTAAGTGCGATGGGAAAGTGTTATTCAAGCTTGTCTGTTTTTTGTTTATATTTCAGAAGTGTTACATTTTATACAGCCTCAGTTGCGTGATAGTGGTTATTTTGCAAACATTTTAATGTCTGTGATGATTAAAAGTCTATAATGCAGGTTCAGTAACTGATGTCCAGGCCAACTGGCATACCATCATTCATTTTTTCTTTATTTCATAATAAATCTTGAAGCCTGAAGGCATTAGACCCATGCAGATTTCTCTGCATTTTAGTGTCTTGACAGAATAACAACTTCCAAATTTGAAGTAGTGGCATATTGTATTCCATCTCTATAGACTTAGCTCAAAACAGCGGTAGCCACACGAAAATATATGTCCAAGAACACTGTTTTCTCATATTGGAATTTAGGCAATTTGTTTTCAGTCAGAGAGCTGTTTCTAACCTATTTTTGGAGCCCCTCTGTGGCCTGACCATACGTTCTAACATAATTTATGGTGGCACTGTAACATATGGACTTTTCATCACTGTCCAGCTGAAATCCTCTGTTGGACATGGATGCAACCCCATACACAGGCTCTCAAGGCAGGTATTTAGAGTACTATTTAGTTTTATGTAAGCTGAATTTATCAGTGTGTCTAGCATGGTGTCAGGGTTATTTTATGCTTTTTCTTTGTAACAGTTGGAAGAATATTTCTTGGGTGTATTTTACCTACAAATTGCCAATTAAATTTGGAATTTTCAGTAAATAAGCTTATTCCTGATGAGCATAAGCATCATGAGACCCCAAAACTTCAGGTTCTCCTTGGGCTGGGCAATACAGAAATACAAAGAAAAAACAGTCCTAAACCCAGGGAGCTCTGTGGTTTGAATACCCAGAACAGTTGAAGCAGGAAGTAAAAATGTTGCCTCCAAATACTGATACCTTGTGACTGAAACCATTACAATACTTGTAATGGGTGTGGGTTTTTTTCTATTGCTTTTTGGATGGGAGAGCATTTATTAGTGGAGGAAAGATGGTAAGGAACTGGTGTGGGAAAAACAAAGGAAGGACAGTAAAATAGAATGGCAAGAATTTGGAGACAGAATATAAATAAATTGTCAGACAGAAGGGAAGGTGTTAAGTTTTGTTTTACTTTCCCGTAGGAAGTAGGACAGCTGATACTAAGGCTTGACAGTAACTGGGAACTGTGAAGTGTTTCAAATACTAATAGTAAAATAATACTTATTATTGTTATCTAATAGTCACTTTTAAAAATTGTTTACAAATCTTTCTCCATATATCTGTGCTTCTTAAAGCCTGTGTCCAATCAAACAGAAGAACTGAGATTAAAAGTAACTTGTATTTGCAGAAGGGTAGTTCTCTTAATTCCGTTTTTTTTTTTTCCTTAGTGTCTTCTTTCTTTTCCATACCTAATAAATCTTAATTGTGCTCATTAAAATATGAAGAATGGGGCATTTTTATCAGTGGTGTGTCTCAAAAAGATGAAGGGGGTTTTTTTCTAAAGACAGACTTGTTTGCCAAGAGGATATCAAGATGGAACTTGATACCTAGGAACTACACTTCAATAAAAACCTAGCTGGCTTCTACTTGCTACAGAAAAATAAATACATTTTTTTAAAAAAATAATTTATTCTGTTCTCTAGTGTCATATTCAGTGTATGTGTTGATCGTCAGGCATTTCAATGCCAGGTCAAAAAGAAATCACACACAGAAATGCACAGAATTAGCAAATGGACAGGTAGGACTGAAATCCAGTTTTTTATACTGGGCTTAGACGTTTGAGTCAGGATTGTAGGCAAGTTCTCTTTCTTCCTGTTGATGTGTCACTGAGCAGGCACATGGAAAGTAGGACCAAGACCAAGTAGGACCAAGGGTTTGGGCAAGAACCAAAGCAAGCAAGGATGTAAACTGCAAACTCGTAGATTTCCCTACTTGAAGTACTGCAGGGGTTGTTGCCAGTCACTCAGTTATCATGCACATGGACTGTTTGTACAGGTATATTCATAAATTTGTACTGAATTTATCCTTTGATAAAAGAAAAATGTTTTTATAAAATATTGTCGTTTTGCACACTAGTTCAAGAATTTGAAAGGATTTGTGTAGCTGCCGAAAATCTGGCTTATGATCATGGCAGTGTCAAAATTTGTGATAGGAAGAAATTCCCAAGTTCTTTGAGCACACAGTTTAAGAAATAAAAGTAGTCTGGATTAATACCCTTAAATTAGTTGCAAACTTTCGTATAGCTTGTGCTCTGATAGCCCTCCACCTTTTTGTTATCTGGTTATTTTTTCACTTTAAATAAAATGAAACAAAAAACCCCAAAAGCCTACAAAGAGAAAAAGCACCTCTAAAATACTGTAATTAATTTGTCATCAGAGTACTGAACTGTAGTACTGTTTATTAATTGAACCAGTCAGTGTATTTAGTTTGTGGTGAACTTGTCTTGTTAACACAGTGGAGTTGAGATACTGCAGTGATGGATTTGAAAACCCATGTGTAAAGTGTCAGTATTGTCAGAATCAGCCCAGTACTGGTGGTTATAGTAATGTGTTTATCACCTGTTGTACCAGAATGATGTTTTTCTCTCTTCTACAGCTGCAGTTACCTGGCTTTTTACACAGCAGGTCTTTTATTGTGTAAAGAATTAGTACAAGAAAAGCTTACGAATTCGTAATTTTGTTCATAGAAACCTATTGTGTAACAAAAGTTGCAGTGGAAGCAAAAGTCTTTTGCTTTTCAGTTTGTTCTTGGTGGTACAAGATACACACTTGAACAGTTAAATACTATCAAGATTGTTGCTATTACCTCAAGTTTTTTCAACTTTTCCCTGCTTGGTCTTCATGCTGTGGGAAAAAAAAAAATTGTTCTTGGTTTTGAAATGTGATAACCATCATACCAATCCAAGAATCTTCAAACAGATCTACTCTTGCTTTGTTTGTTTACTTTGTTCCAGTGGTGTTTGTCTTTAGAGAGCTAATAATTCTAACCAATGAATATATAGAAATAGTTATGATAATACCTCATCATAACTATTTCTAGTTCCAGTTCGTACAGATGTATTGCTACTCAGTTTTTCTTTAATATGGTAGAGAGGTATCTACACTGGGAACTGTCTTGAAATTTCATCTAAGCTGGTTTTAATATAAAGCTCAGACTCCTTACTCAGATACCATTGCTGATATTTTTAATTTCATAACTGCTCTTTCATTCTACTGTTTGCATTTGCAGATGGTTTATTCTAGGGGAGAAACATTCCATCACTTAAATCTGTGATACCAGCTGATTATTTGGATGTAATCCACAAGATAAATTCTGAAAGATTCTGGAATCTCTTAAAATGGTCGTTCATCATTTTGAGAAAAAAATTTTAGAAAGCCTGTGTAATTACAGGATAACTGTATAATTGCACATCTTAATTATTATATTTTTTTACTAAACAAGTTATATATATTTGCACTAATTATGCTACAAAATATTTAACTACTAAATTACAGTTGCACATTGGGGAGACTCTAATCTGCCAGCTGAAAACAAGTTTGTAGCTTGTATTCTGCAAGCACAGTTTTGTTAAAAATAAATATATCCTACCAAAAAAAATGTATACTTTTGTGGTGTTCTCATATTGAACAGAAATAACACAATGTTTGTCTGAGAGAAATACTCATATTGCTATAGCTGAAGACAAAATAGGGGTATTCCAGTAGATGGAATAGTAGAAAGAATTCAGTATGCAGAATTGGTGTTTAATTATTATAGCAAAGAACAAAGAAAACCAGTTTTTTACAACAAGACATTGTCCATAACTACTGTCTATACCCACATCACACAGTCCTTCTCTCTCACCTCTAATATTTCAGTATCCCATCTGGACTGTCATTATTTTTTTATTTTTTTTTAATATACATGGCACTCGCTTATTTAATCACTGTGGAGAATGTTCCCAGCCTTTGTCATATCAGTCAATAGTGAGTGTCAGCTTTGACTTAGCTTTCTTCCTAAATCGTGTTATTTGGCCGTCTTGCTAAAGAAACAACCTTTCTTTTTCTACACAGTTTTAATCTTTTGCTCATGCTCCCATCTCTCTGTATTTTCTGTTTCAGTTTCTTGTCTAGCCTTGACAAAATCATTTTTGCCTGTTTATATCCATTTAGAATGTGGTGACAAAAATGGTTTTCTTAGCTGAATGTCTTTCTAGTATTACCCTTCCACTGCCTTCCATTTTCCAATTTTTTTTATTCCAAATTTAAGGTGCTTTTCTTTTTCATAAGATCCTTTCAGGTCTGTTTATTGCAGGGAACACTCCAGTACATGTAGTTTCTGAGTTTAAAATGTAGTTTAAGATTCATACCTTGATTTTGGGGCTTTTATATGGGATTTTTTTCCTTTGTTATTCTCATCAATTTTGCCCTGTAGCTCAATGTACAAGGTACTAAGATTATAATTTCATTTTCCTGCTTTTATTTCATCAGTTACCCCTAATAACCAATGTAGTCAAACAGACACCTCAAAGCAGAAGCAAAACCAGTTCCTCCAATATGATGATGAATCAGTTATACTTCCTTGTTTTGTCACTTTACCTTCAGTTTCAAAATAAAACAGTTCTTGGGTATTTTTCTATAAAGTTGAAAAACCTCCATCATTGCAGTCTCCCTATACATTTTGCCACATGGTCCATGATCTTACCCTGGGAAAGTTGTTTTTCATCTGTCTAAGTCTATCTTCTTGAAATCCTAAGTTTCTTACATTATTAGTCAGAGATAAAAATTTGCACGGTTTCTTACTGTGTTTGAAGGCCTGTATGTCATTCTTTCCCTCTGTTTTCTTCACACTGAGCCACCAATGGTGTGTGAAGAAGCTGTGATATGAGGAACCAAAGTCCCTTCACCACTCTTCAGTCAGTGTGGTCCCAGAGCACAGAATGGATCAAGTTAGAAGGGACCACAGAGGATTATCTGGTCCCATCCCCCTGCTCAAGGAGGGTCATCCTGGAATGATGTCCTCTTCATGAATTTATCAGTTGTTTTATAGCACACAGTTTCCACAGCTTTTTGTAAGAAACAGTGGGAGGCTGGAGAAAGCCCTTGTGGGGGTAGTTTTACAAATGTCATTCCATACCCTTGAACAGAGTTTTGATAAACTGGTATTTTCCCAGGAAGGGAGATGGGGGTTTAACAAAATAATTCAGAGTTACCAAAACCCAGCAGCCTCTTTCAAAATGACAGCTTTAGAGCTGTGAAAGCTTGATTTGTCTGCACTTGCCACAGTTAGATTGCCTGTGTACTAGTTGCTATAACTTACTGGGGTTTATCCCCAGCTTTGCATTCTTAGCTTTTTGCTGTTCAGGATCTTAATCAGACTTTTTGTGGAGTGCTGCTTGGAATATGTCTATTGGAGAAAGATTCCCCATCTGTAATTATTTCTGAAGATGATCAGCTGTGATTTTAATCCATTATATATACTATGTGGTGTATTGATTTTTGACTAATGATAACTTTTAATAGACCTGTCATGGAGTATCAAGTCAGATTCTTTAGAGAATTCTTTAGGCTTATCTGTACTTCATAACCTCTATATGATGCAGCAAGTGTAGTCACCTTAAAACAATTATATTATCTCACTTGATGAGACTTAAGACATTCTTCCAAGCATGTCAAGAGGATCACTGCCACTGCGCTGTTTGTTACCTAAGAGATGGTGTCTCACACCAAAACCAAACAATAAGCCTCGCTTTTTTTTCCACAAACACCATTTAGTATCAGTAATGCTGTGTCTGATGGTGTACGTGCTTAATTTCTTTAATTAACACCTAAGAGAATTTGGAGTCAGATAAAGAAGAGTTTTATTATATTTTGTGAGAACAGGAGATGTCTGAGTAGGGGAGGTAAACAAATGATCTGTTTTAATTGCCTCTCAGCTTCACTGAATGGATGTAGACATGTGGTAATGTCCTGATAGTGAGATCCTTGGTCACAGTTTCCATGGATGAATTCTTGGTCCTTCCCATGTGCAGTCTCCGCTGACAGCTGCTTAGTCTTAGTTTCTTTGAAAAACTATCCTTCCTTCAGTTCCTGAACTAGAGCCTATTTTTACTCTGCTATGTAATTGTATGTTTATGGAATGTGTTCTCTGTCACCAATTCTTAAGTGTCTCAGTTTGTGAATAGTGTAGAGGAAGATGTTTTTACAGATTTGAGTGGTCAGGTAGTTGTCTGATTATTATCAAGAAAACTGATGGACTTGAAAAAAAAAATCCCTTTGGTTCTTAAGTATTTAATCTTATGACTGATGAGATTTTAGTCTGTTTCTATGATTGCATGTTCCAATTTTTGACTGAATTTTTTTTTGTCTAATAATTATGTTTTGTTCATAAGAAATATGACATACTTTATATCTAAATAAATGCTTTCAGAAAAGGGACTCTTGGAAAAAAGATACGAAGACATTTATACAAATGCTCAAATATTTTAATTTCTTACTTTTTTCAGTTAACTAAGGTAGCATCCTAGTATATGAAACAATAAAAAATATCAATATATGAGATTGTTCTTAAATTCAAAAGTTTTTATCATGGTCGTATTTTGTATAGGGTACAAATCTGAAATAGAATGTTAGAAAAACACTGGGAGACTCTTCAGATACACTGTTCTTTAATTTATAATGTATAATCTATACATACTATATAAACTATATAAAGAATCAAGCAATCATGTCTTTCAGTGTTATCTATTGCCATCATTCCCCATGCATTGAGGCTCTCACTATAGCTATTACTATAAAACGTTCCCTAAGTACATAAAGGCTTTAATCGTTAAGATTTTTATTACCAGCCACACATACAGAGCTGCAAATTGCCTTGTTTCAGATTTATTATGTATTACTCTAGAAATTCTATAAAGATCAAAAGAACTGATTACAATGTTGACCTTTGCATTAACTCATCTGAATTTAAATTCAAGTGTTTGATTTGGGAAAATAAGTCCATTTATCATAGGTCTGCTACTGAGGGGATTGTGCAGCCCTGATTGGGAGTGCTGAGACCAAATTTATTTATTGAGCATGGGCTTGAAAATTGTTTGTAGGACAAGAGGAACGAAGTTTGACCTGCCATTGTGTAGCAACCAGGGAACAATGTGGTAGCTGCCCTTTTCAGATATCTAGCAGTTTGGTTTTTTGCTGAAGAGCAAACAGATATTTATAGTTTAAATAAATTTAACTTCTAAAAAGGAAGCCAATAAGTCTTTTCTCCTCATAAAATAATTAACTCGTAAATACAAATATTACAGTCTAGCAGTGTGAAGGATGTGCCATTCTGGACCTTGGCATTTCCTTTTTCAAGTCCATTTGAAGTTTGATGTCCTGGAAATAAAAATATTTATGAGTGTACATTTTAGAATTGACTCTTCAGCTAGTTGAAGGATGGTAGCTTTATCAATTAATTAATTGTAGCTCATTTAATGTGCCTATCTATATCAGCTGGGAGGCCAGTCCCTTCAGAAAAGTAAATAAGTGAAAGAAATTAGAACTAGCAGAGCTGGAAATCACATATCCACACAGTGTGTCTGTAGTAGTGTTCACTTTTTAGTTAAATGCTAAAAGTGGGAATTTTGTCAAATTACTTCTGCAGACAGACGGCGAGTGGTTTTTTTTTTTCCTCCACCTTTACTTTCTCTGTCTTTCTGGGACCATCTTAAAACTGCAGAACTTAATGTCCAGCATAAGCAAGAGGACGATTGGGGATACAAACAGGTCATATGGCCAACCCAGGACATTCCACCCCTTATCCCCATATCGTCATTTCAGTACCTAGATACATATATATACAGTGTACAGCTATTTACAGACAATGTTAGCAAACTTCAGCAAATAGTGGTATTTATATACATGTATAAAGTGTACAGCTATATACAGACAATGTCCCTGAAATTCAGCAAACAGTGGTATCTACACATGGTTCTCACCCAACA
>JAHLSL010000010.1:9971661-10063880 GCA_025920805.1 Petroica traversi
GCCGGCTTAGGTTCAGTGTCTGGTTTAGTTGCAGCCTGGGGGACTTGAGCTGCTTCACTTTCCTGGCCCTGTGTCTCTATCTGCTGCCCTACGGCATCCAGCAGTGTGTGGTAAGCATATGCCAGGGCCCAGCTTATTGTAATGGTCCTTTCCTCCTTAGAACCATCATTACACTTCTCTTTCAGATATTTGGCCACCCTAGTTGGGTTCTGTATTTGGCCACGTGGGAAGTCCCAAGCTATGGGTTGTGAGAACTCTTTGAAGATCTGGCCCATATCCTCCCATTCTCCGTACTCGGGATGTTCCACAACTGGGTCAGGTGTCTCCTCAGTCCCTCTGCGCCTATCATCCTCAGCCCCTCTGCACCTATCATCCTCAGTCCCTCTGCACCTATCTATCATCCTCAGCCCCTCTGCACCTATCAGCCCTCATTCTAGAAAAGTTGTAAACCATATAGAAGAAACTCACCATCTGAAATATCAGCAAAGTGGTTTCTTTGGCATCTAGGGGGTACTGAGCATTTTCAAAAAATGATGTAACAGATGATGTAACAGATGATGTAACAGATGATATGACAGATTGAAAGGGGAAGAGGAAAGGGAAAGGCTGGGAAGCCTCATCCCCACCGTTAAGGGATTGGGTGCCATTATCAACAAACCCCCAGAACATGCCACTGAACTAGGATACAAGGTGGGAAAGAAAAACAACAGACCGTAAATAGCTCGAACAATTCCTAGTAGGTTAGCTACACTCTCTCTATAAATCAGTATCACCACCCCCAGCAAAACAGCAACTTTAAGCCGTACCCCGAAATGGTAAAAACTCCGTGCCAAGAACAACAGCAAGTAACAAAGCCAGCCTAGGAACCAGTTAGCTGCCCTCATGGAGAGGTACATTATGAGCTCAAACAGCATGGCTACTGAGAGCAAGCACAACCAAGATACAAATCAGTACAAGTTTTTTCCACTTTTTCGAGCCCCACGTTGGGCGCCAATTTTATTTGTCCTGGTTTAGGGCAAATATTTAGGAGGAAACCTCTGGGGGGTCTCCTCTAGGAAGAGCCGATTCAAATCGCCCCTCCCCCTACAGGTCCGGGAAGAATTTCCTTAGAGAAAAGTGGAAAAAACTATTTATTTAACAAATAGAATATTCACAAGTATAGGAAAAATTTGGATAATATGAAAACAATGAAACCTCTCCTTCCTCTGAAGAGATGGTAGATTCAGAGTCCGTCTGAGTCCGGTTCAGTTCTCCAGTGGGGGGGGGCCAATTGCCAGGCCCGGCTGTAGAAGTCAGCGAGGGGGAGGGCCCCCCGGGGGTTCCCTGGTGTCCTGGGCCCACGTGATGCCAGCCAGTCCCAGGAAGAGGAAAAAAGGAAAAAAATACCCAGCAAAAGAAATAAAGTCTCTCCCTGCAAAAAGCCGGGAAAAATCCGAGGAAACCCTCCACTGTGAGCTCTTCCAACACCCACACCAGAGAGAGTAAAAAAACAGAAAAAAAAGAAAAAGAAAAGAGATAACGCTGTCTGCTGGAATGTAGCCTCTCCACTCTCTCTCGGCCTTGGTTCGTAGGAGTAAAAGTATCCTGCAGACAGACGGCGAGTGGTTTTTTTTTTCCCTCCACCTTTACTTTCTCTGTCTTTCTGGGACCAACTTAAAACTGCAGAACTTAATGTCCAGCATAAGCAAGAGGACGATTGGGGATACAAACAGGTCATATGGCCAACTCAGGACATTTATACTTTAAAATGTTGGAGCTAGCAGTTTTGTGGGCTTAGGCTGAGGTATTAGTGTGTGAGAAATGTTATTTACTCCTTAAAGATATCTCCCCTCTGGTTTGAATGAACTTGTTACATTTAATGTACACTTCAAGTAATTAAATTCTGATAAAGTGCAAGTCCTTATTTGTTCATCAGGTAGCGACAGCAGGTGTACAAACAGGGTGCTGTGATGCACAAGGCTGTTTGTAAAGCACGACATTTGCTTTTGTGTGCTTGCATTTTTATTCTAGTGCTGGTAAATGCACCAATGCCACAGTGACAAAGCCAGTACGCTTATTGCTGTCTTACTTGAGTGTTTTTTATTTGTTTGTTTGTTTAATCTTAGGGAAAATATGTATTATTATCAATTATTTAATCAGAAAATACTTTGGTTGAAACTTTGGTGTGTTGGGAATGTATTGACGTCCCAACTCTCTCCTCAAATTATTCAGTTAAAAGAGACAAGTGGAGATGAAATACCATTTCTAGTATGAAAAGAGGCTTGTCTTTACATGTGAGACATGTGTGTTGCAATACTTTGGACTAAAGTCACTCCAGACAGCCAGCAGGAAGGGTAGGTTTGAGAAAATAAGGTTAATAATTGTTCCACTCGTAAAATAATACATACAGATCTGTTTAAGATGCCTAACAAAGTCTGCTTTAGAACATTACTGTTCAATTGAGGCATTTTTATATATGGATCTGAGTCATATGGCTGAGAAATTAAATACTCTTAGTGGAATTCTGTTTTTTGTCTGGTAGCAACAGTCCAATTTTTAAGATATATATATATATATTGTACGTTAACTAAAAGTGACACTGCTGCTTGGGGTTCTTAGGGCTTTCCATTTTCAAGTACTTTAAAGATGACCCGCCCTATTATTCTGTTGATGTGTGGCATCTTTAAAACTTCATGTTTCAAACTTTAGATTTTCACTTCTAAGAGCTGAATTTGAGTGATGATTCAATAATAGATGAGGACTGCTTTAATGCGTACAAAGGGTTGTAAGTGCATCCTGTCCTAACCAGCCTCAAGTTTTATGGGTTCTGAAGTCAGCAAACTTTAAAAACAACTGTGAGGGATATTGTCTCACCTCCGGTGTTTATTCTCTTTTAGACACCTAGTGAAAACCTAAGTACTCTATTATAATAAATGGTGCAGCTTTGGGGAAATTAGTGGGGGTTTTGTTTAGGATTTGCTAGGTCTTTGTAGTCTACTGCACTGCTTGTTATCAGCACCATTGTCTGTAGGGTTATGTTTTTGCTGTCTGAGGAAATGTATTTCAAAGTTGAAAGGAAAGAGCTCCATTGTATTCAGGGTAAGATTTCATTCTGCTCAAAAGTTTATAGACATTTATTTAATGAGGATTCCTGCAGAACTGTGAAAACTTGAGCTTTTCGGAACTCCTTTTCCAGAATTTTTATACTGGGAGGCAGTGGGAAACTAACACTCATCTCAAGTGTCCAGTTCTTTCCTGAGGTCCCATATTTGTAAGGTTCTACTTAATTGCATCAGTAGGAATTTTGTAACTGTGCCATAGATCTCTCACAGTATTTTACCTGGTTTTAAAAAATTAATATCTTTTACTAGAAACGAAAGCCTTTTGAGAGGATGCAAAAAAAGGGTGTTTACTTCTGTGTTGATCAGAATTCTAATGCTCTTCTGAGAGAAAACTCTGAGAGAAGACTACCCTTTTGGCAAGAAGACATTCATTGGTTGGCTCTGTCAGGTAGAAGAACAGACGCTGAAATGTTTGGGTTTTAAAAGTGGGTCCTTTATTTAAGCTGCCGTAATTTTCAAGCATAATTAGAAAAACTGTTTTACTACAGATATACCCACAGAGTCAAAACAGAATCTCTTGGTCCTCTTGACCCTTGGTCTTTTAAATTGTAAAATGTTAAGCCCGTGGGCATGATGAAGGAAACCTGCTCCAGTTATCTGAGGATGTTCTGGAAGGATGTCATGTCTCAGTCTTCATGTATCAAGGGGTTTTTTCGCTGCTATTCTGTGTTTGTATGTTTACCATTTTACTTCAAACACTAAAACTTGGAGAGAGAATTTTTCCAAAATATTTTTAAATGGCAGAAATAGCACAGATATTCAATTTTAATAAACCACATGTTACAGAATTCTTGAATCAATCTGGAGCACTGCATTGTGTTGTTTATTTATTTTGTCTTTCAGTAGATACGTTTTTCACATAGTAAACTATGATCTTAACTAAAGATGAATGAAGCCTATTCAAAGAATTCTAGGAGCATGGAAAAAATCCCACAATAGAAAAGAGGAATTTTTCATCATAGTAAAATAGTGTTATAATGGTGGGTCATACAGAATTATGGCAAATAACTTTAGAAATTTGAAGGTAACATACTAATGGAAAACATACTCTTGCTAATTTAGCCAGAACTTATGTCTTGAGTAGTTTTATGTGAAAGCTTTTGTAACTGATAGGCTTTCACTTTGAATCAGTGAAAATAGAAGTGCATTCCCCATGTCTTATGATAAAAGTAAGTAGGTATTTGGTTAGAGCAGAAGCTTCCAGAGGTGATCTCTCAGATCTGCAAGTAGAAGTTGGAAACAACTCTGAATTCCTGTAGTAGACTGAAGTCAAATACATTTCTGAAGAGGTTTCATGGGAATAGTAATTTACCCTGTACCAGATACAAACTATTTAGCTGTGTAAGGAGATGAGGCAAATATTAAAAAGAAAGCAGAGCATTTCTTTTTGTGTATCAAGTTAGATGAATATGATATGTTCAGTGCTCGGGACACTTCATCATGTCTGAACCTCATTTAGTTGATGTTACAGATTATAAGCTAGGCAAAGGATGTATGCCTGCATCCCTCAATTTCAGAGTTGGAAAGTTTGTTTTTTTTTTTCCTAAAGATTATTGTGTGTGAGTGTTGCTTTTCCAGGAAAGTGCCTTGAACCATGTAACTAATGCCATATTTTCCACCACCCCATGAAACAGGTTTTCCCCCCCACCACTATGCACCTTCTTATGACAGGCAGATGACCTCTAATTTAGTATTAAGATGTTTCATTCCTTATGAGTATGAATGGTTTTGATAAATTTCCTGAGTTTTCTGTGAGTTTTCTTTTTTCCATTCAATATTTTCCTCAGTACATGGCTATGTGCCAGAAGAACTTGAAAATGTTCCCAAATATTTCATGGCACTTATGGCACCTTTTCAGTGAACATCTATTTCTTGCCAACAGCATTCCACTTAATTAATATATAACTGTATTTTTATTATTTTTAAGATAGTTTATAGAATGTCAAAGTTAATTTTACTTTGTGCTGCTTAAATATTTGCAGGTCATAATGCCAAATTCAGATTATTGTTTCCCTAAATTTTTCTTCTTGGCAGCCTATACAATTTAATGCTATTTGGCATATGATACATACAACAGAGTTTTCTGCCAATATATAGTATTTATTGAATGCTGCCATCAAATGTAATTGCGTAAGAGATTCAGCCAAAGTTGCCAATGTGCCTGGGTTTTTTTCCCATTAATTGAGCTGTTTATAAATTCTTCTTAAACTCAGAATTCCTCTAACTCTTCATAAATGTTACTGTTTCCAATTAACTTTGTGGAATGCAATATTTATGCTCTTGGTGTCCAGTTCATAAGTTAATAGATGAACTTTATCTTGACCAGCAACTTTGATTTTTCTGTGAGAAATCTGAGCATCTTACCAACAGTTTAGGCAACCATGTTTTCTAGTGTTAAGCCTGCCTGCAAACTAAACCAAGCTTAATAATGTGTCAAGTTACCTCAATTCAGCCTCTGTTCTGCTGTTTAAACTTCTAGGTGTTTGGTAGGAAATGGAATAGTCTATCAACATAGTAGCTAAATTAAGGGTTCGGATCCTGAAAGTTGCATTTAGTAAGCAAACATCACAGATATACTTTGGCAGCAAATGAAATGGAAACTTAACAACTCACTTTAAAAATTTTTGGCAAGTACTGGGTTCAGCAAGGTTTTGTGCTGGTGGTATTTACTCAGCCATCTTGGGGATGGTAGAGAACATGAATCTGATTATATTGGCCTGATGTCTTCGAACCCTGAACAAAGCAGAGAGATTTAAAGAATTCCTCAAGTACCATTTATAAAGAGATAGTTATTGTTATCTTTCAACAGTCTATTAGTTTTTATCTTACTGAAGAGTTCTGTGAAGGTGCATTTCCAAATACTGTCATTTTTTAAAGTAATATTTGCAAAGTGAAGTTTGCATCATGGAGATTATCAGATTGTACTAAGAATAGTCTATGAAAGCTTCTGGCATGTATGCATTCTAAGCAGCAGGGATGCCATTCATAAATCGCTGAACACAATATACTTCCATCTCCCTGTCTTGGATGTTGTTTTGGTGAGTCCTGTCATACTGTTACACGAGATCTAAGTTTTAAGGACAATTTGTCTCTATTAGGGACTAAGTTAGCTCTAGGTGTTTCTGTTACAACATGCCCATAAAAATGTAAAATTTTGGAGTTTCGATCCAGATCTTCTCTGTGTCCAAGACTCTCTCTTTGCTTCTTCTGATTTTTTTTTCATCCCTTAATAACAGGGAAAATAATCTTCTAACTTCTCAAGAGCAACTTAGGTTTTCCTTGGAGTTTTGCTAGGAGTTGCTGATAACCACAGGCCAGAATTCTATGATGTATGATGTAAAAAGTCAGTCTTCTCCAGTCAGTCTTCTGGCAAAATGTGCTTTAAGCTTTGTGTCTGAAAAATAGTGCTGTTCTCTGTGCCCTGCAACACATTAAGCACTTGCAACAGAGAGAAAATGTCCTTTACCTGATTTCTGTATGATCAGGACCCAACAAAACAGCTACTCTTTTTGTTCTTGTTTCTACTGTGGTGCTTTGTAAGAAGATAGAGTTTTTTTGGGGAAAACATTTCCTGTACATGGTTTTATCAGGAATTTCAGAAGCCTAATGCAACTAATGTGTTGCAGTGACCAAAACCTATTTTCATGGATCTGGCTAGAAAAGTGAAATTTATGCTACCAGAGTCATTGGGGAGAGTGAATTGTCTTTCCCCAGAGCAGAAGAGCCTGTAAATGAGAACAGTGCCCTGATTTCTGTCCTGCGACAGAGGAAGCTGCTGTCCTCGCTCACACCGACACGGAGTACTTAAACTCCATTTTCTGTAGACTGTTTTAAGTTTTCTAAGAGCAGAAGTTTTTCCCATACCGAACACAACTTTCTGACGGAAACACTGTAAAACTCCATTGATTTAATTGCACAAAAACAGCAATGCTACTTCATCTTGCTGGAGGAGAGGATAGCGGTAGAAGCAGCATTCTGCTCCTGGAGCACAGGCATATCTTCTTTGTGAATTAATGTTTTGGGATAGTTATCATTGTAATGCATTACAAGTTTAAATTACTGTAAGGAACTCTAGGCTCTCTTAAGGTCATACTGTGATGTTTTCCTTCATATACAGCTTGATGCCATACAAAGAGAATTTCAGAGCACTCTTACTGATAAAGAGGGATTTTGGAGTAAGATAATACAGTTTAGTCTTCGAATCAACATTGTTGATGACTTTGCACAAGCCATTCATGAGCTTAGCAGTCAGGAAGATACATCTTTGGGATCTGCATTATATTAGAAATGAAGAAATGCAGTGCATCCTTATTCAAGTGTTGATATCCCAGCATGGCGCTGCTATTAAACCTAAAATGCTTGAGAGTTTCTTTTAAAATTTATGAGTGGAACTCCCACTTTTGATTTTTTTTTCCTATTAGAACATCACTGTTTCCATTTCTTCTATAGTAGAAGTTATGAATTATTTATATTTGAAGACAAGGTGATGGAAAAGCTGGAGAATGTCTTCCTAAGAAAGATTATTTATTGTAACATGTTTTAAAATGCGTTTTATTTCTGTGTTGTTTTGCTTGGGTAGAAAAATTGAAAATATATCTTAAGCCTGTATTTAGCTTGGCCTTAAAAATGCCCAATGAAAAGTTGATTTCTGAGCTTCTGCATGCTTCCCCTGTTCATCTCTACTGGCATTTTCAATCTGAAACAATGGTTATAGTTGTACATTATAAATTCAGCTGGCAGAAAAAGTGGCAAGTACAGAAGGATTTCGAAAATCTGTTAGTCGTGTAAGCTTGTAGGGTGAATGTACATACTGTCAACAATGAAACTGTCTGAGTTTGTGACTGAGCCTATGGCCTTTTTCCTGTTATTTTGCAACTCTTGTGAGCCCTTCTGGTGGGAAATCTATTTGAAATGAAGAAAAATTGTTTAGTGGGCACTAGTTATTTAAATGTCATCTCACCTAAAGGGCAAAAGGTCATGCTTTTATTTTAGCAGCTCAAATGTGCAAATTTCACAACATCTGTTATTGATCAAACTGTATGGATTTTGAAAGCCGTTTTATTCCAAATCTTGGCAAAGTGTAACCTTTTCACCCACAGTCTTGTGATACCTGAACTGTTTTCTTCACATGGGAAATTTTTAGGTACACTGCCATCAGCATTCTCTTGTGCTCAGTATATCATCTCCTTCTTCTGAAAATAGTTAGGTACTGTCTGGGTTTTGTTGTCCAGGCTGTAATAAGCTCATGGGTGCCCCTTGGGAAAAACAAAAGGTACCAAGTTTTTCATGCACATTAAACTTTAGGGGTTCAAGACTTTAAATCCATGAAGAACTGTATGTGTTACGATGGAAAACAATTTTGGTGACTGAGAGGAAGAGGAGAATTATCCTAGCATATCTGTCAGTGGTTGCTAATCCTCACCTGTTTCCCAGTCACTGGAAGTATAGTAGTATGGAAAAGAGGGCACAGAAAGAATAGGATCTCACTGTTCTTCTGTTTGCTTCAACTCCTTTTTGTGGAAGACTGTGTGCTTCAATGCAAAGCAGGGAGTGGGGATTCTGTTTAATTGCAGTGGTTGGCCATTTGATTTTTGTTTCATTCATAAACTAAAATCCCTTGTGTTTTTTTGTAAATAAAAAGGCATTACTTGCTGGCTGCATTCTGGTCAGTATTTGTCATCTGTTTTCTGATAGAATTTAACATTAATGTGTCTAAATATGTTCATGACTGTGTAGAATAATGGAACTCATGTCAGCATGTTTAAAGGGAGTTTTAATGTGTAAGTAAAATGAAAAGACTTTAGAGCAAATTATTTGGCTCAAAGCTCCATTTATATGGTGTATGTTTCAAGCTAATAATCAGGGCTTACTGTGGGTCAGCATGTCATATCCCAGTGGTGTCTAGTGAGATGGAGGGTTATCTTCTATGTCAGCTAGATAACCCTGTGAACAATTTGGAGCAGTGGAGATAATGGGACTGAATTCTGAAATTAGGTGGAACCCTGAAATGGGGCAGAATTCAGAACAGGAAATATCAGGAAATACAAGGCTGCATGTGAGCACCGTGTGGCTGTTCGTGGAGGCAGTCATCTTTTGACATCAGTAGTCACTTGTGTTTGACAATAATCCGTCTTGATCAGGTGCAATTAAAATGTGAGAGAATGGCACATCAGGTACATATTCCTAGAAAAAAAGAAAAGAGAAGTAAAAAATACACTTCCTTGCTACTGGTCCTTTTTAATTTATCCTTTTTTTTTTTTTTTTTTTGATACAAACATTGCACTGTAATCTAATAGGTATTTTTGTCATGTTTTGGACAGCTTTTCTCCAAGCAGTGTTGGCCACAATAATTGTGTGGGCTTTTTAAAATTATAGTTTATTCTCCTTTTTTATTTCTTCACAAAATATATGGAATTTTTAAGTACTTGGAGGAAATTGTAGTCATCTTCGTGGCAATAGACGCACTTTCATACTTTAAGTCTTTAATTTTTTTTATTACTCTGTATGTTACTGATTGTGACTTTATAAATAAGGAAAAGGCCAAATCTGTTTCACATTTATGAAGACAATAGTTATGTAGTCTCTGGTTTCATACATTTCAGATGATGCAGCAAGCTTTCTATTTGTGCATCTAAATCAAACTATTGATACCACAATTGAAGTAATTCCCTCCTCATACAAAATATGTAAATTATATGAACAGATCATACACTACTTGATTTTGAGGTTTGTGTCCACCTTTAGAGCTAGCACAGTCCATCCTGCTGAATTCCACTGTCATTTTGGAAACTGGACTACTGCATGTATCTGTTTGCAGCATGTATTTGGACCAATCTTGGGAGCACTGGTATTAAAGGCATTTTTCCCACTCTCTCTTGTTCACTCATCTTGTGTTTGCCATTTGTTTTCAGCCACAGCCTAAGTAATTAATATAGCACTGATGAGCATTTTTTTCTTTCTTTCACGTCTTCCCACACTGAATAACCTCAGCTGTAACTCGAAGCAAAAGCTCGGTGACTCCTGTAGCCTTTGGTCAGCCAGTAGAGGCCACTCACAGCTCGTGACTGAGCCTGGGCAGCCACTTGGAACTGGGGGTTTTGTTGTATGCTTGGGGTTCGAATTCGCACCGGGCCAGCTCGGGCTGCCATGGACTGACATTGCACAACTGGTACCTGCAAAGGGCTCTGCTAGGAGGAATTCTGCTCAGGAATATCAATGCATTTAGTGCTGATGTTTTTCTGTTTCTTCTAATAAGTCCTACGGCAGCAGGAATACTTCCTGCTTCAAGCAGACTCCAAGCAAATGCTTTGGTGACATCTTTTGTTGCTGGTTCAATCTTTACTGTCGTTATATTATATTACTTTAACAAAGTAAGCAAATACTGTTACAGATCACTTGGGGGAAGGGAGAGTCTTGTTTAAAGGTTTTTGTTTTTCCCAAATGGAACTAGCATCTCCCAGATCAAGGCTAGGAGCCTAATCACTGCTCTGCTACTTCCTACTCCCTATATTGCTGTGTAGGTAACTTACTTATGGATGATAATTTTACAACTTAAAACATTATTTCAGCATTTTAGCTAATTTTTAACCAAAAGCAGTACAGTACCAACACTACCGAAATCAAAATCCTATTGATTTAGTGAAGATTCTACCTAAGAATAAGTTTTATATCTAAACAGACAGTTAAAATATCATCATAAAGATTTTACATGCATGCATATATATATATATATATATATATATATATATATATATGCGCAGCTTATTATTACAGTATTTAATTAGTAGTTCCATTTCCCAAATAAGGTAGATCTAGTTTGATTAAAATGAAATTTGTTAAATGCCATTCCTGAGTACTGATGTAGCAAACTCTTGGCCATTGTTTTGTTTCACAGTTGCCCTGAAGATTTCCCTTTTCCTAATATAAAATATTGAAATAGTGGTGCTGTCTGGTGTATTTTTGCTGTCAGGTGAATCTTACATTTGCCTGTTAGTTGATTTAATTCAAATGTAAAAACTAAGAATTTCTAGTTTATGTTTTTTTCTTGAGACTTATAAATCAGTCCATTTATTGCAGTATTGAAGCCATTGTACCACATAGTACTATTTCATATAAAATATTAGGAATCTCAGAAGAAACTCCTTTTCTGACTTCCTTGCTGATGGGAGACCTAAAATTTTCAGTTTATCTGATGCTTTCCCCATAGACCAAGGTTTTTTTGTTGCATTATATATTTATATTATTTCCTCTAATAGCTCCTCCAGTGTTACTGTATTACACACCTAAATACAGCAGGAATGCACTAATATATATTCTTATAGTGCATCATTAAACTTATTCTGCCTGTTCTGTAGTATGTAAAAACTGGTCCCTTTCACAAAGATTTAGCAAAAAACATGGTGTGTGATATTTTCTGTTAATGTTACAATTTAAACAAAAAACCTTACACCCAGACCAGTCTCTTTTCAAAACATACTTTTTTTGTCTCAAACTTACATTTATTTTACTTTAAATCCAGGTTGTCTTAAAAGTAGCAGAGAAAAAACTGTGAAATGGCAAAAGTTTACCAAGAAATTCCCTTCTTTGCTTTTATACATGGGATTTAAATTTTCCATTTTTCTCTGAAGTAGCTAGGTTCAATAGTAGTTTTCTTCTTTTGGTCTCTGATATTCTCATGGTATTCCTTTTCCATCTATTAATCATTCAGTTGAAAGCTGTATATCAAGAGATGGAGACAGTTTGATCAGTTGTGTGAAAAGAAAGATAGAGAAACCTCTTAACAGTGTGTGAAATCACTGGAGAGACTGGGAAGCTGGGACATATTCTGTCACGGCAAGAAACTTACTGATTCTTATTTTTTCTCTTTTTCTTGAATACCTTAAGAGAAAACAGTAAAACATGTGCAGGGGAGATGCCTTTAGGCTTGAAGTCCATGTCTTTTGACCTATTTTTCTTATAGCTTTCTTTCTGTCCGTATCATTTGCATATATTTTGCAAGCAGAATGGCAGTGATCCATTGATTTTTGCAACACTGTGTTAGTAAGACGTTAACTTTAGAGAAATATGAGTAAAGTAGCAAGAAACTGGTATAGAACTATTCTGCCAGTGAGCCATGTCTTAATGAAGACTTCGTGGAGTTTGACTGAGCATCACTTAAAGGTAATCTGTGCATTAAAGAGATGCTTCTCTGGAATGGTCAGTTTGGGCCCTTCAGCAAGAGTGTGCTTTCAGAGGGAATAAAAATGTGATGATAATGTCAAGCAAGGGTTATGGCAATGTTCCAGTAATGTATACTGTGAAAGCTATTTCTGTTTTCATGGTTTTCTATATTGCTCCAAGTCAAATGTTTCATCTATATTTTTTTTTAAATGCATTTTAAATACAGAACTTTGTTTAGTGCATGTACTTTCCAAGGTTGTTAGTGAAGAAGGGGTATAAAATGAGTAATACTGAATAGGTGCTTAATCAGTGCCATAAAATGTGGAGAATAGATTTTTCTCTATTTCTGCCTTGATACAGTTTGATTTAATTTCCTATAAATTGACACTTGCAGATCTGTGAATTATGAATTTGACATTGTCATGCTGTAATTTCCTGAAAAATCCTGTTCTCTAGGATTTGATTTTAGTTGCATTTCATTTTGGAAAACAACTTCTTTGCAGAAAATCCTGCATGAGAAAATTGGCTTTGCTATGGAACTTTTGAAGCTGTAGTTGATCACAGCAGTTAATTTATAGAGCAGAAAAAGGAACCTCTTCTTTCATTTAGGAAAGCAGCTAGCTTATTTATGTAATTAGTGTCCAGCAAAATTTTACTGACATTTTACTGGTTTTGCCTGCTATGCATGTAACGCATTGTGATGACTAAGCTAAGCTTTCAAGTCAAACACTTCCATAATTATTTATGTGGCTTTTTAAAGCACATCACAGACTCATTTAGATTAGAAAGGATCTTTAAGAAAGATGAAGTCCAGCCATAAAGCCAGCACTGCCAAGTCCACCAAATCATAGCCATGTAATAACATCTTGTAAAAAATGAGCTCAGTTGTGTCTTTTCATTGCACATACTATGGAGTGCTTGGCATCAAATTTAATTCAAGTGGCAAAAATATCACTTTGAGTATTTAAAAATTACTTAATCTGTAAGAAACTTATTTTTTTCAGTAATGGAAAATATATCTGAGGAACAGTTATGAATAGGACATTGTCAGTGTTTTTTCAAAAATATGTCCTAAGCTAAACATAAATTATGAACAGAGGATATTTGCTCACTTGATTGTGTGATAACATGGGAAAAAATAAGGGACAAGAAGTATGGATCAGTATGCATATTAGGGTTGTTTATATTATTTAAAATATTAAGAAAATATTGATTATTGAGCACATCTGTACTTGGGAGCTTTGTACATAGGTGTCTTGAAAATAATTCATAATTTTTCATGAGTTATTCAGTCAGTGAACATTAAAATATACTTCAAATGAGAAGAAAGCAGAATTGTTCAGTAACAGTGTAGCATATTTTAGTTTTGTCCTAATATGCTGTGGGTTTTTGTTGGCACAGGGTAGTAGCTTTTCTTTAAACTACAGCACATATAAATTAAAATAGCACTATCGTATTTAATTGGAAGATGCAGAAATTGATCCACTAAATTGATTCTTTTTTTTTTTATTTCTCAATCTTGGACACCCCTTAGCCTGTTGACATGAAGTAAGTGGTGGTGTTCAAGCAGCCTGTGCCTGAACTGTGGACTCTTTGTTCCCTGTCCCTCAGTGGTGTGAGCCACTCAAAGGGGTGATGATCTTGCAGTATCCAGCACTGGTGCAGCCTCCCCTCCAGTGCTGTGTTCAGTTGTAAGCCCCACAGTTTCAGAAGGATGTGAAGGTCCTTGAACGTGTCCAGAGGAGAGAACAAAGCTGTGACAGGGCTGGAAGACATGCCCTGTGAGCGGTGGCTGAGGTCTCCAGTCTTGTCTGGTTTGGAGGAAAGGAGACTGAGGGGTGACCTCTTACAGCTTCCTGAGCAGAGGAAATACAGAGAGATGACCTGGTCTCTTATCCCTGGGACCCAGTGATACAACATGTAGGAATGGTGCAAAGCTGTGCCAGGGAGGTTCAGACTGGACATCAGGAAATACTTCTTTACCAAGGGGGCGTTCAAACACTGTAGCAGGATTCTGAGAGGCATGGCTGATACACTAAACTAGTTGGTGTTTTTGGACAATGCCCTTAGCAACACACTCTAAATAGGTCAACCTATTGGTCAGGCAGTTGGTTAAGCTGATTACTGTAGGTTACTTCCAGCTGAAATACTCTATTCTGTATTATCAGTACTTTAAAAAAACAGTTGGGATGCTCAGTGTTGTTTTTGCAGAGTGGAGTCCTTTGATTTTCTTGTCCTTTTTCTGTTTAATCCTGTTGTCTTTCCTTATATCAGTTCTGAAGTTTGTCATGTGTAGTATCTTGCAGGGGGAGATCAGGTTGGATATTAGGAAAAATTTCTTCCCTGAGAGTGGTTATAAATTAGAACAGAAAAATGGTGAATTTGCCATCCCTGGAGGTGTTCACATAATGAGTAGATGTGTCACTTTGTGATATGGCTTAGTGGATATGGTGGTACTCAGCTGAAGGTTGGACTTGATGATTGTGGAGTTCTTTTCCAACTGTAATGATTCTGTAATGCTGTGATCTTGGGCAGCAATACGTGGTGTTGTATATTCTAAGGCAAAACCTTTTAGTGTTGAATACTTTTCCATTCTTCTGTGTCCATCAGTTTAGGTCATAATTTCTCAGGCAAAGCAATCTTTGCAAATCAGGAGTACTTTGTCTCTGAGTTGGAATGCCTGTGTCTTGGGGATTCTGTAAACAGGATGCGATCATCACCATGCCATCTTATTCGAGCAGTGGTGAAAGGACCTGTAGCCAGAAGAAATTAAAAGTTCCAAAAATAACCCTAAACTTTATTAATATTAGAGATTTTTGTAACAGTGAGGTATCAGATGAAAGTGGACAGTGGGTTTTGGTTTAGCTTTTTACCCCCTAGATAAGTTTTGCAAACAGAAATTAATTCACATGAACATACTGGGAATCTTACAATAATCAGCAGCAAGTTTTATGCAAAGATCTGTATGTGTGTACCTTGTGAGCTTACTTTTATAAATATTCTGTGGCTGTGTGGTAGCTGAAAGCATCTGGGGTGTGCAGGAGAAACTGAACAACTGTGCTTTGTGATCAATTGTAAGTGTATTCCAAGCAAGTTCATATTCTCATATAAATTGGTGCAAAAACCTACTTCTGTGGTTTCTATATTATTTTATAACTGACAATTTATCAAGCGAATTTTCTTGAAATTTCCATGCTTATTAAATTTCAGATTATGTATTTTGAGTAAGCTGGAAACTTAAACTTGTTTCCATAAGTATGGCTGCAGGTAAACAACCAATTTTAGTCCAGAAAATAGCTTTTGCTTCTGTCAACATGTTGTTTATTTTCTCCCTGAGATAAAAAGTTCGGTTTTCTGATATTTGTACCAAGATAAAGTCTGTAAACAAGATTAATATAGTGTGGAAAAGGTTGTCAGCAGCCCTGGCAAAGGAAATAAGTTGCCTGTACACAGAACATACTGTAAACTGAATAAAAGTGTCAGGTCCACCATGAGATAATGTGATCATGAACCTCTAACAAAGCATGACATAGGCACAGTCGGCTTTTCTTATAGCCACAGTGTAGAAAATGGATTACTGTATTCCAGGGATACCCACTGGAATAGCATGAAAACCTCATTTTGAGATTAATGCAGGATATAACTCTCAAGAGCTGAGCTACATGCTTACCTGGAGTGTTAAAATAACAGTTTAGTTATTAATCTTAAAATTTGGAAATTACACATTATAATACTGGCTTATATTTCCAGGTCTGTCTTTGTGAATGGTCATTTCTCAATTTTATTATTAGATGAACTATGGCATTGAAACAGTAGCATTTGGTCAGTGTTTTATTATCATCCTGTGGCTGTGTAAGGCCTTGATCAGTCCAGTGAAACAGTAAATTCTAAATGGAAATAAAGCAGTAGGTACTGTTATCCCATGTAGCTACCATGATTTCCTCTACTATGATTTGTATGTTTGCATAGATTTTTCAGAGGTAAGCTGTGACCAATTATTTTTAATCTCCACCAGCCAGAAGAGTGACAGCAATTTATTGCTTCTCAATTCAGCCCAAAGTGACATCATTCTTCACGTCAAAGCAGCTGATTTTGGTTAAATGCTTTAACCATGTGGAGCTCTCAAATAATTCAGTGAGCATTCTTTGAAAGTCCTCCAGACTTGGAGCTCTGACTACCCTGAATTTTCTCCATTACGACACCAGATTCATAGGGATGTTTTACTTTAAGAGTTGAGCTCATTGTTCTTCTAATAATGATAGGCTGCTTTTATCCATGAATCTCCAGCTTATGTACTTTTGGCAAGTCTGAGCCGTATAAATGTATTATCATAATTTTTTGTGGTCTCCTGTCAAAACTGGCAGAACATCTGACTTCATTCCACCTCTGCTTATCTCCTGACTATAAAACTATGTCCAAGGAACTGAAAGTTTCCTTCATTCTTTCCATCAGGAATAGTTTGCCTGCTGCTCTAGTTCCTTGAGCATGTGGGTGGACTTTTATTCTTCTTTTTACCTATCTACACATGCACATGAATTAAGCATTTTGCAAAAATAAAAGCAAAGCTGTTTGAAGCCATTCTTGAGCAATATTAGAATGTCATCATCTGTAAAAGTCTGCACTTGCTCTCTTGCATTCTGAAGATCATTCTTCAATAGAGGGTATCGTGTTTTAGGTTTCAGTATATATAAAGCACTAGACAAGGAATACAGTACAGTGTGATAAAAATTATTTTACCTTTACTTTCTGTCCCATATCAACTTGAACTGCAAAAACTTTGTGTTAGGAGGGTTTTTTTTTTTAATAAGTTTATTGTTGTATGAGCCATTAATAAGAACAGTATATTGCCTATGATTTTCAAAACCTCTAACTTTTGTTTTCTGGAGTACTGCATGAATTTTACAGAAAAGTAACTTAGGTCCTTGGAACCTGTACATGTCATTGTCTGACGTCCAACCCAAATAGCACATAAAGGATTTTGCCTAATCTCCTATAGCACCTTCTGCACTCAGACTTTACTTAAAATTGTAGATATTGCTAATTACATTTACTGTATCTAGCATACTGTCTCTCTTTTGTATTTAATGTTTGTGATGTATTTTCTTAATAAGCAATCATTCTGTGCATATGTTGCTCCATTATTCAATGACTTCCTTTTTCCTTCATGTTTCCATTAGATAATGCCCGGACCAGGTGGTAGCAGGAAATCAGTTCATTTGTCCCAGGATTCTCTTCAACATGAGTGAGTATCAGAGATGGGAGTTACAACTTTTTGTTATGGTTTTCTTTGCAATGGTTCCTCTCTCCCAGCCAACATTTTACAAATGCACAAACACGTGATGAGAACTTCAGCTCATTTACATTATGATCTGTATATCATAAGAGTACTTACAATCCTTTTTATTTAATTTTATGTTTCTTAAGGAAACATGAAATTTAGTGCTTTGTAAATGTGTTTTTATTAACTTTCTAAGTATCCTTTCCTAAAATGCAAACTTGTTTAAGGCTGGGTAGCAAAAATGGGATGTATGAAAATACATAAGCATCACATCTTTGAGTCTTTCATGTAATGTATCATGTGAGGAAGAAGTTTGTCATTATTTGCACAAAAATATGTTGAATTGATTGTTTAAACATCTGTAAATGGGGAATGTAATTCACTTCGTTTAGTTACTCTAGTGTGTCATTACTGTAAGCTCTTATTCTCTTCAGCTGACAACGCTTAACAGCATTATTTATTGGCTACATCTTTTGAATACTTAGGAGATTAAATTTTCCTTTATTTTTCAAATCAAAACTCTAAAACACAGACATACATGATGAGGAAATAGTATATTAGAAGATACATTTATGTGTTCTAGCTGCTACTAGATACATCATCCGCAGTTTAAAACAAAACTTGCCAAAGCAGCGGTGCTATAGACATCAGTCAACTCCTCAGTACCAACTGTTATACACCACTAATCCACCTCTGTTTCATCACATATTCATAATGTGTGTGTAAATTCAAGAGGTTTTGATCTCACATGTTATTTCTACCATTAAGTAACTCAACTATTATTTTACAGGCTATACTTTTGCTTATTTTAAAAGAAACGAGCTAACAAATAATACTGTAATAAAAGGAATGGGCAAAAAAAGTAAAACTGAGTGATGTATCACTTTCCCATTAAAAAATGTCTTATTCTTTCTGAAGGGTTTTTAATGTCTAAATATGAGATGCATTCAAATTACTTTGATGTACTTTTTAGCTAGAAAGATCTTCTACTGATCATTTAGTCTGTAATCAGCTGGTTTGCCACAATCCACAGTAGTTTATGTGAGGGATACCCCGGGTTGCTGCTCCTCCTTGAGCGTTTGCTGTTGACACTGGTGAGACACAAGACACGAATCTAGGCAGAATTGAAAACTAACCTATTATATTTCCAATTTCCATCAGCCCCTGGATATTTATGACCTTATTTGTTGAATCACTTGCAAATGTGATGTTTTAATTTTCATCCACTGCCAGCATCGAAGTTGTGTGTACATGAAACCTCCCAGTTTTCACCAGATTTTGAACTATTGAGTACAGTTGATGAATGTTTCATGTCCAAAATACATAGATGTCTACCTTGTCTCAAGGTATACTTTTGACTTTGTTGCTGTCATTCCCTTTTCATTTCCAGCTCCTTTTTCTTAATTACCTTAAAAGCAGAAAAAGCAGTATGGAGGTTTTGGTGAACAGCTGGTCTTTTTGTTAGCGTAGAAACACATAATCACAGAATGATTATATGCAGGTGCTTTTATTTGAAGAGCTCTGGGAATCGGGGTACCATACCCAAATCGATTCCGACATGGATCTGCAATGGATACACCTTTATACTGTCCCTTACATAACCGTCAGCAGTTAATTGTCAATTCAATATTGTTCTATTGAACTTGAGCATGACTTTACCATTTCTATTACATATATTGTTTCCACCCAGGCATAAGCTGCAGCCCCCCTTCATCCAACTACCCCCCCCTCGTTTCTCATGATTGTTATAATTGAATTATCGTTTTTACTTGTTTTTACTAAACAATCATCTTGTTAAGGGCAATTATTGCAAAACCCACACATGAGAACAGGTGCAGTTCTCATGACCACGCTTCTACCTAACAAAGACAACACCTAAGGCTTACCTACTGTTCCCACAACCTATTACAACCCAAAATCATTTTAACCCCTATACTATCATTTTCACCAGAAAGAAGAATGCAAGAATGAGAAGGTTAACTGCTCATTATCAAACTCAGAAAAGCTGAGTGACAAAAAACCACAAAACTTTCAGATTCGTGACTTGAAAATAAAAGGAATTTAAACTAGACAATTCCATGGAATCTGAATCTTTTTGGTATTCTAATTAAAGTAAAAATTTAAGTGTCATTATATGGCTCCTTGGGAGAGAAAATGACACTCAATTGTATTGAATAGGACTGTTTCAGAAATAGCATGGCTAGGTTAAGCTTGTAATCTTTGGTTACACTTCCAGAGGAATGTGCAAGCCTAACAGCAGATAGTGGGATGCTCTTTTTTGTGCAATATTGCGATGGATGGAATTATTTTATCCTTTTACCAAAACCTATTGCTTGCTTACACAAATAGTATGTAGATACTACATGTAACTTGAGATCCCCCTTGTTGGAGGGGTTTTCTTTCTTCTTTTCCTTTTGCAAGTATGCAGGTTTGTGTGATGCTTGCTCCAGCTCCATTCAGATGGTCATTCGGTTCTTTGTGACCACAATGTGTATGTGAACCAGTATTATTATGCTTTTGGTGCTGTTCAGGGAAGAGGCACATTGTGACATCCTTGTGTGTCAAAATCTTACTCTGAATTTCCATCTCTATGAAATAAGGCTGCCAACAGCCACAAATTTGCAGTTGTATGGAGATATGAAGCTACCAGGTTTTCAGACTTGGCATTTCACTTTAGATTAAAACTCAGAACTCAATTTGTGAAATAATACATTAACAGCTATCAGGTAGTCCAAACTACTTTAAAGTCTTTTCAGCTATAATCATTAATAAGTACCACTTCAGTACTAAATATGGTATTACTTTAATTTATAGCATGTGCATTGCAGTATATTAAAATACCATCATTTACATATTTTTTTAGCTTGTTTGACAAAATATAATTACCTATAAAGCCAGCAGCTACTCAGAAGTGAAATCTGTGATGCATTCTTTCAGAACTGTTACAAACTTAGGGAGTTCAATAAAAATGCCCCATTAAAATAAAGCATAGCCAAAGGCTGTATTTTCCTGGCAGGCAATAAAATACCCAAAAGCACGCACAGACTGGTCATATGACAGCATGTGCTTTGTGTTAGTTGTATTGTTAAACCTGTCTTTTCTTTTTCTCCCACAGTCACTGGTTTAGCCCTGGGGCTAGGAAGGAACATAGCCAGGTAAGAACTGCTTTGATCAAGAACAGTTTACTGTTCTTGAGATGTATAAAGAACTTTAACTACCTCTGCTCCAGCTGTAGTGGGCTAATATTTTAAGAAACTTTAAACAAAGCAGGTATCGTTTGATATCTTCTTGTAAGCAAACATATTAACAGCAGTGCATTTCCAAAATTCTGTTCATCAAAAATCTTTAAGTTCACTAAAATATTCTTGAGGTTTTAATGTTTCAATGAAAATTCTTAATTTTTTTAATGATTTTGTCAATTGTGGTATCTCCAAATGTTAAGTTTCTAGAAATGCTGGAAAACAAAACATTTCTCTCCCAAAATCAAGAAATACAGAACCAGTTACACAAGTGGGGAGGCTTCTACAGGGAGATCTTCAATTCCATGTTTTTGCATTTCCTTGGTTACAATGACTACAGCAGTAAAAAATAAACTGTTAAATCTCCATCATGGTGCATGGTGATATTGTTGAAAATACTTTAACAATTTGTCTGCTGAGCCCCTATAGTGCAGTCCCAGAGAGATCCAAGCCTAAAAATGCTGTTGGAGGAATGTAAAGCCATATTTAATATTTGATTAGCAGCGTGGCACTTGGTAGTTCAGCTTGTCTTCTTACATGGAGGAATACCTGTCTTTATGGATGGTAGTGTGGTTTAGCAGAACTTACTGTCCAGGTCTATGAAATGTGAAAATAAATTTGGTCTCATTTCATAAATGTAGAGTTAACTTCCAGTTATCTAATAAAAGCAGCTGAATATGTCATTAATGCATTGAAATTTAACACAAACTTTCAATATTTTTAACAGTTGATCTCATTAGATTTGTGCCAGTTTGCTGGTGCTTTTGCAAATGTAAATAGATTTGAAACTTCAAAAAGGAAATAAAATCTAAAGAGTCTTCGGAAGATTCATCTTTGGATACCCATTATAAGCACCTGCAGCTCCAGCAAGGCGTAGTTTAAATATTTCCTGTTCCTTCCCCTGTCTTTTGAACTTCAGAGCAAGCATTACTGCTTACCCAAGACTGCCAGAGTGGATAAAACACAGTAGTTTTAACACAATTAGTAAATTGTGAGATTCGGGCATGTTAGAATAAGCTGACTGGCACTAAACCTCTAAATAGGCAGCTTTATATAATTCACATTTAACTCTCATTATTTTGAAATAAATTTTCTAGTAGAAGAAACATCTAAAAAAGGACAGGTTACTATGAGTAATTTTTTTTTAAATTGGAAATACCAAAATTTTGACCTTCTCACATAACAGGGTTAATTGAAGTTGTTCTGTTTATTTCCTTGAAAGACTCTAAGCTGAAAAATAAGGAAATTTCCACAATAAGAAATACCTTAGTGTACATCATACATGCTAGCACTGTTTTTTAGTCTAGAAAATGAGAAATGTCTGCTTAGCTCTGGTGTAGAACGAATTAATCAGTTTTTCTCAGGTAGTAGTAGATTTGCATTAATTTTATGTTTTATGTGGGTTTTTTCATCTTTCCTAAGAGCTGTGTTTTCAGAGCTTATCGGAAGTTACTGATTTTGTAACTTACAGATTACTGAAGAATTGTGAAGTAAAGCTGATGTCATGAATTATAGATGTTACTGGTGCATAACGGGTTTGAATTTCTTTTTAAGACAGAAGAACAAAAGAAATTAGGTTGATGATGTAATGTAATATTGACAACCAATAAAATTCTCACAAAATTTATTTATATAATAAACTATTTTACTGGACCTGAGAACTAGATAGTTGAAATGACAAGGAGCATTCCTTGTACAAGAGGAGAGTTGGGGAAAAACTGTTCAGTTTTTCAGACTGGTGGCATTTTTTGGAAAACGTGCTCATGTACAACATTGCCAAGTCTTAAAGTTGATCATTTCCTAATTTCCACAGAATTTTTAAGTATCTTTACTGTGAATATTAGGTCCATTTACCTCTACCTTGTTTCTAAATGGTCTTTCATTCTATTATTTTCTTCAATATATGAGATGTTTCAAGCAACATTTGTGGGTTTTTTTACTATCCAATTTTAATTTATTTAGTATAGCATTCTGATGGTTGTTTTTTACTTAGTTCACCTTGACTCATCTGACAGACATAATGCTAGAAATAGACTTTTGAGTGCTAGATAATCTGACTCAAAAGTCTTCCTTTATTTGCCTAAAATTAAAAATAAAAATAAATCACACCTTGTTTCAGAAGCTGAGTCACCATTTCAATTAAACAAATCTTTTGCTATTCCTACTTCCTCATTATTACAGGAAGCTTTAATACTCTGTTTTTGCAACTTGCAAATTACTAAAGGTCCTGGGGCTTAGAAGAGTTTATAACTGTTTCATAATTGCTTAGATGCAAGTCCTAACCTGAATGGGTTTTTTGTAAATTAATTGTCCTCCAACACTTCTAATTATACAACTTCAAAAATTTAAATTGAAATTTTGAAAAATAAAAAATTTTAGAGGTAAGTTAATTGTGAAATTGTGAATTACATGGCTTTCTAATATGCTTTGAAAATGCGTTAATTCTTACATTTTCAATTATTTAGGCATTTTAAATTAGTGGATACATATATTTACATATTAACTACTGTTGTAAAATTCTATTAATGTCCATTTCAGAAGTCATGGTTGAAAGCTATTGACAGATTACTCAAGAGAGGAAAGAACAGCATTTTCAGGATAAAAATTATAAAAAGCAAATAAAGTAGAGTGAGACTCTTCTGAACATGGGGGTTTATTTTAACAGCTTCAGCTCTTGAGAGACAACCGCTCTGAGAGGGGACACAAGAAGAACAGCTCTGTAAAAACAGCCAGCAGGTAAGTTAACATGGCAGCTGCCTTTAGTACAGTTTATGAATTTGTTGATTTCTCAAAGCTTTATATAAAAATTACACTAATCTTTCAAGGTATTTTCAAAGGTCTTCTGTGTTTTTTGTGCCTTACCTTCAAGACTTCCTTTTGCATGGCGTAATCTTTGCCTTATATATGAGTATTAGACCTTTTTTTGGCGACTATTTGCAACTGCACTTACCAAACTTAATCTCTTCAGAACATCAGAATTAAATAGATGCCAAAGTAAAGTTTTTGCTTCTGGCATGGAAACGTATAAAATTATATTATGTATATCTGAAATCAAGAAGATAACTCCAACACTGTAACACTTCAATTGTTCTTATATTTTGACAATAAACATTTCATTGTGAAGACTTAATAACAACAAATTTATTTTCTCCATCTTCTTTCCTTCCCCTCAAAAGACAAAAAGTTCAAGACTGAACTTACTGATCTAGGAGTCTCTTTCTAGAGGGGTTTTCTTTTATGTACAAGTCACCTGCTGAATTTATTCTACCAAATAATTATTTTAATTCTAACATTTTTTCGAATGAGAAACTACAGAAACGCTTCCCATGCTATGGATGCCACCTTACAGTTGTCCTATAAAGATGGCAATGTGCTCTCAAATTATTTTCTACAAAAAGTAACAAAAAGTTATATCATCGCGTACTACTTGAGACAATTTTCTATCAGGGAGTTGGCTTTCAGTATATATTTGGTCACCCAGACCAAAGTTTTTAATATTCTTAGGTACTTGCCTTGCTGATTACCTAGAAAAGGAGACCATTTATTTTTTTTTAATATGCATATTAAATATGAAAATATTTCACTATATACTAGTTTTGGTTACATGCTCTCAAACATAAGTTATGGAAGTGACAGTCATTCATCTATAGAAATTTTGATTATCTTTGTCTATCAAACCTTCTGTATTAAAATTCTGAAAATTTCTGCATAGATTTTCTGGCAAGTTCATTTGTTAAATAATACTTTCACTCTCAATTTTAGAATGAGTTAACTTTAGACAGAATTTTCACCATAAATGCACTCTTACTATCAGACTGCTTACACAAAACTGAGAGTTTAAAATGAGTATAAAGTGAGCAGTAAGAAACAGATTATATTCAGAGTCATTTTAGGATCTTTTTTGTGCTGTAGCAAAGTAAAACAGACTTTGAGGAATTCAGAATCATAACTTAAGTATTTGTTATCCTGACCAGTGAAGCCCTTGGGAACTGTGTGTTGCCTGCACAAGCATTTAGAATACAGATTTGTAAAATTGCATTAAATACATGAAGTGATCTTCAACCTCTCTTCATGTCCAGTCAACCAGACTCTTATCCAAATAAACATGTGGCAGTTTTGTGTAGAAGTAATAGGTGGCAAATCCAAGACTGAAGATTACCATTTTCCAAAAAATATCTGTATTGTTCAAGTAGAGCTTACATAAACTGTGATTACAATGTATGACAGTGTTCATAAAGCCACAGTCCAGATCCATCCAAATGAGTCAGGTTATTTCAAAATAATTTTTAATAGGCCATCTGCTATCTTAGAATCTCAAAGCATGCAGTCTTCTTTACAAGATGTATATTAAATATATACGGATACTTCAAGCTAATTCAGATGTATAATCCTCTTAAAAAGGAATATCCAAAAAGTAGGGGCTGTGACCGTAAATAATCTTACCCTTTGTTGCTAAGTGCAGAGAACAGCAGCAGTGGACAAGTTTTGGACATTGTATAAAATCCAGAATGCAGTCTAAGTTGTTTTTATTGCAAGACTGAATTTCTGTGGGTCTTTTTTGTGTAGGTTTCAGATAGCTGCATTTCATGTGTTTGCCGTTCTGGAAGAGCTTTTTTCTGTTTTTCATGTGTGTATTGAGATGTGTACACACACACTTTTTTTTCTGTGCTTGCCTTGACTTTTCTTACCCCTTTTGGATGACTGAACACAGTTCTTGTCTCAGCATGTAGACAATATGTAAATACCCTTGTTACATTAGATCAGTGACTTGTGGAATAATTTACTCTGTAAATACATCAGATAGGTGTGGAGCTCTAAGCGTGGCAATGGTCTGCAGCTGTCTCATTGTGGTGGAACCATACTGTCTGGGATGAGCTTCACTATACTGGCTTGAATTTTTCAGGTTTCGTATGTCAAAATTAATGATAATTATCTAATCCTGTACAAACTAACATGAACTTTTGCTAAGTGGCAAGATACTCAGATTTTAGAGAACTGTTGATACAGCTACTGATTGACCAGATATGCGGGACAGTCCTGTGCCATGAATCTTAAAACCTGGATAGACTGCATTACACTGATACAGTTCAATAGATCTGTCTGCTTAAGCTACCTATACAGGTAGGATTTAATCTGCAAACATGTAGTTTTCCCATTCATTATTTAAATTGTTAACAGTATTAAAAAATACTCTTTTTTAAAAAGCTGCATTTATTTCTCCTGTAGAACCTTGAAAAAGTTCTCTGTTTATGTTATGTCCCTGCATTAGGATGGGAACAGTCTCCTCCCCAAATCAGCTACACTGCTTAAAGGTGATAGATAATTGTCCCAGCTGCTTATTTTCATCCCCTATTCTTTTGCCAGTAAAGAAGGCTTTTTGTCTGAATTTTTAAATATGCTTTGGGCAAACCAGCCTGGTTAGCTCAGCTCACGTATTTAAATTAAATTGGCTGGTTTTGTACAAACCATATTAAAGCGTGCTCACATGATTTCTTCCTCCAGCAGAGCTGTGGAGATGATAATCTCCAGCAGATGTGTGATAACAAATAGCTTGGGAGAGTAATGTCTTCATCTGGCGCAGTTGTTAGCAGACCAAATGTCTGTCTGTAGCCTGAGGCAGTGGGCAAACAATCGCTCATGATTGAGTTACAGGGAGTTAACAAGTTGCTGCTTGGCAGCTGAACTGCCAGAGCTGATCGTGGGCTCTTTGCCTGCTCCCCTCGTGGGGTAAAATACGTTTTCTTAAGTCACTTCCTTAAATTTCACCTCAAAAAAAATTACCTAAAGGAGATTCCCTATGGCTGAGATTGCTTTGATCAGCAGTGGGGACAGTGTTGAAGAATATTTTGCTGAGCTGCTGTGACGTGATTGTGAACATGTGATTGCTTTGTTAACCATGTGGAGGCACTTCCCTTGCACAACTGTCTCCTTGTCTTTAGATACATAATGTACTTATCCTGTCGATGCCCTTATGAGGAGGGGAAGTACTTTTGTCCTCATTTGACAGAATAACTCGAATACTTAACCAACCTAATAATTTGCCTTTGGTCATACAGTCGATGCCATAACTAGGTAATTTATGTTGTAATCTGGAAGCAAGAGAATTGGAGGTTGGGAAAACAGTGGACTCTGAATAAGTTACTCTCGTGTAATTATATAGAGGTCTTGTGTTGTATTTCTTTTGTAGTGTGCTCCTATTAAGAACCATGAGTTATTTCATCTACCTATTTATTTTTTTCTTACTGTATTGTGACCATAATTTGATACATGCCTGAATTGAGAAACTGAAAGGAAAATAGCACCCAAATTTTTACCACTTAGTAATTTTTTGGGGTTGAATCTTGATTATTCTGTATTGGCTTTCTATGTGCCAGTGTTCTCCCAGAGACCTCTAAAAGAGGAAAAAAACAATTTACGTTTAGTTTCTATGCAATTCAGTCCTGGCTTGAAAGAAATCGAAGTCATACTCATGAAAGTGGTTTCAAGGTGGAGTAGAATTTTACATGTCTGGTTTCAGCTGCCTAACTGAGGCTGTGTTAAGAATTTAGTCAATGCAGCAGCAGCTTAGCATGAGCTATTTAGCCAGTTCTTGTGTCTGCAAAGTAGACTATAGCTTGAGGTAGTGGTAGTACCTTGATATTTCTTTAAAAATCAGCAGGAGCTCCCTATTTGGCCTTTACTGTAATGTGACAGGAGGATTGTGTGCCAGTCCTCCAGTGATCATTTGAGCTGGCCAGAAGTCTTTGAAGTCTTTTCCTGCCATAGGGAACCACACAGACTGAAATTCCCCGTGTGTTTTGCAACTCTGGCTTTCCCTCCTTTCCCTAATTGTTCTCAGTCCAGTTTAAATTTGTGCCTTGTGCAAAGGATGACTCTCACATATTTTCACGTTTAACTGTATTCTCTGTGAATTAGTGTTTAAGGGAAGCTTGTAAGAGGAAAAAATGATGCCAAACCTGAGGAGAGCTTTTCAAAAGTGTATCGTTGTTATGTTTAAAATTGCAACTTCCTGTCTTTCCCAGTTTTAAAGGATAAACCCTGTTGGTGCATTTGTAGAGCTCTTGTTCATCTCCATCTGAGGATACAGAACATGGTACTTTTTTACACAGATGTGACAAATAACATTACAACTGCTCTTTATTTGATCTTCTAAAGAGACAAAGATGTGCAAGGATTCTGCCTGCTCCCTCTTTCCTATCATGTCATCTGTTGTTTGGGAAAGAGTCCTAATTTGCAACAGATACAAAACTACTTGTCGAGGTGCAGGTTTGCCAAAAATAAATGAAACCATTAATTACTATATTTTTTGAGCAGCTGTTAATGGATTGGGATAAGAAAACTGTACATTAGACTCCTGGTTAATTACAAGAACTGTAATTGTTTAATGTGGCTTTTGCGGAATGAAATTACAATACCAGAGGAGGTAAATTCAGCCAGTTTTTGAAAATTATACACAAACACGTGCACATACTTACCCTGCAGAAAAGTAAAGGAATGCATAGCTGGTTTATTATGTGATTTGCTTCTGCCATCACATGAACACATATTCTCAAAAAATACTTTAAAATAAAGTCATACTTAAACTTGCCTTTTAATTTAAGTGTAAAATTATTAAAGGTAGTAAGCTAATGTCTTGTAACCCCAGAGCTAATAATGCAGGAGATTCAGATACAGCATTAAAATCCAAATGTGTTTACATCATTAGAAATTAACAACTAAGCAGTTTTATCTCCTCTTTGGAGTGCCATGAAGCAGTAACTGTGCTGTTATGATTGCTGCTTAATAATATTTGCAGTTCCAGATTAAATTATGTGAATGTTTGAGGACACATTGCTTCCCTCCCTTGCTGTCACCCTCAGGGGAAACATTATTCCATCAGTTTGGTATTTTTCTTCTCTGGAAAGGATAAAAGATGGTGTTGTTTTGGGAGAGGGCAATTCCTGATTGAGTTTTCTATACTGTGGCCTTATTTTTAAGGTGCTGAAAAGATTTTCATGTGGGAGAGGAGGACAGGGCAATGATAGTTTAATTGTTATTTCAAAGTGTAGCCAGTGTGTGATGCTTAAATTTTATGGAAATCTTTGAGCCTCAGTAGTGATTCATGGATAGGTTTAAAGTATCTATTGAATAAATGCTGATTAGTCACCTAATGTCTTTAAAGTATCACCTTTTAAGTTGCACAATGAGAACATTTGTAAAAATAGTCAAAATTTTGAACTGTGTTCTGTTTTGAAAATACATTTTCCATGTGATTTGAGCAGGTTTTTTTTCCATCTTTAATGCAAAAATACAAGCTGGAATTTGTTGTTCTTGCACTAGAATCTAATGTACTGCTAAATGGTACTGAAAATTTTTCATTTAAAATTGAATTCCAGGTTCACAAGAATATGTTAACTAACGGGAAGTTAATCTTTCCTGATTTTAAAAACATGTAAAATAATTCTAAAAAACAAACAAATACCCTCTAGAAATTATGTACCTCTGGATCCTCCTGATGTACTGTCTGGATTGAATTTTTCCCCTGAATGAACTGATACTTCCCACTTTTCTCACCAAACTTTAGCACATGGTGTGCTTCTTTCTCACAATCAGCTGCATTAATGTTAAAATACTAATGACATAAGGATAAAGCTAATGTGTGCTTCAGAGGTCTGTAGACCCCTCTGCTGTGTAAGGTCTGAGGAGGAGCTGTGCACAGGGGTTTGCACTGTTGTTCCCCAAACTATTCAAGCTGTGCTGAAGCAGCTCTGCAGTGAAGGAGGTTGTTCTGGACTCTGGTTTTCCACCACTCATTTGTCCCATTGTCTCCCCCACCACTAGAAATTTAGTTTTGTCTCTCTGCGTTTCACCGGAAAGGCACATGGATGCTGGATATTTTAAGGATGAACAGTCATGCATGAAGGAAGGGTGGGTTTCCCTCTTCCTGGTTTTATTACATGTTAAATTGCACGATTTTTACATCAGGTTCCTCCTAATCTCAAAAGGATCCCTGAATATCTTTGAATGCGTAAATCAATATCCCCTAGTGCACGATCGCTAAAACTCTGAGGCAAAGGTACACTGACTTCTATTCAGACTGTGATTTTGTGTAAAGAGAGAAACAGCTTAGAAGAAAATTTAGATAGTTTGTTTCAAATTACATAAAACTTTAATGTTTTGTCTTCCATTTTTGAGCTACTGTATTACGTACTTGGATTTTAGTGTTGCTTTTTATTCCTTACCTGTTTTAAAAGATTTCGAACACAATACTAATGCTTGCAATAATTTAATCTAACTCTATATGACTATAATCCAGAACCTTAAAATGTGGTTTTTAAAATATTTTTGACAAAGTACATTTGTTCCATAATGAGTTTATTTAGTGAATATCGTGCTTGGTAAACAAATACATATCTAGAAATACCTGGAAGAAAGAGTGTAGCTGAGTACACTATCAAATCCTTCCATTAAAGTATCTGTCCAGATCCAGATCTGTTTACTGCTCAAGTCATAAAGATACTTTCTAAATCACTTCACAGCTGGATTGAGGGCCATATCTCTCAAATAGCAGCAGTGTTGTTACAAGATGAAGAAGAAACCAAAGAATATTTGCTTTAGAATTTGTGAAACAATAATGTCCTGTAAAAGAATGACATGCTTTTACTGTTACCTAATTTCAAACTATATTTCACCATTGCACAAATATGAGCATTATTGTTATTGTGTATTTCTTCACACAAAAGAATAATGGAACATGCCATCAAAAATACTTTAAACTATTCTAAATGAATATGAAATTTATATTCTGAGTTAGTATAAATAATAATTTTGTGTATTGAAAATGTGAAATCATGTCATTTGTTGAAGAAAAAACTGAAAGTTTTTGCTATTTCATTTTTGACAGAAGTGTATTTTTTGGGTTTATTCCCTCAGTGTTCCTTGGTGACTTGTTTGTACACCAAGATATTGGTTTGGATTTGCCTTTGTGTAATTCATATACTTTTGATCAATTCCAACTCATGCCCAATTATATTACACTAAATTAACATAATTCAACAGATGTTGATATTTAAATGTTTTCTGGCATTCACATCTTGGACAGCTGTCTTAGAGCTTGGGGAAAAGGCAAACATTTAGAGTTAAATGCTGAACATATGCTTAAATTACTAATTAGAACCAAGAAAAAACAATGCATTATCTTTTCTGAGGGCAGTAGGCCTCTACTAAGAACTACTTTTTAGGATCTCTTTTCTCAGATAGAGTGACCTGAGTTTGGGTGTCAAAACCTATGTAGTGGTGCAGGTTTTTATTTTCCATCATGTGCACTAAAATTACGCCAGTGTGGAGTTGATTGTGTCGATTTGTAGTGTTCACATAAATTTTGGACAACTGCTGTGTCTGAATGACAAAAGTGCTGCTAAAGATAACAGAAAGGAATGTGTTAGGATATAATATTTATTAAGTGATGAGATAATCTGATGGGCCAGGGAAAGATTGTATTCTTGTCATAATAGGATTGCACTAGGACCTTAAATAATACTGGTATGTCACCCTTATGCTTGAAGTTATGTTGTGAACAGATTGGTGTTGTATGAAAGGAGTTTGATAGAGTTGCATGGGTTTATCACATCTTTTTAAGATGTAATAAAAGGGAAATAAAGTGCATAGCTCTTCTGGTTAATGTAATGGTTTTTGCACTTGCAGAGGTAGGTGAAGTAATCTATTATATAGATTATATCATTTTTAGACAAGTTTGAAGAAATGCTTTACTGTTTGTAAAGGATGAGGAGGAATCAAGCATGGAGCTGATTTCACCTGAATGTTGGCTGAGAAAAGTGACAAGAAAGCAAAAGAGCAAAAGAAGACAGGTGCTTTCTTTAGAATGGGCAAGGAACCATCCCTCTCTAACTGTTCATGGGGCACATGCTACCGTTCTCTGGGTGTTCAAGTAGACACCAGAGGCTGCATTCATGTTTTGAAAAGCTGTGTACCATGAAGGAAAGAGGTTATCTTTCCTTATAAAATTCCTTATCCGTTGTTTTTTTTATATCATTTTCCTCAGAAACAAACATGCCTTGCTTATTTAGTGTAATACTATGAAATTATCATTAATTTTTTGTAGTTATATTGATACACATGCTGGAGGCTAAGATTAAGTATTTGTTATACCTAGATAATACAGAATAGTTTTCCCAAGTTTACAGCCCAAGTTGCTTAGTACATGTATTTGGAGTGATACATTTTCATTTAATCCGTGCTTCTGGAGACTCAATCAAATGGAAATGTAGAATTTTATGTTTGTTTTTTTTAATTAGCTATTAGTGTTATGAGATATTTAGAAAGACATATATGATAGAGTTTTAATGGTGTTTACCTCTAAACTTAGCATAAACTGTTCCATTGTCTCTGATGCTCTTGAAGCCATTGTCTGTCACTTGTGGTAATTTAAGAATGTACAGTAAGAGTTAAAGTTCCTCCAAACTGCCTTATTTAAGCAGTGCTAATGGATGTGTTCCACCAGCCACCAGATACAGCAGTCTGCATTTTAAGCCATGTAAAAACAAGATAGGCTGTACTACAGATCCATTCTGTGTAAAGGGAATAATTTGTGACATTTTTTGTGTAAAAGGTATACTTAAAGAATGGGAGTTTAGCTCAGAGTATTCTTTGATTTTTATAAAGTTGAACTGTTCCACACATTCCATTTTTATAATCATTTTATTGGCTTGTTTCTCTGTTACACACTTGAGTTCTGTTTTTTCTATCTTTAACTGTTGCTGTGAACATTGCTTTGCACTCTCCCTGCTCCATTTCAGTTTGTAAGAAATTGTCCGGTAATTTCAAGCTTAAAGTGAGTTAAGTCTTCCCTACTGCATTCTCTCTACAATCATATCCATATGAATACCTGGGTTTTTCCCCTATTTTAAGACTGAGAACTGAAGTGTCAGTTAGATTTCCCCTTCAAAAAATTCTCTCAAGTCCCTTCTAACCCTAACCCATTAACTTTTGCCTTTTTGTGATGTCTTGTTAAAGAAGCTCACTTAAAACCTTTCATCAAGTCTCTCCATTAGCTGAAGCATTCAGTGGTGATAAACTTGCAGAGTTCTACAGCCATCTGCAGGAATGCACTGATAGTGTGGCAGAACGGGGTGTCACTGTTTACTGTGTGCTTCTTCCTCAGGTGAGAGATGTTAATATCATTAAAATGGGTAGGCAACCAGTGATCATTACCAATTCATCTAATTACAGAATAGAAATTAGTCTTCTTGAAAATATTATTACATCATAATAATGTGCCACATCAGATTTTCCAATTCGATAAATACTGTTAAACAAAAAACACTCCTCCACACCTGCCTTCAGTAGTAAATTTTGTTTTGTTTTTTTACACCTGGGATGATAGTGGGTACAGAATCAGGTAATAAACCAGAGAGCTAGAACACATTTTCAGTAGTGTCTGCTGTCCTACAGCCATTTTATTGTGTTGTTCTTCTCAGTGACTGGTGAACTTTTAACACTGATAGTGGCAAGGGTGAAAACTACCAGTGAAAGTGTGAAGAACCCTGTTGGCTCCTCAGTTGCTCAGAAGGGGGATTTGCAATTAAAGCAGCTCAGCTGTAGGTACCCCCACAGTACATGATGTTTACTTGGAGAATATAACCACATGATCCATGGACTGCAGAGGTCAGGGTAGGTAAAAATCTGACATGGCCTGTTACGAGTGTCTTGGAGAGCTGAATGTGCGTAAATGCCAAAAAGTCATTCATCAAAAATATTTGCCTGTGGAGCTATGAAAATTACAGAAAAAGCTTATGAAATGTAAGCATGGATATAAATGTTTGGAGAGCTTAAAGAGACAATTCTAGCCATGTTACAACAGTAAGGGCAATTACCTTGATACCTTCAGAAAAAGAAATTATTAAGAAGCTACAAGTATTTAAGGAGAAAATAGCAAAATTTCCATCAGAGGGAATGTTTCACAAAAATGTGTAGATGCGTGTGTATTGCTTTGCGTGTCATTGCTTCTATAAAAGTGTTTGCTATATCAAATCTGTGGGGCTTATTTATGGGATTTAATAACTAAACTTCTTGGGGTTTCTTCATTATTTTAATGGCTTTTTTCTGTTATTTTTGTTACTGATGCCTTCCCAGTCTGTCTTCATTTTTGAGACTCTTATTTACCATGTAGAAAGGAGAATCTAAACACTGTGTGCAAGTTGAAAAATGAATAAAAATTGACAGCAGCTTTTCCAGTGTTTTGTTTAATACACTGAGGCATGACACAACAACAACAACAACAACAACAACAACAAAAATTCTTGGCATGCTAGTGTAAGTTCACACCAGCCTGGCTTTTGCAGCCCTCTTATTTCCCTGTGCCACAACTTTGCCGCTGCTGTGACACTTGCAGGCCTTCTCGACCGTGGTGCAGCTGATGCCCTGTCCATGCTCATATTTTTCTTATTGACAGTGAGTGCTCTTGCCAAACGCCAGGGACCATAGTCACATCTGTTTGTCTCCCAAGCTCGTCTGAGGCTGCTTGGGAACACTTTTTATCCAGAGGGCAGCTTTAACTAGGCCTAATACCCTGAAAAGCCTCTATTTGTAAATGCATACAATGAGGCGACAAGTTCCTGTTGTCTTTCCTTAAAAATTATTCCATTTGACACGGCTTGCTCCAGTCCCTGTCACCAGCACGTCAAAAGCCAGGTTTTCAGGCAAGGTGGTCTTAACAAGTTTTATTTTTTCCCTAATAAAATGCCTAGCTTCCCTCCAGAGCACTATTTATAAATGATAGCTGGAAGCAAGCTAGGGGTAAGTAGAGAGAAGTCAGGCAAATAGCTTTCTTCCCTTCTGTAATCCATGCTCTTCTGATTTAATGCTAAGAAACATAATGCTGAACTTTGCCTGATTGAGGGTCAGGGTTCTCCCTACTTTATAATACCCCCATTAAAGGCATTTCAAAACGTACTGTGCAGCTTCACAACTCTACTTTTTTGTCTAACCTGCCAGTTCCAGAGCAGTAATAGTTCTTGTCTGATCCTCTCTAAATAAATAAATAAATAAATAAGAGCTTTTTGTTTTGCTGTGATCTACACTGGCAGAGCATATCAAATGTTAAGCCCTGGTGAAGGCAAATGCCACTTTACAATCGCAAGTTGGCTGAACATTCGATGGTAGTGGCCATAAAACTGGGTTTGACAAAGCTTAATTGGTGCTCCAGCATATTGTTTTTTATTTGTGGTGTAGGGAATTTTTGACGACAGCAAAGAAATACCCACTCTCACCTTGGCTGGTGATGGGGTTGTTGTGATTGGCAAAGGCAAATGATTCATTTATGCTGAAGGAACAAGGCTGCCTTTCAGATGTTCATTGATTTTAAATTAAAAAATAACTGCTGTGTTCTACATGAAGGGTGACAACAATAACAAAGTAGTCCTTACTTAGTGATATTTGTTGCAACTCCATTCCCTGTGCCTGGAGGAAAAGTGGGGGGACCCCAGTACTATAATCTTACAGATCAATAATCTAGATATCTCAATGTAGTGTAGCAGATAATCAATTCTGGTAAAATAACTAAAACACTGCTCACTGTTACTGCTGTGGCTCAGGTCTTCGAGTTCAATTGCCTGACTTTATTAATTTTTATCTTTCATCCTGCTTGTATTCCTGGAGACTTTCTCCCTTTTTCATTCAGAAAACGAGAGTTTCACACTGTAGAATATATACTTTATCATACAGCTTATTCTGCATATTTGATACCAATGTTCAATAATGATCTGTTGCTGATCAAGCATCTCAAATATTTTTTCTCTAATACTTGTTTCCCCATATTGTATTTAAATATTAATTTTCTTTATCATACAATCAGTTACGAAAGGGTTACACTTCTCAGTTTCTTTCCAAATTCAGAACAGAAAATTATCATCCTGTTGGTTTACTATTTCAGCTCTGTTGAATTTCTGGATGTTAAAACAGGATAAAATTTTGTCTTGGAATTGCAAGGAAAAGGTGTCTTAAAACAAAGGGGGAAAACTGTTGCAATAAGGGTTCAGTAGGTGAATCTAGAGTGCATTTCTCTGTGAAACATAAGTTTCTTAGAATATTTTATTATTTAAATACAAGCACTGTGGTACTTGTTAATCTACTGTATCTTCTTAGAAGAAATATACAGAGGATTGTATATTGTCATTCATCGAGGCATTGTTGTCACTATTTTACATTATTGAGCAGATCTGAGGTCTCTCAACAGTATATGACAATTTGTTATTAATTTAGAAGCAGCCCAGCTTTAAAAAGTTTTTAAATGCCATAAAGGGCAAGTCATATCCACACTGAAACCAGATACCATGACTGACAGTGTTATAATGCTGCCGTAGATTGTCAGATGCAATTTTCAGCTTATAACTTTATCAAAATTCACTACACTTATGTGATAAGAAACACAGTTCTCAATTACAATTATAGAGACATATTAAAAGCGTGCAGTTCAGAAATTGCTGCATTTTCCCCCCTTCTGTTCTAGTTCTTTTTAAAAAAAGCATGTCAACTACATATATTCAATTCTGCAGGCACTGTATATTACTTTAAGAAAAATAATAACTGTAATTGTCTTTGAGATTCTATTCCAAAAGTCAACACTTGAAAATTCAAAATTTACCATTTTCTGTCAAGTGGTACCTCACTTCTAATAGCTGGGTTTAATGCGATAGCATTTGCTTGTTTGCCATCCTCTGGAGCTCAATCAATTTTCCAGTCTCCAAGTGCAAGCTCATAACTGTGCAAGGAGCCTACCAGATACTGTGCTTCTGTGGTATTCTCACAACTTGCTAGTGAATTAGAAGAGGATAAATTGTTGTGCTACAAGTTTATTTCATGCACCTTTGAAGAGTTTACTGTTTCATGTTTTTGCATTCATTCTTCATCTTACCTTAAAAAAAATTGATCATATTTTTCATGTAATAAATGCTGCTCTGACAGTCAAGCATTACCAGCCAATTGAAAACCTACAAACAGCATTGTGATCTCTTTAGATAATTAATCTTAGCTATTTTCCTGTCAGGAGCAACAGTGTTTTTGTTTTATATTGAGCTAGAAAGATTGCCAGTTTTGAAAATTAAAAAGCATTCCCTTTATATTTATATTTATTCATTCCAGTAACAATTTATGATGCTACATTTAGATACTGAGCGCTTGTCAACAAACATAATTATGTTTTGATATAAACAAGATTGGTGGCCTGACTGTGCAGCTTCATCTTGGTTGAGAATGTTTTGATATAGGTTCAGATTATACAAGCTGTGTATTTATGTGGCAGTTTTCTTCCGTTGTTAATAGTTTTCTCCTATAATTACTTGCAGGCAAACCAGTGTACATTTAGGATCACTGTGCATGGGAGACATCAAGCGGAGAAGGAAAGCTGCTCCCCTGCCGGGACCCACAGGTAACCAATTTCCCTGGGACAGAGCACAAACCACAAGATGTTAAATCTCTAAATACAAAGCAGTAGGTCAGCAACCTGAGGAAAAACGTGATAAATCCTGTAACTTCCTGGATAACTTCAGATTTGTTCTATCCTTATTTATTAATAAAGATTAAGAAATAAAAAGGCTCTCTCCATTCTCCTTGCCGATTTCCAGTCCTTGGTAGCACATCACTTCTTTAAAGACAATAAATCTTTTTTCATATACTGAGACAGCAATGCTTATATCTCTTTAAACATTACTAGGAAGGAAACCTGAGGCATCTTTTTTCTGCATATGAATGCTCTAAATACCCTGCACAATTAAATGAGGATGTGAATTCTTGGGTAAACAATTGAAAATATGGTCATAAGACTGTGAAACAGCTTTAAAATTAGTGCTGTGGATTAAACAGGAAGAACTTGTAAGCACACTTCTGAAAGATTTTTACAGATGCGAGGTCACAGGCATCAGGTGCATTTTGCTGATGTCACAGCTGTGAAATGACTTTTTTAATACTTAGCACTGATTTAGAGGACTCTCATTAGTTTGTTGTATTAATTATATTATGTGCATACTGGAAGGATAGGTTGTATGTGTGCCCATGTGAGCCCTTATATATATTTCTAATATAGAAATCTGGATTGCATGTCTTAGTCATACATAAATTACTGCAGCAACATTTGCAACACATAGAATTCTTCAAATATATTTCAAATAGATGTCTTTAGAGAAGCCTAATCCTTGTATTCTAACTGAATTCCCCTTCCTGAAACTTCTTTGTTTCAAACCTCAGTGGCAGAAACAGACCAGGAATAATATTAAAAATGTTATAAAAGCACCTTAGTGGCAGCAGTATGAAAAAAAAGAGAATCTATGGGTCAGCTTCTAAGACTCTGAACATATGTGAATTGAGAAAGAAAAATACTTAATGGCTGAAGAGAGAATAATGTAATTATTTCTATAAGGTGATTTTCACTTCACAACTTTCAAGTACTAGAGGATGTCATTTTGTACTGAGAGGATATCAAGGTATCGTGAAATTAATTTTATTATTCCCTTTACCTTGGGCTTTTAGCATTCAGAATTTTATTTTACAATTTGGCTCCTCTGCATAACTTTGCAAAGCCAATATTTTGATAGTAAGGCAAATATGTGGTCATTCAATGTTATGTGTCCATGAACTCACAGTTTTAGAGATTGTTTTGCCACAAAGTTTGCCTTTTTATGAAGAGGGAGAGAGAATAATGGGGGATAAAGGTATCATATGAGGTACTTTTTAACTAATGTGCTTTTCTTTCTTTTCAAGTTCAAGGTAATCTTTTCAATTTTGTTCTCATGAAGAGAATTGAGAAATTTTTTGTGGTCTTACAAAAGTTTTTTTTCTACATTTCATTCTTGTGAGTCTTTAAGTGAATAGAAACTTTGTTAAACATTGAATAAGCTTGTACCTGTGTATAGGTAATGTATAGAATTCTAAAGATTATTACAGTTTTCTCAAAGGCTAACCTTCCTGCAGATAAATTATTGTTTATCTATCACAGGCCTTGTTTTTGTCAGTGTTCCATATCAGTTTATGAAAGAAACAGTTTTCTTTTAGAATAAAGGTACATTTGGAAATTTGGATTAAAATAAGGGGTCGCTTATTTGATTGCTCTTCTTTCAGTAGTTTTAGCTGGCTAAGATACAGGAATAGAAGAACTTGATTTTATGTATAAGAATTTGTGAACGTTTTTCTTGAAAGAAAAAAAGGACAAGTTGTTTACATGAACAGAAGTTGGAAATGAAAAAAGCATTCTCCTAATAATTGTTCATATTTAATATCATAGTGAAACCTGAAAGGCTATCTGTAAATTACTCATTTACTTCAAGTTCTTCTTTATATGGGCTGCAAATTCGCAAAGTTTCATCTAATATGAACCAGTGTGTTGAGAACAGTATTTTCTAAATTCTCATCTACATTTGGAAATAAATACATTGGTAAATTAACTCTTGTAAAAATCTACACAGCTTTGAAAATAGGAATTTATACCTTTAGGCTCGGTAGTACTGAGGAGAACAACTGGCGATCTTAACGAGGCACCAGGACGTGTTTCCTGGCTTTGAGTCTCACAAGGGTAGCACCTGCTACTTTCAGCCACCTTCCAAAGCCACAGACTTCTGTAGCAAGCAATGTGATTGGTTAAGCATTTATTAATTGTGACAAGAACACCCAATTTATTTCAGTACTCCAGCTTATTTACTGCTCTTTCACCTTTGTATTTTTTATTGAAAAAGTAAAATGAATATTGATAGAGTTAGATATTGATTTCTAAATTTATAGCCCGTTCTCAGCCTGCAGTCAAAGTCACATACCAATAGGTTTGTCTATATTAGTAACAAAGGATGTAGCTTTACTTGTACAGCACTGAGAAACTATTGAAGCAAGAAAGTTTGAGCAGCACAGAGCATTTTATAGTTTCAAAATTGTCATTTGTTAAGGTGAAGAAAAGATGTGTCGAATAGCAGGGAAGAAAATAGGAGATAACATAGGCATGGATGGTTAGGAACTGACAGTACTGATACAGGAGTGTTACTTTCTGTCTTTTTTGCTAAGATATATTTTCGATTTTGTGGATATCCTATCTATGTATTATTAAACCTACATAATTAATCAACTAAAAACTGATACTAGTCAAAATTGGTTACTTCTCACAATTGAAGAATTAGATCTTGTACATTTTTAATATTATTTGCACAGCTTCTTCCACGAAACCAGTATAATTCCAGTGATTCAATTCACACATGGGACCAGGTCATTCTCAGTGACCTTCTGCCTGCCCCGACAACCTGAGTGGTAGAGCTATTTCATGTGACACCCTGACATATTTCACTGCAGCAATACAGTGCTCTCAATTTTGAATAAGAACCTCTAAGACAAACTAATCCATTGTCATGGAAATAGCCCTACCAATACTGGGTCCGGTTTAACAAAAATAACAACAAAATAGCAACAACAACAGTAACTACAAAAATTTATGCTAAAGAAAGAACATTTTTTGCAAGGTATTGTTGCTCTTGAAACGCATGCACTGGGAATATTTGCAGTAATTTCAGTCTTAGATTATCTAGTTTGAGTCTCATATCAAACCAGTAGATGCTACAGAAGTTTAGATATCATACACTGAATATTCATTTCTGCCAGTTCCTTTCCAATTGACTCTTCTTCTTGACGAGATTTTTGGGGTTTTTTCATCTCCTGTAAATCCCTGAGATATTTTAGATTTTTTTCTTAAAATAGCAAACCCCAAAGTCTTAAATATTGGGGGAAAAGTCATCATATTCTGCTTCACATCTCTTATTTACATGCCTTGTAAATAGCCATTTATTTTTACTTCAAAACAATCTTTTTACTCTGGTGTTGCTTAGTGTGGGACAGTTTAGAGCTGTGTTGAAAGCTAAACCTGCTAAAGCCAATTATAAAAAGAAAAATCTATTTTGTATTTAAAATGTAGAGAAGGTGTATATAAATGGATAAATTACTATGCATGTAATGGGCACATTAATACTTATCTTTTGCAAAAACAAATTTTAGATGTCATATTCTTTATCTAGTTGGCATGTTGCATGCACGTGCTACACTTCAGGCTGGTCCTGATTGAAATGACCAAGTTAAAAGTCTCATTTTAAAGAATGTGTTTTAATGAAAAATATGACAGTTTCTTAATTACAGCAGAAATACTGAGCACTGCTATAATGCCATCATGACTCACTTTAACAAGGTAATCAAAAGGGTACATGTTTTCATTCCTTTTTAAAAATTGCCAGCGGAACAGCTAAGCAAACTATTTTGCTGATGCTTAATGTGTCAGTGATTAAAAATCAGACCCAAATATCTGCAGAACCAAAATGATGATTTGAAAAAGATTGTGATTACTGTGCGATAGCAGAGGTGGCTGAGGCTAAGTTTGTGGTGAAGGTCAACTCCGTGCAATAGTTTCAGAGGAAAAGTAAACTTTTGCATACTTGGATGAACTGACCATAAATTTCCAAAACTCCAGAAAAACTATTTATAGGCCTCTTTTCTTTTCAACTTGATTAAGTGCTTTTCTGTCTACCAAATGCACAACTCTATAGGCAGAAATCCCATCACAGGGCAATACGACATTGGCATGTTGCAAATCCTTTCCCTTACTGCATTGCACCATTTCTTATCCTTAGTCTGCCAAAGTCCTTCCTTGCATACATTTCATGCCTGCTTGGTTGTCCAGCCCATGGGCACTCATTTTTCTTTGACTGGTATCTGCAGCAGGGACTTATTTTAGGGACTTATTTCAGTTTCTTTGTTTCTTCTATATTTTCTCATTAAACTAAAAAGAGTGCCAACCTGTATTGGAAGCTGCTGTCCCTTCAGAGCAAAAGGCTTTTTGTGTTGAGCTTGAGGTGGCCAGTTCAGGCAAGGCATCTTACATCTAAGCACCAGGGTTCAGAAGTTCTGTAACAAACTTCAGAAGACCTGCAATTCAACCAGAACAGGCTTATCCTGGAAAATTGCTGATGGAATTCTTGTGATCTAGAGAGAAGACAATATTCTACAGCCACTATGAAGTCATGAAGAAACATTCAGATTGATAGAAGATGACTGTACCTGTCTATTTTAAATTCTGTTGTCTTCTGAAATGTGGAAGCTTCAAAATAATTCCCTGAATTACTCTGGGAGTCTTCCTAAGATAGCTGTTTCTGGTTATGGAAACCATTCAAATTGCCTCTGCTGGGAGCTGAACTTCACAGTCCTTATGGGTCCCTTCCAACTTGAGATATTCTATGATTCTATGGATTTTTTGGCTTCACTTTCAAGAGCAGAGAATATAACCAATGAGAGCACCCTTAATATGGTGAAATTTTGGGGAAAAAAGGCTGAACTAGGCATTATTTTCAAGTTTCAAAGGTATATTTCATTAAACAGTTGTACACTTGAGGACTGGCGTAGAGTGAATCAGAGATGTCAGTAGGGACACTCATCCTCAAGGACAGTTATATGCTCTGCAAGTTCTGCACATTTTCTGCCAGATATAATAATAAAGTGGTTCTCCTCAGAGAGGAGCCACCTGCTTTTTATGTGCAGCTTGTTAGAACTGTCCCCTTCCTCATATGGGGAGATGAATGTCCAATGGGCAGATAGAACTCAACCAATAGAAGTACCTGATCTTTCTGTCAGTCTGTTTTAGGTTGGTAATACCAAAGGATTTTTTTAAAAACACAGATGGTTTGACAGTCACAATTTTTCCTCAGTCGACATAACTTCTTATCCCAGCTCTCCACAACAACCTCTCAGTTGCTGGTGACTAGCTTTTCTTTCTTCTGAGGGAATAGGGAGCACTGCTGCAAACAGTCTTTGGTGTGGATTATGCAAAAACCACTTTTCTTAAAGGTATTTCAGCATATGACTCCCCCTTGAATAAGACAGGAGGTCTATGCATAAACCTGATAGCTTTATGCAAAAGGTTTTGGCACTTCAGAGGAAAATACATGTTTAATATGTGAGAAAATAAAATTCATTGCTCCAGTTTCCAGTGCAGGCAAGTTTGAATTTCTGTTTTTCTGTAAAAGCTTTGCAATTGGTGGAAAAGTTCCTGATAAAATCTGGATTTCATGAAACAGATTTTTGCTTTGGATTCCCACCGGCTTTTTTTCTAAGGCTACAAGTCTTTCTGTAAAAGTGAGGGGATGCTTATCAGATAGGATCCATTTTGCTGAATTTTGAGGGTTTTAAACAGAACTTTGGAATGCCCCCAGTGAGAATGCCTCTTCCAAAGTGCCTTCCAGTGGCAGTGTTTCTGTCATCAAAGGCAAGGCGTAAAACAAAGATCTTCTTTGGACTCAAGTGAAAAGACAGTCTTGGGTATTTCCTCTTACAGAGGGATAAATGACAATCTGAAAATACCAATTCGTCCAAGTAATTTTATAGCCTCAAAGACTGAATGGGCATGAAGTTTTCACTCCACATACAGTGTAATTCAATAAAGAATGGAAGGAGAAGAGCACCTGCAAATCCAATTCCAAGTGATTTGTGTTTCTGGATAACTGGTTTAACCTAAAATTCAGTGTCACAACCTTCACTGGTGTGTGAATTTATATATTCGGGAGGGTTGAAAATAGATTTAAATCTGGAGTCTATGCCACAAGATAGGGTGTGTTTACCCAGATCATATTTAATACCCCTTGAGATGGGGAATAGTAGGAACGAAACTATGGCAGTGCAGACATCAGGAAAACTCTGCTGTGGATACAGGATAAATACTGAGGCTTCCAGCACCTCCTGAAGTCATAGCTGTGTCCTCTCTGTTATTTTTATCTCTCTGTTAGCTAGTATAAAGTTCAGTGCAAGCAGGCTCACCTTAACTATAATAATTCTAAGGCTGTTCTTTCGACAGTCTTAGATAGCTCACTGTGAGAGATGTGTAAGAGCCTGGAGAAATAATGCAGTCGCAAATATTAGCTAAATAATTTGCGTAACCTTCTCATAGCCGAGTTGTTTTAGTTTTGTTTTGGTGCTCTGTGTTTTTTTATAGATTTTCAGCCATAGTGTACTGAATTTTGAAAACCACTGCAGGTACTGTTTTAAAATCACTGTATAGCTGTTGGCTGTGCTTCTGAAGCTGTGTCTGTGCAATTACCCAAAACAATTTTAACATCATAAACATCTAGGCAGTCTGATTCCCATTTTCCTAGTTAGAGAGAGCTGGCATAAATAGACAGACTATAGCAATGTATTATTCTGATTACTTTCCTTGTGTAGTAGGATCAGTCCCTCCTGTTCTGAGTTCATCTGTCTGGTGAGGAGTCAGAAAAGAAAAAGAAGAGTTGAAATATTAAATGCTTTCAGAAAATGAGGGAGAAAGTGCACCAGCTTTTAAAGAGAAGCAGCATGTATCATTTCTGCTTCCATTGGCTGTTTATCCAACATCAATACAACACTTCAGGAGCCAAATTACTAAACAAGCTGCCAATTAGGCTTGCAGTCAGCTGGATAGATTAGTGGCTAAGAGAGGCAGATACAAGATTTTCATCTCTTGAGACAATTACGCAAGTGAATTACCATCCACAATGCTCCTTGGAAGATTTGAGGTAGAAAGACTGACTCTGCTGTGATAGACATAAGTGAGATCCAGGGTAGGGGGTAAGGGTTAGCAGGCCATGTATTGCAAAAATTACCCAAGCAAAAAGAGATCCTTCTAGGAAAGGATTTAAAGGATTTAAGGCTGCTGGGAGCGATAGAAGAGGAAATAATAGTTGTGGTATGCTCTGCAAAGGCATTGCTGTTCTGCTCACAAGTCTTAATCATATAAAAGAAAGATGAAAGGGCAAGACTATATTTATGTACAGTGTCATTTTCTCAGAACTGTTTAAAACCCCGTTTTCTTAACATCAGAAATAGTTTGGTGGCCAGAGATGAAATTACTTCACTATGCCTTCATTTGTTTCTTAAAACTTTGGGGGGGGGGTGGGGGAGGGGGTTGAGAGGGAAAAAAAGAAACGCTACAAAAAACCCACACATTCCTTAAACATGGGTTATCTGAGAGCTTGATCCTAGCTGTATTCTGGTTTTATTCAGCCCAATATAAGCCAAACATGCTTGATGTTAGTCTTATCCAGCAATTGGACCATACAAATAAATATTGGCACAACAATGGTTATGAGGTCCCAACTCCTTTATTATACTATAATAAATGATAACTTCAGTGGTGAGCTTTGAATTTGTAGAAGCATTTTGCAAATAAAATGGGTCTGTCAGATCAAAACTGTTCATAGACTCATTTGTTTCCTGCTGACAGTGTTGTACACTGGTGTAACATTGTTTCTTAAATATGAAGCAAATTTAAAAGCTGAACTTTTGCAAGCTGCTGTATCCAAAAATGATTAAACAGATGTGGAGCCTGCAGCAGCATTAGACCTCTGATCTGATTTTAGCTTACAGATGGAATTAAATTAATTCATGGCAATCACTGTAAAATCAAGGGTATGGCACTGAATGCTAGTGAACTGTTTAACCAGGACATACCTGTCTCAACAGCTGTTAAGAAAAAATGACATACCTTTATTTTTCACTGAAACCTGCCATCATGAATATCATACCAAAATTAAACAAATGTGATGAGTTTTTTTGTTTCTTCTTCCCAGTTTTGTCACTTACTACTCATAGATTTCATGTTCTATGTATGTAAGGTCATATATATAAAAAATGTAGACCTTGGAGTGTGTCTTTTCATATACACAAAGATTTGAGAATTGGCCTTTTTTTCTTTTGGCTGGCAGTATTGCAGAGAGAAGGAACATAAGCTGAGGGTATTTTGCAGTGCTGCCTTTTCAAACAAGTTAATGTACCTTAATGTTTTCTCCTACCTCCTGCAATGGTAGCCACTTCTACATGCAGACTACTTATCTGGTAGATCAGAAATTGTTAGGGTTGCTATAAACATTTTCAGTCTAGGAAAAAAAAAGGCACTGTACAGGAGATTCCTACAAATTATTCGTGCAGAGACATCCTCGTAAGTTCTGGAAACCTCATACAGCAATCATTTAGAAAAATGTATCATCCCATCCCCCCCCCCTTTTTTTTTCTTTTTTTCCATCTGATTCTGTGTAGTTATTTTTTGTAGGAGAGCACTATGGTTTGGTTTTGCTCTTGCTCCTGGGTGGGTCGAGACTGAACACGTCCCAGAGGTAGTACAGCCCTTTCCAAGGCCATGTGCTTGGACCATTCTCTCTAACAGGCCCTCCTAGCTAGTCCAAGAAGTGCCATAGGCATGAATTAAAAACTGAACTTGAAGATGAATATTGCAAGGACAATTACTGCTTTTAATTAGAAAATAAAAGCCCAAAGCACAGGAATGGGGGTCAGGGGAATAGCACACAGTGTAGCATGATTTTTAAGAGCTCTCTCCTGTCATGCAGTCAATCAGCAATGCAAATGTTGGGGGTTTTTTCTTACCTGCTGATTGCACATGAAATGGAGTAAGAGGGCAATACCACTATCCATATTCTTTGGATTCAAGGAAAATATATTGCATTACAGATAAATTTTTCAAGTGATGGGTGAAAATTGCAGGAATGTTAAAGATAGACACAGACAGTATTCATATAAAAACTAACCATACTGCAAAAGAATGGGCAGCATATATTAAATACTTTGCACAATTCAAGTAAAAGCAATCTGTATTCACCTCATTTACAACAAGGAGAAATTAGTCAGTTAGGAATATAGGCAAGATGGGTGGGGTTTTGGTTTTGCTTTATTCTTGTTGCAATACTTCGGACAGTGTATGTTGTTTCATTGTTTGCCCAAAAATGGGTTGTAAAAACAGGTGGCTTCTCTTCTCTTTCTTTTTGCTCCTTTTTTCTTTCTTAATCTGATAATATACAAGAGTGAAATAGAGCTTTTAGGGAGAGCTTGTGTTTTATTAGGAGATAGAAGAGTATGTACAGTGGAGGGAAAAATAGTAATCGTGCACACATTCTAGAAGTACTTATATGTCTTTAAAAACTAATTATTCCAATTATCCTGTCACAGAAAACCAACACTAAACTACTTCAAAAGGTATCAAAAATAGAAGCACCAGTTTACTAAATAATGTGTCAGGGTACAGAGTGTTCTTTCATATCTTCTTTGTGAGGTTCCTCTGCCTGTCTCGAGAATTGAAATTCATATAGAAATGGATGACTGTTACAGGAAGAGGTTTGTGGGTTTTCCCCCTGAATAGACTAAAACAAAAAAAAGCTGTTTACATTGTTTCAGGCTATGCCTTGCATACTGTTCCAGCAGCATTGCTGCTTTTGCCTAGGCAGCGTTATGAATGGTTTAATGTTTCCAGTTTTTAGGTGTCATAAAGTACACTCTTGTGGTTGCTCTTTCCTGCTTGGCAGGTCTCTTGGATCTCTCTTCCCCTTGAAGTTTTCCCCTTAATTATTCCACAAACATTTACTGGAATGATGCTTCATTTCTTACCATTACTACTTACAAAAATTGGACCAAATTCAGGGTTTTTCCTGTGGGGCTTACCAGAACTTTTGTTGAACAGTACCCTTTCTTCTTTCCCTTTTCTTTTTTTTTTTGAGCTAGAAGGTGTAACTAGGAAGGTTGCAAAGCCTGTGTTGTGTATGCCAAGCAGTGCCAGGGACTTATCTGTATGAAAATTGCCTCTGCCTGTGGGAGCCTGAAAAGAAAGGAAGTTTTGGACGTCGAATTTTGTGCTGGTCAGTTCAAGAGGAACCCTCTTGGGTACTGGAGGCTGCTGACTTAAAAGCCTGTATTTTAAGCCTAGCATTAAGCTATCTTCAAACCAGAATTAAAGGGTGCCTTCTCTCAATGGACTCCTTTTTTTTTCTTTGACTCAGGAGCAGAGATACTAGAAAGCAGTCTGCCTTTTATGTAGCCAGTGTTTTAATGAATATGAGCAGATCTCTAGTGAATAATGCCAGAGTACTGTAAATTGATCATCACAATCATCTTGAGGTTTTTAAATGTGCACCTCTTGTTTTGAATTTCTGTGTATGCAATTTCCACCGTGGGACCTTGCTTTTTGTGTGTGTGTGATAAATGAGGCTTTTTAGAAGCTCACGTTCAACTTTTTTGTGTTTTTTTTTAGTAAGTTAATATAATGACAAGCCAGCTGCTTGTCAATGGTAAATTCTTGGCTGAAGATACTAGTCTCCAAAAACTCAAAACCACAGTCTTCTACTACAGTATTTTTATATAAGTAGCAGGCAGAATAAATACGTAGAAAATTAAACAGATAGTTTTTGAAGCTGGGCACATTGAAGGTTTTTTTTTATTCTGTTGCTGGGGAAGTGAGATGTTGAATAATACTGAAAACAAAATCCAGCTGACTACCTGCAACTACTTGTGTTCAAAAAATTCAACCCTTTTTAAAAATTGTTTGTATGGTGGAACTTAATAAATTTTAACACATATTCTTGAAATAAATATCTCTCATGCAAGGTACTTATGTATAGATGGCTCATCTGTGCATTGTCTTCAAACTCTGGCTTGGGGAGTTTGGTTGATGAAAGGGAAAAAACAGCTTTGTTATTTTGATGTCACTTTTAAAATTTTTGTTAATGATGCATTCATGGGAAAAAAAAACCTATTAAAAAATGAATCTGTTATACTAACAAAAATTTACTAACACTTGCAATGTTGGTGCTCTTTTCTGTGGTATGTATGCAGCTTTCGTCAGAGATCTTGATGCTGTGGAGAGAAAAGTATAAATAACACTTAATGACATTGAAAACACCAAAAGTAAACTTGGACATATCAAATCTCACAATGTTCAGTAAAAGAGAAACTGAGTAAAGATATAGATGAATTTCAGAGTGGTTGACCACCTGTCTGTACTGTTTCTGTAGCAGCTAAAATTGTCTAATCAGAACTTATTTATTGGGTTTCTTGAAGGAGTTCATTGATAAATATTACTAAAAATGGAGTGATGGTCTCTGCTTAGTTACTGCATAAGACTAGAAATTCAGGTGATCTTGACAATATATTGATAGACTCCTACAGGTGATTTATATTCTTTGAGGCTGCAATGAAATCCATCATACTGGAATATAAAAGATCCGTGGCAATATTTGTCATACGTGAAAATGGAGTAAGTCTTCAAAAGCATTAAAAATAAAAGCATAAGACTGTATTATTTAGAATCATATGCAGTCAAGAGGTCAACTTGTGCAAAGACAGCCTGTTCTAGAAAACTGTTAGATGAATTAGGAGAATAAGAAGGTTTAAAGCTTTATGGGAGATTATCCTGCTCTTCTCCACATGGCAGACAGTGCTGATTAATGCTGTGTGTTTCTTTAATCTCAGGGTTTGTAGGTGAAAACACCCAGCCAATCCCAGAAAACAATATTGGAAACAGAATGCTTCAGAGTATGGGCTGGACCCCAGGCACGGGCCTCGGACCGGACGGCAAAGGAATAGCAGAGCCCATACGAGCCATCCAGAGACCCAAAGGACTCGGACTTGGATTCAGCTGACAGAGATGCACTCTGGCTGCCCAATAAAAATAAAGCTCAAAATTAATATAAAAAGAAAAAAAAAAAAAAAAAAAGGAAAAAATGGCAAGCATATTACTAGTTGTGATGAGTAAATCCAGTTTTTCTTCTCTCAAAGATGGCTGAAGTCAAGAAGCTTCACACGAGCTCCACCAGCTGCCAGGTACAGCCGCAGTGACAGAACTTCATAATGGTGCTAAAATGTACAAAAACTTCTACTTTTTTATTTTCTGTGGTCTTAAGGTTTGTATTAAGCATAAAATTCAGTATACTCACTTTTTTCCATAAAAGCTTCTGATGCAGCAGGTTTTAGTATATAAGTAAATTTAGTTTTGCAAGTATAATTTCATCTCAAGAGCATTGATAAGATTTGTTGAGGAAAATGGAACTTTTTACAGCTATTGTGGTTTCCCCCTTTTCAGGCAAAGTTTCCAAAGCTGGTACTTATAGTGTTTAACAATATTTGAGAATAAGCTGTCATTATGCCCATAATACATACATGTTTCCCACTGGAAAGTGATATGGTATGCAATTTTGTCTAAGAGCATGAAAAACAGCTTTGTTGTGATAAGAATGCCATTCCAACACCATTTTCTGGCAGTGTATTACTGTCTTCCACATTCAAGCTGAAAAGTAATGCTTTTATACTTGTTTTTACATTTACAAAATTATCTTTCCTCAGCAAATATTTTACAAAGTTAAAGTTTACTCTGACATTGGCTTTCCCTTCATACTAATAATCCTCAGTGTTGCCACATTTGAGCTTTGAAACAGGAAATTATATTTGAAGGATAACTGTGTTTCAGCGTTTTATATTCTGGGGTTTGGCACATTTTAAACAATGCAGTGTTCAACATGGTGTTATCATTTGGTTTGTGACCGTGCTGTTGCCAGTGAGCCACAACCTTTAAGGATCATGAGCAGAAAAAGGGCAAGGAGAAGCAGGATTAGGATGGAGGAAAGGAAGGAAAAAGATACTTTGATGGCATCTCACAAATTTAAGCTAGCAATTTAAAATCAAGAGGGATCATTAAGTGTTTTAATCAGTATCCTAATGTATTTAATGTCAGCAGAAGCAATTTCATTAAGCACCAACCAATCAAGCTCCTAGGGTACTTATTAGTCTGCAGGATAAAAAAAATTCCACTTTAAAATTAAATGATAGGGCTGAAGGAAACTATTTTTCAGATGGACTAAGAAGAAAATCCTACCCCTCTCACCACCCATGCCTGTAGTAGCTGGCAATATTTACCCTCACTGCAGAGGGACCAGCATTTGATTCTCCAGTCTTTTTTTCTCCAAGAGGAGGTTCTCCCACAGCTCCCAAGCTGCAGAGAAAAATACTTGGTTCCAGATGCTTGCAAAGATACTTCTTTAGGATAAAAAGAGCACAGCTTAGTTCATGTGACTGTGAAATACACTGATTAATTTTAAGACATGTTTTTATTTTTTTCTTTTCTCTCAGTTGCACCATTTTTTGAGGCAAATATTAGCAGGAAAAGAAAAACCAGCAGCATTATAGCATTAAATTTGCTTAAAAGAAGTGTTCGTACTTTCCAGTGTGATTTCTGTCAGCTTGGGAACATTGTTCATCATACCACCACAGTATGGACCTTACAGATTAGTACCTAATGTTGTTTTTATGGCAGTTGAATGCACACTTTCTCTAAGTTTCAGGAAGACTATTTATTGCTGTTTAAATATTTTATATGATTGCATGGTTTGACTTTTTAAAATTATAAGAAATTTTAAGCAGAATTGAGATTTATGCAGCAAAACATACACTTTTTATTGTAAGGATTTGGGGCATAGCATAATGTGAGTTTGCCACTTCAGATATCTCTTGCACGACCGAAATTGGTTAAATACATTCCATATCCAAAGAATTTCAAGGCCACATAGTTGCAAAGGGCCAAGAGCCTGGAATTCTGCAGCTGGCAGAGGTGCCCACTTCTGTGTTATTCCAAATAATGCACTTCAGTGGCCTGCACCTATTCTGTCAGTGCCATGTGCTCCTGGGTAAGTGAACTCTGACACCTCTTTGTCCACAATCAGAAATCCCTTAAAATCATTTCCAGAGTGAATTGCAAAAGTGGATCTTTTAAGATCTGTTCGTTGTAGCTCTGTCTGCAAAACTGTGAAGGAATACTCAGTCTGTTAAAATTCCATTGTTTTGCTTTAGTTCCAACACCTGCATATCTTGGGCTTGAAGTACAGCACCTATAACACTTCTTTGAAGTATTTCTGTGCAATTGACCATAGCAGTGGTTCCTCAAGAAATAAGTGTAGAGCTCCAAAATTACCTGAAAGCATTTCCTGTTTTTAAAAGGTGAGAGGGAAATAGGGGATACATGTTTAGAGAAAACATCTTCAGTTCATTCAGCTCTTTTTCCATGCATTCCTACAGGTACAGCGAAGCAGCCAGCCTAGTAGTCAGTCATAATGGAAGAACTATGTAGTCAGATTGAAAATCTTACAATTCTTTGTTTTAAATCAACCTCTTAGTGAGAATATATTAGACATTAAGATTAGTTAAGCTGGTTTTGAAATAGAGGTAGATGCACTTTGTTTTCCCCAGATGTTATCAATAGATGCCACAGCTGACAGTACACTTTATCTGTTAGAAGCTGTAGAACAAAGTGATTTTATTAAAATATTTTAATGTAGTATTTTGAGATATATTATGTGCAGTCAGATTCCCATTCTGACTCACACTGTGATTTCATTTTTCAACATCTCACAGGAGTGGTTTTAAAGACACTCCAGTAGTGTGATTTTGCACAGTTAAAGCTAGTGTTAAGAAACAAAGCAGAAATTAATTATAGTATTTTCTTTTTTAAAAAAACATTGCAATATTATTTGGCTTTGAAACAGGTCAAAATACTTGGATTTATCATTTGTTTTCTTCAGATCTTTCCTATGTCTAACCTGCAATCATACTATGATATCCGCTATAAAGCTGGTGCACATTATTTTAAAATACATAAACAAGTTTTTTCGGATAATAATTCTTTATGCCTGTGACACTGAAGTTTTTTGCCTACATAAATAAATAGGGGATCATCTTGTATCTAAAAGCTGTCATCCATCACTTGCCAGATTCTTTCCATTTAAGTATTTGAATCAGTAGCTCAGCTGTTACCACAATATTCTTCCTCTGAAGAATGTTTAGTGTAGAGAAGAGACGTTGCCTGTTTTCAGCACTGCATTTTGCTACATGTTCCATGGTGTCTCAAAGTTCTGTGAATTGAGCCATTAACTGTTAATAAATGAGCAGTATCTTATTTCTAAATAAATATTTGTCAAAGACAGAGAAGCATTATCAATATGCTTGTTTTAACAAGTTTGTCCTTGCGTTTGTCTTTCTGCAATTAGGTCAAAAATGGGTGTAGAACAGCAGTAAACAGCTAAATAATATGTACAGGACGCTTTGCTTTAACAACACAAATGCAAGGTGAAATAAAATAAATAGACTCAATTCTTCATGGGCTTTGTACGTTCTTTTCTTTAAACGACCCTTTTCAGTAGTGCTGTTATTGCACAGGTGAGTACAAAAACATGCTGTTTCTGAAAATAAAATTTAAGTGGCTAATGTCATGTACCAAGCAAATGCATGCTATGTAAAAACTATTAGACTACCTTTTAATGTAACCTTTTTACTAGTACTTCTTTCCTAAATTATTATTATCCAGCTGAAGAGGTTACACCACAATGTCAGGAAATGCCTCCTTTAAGATGTTTGCAGTACTTTTGTTATCATATTCTTCTAAGACTTCTAAATATGAGTTCCCTTCACTCCTTAGGTATGTGTATACTTTGATAATCGTGACAGGGCCTTGTGCTTTCTCTTCAAACAGTTCTCCAGAATTGTTTCTCCAGGGAAAATTCACACAACCTTTGTTTTATTTTCCCTCTCCCCATGCTCACAGGGCACTTTCAGTGAAGGCATATCAGAAATGAGAATCCCTTCCCTCTTAAATCAAGAAACTTTCTAATTAGACTTCCATCCTTAGCAGAGTTTTCAGGAGCAGTGGGGTAGTAGTTAACACACATTTACTTACTACTTTGCACACTGAGTTGTTTGGGCTTCTTATGATTCTCTTCTGTCCTACAACAAAACAGGTATTGGAGCTATTTTGACCGCGATGCTTGTAACTGAATATTCGATCATTAAGTAAAAGGCTGAAAATCACTGATATTATGTAAACTTGATCTCCCTCACCGATGAGAACTGTGTTTTTTAACAGCTATGAAAAGTGGTTTAAATTAAGATGAGGTATTTAATCTATAGGAGGTCGTTATTTTGGCCTGTTTAAAGCATTGTTGTGATGAATTTAAGTATTGAGGAGTTTGACTTCCGAAACTGTGAATATAAGTCATTTGTCCCTGAGGGATGTATGTGTTATTGTAATACATTTACTCTGATTAACTGTATGAGCTTTTTGAAATATTCAGAGTATTTCATCATAGATATTCTCACTTCAGTTATGCCTTGTCTGTAGTGCTGTCTTTCCTCCTTAGTATTTGTCTGTTTTTCAGAAAAACTACAGCCCTCTCTAGAACGTAATCTCTTGTATGTGCCAGCTGATGCCACTCAAGATTTTCTGTCATTTCTCCTACTCTACAGAAGTTGCTTTTTCAGCCCCTTCCTAGGCCAGTTTCCTGATGGGCCACCTGTTGCTTTCATCAGTTGTAAGAGATTTTGACACTGAGAGCTTGAGATTTCTTTGTCCTTGTTGTATTGGTCCCTCTCCTTGCTGTGGCCCCAGGTCAGTAGGAGATCTGTGATTCTTTGTGCACATATCTCCCATTGGCTTCAAAATGTGAAGTATTACTTAAGGCTAAAAATAAGCAGCATGGGAGCATTTGCAGACTGAGGCCGTGACTTTCTTCCTTGTAAATGATAGGGGTCCTAAACTTTCCATGGCATCAGAGTTCTCTCAGATCCCAGCTGCTTGCTTGCAGGATTGTGCTGGCCCGTCTTCAGCACTGAGCTCTTCTAGAGCTGCTGTTTGGCTGCTGTAATGTGCAGGTTGGCTGGTGATTCATGTCAGCCTGTCTATCATTTCAGTACCCAGGGCCATACATCCCTGCAGTGTGGAGAGTCAGGCTGCCATGTCTGCCTGGAATAACTTGATTTTGCATGGGTCAAAATAAGGCACAGCAAACCACTCCTATGAGGCTGACATTTCAGTATTGGGGAGGTGATTCTGTAGGTGTGATGTGGTCATTTTTTCAGTTCAGAAAGGTTGAATTGAAAAGTAAGTAACCAATAAAGTAAGAGTTGTATATAATGGGAGGGAATAAAAATCACTTCTGAAGCTGTGACACAATGAGAAATTAGAAATTTCTTAAATTTGGGGGCAGGTGAGTAAGGGAAGTCGTGCATCAGATATGCACATTTACAAATAAGGTGTCAGTTTTTGGCAAAACAGGCTCAACATTTTGACCCACCATTGAAGAATGCTGGAAGTTTTATGCCTGAGGTAAGTTTAACTTCTCATGCATCTACTACTTTGAATCCTACAAACTTTCTCTGTGAGTCAGGTTATTCTACACCTTTCTGCACTCAAACTTTCTCCATCTTCTTCTCAAGGTTCTTGTATTGTTGGTTCTGGACTTTAGATTGCTCCCTGCATGTCCATTCCCATGAATTTTGTTTTCGTTTTTAATGAGGTATGATTTTTTTAATCCACTTCCTTATAAGTTTGTTATAATGTTGATCCAACTTACTATCCTATAAGGCAGATTTGAGTAGTTCATGGAGATTTTTAGAAGAATCAGGACAAATGGTTCTAGTTTTTCCTCCCATGAAATGTTTCTTCATTTTTTTGAAGTCTTTCAAGATCCCTATGCTGTTCACCGTTGCTTTCTCTCTTGCACAAACTTGGTTGTTTTCTTACAGAAGTGTGGTGGAGGGCATTTTTCTGGTGGCAAGTGCAAGTGTGCAGATTTTCAATTTTGTGCCTTTGGTTTCAGGTCCTCAGAACTGAGTTTGAATTGAACATATATTGCTTTATTTTTTTCTAAAGTTCCAGGTTATCTAGACATTCTGCCTATTGTGAAAAAAGCAGAATGTTTAGCTAAAGTTTTCTAGATGCCAGACTCAGTGAATGTGGTGCTGGCCCTCACACTTCCCCTAGTAACACATATGATCTACAACATAGACCATGCAAATGTAAATACAAGATGCAAAAACCTGTTGAATGAGAATGCCAGTATGTTAATTTGGATTAAACCCAAATAGTTCCACTGTCTGGAAGAACAGTTTACAGATTTCTTTTTTATATACCCTCATATGCCTTATTGATGAAATAAGAGATTTTGAGAGTGAACCAATAATGATTTTAAGGCTTTTCCTAATGTGAGGTAAATAATAAGTAATACAATTACCTGGTTGCATTTATACTCACTGTAGTGTGTAAGCTGATTTATTTTTCGTCTTCTTTTGTCGGTGAGCATGTGAATTACAGTTCTTACTAACTGAATTTAGGCAATTTCTATCCATTGCCCATGAAGATAGGTCAGCTGCTGAACAGTAGCTCTTGCCCAGGAATTCTATAGAAAAGACATCTGGATAGGAATGGTGCCTCTGGCAGAAGTGTTGGAACAGAGAAGATCACCTTTCAGCCTCTACATTGTACCTACCTGCAGTTATCCCAGTAAGGATTGGGTCTTCCTTAGCAAAGGTTCGCGGGGGAATGGTGTAAGGAAATAGGGAATCAGACTTGCCTCAGGGTTTGATACCTGTTTTATTGTTATTGCTAAGATTAGAAGTATTCCTCTCACAGCTGGGTTCCTCTCAAACCTCCAGGGCTGTGAATGGACACCACTCCAGGAGACCTGGTAGTGGAGGCACTTTGCGCTGTGTAGGCTGCCTCTGGTGCTGACTCCCTCTTGGGCTTTCTTTTATAGAATAAATCCTGAATTTGCAGTATGGTCAGCTAAATTTGTAACTTCAGAGGAAAAATACCTGCTCCTTAAAATCAAGGTATTTTCATATGAGAGCTAGACTCTATATTCACTGAAAATGTAAAAACTTTTGTGTCAGATAATATTTTCCAGCAAAATCTGGTGGTTTGTGGAATTATGTCTTTACTAGTAAATTTCAGCCAAGACACAGTGTATTCAATGGATTAATCAGAGACTAAATTACCCCAGTCTTCAGTTCTGGGTTACCAGTCCTTCTCCACAGGCTCACAGACAATTAAAGAAAAATGAAAGAACCTGGAAGCCTTGACAATTTAAGGCCACTGGAACCTTCTGGCTTCAGGCCCTGCAGAGAAGGTCTCCCAAAGTCTCTCCAAACTTGAATGCTCCCCATCATAGAGCAAAGAATGGGAAAACCCGAAATCACCTTGTGGCTTTTGTATGGGTCAATCATTGGAGGCTGCCCTTATAGCAGTTTCCATGCTTCCAGCTTAGGAGGATGTGCTTTGGGAGGCTAGGGAGTAAGGGATGGACAAGCTTTTTGCTGGAGACCTTCAGGCTGGGCAGCTCTAGAGGCTCTAGGTACATAACAGGAAGCACCAGCTCAATAAAGTATGTTTTGGACAGCACACTCTTACTCCTCAGCTTCTTTTGGAAATGTTGGAATATCCTGTGAAGAAAACATCCAAGGCAACTTTCACTTCAGACTTAAAGAAGGGTCAGCACATCTCGGTTTCTGAGACATTAGCAGTAATGTCCTTGTAAATGAATGGTAAGTACAGGTTTGGACTTCCCAGAAGGGTCAAATGTGGTGATCGTGGAGTTTGTAGCCACTGCTGTGGGGTTTTGTTCCAGGCACAGGCTGCCATTTCACCAGCATCTGAAGGGTTCATGCACTTCCATGCAGGATTGGTTACAGGTGCAGATTTTTAGGCAATGGTTTGAGAAAGATCACTACAAGACTTAATTGTGCTGGACCATAAGAAAAAGGTTACAGTATAAGAGAAGTATCCTGTAATGGTTTTTGTCACCATCTAGGATGGTGGATCTTTGGATATTTTTTGGCCAGAACCACATCCCTTTGCCATCTTTGAACCTGGTGAATCACAAAAGGCAAACCTAAAAACAAAAAAAATTAAAAATGTGTTTTACTGTGCAGTTGAGAAAATTATTTGCCTACATGTGTCTGCACAAGCACATGCGTGCATAGAAGCGTAGACGTCTGCAAAGAACAATGTCATACATAAATTAATGGAAACAATCGTTAAATACTGGGCCATTTGGTACATGGCCACCCCGTGAACCTCACAGAAGTGAGACAAAACCTCTGCTTCTGCTGAGTCTGCCTTACTTAAAGGGGGTGTGTTGCTTCCACGGAAGTCAATAAATCTGCAATGGATTGTTTCATATTCTGTCTTTATGTAAACCTAGCCAGGTTTTTTAGTTGTCTTCTTCCTAATCAGTGGTTAAGTGCATTTAATAGCTCACTTAAAGTGTCATCTATTACTATGAGTTACTGTTAGAACTAATTAATAGAGCTGAAATTATTTTGTAATGAGAAATGGAAGTATTGCAGTGTTGGAAAAAAATTACCATTCATAGCTAATTGATGTTTAACAATGCAAACAAGCTGATAATTATTTTTCAAGCCATAGAAAAATTCTGTGACATTTTATATACTACCTTTGTGATCTTAAGTTTTTCTAAAAAATACCTTTAGTGATAAATAGTCTGACAAAATTTCCCTGGATAAAAGGCATATTCTGAAGTGCTCAATGGATGAAAGCTCTCCTTTTGTTCATGTGGGGCCATATTCAGCAGTTATTTCTGCCTGTTATTTCTCACTGATGAAGTGAAGGAAAAATTAAGGGTCAGGTGGAAGAGGAAATTATGTGGGGTCTTGGGGAAAACTTCCTGGCTGCTCCAAATCAGCCCTGCTGTACATGCTATAAACGTGGCCCCAGTGGACTGAGATCTTTTGGATCCTTCACGAGAGAAGGTGGTAACAAGTGAACACAAAGTTCTCAACTGTTCTTAGGTCATATATGTGGTAAAGGAATGCAGAAACAATACAGAAAAATTAGTCTGAGCTTGTGTGGCATGTGAGATCACAGTTCCCCAGAAATCAAGATGTTGGTTCTTCCGAGATTTCATCACTTAGGCTGTTACTTGAAGCAGGAGATTTCAAAGGAAACATTGAATTGGCATTGCCCTTCTAGGTGCCCAGCCTGGTGCCACAGGCATCACCTGCTGATCAGGCAGGAGCTGCTGCAGGTGCAGCTGAAGTTTTTTTCCATTCTGTGGCATTTCTCATACATTTTTCACAGTCCAAGTCAACATTAAAATCTGTTATCTGATGGCACAGTGTCTACTCTCATCACTGTTAGTCTTGATAAATGAAATATGCTCTTGCTGTGCTCTGATTTTTCTCCTAACTTTGTAAACTTAATTGTATTTTAGTATGACAGCTTAATGCAACAAAAACTTTATTTTTACCACAAATTTTCCTGAAAGTTTTCGGTTTTGATGGTGGGATTTTTTTAGTAAACTGGCAATAAATACTATTTTTATCAGCAGATAATCAGTGAATCGCAGGGGATCCTGATTGTGTCCTACTAAACACAGACATTTTATACACCTGGTGTTTTAAGTGTATCCCAATTTCTCTTCACCAAGACGGTGTCACCAGCTGCCAAGGGTGTGGTCTGCTCTTGCCAATTTTCACCTTTTTATCCAAACGTTAGAGTTGTCTTCTGCCTTCAAGTTTTCAAATAGTGTAAATCATCCGGGCACCTCTCACTCTGCCACAGAAGAGCATTCCTTGACAGTTCTTAAATTTTCCAGTAGAACACAGTGTGGTTTTTTGTCATCCTGCTCTCTCTTGTTCTTCCTCACTGTGAGCCTTTTCTCCAGACCCCTCCATCACTGCTTTTTTAATGTTGAACAGGTATCAACCCATCTAGAAATGGATTTTAATTTCTGTGTTGGTTTAGACTTCAGATAAGGGCTTGTGGTCATGCCCAATATAATCTGGGAGTTTCCTGTAATTCCTGTATGTTTTGCTAAAAGCCACCACTTGTGTTTGTGTATTATCCTGCAAAATTTTTACCTGGAAGATATCACCCAATTGTGTCTGGTGGTTCTGTGCCAGAGGAAAGGGGAAAAAACAATTACAGTAATGTTTTATTTTATGAATTTTTAAAATTATTTTAAATTGAAATTATTCATTCATGAAAGACAAGTTCTGAGTCAAGACTTCCAAAAGTCGGGTGTTGAAAAAATGGAGCCTTTGAGCCAAGTTCATTCTTTGATCAGCACGTGAGACATGTAACCTCTTAAAATGGGGGAAATGCTTGTAGGCCAGCAACAGGTTACTGTACCAAGGTTTTCCTGCCATGACAAACGTTTAGAGCAGCACTTGATGTTTTCATCATTCTGCATGCTAATTTATTAATTAAAATACTAAACTCATTCTATAGGTAAGCCTGTCTTTGGCCAGTATTTTATACTAGTTCGCATTTAGCTGGTGTGGTTGAAGGGTGTGGCTTTAAGGATTCTGTTGCCCTACCTGGGGAGTTTCCATATCCATATAAGTCGTCCCAAGTCCTGATTTTTGTTCCCTCCAGGACCAAGCACAGGCTTGTTGGCCCCCTCTGCTTTGGACGTCTGGCAATAATTTTCCCTGCTTGGCTCAGAACAGTCATTAATGATACTTTGAGCACCTCTTTACACCTTTTTACCTCTTGGTGTAAAATTTGTATGTATTTCACAATTAAACATTTTTTCGTATTTTAATAGATATCCAAGAAATGTAGCATGAGAAGTAACACTTTCAGCAGTTTTACCCTCATCAGTCTCCTGTTGTGTTTATCAATTTGCATCGACAGTGTCTGAAAACCTTCCCCTGTGTGCTACAGAGCACTGAAGCAATTTAGAGAGGAAGGCTTTCAGGGCAGTTCGAAGCTGAAGTACACAAATCTTTGCAACTTGCAGCCACAGAATATCAAATGTCTTAAGGTGTGGGCTTAATTGCCACAATTCAGAGTGCACTCTGCAGAGAGTGGATGCTTTCAAACATTTGCGTTTCTGAAGACCTCAGTATAAAAGGCAGGGAAAGGCTGAGAAGCTTTCCTGTGGTGGCTCTAACGCGCTGGTGTTTCTCCATCACGCCTGTTAACAACTGCACGAGAGAAACAAGCAGCAGATTTTTTTTTCCACTCCGCAAGTAATTGTCTGCACAGCAGTGACAGATGTGCAATATAGCGGCTTCTTCAGGAAAAAATTAACAGTTTGTCCAGCATGTCAACTCGCTCTTTTTAGTGCTTCGAAGGTCTTGGCCCCATTATGGATGATTTAGAAATTGAGGCAAGCTAAGACCAGCTGCCTGGGTTGAAAGCCTTAGTTAGTAGCCCTCATCTGCATTCCAGTATTCACTTACATCTAGAAATTGGTAGGGCCCCTCTGGCCACAAGATGAGTATGGGCTGACAATGCCTTGATTTGTTGAGAGAGAGAATAAATGGGTTTTTCAGAAGATGAGGAAATATCACCATTACTGGCCAATTTACAGCATTTTATCTGTTCTTCAAACATGTCACTTTTGTTATTGTTGCATGGTAATTACATAGTGAAACGGAAAGAAAACAAATTCTGGTTACATATTCAGATGGATTGCAAAATCATATAATCCTGATAAATGCCCATTTATGATACACACGGATGAAAGGTTCATTTTAATTTTGAATAGCTAGCACAGCCATAAATAGGATATAGGATTAGATCCCACAGAATCTGATTACCTAAAAGCAAATAGTATTTTTCTTCACTTTTTTCATATCCAGGAAATTCAGTGTGTGCAGGGCATTTAAATAAGCAGGTTTTCCACTAAAATATATGAAGTATATAGTTCAATAATTTCTATATTTTAAATATAATAATTTAGGACTATTCAGCTAAGTCTTTCTGAAGTACTTGTTTGTAAAAAGACATCAACCCACTAATACTGCTGAGAAAGATATCTTGCAGCTGTACCCTGTTGCAAGCTGAACATTTATGACAAATAGAAGAAGCTTTGCTTCTCAGGTATCTCATGCAACAAAGCAAAAGATGGTCAGTATTGGGCATTTATAGGGAATGTCAACTATATTAGACCTTTGTAATTGTTTTAAACAAAGTTTCCAGGCAAATAATGAATTTAAAAAGCAAGTTTTGATAAACACCAGGCAGCTGCAATTTTGGCAGTAGCTTTCACACATGAAATAAAATACACAAGGCTTCATTTTCCTCACTTAAAATTCACAAGGAATGGAGTGGTGTGGAAATACGTACATAGATTAGCAGCAATCTGTGCAATTGATTCCTGATCATTGTAGAAAATAAACTGCTTTGTAAAGCTATCTTCTTCATAGAATATTAGTGTCCAAATTATCTTCATGGGATGAGACTTTGTTTTCTCAATGTTAGGGAGGATTTGCCAGAGCTTTAAGAGTAGGGATGGCAGGAAAGTTCTTATGGAATCCCCTGCCCATGAAATTCATCTCTGTCTCTGAAGGGAAGCCAGACTTGGGGCATCCTGACAGAGGTGGCACAGGCCGCCTGAACCACCTTATGTGACCTTCCTTGAAGGAATGGCTACTCCAGCTTGCATGTGCTTCCAAGAGAAGAAAGATTTGAAGCTTCAGGTCTGGACATGTCTGAGTTTGGTGCCATGTAGTGCCAGGCCAGTCTTCATGTTAGAGGTTATGTTCTGCAGCAGAGAGTTAATGAAGATGGGTAATCAAAAAGAATATAAATAGGCCCCTACTAAATGTTTACATGTAGCAAAGTCTAGGCAGATTTTTTTTTTATTCAGCTCTTTTTATTCAAATACATCATAATGTAAGTAGGTACCAGCAGTTTGAGGAAACAGACCTCAATTTGATCTGGTCTCAAATGATTAAATTTTATCTGCCTGAACATGTAATAATTTAAAGGTTTATAGTTTGGGATCAGTTGTTACAGTTCAGTTTAAAACTGAAATCAGCCTGACTTTATCACAGGTAAATACAATTTTAATGACTGGTATTGTTCTCTTCCTCAACTTCACACTGTATTTGTAATAACTTATCTTTTCTCCTCCTTCCTCTTGGCAAGTCCTCAATCTGTATATAGCTATTGACAAGGCTGGTACCAATGGGAGATTTCAAAACACAACTTTGTGTGTCAGACTTTCTGAAAGTGGGAGAGGGAATACACTAAAAGTCTGAATAGCTGGTCATCACCTTTAAAAAATTCATCATTTTTCCATGAGCAAAATTGTGAAAAAATCCTTTGCTATTATTGTAGTTGTTGTTGTTATCTTGAATTTCGTAGTGTGCCTTAACATTCCATAATATGCAGCCATCTGGAACAATTGCTTCCAAATACAGCCTTACATTTGATTGTAGTGTCTGGAACATCAGTCTGTAGGAATATGCTGCTAAAAGCATCTCCCCTTACAGTCTGATGTGAAACAAATGTAGGATGTTGCAGTTTATTCAAAAGCCCAGGGGTTTTTATATCTTAGACATATCCATAATTGGTGGGATTGTGCAGGCGATACCCCGAGAAGGTGAAGAGAAAGCCACACCAAATTCCGATAAAGCACAGTAAGGATGTGGGTGTACTTCATATATAATTAAGATGAAGTGCAGTTATCTCAAGAGTACTTCAAACCACTTGTTGATTGGAAAAAAAGCTCTTCTACTGGGAACTGGTGTAAGGTCACTAAAATGAGGTTCAGCAGCAGGAGTTAAAACTACACCATCTTCATGTTAGTAATAGAATAGGCAATAGTCAGCTTTCCAACCTCTGCCAGGTCCTACAGAGAGAGGTCTGGAGCAGGCAGAAGGAAACACAAGGCTGGCACAGTCCCCAAAGCTGGGAAACAGTGATTCTGCTGCTGCTCCTCAACCTCTGCTGCAGGACAGGGATGCTGCTCTGCCCTTCAGCCCTTCTCCTGCAGCAGCATGCTTGGAGCAGATTTGGAATGTATGTCCAGGTAAAAGGCATTTGTCTGCAAAATAGTTTCTCACTCTAATGCCCAAAGAGTAGCCAATCTCACAGCATATAAGGATTTGCATTCCTGTTCTCAAAGCCACCACGTTTTTGCATGGGTAGCACTGTGTTTAAGGGACTGTTTTAGAGATTTTGTTAGAGATGACACCAGGCTTTCCCTGGCACCTTAGCAAAGGCATTTAGTCTCTCTGATTCTATTCCTCCAGAGAAAACCCAGGTTATTCCTCTGTGTTATTTGTCTGTATATCTATTTGTGTGTCATTTTCTGTGACAGCTTCAAGGTGTAACCTTAATCCAGCCCAAATACAAGAGCAGTCCATGGGTTTAGATCACTCCTGATTTCCATTCTCCCATTAATATTTTCTTTTGTATTTGTGAACAACCAGATGCTTAGGAGAAGATGTATCTTTGCAAAAGTCAAGGCATCTGAGAGCATGGTGAACTAAAGGAACCAGCTGCACTGCTCATAACAGATGCCTCAGCCAGGTAAGGGGTTAATGGCTCATCCTGAAGCCACAGCTTGTTTTGTTTAGAACTTGTGTTTTCCACCTGCCAATTATTCTTAATTTCCTCTGATATTTTTCTTACACATTTAGTCAATAGAGCGGTTTTTAAGGCAAAGCAATTTTCATAAATTATATAGTTAATCCAGTGTAATACATAAAATATACATGTAAAATACAAAACAGACCAAAGAAATAGAAGTGCTGTTAAAAAGAGTAGACCACTATGCTGCCTGGCTTCCACACCCTTTGTGCCTCACACCAGCACACAGACCCTTGAAAAGCACTGTCATCAGCTTTGAACAAAGACAGCTACTTTCTCCCAAGGTGTGGACTACACATCCAGAGCCTGGACTAGTTTGGTCACCCAGCATGCTACTTTTGTTACTTATGTGACATATATTGGTAAACAGTTATCTATCTCTCCTGCTACTGAGACCTAATACCCTTCAGCCATTGAAGGAAAGATAAAATAAATCTTCAGCGGTCCCAGAACTTGCCAGGTGATCTCACTGGTGTGTGTTAGTGACAAAATAATGAACAACACTCTTGAGGTCTGTGTGCACTTGTGGAGCTGCTGCAGTTGCAGATTTTTATCTCCACTGCTGTGTTGTCCTCTTAGGAAGCACCGGCAGAGCTTGGTGAGACTCCTGTGGCAGAGGAAAAAAGGATGCTGGTAGTGGGGGGCTCCTGTCAGCTCACCTGCCATGTGGTGAGCACTCACTGATGGAGACAGCTCAGCAGCACCACGTACTATTTAAAGAATAAATGCTGCAGGCTCAGATTTAAGGGACCTGGTGGCTGGAAGAACCCGGTTCTCTTTCCATAACAGCAGTCATTGCTGCTGGTGACAGATCACTAAACTGAGTATAAGCAACAGCTATTTTTCATAGTGTCCTCTGTCATTCCCTCCTGTAAATAGAGGGCCCTGTATGTTAATGTTTCTATTGTTTTAATATTCTTGTTTTCCTCATTCATATTCGAAGGTATTATTGTTAGTGCCAGCTCACTTGATTTATTATTTAGAGCAAGCATTTGTTCAAAAAGTCAGTGCTGGATATTAAATGATGATTGCTTGCAATGAATTTCTTCTTAACATCTGCAAAGACAATTTTGTCTTTTCTTCTTCCACTTAACTCTAAATGAGAGATCTTAAGCATAGTTAAATAGGATTCATAATATCATGCTGGCTGAAAATCATCTTGAAGTGGGAGCTATGAAGACAAAAAGTTATTCGCATATAAAGTCCTCTTCCCTCTGAATTTTAAAATAAAAGGTAAGGACAGAGTATTTGCTCTGGGTGTGCATTGCTATATCTGGGTGTGTATTCTCTTCACTACATCCTGGTAATGGATGTAGTGAAGAGAGAGGAAACTCCAGGGTCTAAGCCACAGGTTTACTGGAGATGTAGATCAGAACCACTGGCATCCTGTCTCTTTCCTCAGGTCTCAGGCTGTTGTACATAATGCTTTAGTGTGTGATTAGCAATTGGGAATACAATCCATGAAATAATGCAAGTATTTTTTATCCTCTTAACTTACAGGCTACCTAAAAAAAACTGAGTGGATTCAGGAAACATTTTCCACTGGTTTGTATAAGTGTTGTATCAGGTTAATATTCAGTCAAAAAAAATTTTGTCATTATTATTTTTTGGCCCAGAGAGTAACATCTCAGTAACCTTTTCATCAGCATCATGGTAAAGAAGTAAGATAATGCTTCCGTATTATCATATTAATTATAATTTTTACAAAGCTTCTTTAAAAATTCTTGTGCAATCTGAGCTGCTGAAGGCACTTCATTTCATTATCCTTGGGAAACAAACATGAAAGTAGCTGTAAATAAAGGTGCAGTTTAGATGTTCACTGCTACTAGCCAGGTTACAAAGCTGGCTAGTAGAGAGAAAATGAGAAAAGAGATAATTAAAGATTACCATCGAGGAGGCCAGTAAAACAAACAAGGGTAGTATTTTTTAAATGTCCCAACACGAAGTGTATGAAGAGACTGAATATTTTAGCAATGGTCTTGGGATATATATTTTTTTAATACCACAGTTTTTCCTCAAATGGGAAAATACTAGTGGATAGTAACTGAGTGCATTGATGTTGTACTTTTCCATAGGGGGAAATTTAAAAAGCAGCTTTGGTTTAAAATAGTTGGCTCCTTTAAAACATATAGCCACAATAAAACACTGAAGCAGAAAATAGTTTCTGGCATGGGACGCAGCACTGTATTTCTGAATATATTATTATTAAGCTAATTGTCAGAGAATTATGTTTTAATTTTATGACACATCCTAACAACAGTGACATGAGATGCAGAGTAGGCATTTCTTAGATAAATATTTTGCCCCCCTTTCTCTTTAGACTGTGGCAAACAGTAAAAATAACTCCAGCTACAGCACACTTAGAAACCACAAACAGATTGTTCTCTCATTTTAAACCTTGCAGTTTGAGTACCTTGCCCTTCTGCTAAATCTTACACACCTGTTAGAGAAGGGGGAAACATCATCATACAAATTGATTTGATACTTGGTAATTATAAGGGAATCAAGAAGGGCACAATAATAGAATATTAGCTTAATTTTTTCTCATTTTATTCATAAGATGTAGTTGTTTTGTTAAGTACCAGCAAGCTTGGTAGTGCAATGTGACCTAAAGTTTCTTTCAGTAATCATTAGGCATGGTTTTCTCGCAAAGAGGAGAATTCAGACTTAAACCTGCCACCTGTCTTTTCTTTTCTGAACCATTATGTATTCCACGTAGGCCACGCAGGTTGCAAAATATTATTCTGCAAACAAATTATTCTGTTGCATTGGCTTTTTTTTTTTTTACATGTCTCTTTATACTCCAGGTTGCCTTATTTTCTAAAGGCTATATTATGGGTTTTGAAGAAGATAAATTGATAACTAATGTATTTTAGAAGTCTCTGTGATTACTTTGGAATGGGTAATTTTCAAGACTATATGTAAATGTGTATGTGAATATAATTCTTCTTCTCCTGATTTCTAGAGAAATGTTTAACCGGTGATGGGCTGTCATTGGGATAGACAGCAACAAGCCTGTTTAAATCTCAGTGACTTCAGCTAAAGTGTGTGCTCATTAACATTGTTCTGAGCAGGAATACTTACCTGACCTAGGACCATGTGGAAAAGATGCTTTAGAAGGTAGAGGCCCATAACCTGACATGTTTGTGCACCTGCATGCTTGGGACTTGGATGTGGATCCCTGGCCCAAGGTAAGCGGCATTGGAACACACTGTGGTAGGAAGGAGCAGCTGGCTGTCCATGAAACCACCAGAACAATTCCTGCCCTCATTCCTGCCCTGTTTGGAAAGGCTGGGCAAGGCTCCCAGCCTGGATTGGGAGCAAAACATGAGGCTTGTAAGACCTCCTGGGTGCTGACCTGGAACAAGGGTGAGCAGTGATGCTGCTGGGGAGCCTCTCTCGCATGAGGGACACGAATGAGACTAAGATGATTATTGATCCCATGGGCCACGATGGCTCTTTCTGAGCCAGCAGAGATCTGATGTACAGATTTGTATTGGAGACCCTTAAAAAAAACCTTTGAACCACCTGACAGACTAAAACCGCTTCCAGAGTGACGCTGCAGTTGGTGGTATAAATTCTCAGTTCTCAGACAGCAGAGCATCACCTCAGAGCCTGCCTCATGTGCACGCCACACCCAAGAGCTGAAAACATTTGTGTTAGCGCTAGGATCTGGGATTTCCTTAGTTCATGTCACTATCAGCACACTTTCTAAGCCTCTTTTTCATATGGTCGACCAACAGCTACCAGATTAAAAAACTGAAATCAGCTGGAGACTTTTTGTCACAGAAAAAAGAAAAGCTTCAGAAAGCCCTTTACCTGCTTTCTGTAATTTAAAGTTGCTGTGTAGACAAGTCAGTTTTTCTTTTTTGTTTTTCTCTTTTTATTTCTTTTCTTTTTCTTGGTTTTTGTTTTTTTTTTCCCCTGAAGTGCTTCTGCATTGCATCTTTGCATATGAAATTTCAGCCTAGAGCTAATTCTTACTGGTGATGAATTATAAACTGCTTTAAAATAGGTTAAAAAGAAATTCTGGCACATTCTTGAGTACAGTAGCATGATCTTGCTTCCCTGGTACCAAAATAAACCACATTTTCCTCCTTAAATAAGTTCTGTTAAGTCATCCAGAGTTTTCAAATCCTTATGCATTTCTTTCATGATTCCCCTGTGGAGTTATTCTTGTTGTTTTGAAAAGGATAGTCTCAAGTCTGAGCCTGTGCTTCCAAGTCCTGCTCTCAGTTGCCTTAGGAGTACACAAAGGTTTAGATTGCATCTTTTCAATGCATTATGGCACTGCAGCCTAAAGCCAATGCTTGTTTTTTAACTGGCAACCTGCCTGTATGAATGGAGGAAGCAGATTGCCTCTTTGCTGAACACTTAGACAAGGTACTGATTTAACAACAGTGGACAAGCAGCTGGGAGCTGGGCTGTCAACCTGTCACACACTGACAAATCTGTTGTTCATATTCAGGCAGGATGTTCCAGTTAGATTGCCATCAGTATCATCCCTCTACCATGGGCGTGCAAGGCGCACCAGCCTCTCTGTATACCCACACACCCAGTGCTGGTGATTCAGCTTTCTGGGGGAACCTCAAGAAAAAAGCTGATTACCCCTTTTTTTTTTCTTCTTTGTTTTTCTTTTTTCTTTTTTTCTTTTTCCCCCCTTGCAGTGGTCTGCTGCAATAAAACTGGAAAGGCGGCACAGATTCAATTTTTGCCTCTCTCTTTGTTCCCTCATTTGGTATGCTGGAATTATGTGTGCAAATTGTTGGTTGCTCCAATTTCATGTCTCAGGCATGAAAGGAAACCTCTGAATGGAGCCTTCCCACTTTTGATAAAGCCATGAAAGCTTTTTCAAAAGCCTGTTCAATAAAATGCAGTCTAACTAAACCAGAAATAATAAAACCAAAAATGGTGATTAGTAAAGATACACTGAAATTATATTGATCTGGCTTCCAGACTAATATTTAATATATTTTTATACAGCTGCTAGATTTGTACCACTAAAATAATACCAACTCCAGAATTATTTCATTTTCATAGGTAGGCTTAGTCTGTGGATGAACTCTGGCCTAAAACCTGTCTGTCTTCTGTCTCTAAATTCACGTTAATCAGTTGAAGTCAATCTCTATTGGTTTTGTGCACAAGAGTGGATGTGGGGAGGGGATGTTTATGAAAGCTGTAGAACTTGTGCTGTAATGATTTTATCACAGACCTATACTTGCCTTTTCCTTTCTTAATTTGGAAAAGCTGTTTTTAAATATGCTGATTATATATTGAACAGGTTATAGTTTTATATTATCTGTCCTTATGTCAGAGTTACCCAATTTGTGGCCCTGTGTGCCCTACTCCTGTTCCAGCTCCAGATCTGTAATCCCAGAGCCCACAAAAAAAGAACTTCTGAATTTAGCTAGGGGGAAAAAACTGCTACATCTGTATAGTTTCATCTGAATTCGTCATCTGATTTTGCTGCTGCCTGTTCATCACCTTTGAGTGATAGAAATAACCCACAGCTTTCTCAAGGAGGTGACAGAGGAAGGACTCCAGTTAACTTGCTACTTATTCTCACAGTGGTCTAGACAATTTTACATTTTTAGACCAGCACTGATGTAATTTAAAGCAGTAATGGCCCTGAAAAATGGTAAGCTAGTCAAATTCTTAATATTAATCTATGTCTCTTTACATGTTACCTTAGTGCTGTAAAAATCATAATGTGACATATATTTATGTAGTGTGTAATTTAATCAGTCAAGATCTCCAAGAGCTCTTCTCAACCTCTTCAATGTAATACCTTTTCTGGTCAAGAAAGCCATTTCCCTTCACCGTATTTTTCACAGTAAGGTTCAAGATCGGGAAAACACCAAGTTTGTGCAGATTAGTAAAGTGACCCATCTAAAATCTTGCTATTTTTTGCCTGTTTGGGTTTTTTTTTTTTTAGGTATGTCAACAAGAAAGTTTGTAAGTAGAAAATAGTGTAGTACAGATTGCAGTAAATTTTTACACAATGCTTGGAACAATATAAAAAGTCAGTAAAAACAAGGCAGGCAGACAATAATCTGTATTTTTATATGGTATGCTATTCATTCTTCATTTTTAGAATTAGTTAATTTTGTGTAATATTTGTTCCCTCCTTAAAAAGAATCTCAGTTATTACTTCACACATAAAGGTGTAAAATCTGAAATCTCTTTAAATTGTTCTTTATAGATATATATGCAAGTTCCCAAATATGAACATTGGAAAGAATTTCCAGGTGAAGATGCTTTTAAATTCATTAAATTTGATCTTGCTTTCAGTCATATTGCGGTGAATGAACTACATAGAAGAGTTCCCAAATGGTGAGCTACAACATTTTTAATTTGTTGAAGTCTTTTGCTTGGTCTCTTAAAACAGCCCTACAAGTTCTTCAAGCAGTAAACAGGCAGAGAAAGCAAAAAAATATTTCTAGATCCTTGTTTAAAAAAAAAATCTGAGGGAATCAATATACTTTTATGGTGGAATATGGATGAAAAACACTCTTTGCAGTCTTTTGTACATGGCCATATGTCAAGACAAAGCTCCTGCTTTTCATACACAAAGGTAACAGTATCAGTCCCTTATCTTTATAAAATCTCTGGATGTTCTTTGCTTAGAACCTTCTGTGATTTTTGATTGACAGAAAGATTACCTAATAAACCTTCACCACAAACTAATTAATCACAGTGAATACAACACTAAATTGGCGAGTATAAAAAAGCAAATGAGATGGGTGTTAAAGACCGATTTCAAATGACCTTAGTTAAAAACCAAGTACAGGGTGTTGAAAGCTTCCATAATACTGCACTACTGGTAAACTTGCTCTTTACCAGAGATGGTTGCTTACCGGAGGAATGTCAGAGCGAGATCTTAAGTTGCACCATTCGCAACTGCACAAACCCAAACACATTTTGGTCTTTCGGACCACAGTTAGAAATGTGCATCACCTCTGCTGAAAGGGCACAGGCAGGATGGGGATCTGCTTTCTATCTCTTCTGCACTCCATTTGAAATTATTTTTGCAAATATTTTTCTCAAAGAAAACATGTTGTTATAGTAGTTATCCTGATGTAGAAATTTCAGTGCCTCCTTGAGCCAAGGTATTATTTCACTGCACAAGGGTGGCACATTGGCAATGCAGCAAGGGGGTTGCTCTGGTCACAGTGGCTCCTGCAAGCTGTGAGAATGCATCTTCCCCATGCACAAGTTTAACTAAGATAAAGTCATCACAAAGTGATATTGCTGACAAGTTTATCTAAGTCTGAGGCTTAGGTCAATATAAGATCTTAGTTCTCTGCTTTCTTTTTTTCTTTTCTGATGATTGAATACTACTACAGTCTTATTTATGGCTCAGGTATAGGGTATACCAGCATCACCACAGGAAATACACTTGTCAATTTTTTAAGCCTTGAAATTAAAGACAGGAGAAAGCTCTGATGGTTTTTATCCTGCTCAGATTGTTCCTCTGTTCAGGGAGGCTAATATCAGGGATTTTGTTCTGTCAGTCCCTGCCAAGGTTGAGACACACAACCCCCCCCAGGAATTCATTGCCTTTGATAGAAAAGCTACCTCTGCTGCTAATTCATTCATTCTGCTGTGAAGGGGTGGCTTGGTTCCTGGGGGCAGAGACAACCACAGCTCCAGTGATAGGGGTAGAAAAAGTTGGGCTGCAGGAAGAAACTGTGAAGTCTCTCGACCACTTAGAAGTGTGAAGGAACAAAATAAAAGTAAATTAAGGAAACCAAAATGGTGGGGCAGGTGCTGTGGTGCTTTTGGCAGATGAGGGAAGCAGAAGTCATATTTCTGTCATGTTTTCATCTATAATTGCAGCCTGTTAACCTCTGCTTCTGTATCCTTTCAGCTGAGATCTGCTGCATATCCCTGTTTAACATTAGTGTTGTGTTGCATTAGGGTGCTGGTTTACCCATTCATCTTGAGAGAGGCTTTCTTTCCTGCAACTTTCCAACCAGGAAAATATCTGCTTAGCATCTCAGTGGCTTGCTAACTTTTTGGTTCTTAACTTCTGCTTCTTCAATAATTCTGATGTAACTAATGCTGAATGTTTCTATGTGCCATCTATCTGTGAGCACACAGCTGCAGACTTCACATCTGTGACTTCAATCCAGCTGGTATATCTGCATTTCCCATTCATCCACTTAACTGGAATTCTACTTGAAATAATAATTTCAGATTAATGGACTTGGGTTTTGGTGGATTTTTTCTTGCTGAGGCTTTGGTTCATGGTTTAACTGGCTTGTTAACTCTTTTCTCTTCTGTAAATTAAGCTAAAATCCTACTAGGCTGGGGATAAGGGAATAGATAATCATGGAGTCATAGAATTGTTTGGAGGTATCCTTAAAGACCGTCTGGTTCTAATGCCTCTGGCATTGGCAGGGACACCTTCCACTGGACCAGGGGGCTCAAACCCCCATCCATGCTGGCCTTGAAAACTTCTGGGGATGGGGCATCCACAGGTTCTTTGGGCAACCTGTTCCAGTGCCTCACCACCCCCACAGTAAAGAATTTCTTCCTAATAATTTATCTAAACCTACAATTCTTGACTTCGTCTTATTTTGCAATTCCTGCTTGTCCTATCACTACAAGCCTTTGTAAAAAGTCCATCTCCCCTTTTCTTGTAGCCTTCTTTAGGTACTGAAAGGTGCTACAAAGCCACCCATGGGCTCCTCCATCTCACAGTGCCCTAATGCATACAGGTATCCATCCTACCATTACCCTGAAGTTCAGACCTGTACCTGCTCCATCTCAGGACCTAAAAAATGAACCCAACTTCCAAAGCTGCAAATATCCAGTTCAGCTCAGGTACAACTTCAAAGGAGCACAAAAGGAATGGTGTGCAATGGATTACAAGGTTGAAGCCAGGGACAAATTTTAAACTGGGTCCAAGCAAGCAAAAGCCAGAGCTGGACTGTCAGTTTTCATCCCAGCATTTTCATCTCTTGTCCTCACACAGTTATCCCACGTTGATTTTTTGTGGGAGTAGAGGGGCAATTTGTGCTCCCACTTGCCCTGGCAGTGGCGGCAGCCTCCCAGGAATAGGGTGGGGTGTTGCTCATCCAGGTTGGGTGGGAGCTGTCTGCTCAGCCCCCTGCCTGCCTATCGAGCTCCAAATATACACATGGCCTTTCCCAACAAGCAGCAGTCATCGCTGCTTCCAGGGATTTTAATGAATTGGCCGCTTTTCTCCAATCTACTTATTTGCCTCCTGCAGCCCCCCGCCTCCCTCTGCTGGTCTCCTCCCTCCCCACTCCCATCCTGGCTGCTCCCAGGCAGAGGGAGAGAGGAATTATTTATTGTGTGCCTGTTGAAAATGAAAGGCTTTTACATTTTAATGAGCACTAAATAGGAGCGAGGAAATATTGTTCATTAGCTGTAATCTGTGGAATTGCTTGAGTGAACTTCCTTTGGAGGCCGCTTTAAACGGTTCACTCAAGTAAAGCAGTTTGTATGGTAATTAAGGGAGCATTTTTCTGTCAACATCTGTGCTGCTATTTATAACACCAAAGGTAACTTATTACTCCACCAGAGAAACATTAAAGGAGGTGGGCAGAGAGGAGGTTGTATTTTATGTATATGTGTATATATACTCTTACTGTTTTCTCTCTTCACAACCCCTCCCTTTTCCTTGTTTCCCTTTTTGCTTTCTTATTTTGTTCCCACTCTTCCCAACACCCCCTAATTTGCCAAGGAGAAAAAAATCCTGTCCACTCTTTCCTGATAGTAAGGATTATCATTCTGGCATCTATTCATTAATCACACCCTTTGCTCAGCAGCCAGGCAGGGACACTCAAGCTGCTTGGCAAAAATGAGAGGCCTGTGTCTTTGGAAACCATTCCTTGTCCCACTCCTCTCCAGAGGAAAATAGATGCCTTTTGGCCAGGCTGTCTCAGTGTCCCCAGAGGGGTAGCACAGAATCATCTCTGTCCTTGCTCCTGGTGCTCTTCAGTGAGGGCTGTGAGAGGACAGGGAGGGATGGGGAGAAATAACCTTTAGCATACTCAGTGTTGTTCTACTATTTGAAGTTTGGAGTTGGTATTTTGGCTTGGCTGCTCTGAGGAAAAGAATTTGGGGTTAATGACAGAACCTGGGTTTTGCATGCAAAAAGAGAGGGATTTTTATTTGTTTGCTTACATTTGGTTAACACCCGCAATTTTAACCCCAACCAGCTACACTGTGCTATGGCAGAAAGAAGCAATCTCCAGATGTAGTTTTACCTTTACTTTTTCCCTTTTTGATGTTTCCTGTACTCATAATAATGATGTTTACATCCTGCAGCTCATCACCAAGGGATATGGGAAATTAGGTCCTTTAAGGGTTGGAATTGCTGAAGAAGAGAATCAACTTACCTGACATGGCCCAGCAACTTCTCCCAGCCCTCGTTGCTCTAGGTGATTTCCAAAGACCTGCAAGCCATCTTCTGTCATAGATATGTGCAGTTCCCACTTTTCCAAATCTGTCGCCAGGTCTTCCTCCTTCTCTTTTTCATATAATGAAAGTTTCATTTATGCTTCTGCTAGTTTACTTCTCCTTTTAAACATAAGACATAATTTTCTCCCTTACTTTCGTCTTTAGTTTGGACTAAATCCAAACCTGAGTTGCTTAGATGGGTTTTTCATTGGTGTTGGGAATAAGTGGTGAAGATTTTACCCTTTTTACTAAAAAGAACATCACAGTGTATGTGGAAAAATGCACAAGAAAAAACAAGAAGTAGAATCGAGCTTGCTAGAGTGCCCATGTCTGTAGAGACACATGACTCTACAGAAATTAAATATGCTGTGCCAGAGCCAATAACTTGTATAGATTTTTCTCTTCCTGTAATGAAGGAAAAACATAAATGACTATCATAAAAAGTAAACATTAGAGATAGAAAATCCCTTTTACAGCATTCAGTCCATCTTTCTGCCAATAACAAGTTGTTCCCTGTAGTATATTTTTCTAGTGATTCCTCCAGTCTAGTGTTAAACATTTCAAGTGATGGGCCTTCCTGTTCCCCTGAGAGATGAGCTGAAAGCTTAGTGCATTTCAATGTCAGGAAGTTTTTCTTGGCAACTTTAATTTTCTTTATCTGTATTTCTTCCTACTGGTCTTGGGATATCCTTATAATTACATATGTTCCTTTGAGTTTTCTGGTTGATGCTGTTTTGGAGTTTCCTGTATCACCATTTCATTACACTGCAGCAAATATTCCAACTCCACATTTCTTCTTCATTCTTGGCTTAGAGTTTAACAAATCAGTGAAGTTTCCTTAGTGTCTGCCTGGCATTTACAGTAAGAGAGGTTATCATATCACCAGGCTCACTGCCACTGTTCTTTTATTGTAATGGGTAACCAAATCACAAGACCCTGACATCTGCTATTTTTGGTAAGGGGCCAGCACTAGTTTTGGAATTGGAAAAGGGCTTCCAAAGAGAAAAATTACAAGTTGACAGACAAAAAAATAATGGAGAGAAAAAAACTGTAAAAGTAAAAAGAAGTTTAAACACTGTCTAAAAAGTAAAAGAGGTCAAAGATGAAAGGGAGGGGTCTTTCAGAAGATGGCAGGTGAATGACAGCCTCTGGCAAAGAAATCAGTTATCTACCTGGGGATTCAAGGAGAAATAGAAGTTTTCCTGGACCCATTCTGAAAGGGTTACATCACACCTTGTGTGCACCCACTCACCAAGGAGATCAGAGGGGCCACCAGCATTCCTGTTCTTGGACCAGTGGGTGTTCAGGTGCTCTCCTTCTTACAAATTGGGATCACAACAGGCAGCTGGAGGTCATTCTGTGAGGCTGAAAAGTTTGCTCAAGAGCTGGAGCCTTTCCATTAAACTACTGGCAGGAAAGGTAGAGGCTTTTTGCCATGGTCCTTGTGAGTACATACCTGCATCTTCCAGACATGCTGAGAGGGGAAATGCAGTCCAGATTGTGACACATCAGAATGCATGAAAAATTAAGGCTCTGTCTGGACTTACACATGTCTAATTAACTGTGTGGTAAATGCTGGAACGTGGATCCTGGAAATTTTGTCTATCCATTTTTTGTTAACATTTGTAGTCTACATGAAAGGCGTATTTTGCAGGCAATTGTGCTTGGAAAATCATCTCTCCCAGAGCATCCAAAACCCCAAAGGACATAGTGATATTCCAGGTAGTACTGGGAAGATACTTTTTTACTTTATAGTTTGAACACAAAAAGTTTGAGAGCCCAGCCACCTTCAGAAGAATGTGATGCTGCAATTTTATGGTCAGCCAGTAAAGGACCAAGAAAGAAAACTTCCTAGTAAATAGTTACTCAAATCTCTTACAGGACGCATTTTACTTACTTTTAATAAGCAATTAGTTTGGTCCAGTTGTTTAAGAGGCCTTTCAGGGAAATAAAATAGGGTAGTCACAAAAAGCAGGAGAGGGGGAACATAATCTGTGCAGTAATTGTTCATTTTCTCCTCAATTATATTTTTAGATGAGATGCCAAGTGAAGAAACAGCTTTCAGCGTATAAAATATTCCTATTTTTTGCTCCTATTTAGGTAAGCAAACTATATTTTAGAGGCATCATTCTTCATTACTTGTCACCAACTTGTTTTTCCCAGCTCTTAATGTGAAGCATTCCTTGGCGTCATGTAAAAGGCAGCTTTACAGACAGCTGCAGCATCAGTGCATTTCATTCCAACAAGAAGCTCACACATGTGCTTATCTTTAGGAGCATGTAGCTTCTGCTGGAGCTCAGTGGAATTTAAGCTCATGGAGAAACTGCAATGCTTTGTTAAGTGGGAGTGCATTTTAGTTTATGCTCAAGTATTTTTCTCAAGAGGCTTAGCTATGCATGAGACTTCTTGAAAGGCCCTTCTGGGTTAAAAATACCTGAAGTTCTCTCTAATGAGGATCTATAGCATTCTGCTCTGGGTAATCAAGACTCACAATGTCTTGTATGCCAAAGTCCTTATTATGAAAGAATAAAAAAGAGTTGCAGTGGATAAAACAAGCACAAGTTAGAGTGAAAGATAAAAATGGAGGAGGGAGACAGTAGAGCAGAATTGTGTAGGCATCTCTTACTGAACTTATTTCTTCCTACCCTTTCTTAAGCTACACTCTGTTTACCAATTATCTCTTTAAGGCAAGGATTCACCATTCTACAGGTACACGAGCGGTTGTTCATGTTGTTCAGGGTGCAATTTTAAAATTTGAAATCAGATCATTTTCTGCAGGTTTTATAGAGTTTATTTGCTCTAATATTATTGTGTTATTTATTGAATATCTGAACAATACAATAGGCACAGACGGGCAATTATCATAATATTTTAAAAAGCTCAGAAATATTCTCCTTAGTTTTTGGAAGTCATTTCTGAGGCTTCCCAGATAGTGCACCATTGTAATATGGTATTAACAGGTGACAGGACATGGTTCAGAGGTCCACTAATGCATATTGGGGATGTGCAGCCTCATGCATTCAGTCACCAGAGGGGAGTATTAATGGACCACTAAAACATGCCCAGGAGTGTCTTAACGCTATTACAATATGGCTCTACAAATTTTAATTCAACTTTTATATAAAACAATTATTTTTAAAAATACCTTTTTTACTATACTGTGAAATCTCTCAGAAAAGAAAAGGATTTTGTGACATAATAACACAGCAGGATGTGGATTTAAATACCTTTATTGCTACTATTTTAATACATTCTCTTTTGATTCTATATTGTTTTATAAATAGCATAGTACTAAGGCCTGATTCTCTTTTTTTTTTGCTGACCTTCCTTTCCACTGCTCAGGAAGGGTAAAGGAGTCTTAAAGTGCCATAAATGTAAATCACACCCCCAGACTACTTAGCTTGGTTGCTAATTTTAATAGACATTTCTAGGTTTCTAGGTGAGTAAGACATTTAAGCAGCTTTGGACTTTTGTTGAAGAAGCAAAACGAGAAACCCAAGCAGTTTGCTGGGTAAGTTTTCTATTAGAGGGCTGGAACTAGGAAAGCAAAAACTGTGTCTGTCACAGGTGGTCCTACTCTTTATACCCTAAGTAAAACATTGTAACTTACCACATCAGCTTCACAGCTAACTCTCAGTTGAAGTAACTCTGTAAAATACTGTTACCATTCAGTATGGAATTTTATTGCAGTTGTGTATCAACAATACAGAAGTTTTTGTTATGGTAGTACAGCAGAAGAATCATCCATGATTTAGTACTAAATAATGTGTGAGCACATACTGCAAACTGTGAAATAAAACTTATCCTTCTATGTCACCCTCTTATTTAAAAGTCAGGAGCAGTATAAAAGGCTTGGAAGTACCTGAACCTGACAAGAGAAGATGTCTTTAATAATAGTGCTTTGAAAAAAGGCCCCAGACCACATTTCAAAAAATTTGCCATTTGCCCCAAAATAAAATGCTGTCTCATGTTAATTTAAAAATTGCATTTTGCTCTTGCCTTTATTTATTTATCTATTGATTACTCTGTGTCATTACATGTAGCTGAAGGCACTAGTTATTTTGAAATGAAACATTGCTGCACGTTGTTCAAGAGAGAGTATAATTAGGTATCAAAGCCTTATTTGTCTGTGTTTCTTCCTAAAAACTATTTAAGGAAATTCTTTGCCTCATTATGAATTAGTTTTCTGACAGAAAACAAGGCTGTGGAGCTCAGCATTTAGATTAGCATTGCTCAGGGCTGTGTATTAATCATCATTATCATAATAACAGCATTATGCTGTTATTACATATTACTCCTCCTCTGAAGTGTAGAAGGTACAGTAAGCTGTAATTTGTAAATACCAGCACTGCTTCAGCTGCATTTCTCATTTGCAGTGCTGCAGCAGGAGCACCAGAACGATGCCAGGTTTAGGTGCAGCAGCAGCATCTCAGAGCAGCAGGTCCTCAGCCAAAAATCCTGGCTGCTGGTCCATGTATGGGCAGAATGTCTGGGAGGACCCTCCATGGCTGGTGGGACAGTGGGTTCATCTGGGACTCTTCCTGCTGTCTTTCTGTGAGAGCTGTGGTCCCTGTCAGCCTCAGAGCAGGAAGATCTGCTCATTGTGGTTAGTTTGATAATTTAGAGCATTGTTGGATTTGAGAGCTTTTTCTCTGTTCTTCCTGATTCCGTCCACTGCAGTGATTTCAGCTGTGGGGAGGAAAAAACTCTTTTAAGAATCCCCTTTGAAAGGAGGAAGAAGGGATGAGGGGGCACTTGTGTTTAGGTTTTGGGGGATTAGGTGGACGTGACTGGGTGCAGTGCCAAGTTCCTATGCCTGCAAATATAAAGAAAGGAAGCTATTATTGATATCCCTGCCCGTGAACTTACCCTGTGTATTCATAACCCAGCAATGATGATTTAGGTTTTACCAGGGCTGATGATGTCAGTGTCTTGTGGTGCTCAAAAGCCACGGAAATGTTGCTGTTGACTGTTGCTTTCCAAGACTTCCAACCCTATAGCATTCCTTGTAATTAGATTTTCCAGTTGTAAAGAAATCCTTCCAAATACACATGTGCTGAAATGAACTGAATCATATGTTTTCTTTGAAGTTGAAATCATATATACATATAATCTCCAAATGCCTTTAAATAATTTGATCAAATTAGATCAAGATATAGGGGACTAGAAACTACAGACAGTCCTAGTGAGGCTCTGCAGTTTTTAAGTTTGATGTCTGTGGCTACCAGAATTTAATCTAATTCAGCAGCTAAACACCTCATCCTCCTTGATAGTCCAGGTCACATGCTCCCAAACTGTTATCCAAAAAGCGAGAGCCTGGAGTGGGAAATCCAGTAGATTTAATCAGTAAGCAAAAAGCTGAATTCTCTAAATTTATTACACATTTCCTTTAGGGCTCTTCGTGCGTGCGAAGGAAGGACTAGGATGTAATGCTGTACCTGATTATGGGAGGAGAATGGGACTGAGAAAAGGAATCTAAAAAGAGAAGAACAGGATAGGGAAAAGGAGAGTCTATAGGGAAACAGATTGAGACTGTCATGCTTGGGCAGACTTGCAGAATCACGGATCTATTACTGCCTACTTTCCTCCTCTGCCCACAAGAGCCTGGATTTTTACCTTTTATTTTATATTTTTATGTGTTTTATGTCTTATATAGTTATATATTGAATTGTATATTTATTGTATAATTTTATATTCTATTATTATTTTAATCTCATGCATTACTTAAAAGAGGGTCATTACTATTTATAGTCATCCATCTGTGATTTATAGTTTATACAACCTTAATTTACTCCTTACAGCCTGAAAAGTATGTACAATGTGGTTTTACCATAACTAAAACTGTAATGCTGCTTCCAATATATGACTTTATGGAAACTGCTGTTCCCTTCCTGAAAGGCAGCTCGTGCAAGTATCAGTTTTTAAGATATTTGGAGTTACACAAAAAATAAATGAGGAGAATAATGTGCATTTATTTGTCATCATGAAGTCAGGTCATAATTGTTCTAATCAGTAAGTAATGGAATTAACAAATATTTGTACAGCAGTTTGAAAAAAAAAATCAAGACACATGGAAGTGCTCTGTACAGCTAAGTAGTGGATTTAGTATTATTATAAATGATGTGGGTATGACACCCCTCACCAAGTGTCAGTTATCTTTAGAGTTGTCTGAGACCTACTTTTGTAATGTTTTCTAGTCAGGAAAGAGAAGCATTTTGTACAGTATGACACAGAGGATACCACTACCCTTATGGACACTGTGCTACCAGGTCAGCTGGCATTTCACCCACGAGCCACATGTCTTCTTCCAAAATGGTCCCAGGCTAGTTGCACCTCCGTTTTGAGACTGAAGCAAATATTCAAATAATGCCTTTTTTTACAAAGTAATAATATCTAAAATATTACATTTTTCAAAATAATGTCGTTTGGGTTTTTTTTAATATACGGGCAGTTCTGAAAAAGAATTCAGATTCCTACCCTGAGCTAGTGTTGAATTTTAGTTTTCCAGAAGCAACGTTCCAGACAAAGTCTTTTTCCTAAGTCCTGTTTTAATCAAAACAAGGATGTTAGAAGTTAAGTAGCCAGAATAGGTACTTTTCAGAAATTCTGCAGCTATTACAGATTTCCAGATAAGGGGGCAAAAACTTCCAAATGGTCGCATTGAAATGGCTTTTCCTACCCAGTTTTGTGTCAGTTTTTGTCATGATAGGAGAAGATAGGGGGTGAAAGCGCTTTCAAGTTCTGATTACAAAAATACATGTTAATTTTTTTCTAAAATAATGCCCCAGGATGTGCTCAGAGATTGATGAATGATGGTAATTATGCATAAAAAATTTCCTAAGTTTTTCTCTCAAAGGCTCTGTGATTGCCTCTTACTAGGACAACGATGTCACGGGTACAGTCTGGAGTCCCTCATGGCAAGGAGCAGTAGCAACTACTTCAGACATGGACATGAGATTGAAAGGAAAGGATCTCCACCTCAAACAGGATTGCCCTGAATGCTGATGCAAAGTTTCCAAAGGAATCATATCACATTACTTGAAATAGCATCATTCCATGATATACGTGCTTTCACAGCAATGACTTTGTTTACTCATTTGCTGAAAACACCTGATCACATTTCAAACAAGACAATAACAAAAATCATCTTTTTTAAAAAATGCATCACTAGAAGACAGATGTGGGGAGAAGTATAAAACTAGACTGCAGACTATTCAATAAATTGTCCTGAATGCAACACTACTTCCGTGGTAGCATTAAAATCCAGCAAGGTGTTCCTGGGAAATTCCCTCACTGGCACGGCTTTAACCTGAATTAAATGATCTCATGACGGACACTGCCACTTAAGCAGCAAATACTAACAGAGATGTGATTGGTCTTGAGAAGGGAAAATCAGAGTATCCATGCACAAATACTGACTGCCATCTGGCACAGATATCATTTACTGCTGCTCATCAGTCAGGAACCAGTTAAATTTAGCAGATTTTGCAGCCCATCTATCCTTGTGCAACGCTGGGTAATACAATAATTATTCTTTGAAATTGCAATTTATACAGTTCGTTATTTTGTGAACTGAAATTCTGGAGTTTTCTTAAATTAACATAGTTTTTAGAGTAATATTCTAAATACTCAAATACAAAATCTAATAGCTACGTAAACATTTAACAGTAATCTTTTAGCTCTAGAATGTGGGTTTCAAGGCAGCTTTTTGAAGGAGAGCTATCAGGATTTAGGGAACTGTTGAATAGGTAGGTATTTTGATTCACTGCATTCAAAAGGAGAGTTTTGAGGTTAATTTTTTTAGAAAAACACATGTAATTTTTTTTTTCTAAGAAATGTGGTTATTTTGCTGAGTATCTGTGAATAAAGCTTTATATGTGGCGTTATATAGCCATACATAGGTTCTTAAAATATATTACATTACGTACCACTAAAAACATCCATAGCACAATTTCAAACACTCCATGGTGTTTGCATTTTATTTTTTTAAGAATAATTACATGTTTATAACATTCAGTGATTTATTTAAATGCCCTCTGTCCATGCATTTCCTTATAAAAGCAAAGCAGAACGCTTGAGCTTTTTATGAACTGCAAATTAATATATTGAGGAATCATCATTAATAATGTCAGCCAGTGTATTTTGCTTATATGTTGGTAACAAAAAACAGCCTATATGGGTGTTAAAAGATATTAATTTTATTAAAACTTTAGAAATTTCTGCCATCAGCCCCTTGGACTCTTAAAATTTGATGTTGTCGCCAGGTAAGACAAAAGTGTTTTCAGAAGTTTGCCTTGGCAGTCAAAAGCTGGAAAACAAAATGACAATGTTATTCAAAATAAAACTGAAAATGCTGCTTAAACATGAATTCTGGCCTCCAGGTAAGATAATGGCAAAAAGCAGGGAAGTGGGGAAGGAGTGAAAGCAAAGGGAAGCAAAGCCACCCCACCAGTTATAAAGCCTTTTTTAAAACATGGTTGCTTCTAGAATTATACTGTTAGCATTAACTACTCTGCTAAATGTAATTTCAGAGCAGCTTGGCTATGCTGGGACCAATAATGTTTCAGCAGATGTTAACAGTGAGGGAATTTAAAGATTACAGAGTTTCATGGGTGTAGTAAAGCTGCAGTGGGAACAGAAATATTGCCGTAGCTGTTATGTTCAGAGTGCACCACATTTACTGACAAGTAATACATGAGTGATAGTGAGGACCATGGGAACAGAACTTTATACTTACTGGTCAGCAGCCTATAAATTCCATAAATTAAACAAAGTTTTATGTATTTTTCATTTCTTTTCAGAATGATCTTCTCTAAGGGCCTCTGCTTCATGTTAATTCCATCGACAAAGCACAGATCTGCCTTTCAGCTTTTTTTCATAAGGGTACTTCCCCACATGGGTGTTCATTTTCCTCCTCCCACTGCCCTGCACTTCAGAAGGCTTTGCTAAGCAGCCCTTTTCCCCAGGATCCTCCATGGGCCAAGCCTTGACAATGAACTAAAGAGCCACAGAGAACAGCTTCTGTAGAAGGGAAGTCCCACAAAGAAACACCAGTTTTCCAATGGGGACAGCCATCCTGTGCATGACTACTGCCCACAATCTCCAGGCAAGGAAACAACCACCATGACTTACTAAGACCACTAGGTATTTATAGGTTACAAAGCTGACTCCTTTTAATTTGCCTCCCTAAAATATCAAAGGTGCAAGCCTGAGATGAACAAGGCAAACTAGAAAGGTTGTGGTACCATGTAACAACCTCCCCTGCAGTACAAGCAGTAAATGGACAGTGGGCATAAATTAATTGGCCAAACATTGTAAACACAACAGACACAAGGTGTATGTTTGCCTGTGGATCTAGCTAGAGACAGAGCATAAGCCAAATGGGCATTGCAAAGACAAGGCCTAAACATGCAGAAAGGAAGATCTGCTGCAACCAAGTTCAATTACCTAAGTATGGGTAAAGCATTCAGATTAATTAAATAGTTACGTTTAGTTGATATTTAGCTGGTATTCGGCTTCTCATGATCGTGCTGCTCAGCAACATCATGGCTTACTACTAGAAGGAAAAGAAACTAGGCTGTTCAAAGAAAAGAGATAAAATTTATGCTGTTTTATTTCAAAAAATAAACCAGATTATGGTTTAGAATAAGTGTTTCCTGGGCAGAAATGAGATCATAAGAAGATAATGAATATACTATTATAATTATTATAGTCACATTTTAAGGACTGGTTCTCACAGTGCCCACTGACTTCTTTCCTACTTTCAGGTTGGGCATTAGTAGGAAAGGAATAGCCTTTTGTCAGCTTTTTCCATCTCAGAGTTCACTGCAAGGCATCACTGCTGTAAAAGTTGCCTTTCCATCCTGCTGACCATGCAGAGCCCACTGCCAGTGCTGGTCCTGCCCCAGACCTTTCCCTCAGTGGGCTGGAAATGAAAGGGAATAGCACAGTCCCAGTATGATGCTCGTCAGGGTAGGAGATGCCAATACAACACAAGACAGTGAAAGCCTTTTTATTTTGATGGCAGCCTTTCACTGTCTATCATAAACTTAGTGAAGCAGGCTTTCTCTATCCAGCTTTCCTTTTACTGGGCACAAATCACCGCTGACAGGAAGTTTTATGCCTAAATCCGTTTACTGTCCTTGTTGGTAGTCTTTAAATTAATATTTATAAGCTGAGAGAGGCCTAAAAGGATGCAGCAGTAAAATACCTAAATGCTTCAGTTTGGCTTGAGTTGAATTTTCTCCCTCTCGACCACTGACATTCCTTAATTACTACTGACCCAGGCATACATTGTCTTCACTGCTCTGAGCCTACAAATCACTGCCTTCCACAGTGCTGTGGCTGACAAGAGGGGAGGTTCAAAGCAGACTAGTTTGTGTGATATATGGGAGGAATAGATAAGGGGACAGGCTGGAGAGAGAAAAAGAAGTAACCTCAGAGAAGTGCCTTAAGAGAAGTAACTTTGAGCTGGAACAAATGACTTGGCTTTGAGAAAGAATGAATAATGTTTGAATTGGCAAAAGCAGCAGATTTAGCTGCTATTTTTTTTTAAGGGAAAACAAACCAGAAACCAACCAGAGGGCATACTGAGCTCAAAAAAAAAAAAAAAACAACTTAGTTGAGCAGTTTCACATCTTGACTGGATGATGCATAGCACACCCTCAGCTAAATGCCCATTTTCATTAAATCAGTATGAATGACAGTTCTTTTGCATATTAAAAACTGTTGGGCAAGCTGAAATTAGAACAAAGCTGATTAAAAATAAAATTTTGTTGCATTCAATCTTTTCCTCCTTTTTGTCACTGTTTTGATTATTTTTTCCTTGGTGTCTTATTTCTGCCAAAGTAGGCAAAGGGTGTGCAACAGGAAAAAAGCAAATATAATAATCAGCTGACACCACCTTAGTCCATAAGCACATAAAAATAATGAGGATAGATAGACTGAAAAAAAGTAGAGATAACAAATGTTGGGGTCTTTTTAGAATGCCACTCCAGGGGGGAAAAAAACCCAACCTGTAAAAGAGAAGAGCTACAAAGGATTCTAACCTGCAAGACCTGAATCTGCACTCTCTTGCTGATGCAGTTCAAGTTTTGGCACATGACTTATTTTATGATTGCATAGGAGGATTCCCAAACAAGAGAAGATAGCTGTCCATAGCAAGATGTAAAAGACTCAAATCTCCACTGTCTGTAGACTGTGTGAAATCCTTTTCATAAGGAATGAATGAGACTTCTATGTATCTGGGGTAAGAGAGAAATAACTGAGTAGTTTGTAATAGAACCACTGAAAGATGGAATAAAAGCCTTTCTAATCCACTACTCATGTCTTTCTTTGTATACCCATTAGATCTCTGCCCAAAAGGAAAGTGTGAAAGATGGGTTAATGCACATTTGTTTCAATTTGGGAGTGAAGCCATGCATCATCCTATTTTATTTACTCTGCAAAGACTAATTTGAGGACATAAATGGTACTTATTTTGCTTAAAATCCCTGTTGACTCTTTCATATATTTGCAGATTTGATTTATTACACTTGGCCAAACATTCTTCTCCATCCCTGACTGCAGGACCTCTGAACTTGTGTGCTGGTGAGTCTTCCATCACCACTCTTCCCAGAAGTGCTTTACTTCATACATGCTATATTCACACCTTACAATGGGATACATTTGTTACAGGAAAAGAAGACTGGGAAATAAACCACTAATTCCACAAAACTGCTGTTATTTTGTGTTCAGAGGGTTAAGCTGCCTCAGGTAGTCTTTAAACTTCTTTATAAACAGTGCTCCTGGCAGCTGAGATAGCTAATGAATGTAACGAGCCTCCTCTCACAATTGTAAAACAGGCATGGTTATCTGTTCTATTAGAATGACTCAGATCCCCCCTAAATCCTATTCTTCCCGAGCAAGATAAAATTATAAGACTTGTAGAATAAGCCGATCGTCTGCTGACAGCAACTAATTCCCATATAAGTCTCCCTGCTCTTGGGTAATCAAGCATCCAAAGTGATTCATTCTAAAGCTTAAAGGGAGAGGGCATTTTGGCACCTGAGCCACCATCCTGAATCTCCAGATACAGAGACACATGTGAAACTTGTGGCAGGAAATACATGGTGGGACATGTGTGACCACAGAAAGAGAAACATAAAAGGTAGGATGATGCCAGACAACAAATGTAAACTCCTGAAGTGCTAAATCTGCCCATTAACTCTTAACTCACCATTTCCCAACATCACTCATCCTCTTTGTAACGGTGCAGATAAGGAGCGACAGATAAGGCTGCAAAGGCTGAGCAGGGGTCCCATTTCTCTCTTTCACTGGTTCTCTGTGCCTGCAAAGAGTCACCTAACCTTCCTGGACATGGTGCCTCCATTCTAGTGAACCACAGTGACCACTTTTCAGGGCTGCATCTCTCCTTGGGCCTTACAGAAAGCATAGCTTTAGCCTCCTCAGGTTCAGATGTTCATTTCTAAGTCAGACTAGTGGACTGTCCAATGATTCAATCAAATCCAATGATTCAAACAAATCATTGATCCTCTGCTTTTTCAACATCTTTAGGGTTATTTGTCTGGCTGTTTTTGTTCGTGCTTTTTCTGAAAGATAAACACATAATTGGAGCACTAAAGCAGTTTATAAATGCTTGAAGGAAAAAAGGTCTAAATGCCTTAATTTTATTCTAGCTGTCCAACAGTTAAGATAACACTATTAATAAATATACTGTAGTTTCTTCTTTCCATCATCAGGATGAAGGCACAATAGTCCTCAGTCATGTGCCAGCCGTTAAACATCACAGTAGTAACCAACAGCTTTTATCTATTCAGAACTTTTTTTTTTTTGTACAAGGAGATGCCTGAGTGGCACTGAAGCTTCACTAAAAACTCCTTGCCTTTTAGTGGTGTTTTTCTTCCAAGGTGGATGAGGATTAGGCGCGCACACAACCGAGCGTTTGTTGAGGGAGTCTGTGCCTATGGCTGAGGGATGCCTGCTAAATGGACTGTCATGCTTTCAAAATGCACTTTTCCTGGTGCCTCGACCTGAAACAAAGCCCCATGGCAATCATTTTCCATAGCTGAGAGACCTTTAAATTGAAATGTTTGGAAGTTGCCTTTCTATTGGCTCCAACCCATTGTTTTCAATAGCCCATTTACTGTAACTTCCAGCTGAACTAATAGGGACGGAATAGTCAGTTCCCCCTTCCGTGCTGAGCTATCAAATGCCTCCCTGTGTCCTGGTGTGCAAACTTTGCTCCTTTTGGGGAAAATCCTTTAGAAATTGAGTATTTCTCGTCTGCACACCAGCATGCTGAACACCTTAGCCAAGATGTAAATATTCTGTTAAGTTATTTAGGCTAGTAATGAAACAGCTCTGTCTGGGCTTTGCATTGGGAATCCTAGATGCTAACCCTGGTGTTATGGAAAGTACAAGAAAGGCTTTTTTCCCTTTTATTTACTGTTCTGCTATGTCTCTGCAGGTGGCTTGTTGTTATCTTGTCTCGGTTCTGTTCATTTCCCATTGCTCTTCCTCTGTTTTTCTACTCACTATCCAGAACTGGTTAGAAGCATCTTTTTGGACCGAATACAATCCCTTTCTCTCATTTCTCCCCACATATCTTTCCAACTCTTTTACCTCTATGTCTTAATGCCACCTTCCTGCCTTCCCTCCCCATCATTTCCCTAATTAATTTTTTGGCAGGGAAGTTCAGGGTAAGAGAATGTATTCCTATGACCTGAGACAAGACAATATTTGTTACCAGTTTTATGTGTCCTGCCTGAAACAGAATTTTCTTCAGGTCAGAGAGTGCTTTAGAGAGGGATTGTGATTTAGGCACTTAGAGGCCTTGAAGTCTGATCCTCCATTTCTTCTTCTCCTGGGCTGAAGAGATGAAATCTTGCGGTGCTTTGCCTAGTGAGGTCTCAGTACCAAGGCTGATGCTGTCCTCAGAGTCTGAGGAAATTACAGCCATCTGTGTTTGGCCTGAGTTATGAAAGGCTGGACGGAAAAGATGCTAGAAATAAAAGGAAAAGGAAGGCTTCTTCAGGCTGCAAGAAGGCTTTGGATGTCCACATCCAATCCGTTCTCTAACCAAACTCCTCTGAGGGTTAAAACCATAAATAAGGAGCTCTGAGCTGCTGCACAAGCCTTCAGTGCTGCCACATCAACAGCTGTAAATCTGCTCTTGAGCTCTTCTTGCTTACCCTGTAGGGGAAGCACAATTCTGCCTGGATGAGGCAGGAGCATTTGGCAGCAGCACTCTGGCAAACAGATTTCCAGATGTTTGATGAGAATGACAGGCTCAGAGTGGGAGTGCTTGAGTGTGTGCATGCGTGCCACTCTTTAAAATTCAAGGCTAGCTTGCAGCATTATCAGGGAGTGAAAATGTCAAAAGAAGACTGTGTTCATAGCAGGCATCGCATTTCAGGCCTTAGGAGGAAAAAAAATGAGGAAAGACAGCACTGAAGCAATTTTAAACATACAGACGGGGGGCGGGGGGTTAGTAGTTAGAACAAGTCTGTGAAATGTGGAACAGATTGTTACCCCCAGTCCAAACCCACGTGCCAGCACTTGTCTGGCCTCATTGGGCAGTATTTCAGATCTCTGTGCCCCGTCACATCTATTTGGTACCCCCACACCCTTTCCAGAACCTGTTTCCAGCTACACTACATTCAGAAAACTGGGCTCTATGATTTTCCCTACAATGTCTGGCTCTTGCCTCCGACCTTCTCCTGACTTCTTCAAAAAATGTCCTTCACTGCCATGCTGTTCCTGCACTCCCCTCTCATGCTTCTGGGATTTTTGCTTTCCACATGTCCCAGGTTCCTCTGTCCCTGAGGTTGTGTGTCTTACTACCATCCATCACCTGCAAAGTCAAAGCCATTGCACAGCACACTCTTACACTGCATCCTGTTCTCTCATATTTTGTCTATTTGGCCTACATAAGTTGTATGTATAATAGCCATGTGTTAACCTGATCTGATATTTTTTCCTTTTTCCCACTACCTGGAAACTTAGATTTTCCTTAACACACACCTGAGTGAAAAAAATATATAGACAAGGAAATGTACTAAGTAGTATTATAATTTTTCAAACACTTTTTTTTCCCGGGTTTGAGAACTAATCATGCTTTTAAGTATCTCAGCTACTGTCATTTCCATATTGGTTTATTTCATTCTAATGGAAGCTTATGAAAATCACATACTGAGGCCCTGAGTATTTACATGTAAAGATTTTTTTTTGTCCTCATTTGGTTATTCTCCCTTCTGTCTGGAATTCCTGCTTTCCAAACTACCTCATAAGTGTTTCTCATTGCACTAGTGGTCTTCGCAAGTCTGTGCATTGTAAATACGAGCTTTGCTATCCCTGCAGAAAGGCAAACCTTTTGCTTCACAAATAAATATATTACAAACTTCTTTATTTTTCTTCCACTTGAATGTACATCTCCTGTAATGTGACCTAGATATTGCAAAGAGAAGAATCTTGGTTTGCTTTTGTTTGGAAAGAGATTTCAGGTGGATCTGGCAGTGTTGGGCGAGGCATCCAAGGGTCACACTGGCTGACTGCAGTAATTGCACCTTCTCTGTGAACCATGTTGAAGGACAGGTTTTGACAAAGTGTTCGTGCATTATTCTGATAACCAAGTGCCCTTCGTGTGAAGCACCCACACCACTCTGCTGAGGGGAAGGGAGCTCATGGCTCAGTGCGCTGCTCTTGTTCCAGAGCCACTGCCTAAATAAACACCGGGGACTGATGCTTTCCCTGGTGTGACACCACTGACCTCTCCGAAATTACACCAGGCATGAATTTGATCAGATTTGTCATCAAATCCATTTTGTACCAGCAGGAGCAGAGACAAGCAAGGCGAGCCACCCCGCAAGTCCCATCCAGGGCTTTTCTGTTGCCCCCGCTTTTACCCCAGGCTCCTTCCTCACCTTAGGCTGAAGGGAATGATAAGGTCCAACTTGTCAGGACTTATTACTTATTCACAAAACTCTCACACCTTTGACACATCTGTCAGTTTTTATACAAAAAACGAATGAGCAAGGATGCTGAAGTTTCCTTTCAGCACACTGGAGGGCAGTCCTTTTTACCACACCCTTAAGGCTTTCATGTCAGGGCATAGTTGCAATGACAGAGCAGTGTGAGAGAGCTATCATTTCGTCTGGCCATACTGTGCTTTCCTCTGGACAGATTATACTTACCTCCTGGTAGATAAGAGAATTAAGCTTTCATCCTTCACATAAAATATAAATAAATAAATGTGATACATCATTTTTATAAATATCTCACATCAAATATCCAATTTACATCAGTAATGGATTTGGTGAAGATGTATCCTTTTTCTTTTTTCAACACTTCTTAAAATAAATTTGGCTCATTGCCACATCATACAAATCAGTCTTTTTGCAAGAGCAATGGCAATTTTTTTCTTTTTATCTTCCTCTCTTTTGGTTTGTTTTTTTTTCTTTTTTGGCTATGAAATATGAAATCAAGACAAAAGAAGCACAGAATAGAGCAACATATTTTCTAATGAGTTTGTGGTCAGATCTGTAATTTAAACTTGACAGTAGAATCACAGAATTCAGATTAATACTGGAGCCACCAGGGATCTTAGGAAACATTATGTTCAATAGAGTGTATGGCTAATGGTTACAAACTACAAAGGATATGGATATGCATGGCTGATTTATGAAAATTTTGTCTGTATACTGAATGTATTTATTTCAGCATTTGGGCTTCGGTTGCATTTAAAATGAAAAGGAAGGCTGCTTATTAATTTTACATGAGCTTTTCTGGCTATCTTATTCAAGGCCAAGTTCCAAGCGATTTGCTGCATCCTCCTCTACACACAGTCATTACATGGCCTGAACTTCAAAAGTGGTTCTAAGTTTCCAATGGTTTGATAATCCTGTTTTCACAGTTCCCACTTTCTGAAGATCACCATAACTAGGAACAATGCCTGGTTTTAATGCTTCAAATCATTGACATCCCTGCAGAACAGAAAGGAAACTGACATGTATGACAAAGTCCTTCAGTGCCAGCATGCACATCACTATAGTCTGAGCTTTTCTTCAGCATCCATAAAGCATTCCAAACCTGAACTCCACAGACTTGACTTCATGGCATGTTCCAGAGCTGGCAGTGAGTTTGTCATTTCTTGTTGAGCTCATTTGGCTTATCTCAATTGCAGTTCTCATGAGCATTGGTGACTTTTACTTTATAAGAGAGGATGCCAAAAATGGGCAAGGATTAAATGCTAGTATTTTCCCTTTGCTTTTACATGTTATGAAAATAAATATCTCCTGGTGCTCTATATAATTGGGAGCCACCCTTCACAAAGAGGTAAGGCTTATTCATGTTTGCATATTTGTGTACATATACAGTTGTAGTTTAATCTATTCAGGTTTTAATCTCTTTGGTGATTTCAGACTAATTTGGCAAAATGGTAATCTTTAAGATTAAAATAAAATTTTCTGCTTTTTGTGGAAGGATGGAAGGTGGAGAATGGTGAAGAAAAGTCACCTGATAAGGAGCCTGCCTAACGACAAGACGGCAGCATGAGTTCATGCATTATTAACCATAAAGAATCCACACAGTATATCTATCTATATATTTCTCAGAGAGTGTGAGAGATGGACCATATGTGCCCCACCCCTGGGAAAAGCTTCAACTGTAGCTCACAATTAATTATGAGGCACAAAGCTGTAGGAAACAGGGCTTCATTAGATCTGTTCTTGCAAAACTACTTATTTATGTTTTTATTTTCCTTCCATGGCACTTCTGAACACAGAAATTGTGACACTTGAATGCACCCCAGGACTTCTTTAGTGAGGTATTTTGCTACCTCTTTTCAATATGTAGTGAAAAAGAAGGAGCACATACATTAAATAACATAAATTGAGTAGAGTTATTCTTCCTTATGTACCTATTGCTCTCTTTGTCCATATCATCTCTCTAGTAGTAATAGTAGTAGTCGTTATTATTATTATTATTATTATTATTATTATTATTATTATTATTATTATTATTATTAT
>JAHLSL010000010.1:10063890-10134032 GCA_025920805.1 Petroica traversi
ATTATTATTATTATTATTATTATTATTATTATTATTATTATTATTATAGAACCATAGGCTCTTCTCAGTGATGTCAGAGGAAGTCAAGTTGTTCCGAATATTAAAGCTGGCAAAAGCCAATTCAGGGACTGACCTCCCTACACAGCATTTCTCAATTTGTATCTGTTTATTTGCACTTAAACATGATTCTCATCATCATCCTTAACATCAGTGAAATTGAACAGCCTTCCTGACTCTCACTGGTGGGTCGGTATGGATATGGAGAGGGGAAAGGGTGGCAATTGCAATAAGGAACATCTTCAAATGAGCCAGAAATATCATGTGAAACAAGCTCTTCTCTCTGCTTTGTATTCTACCTTCATTTCCGATTTATTGGAGAGATGAATGAAGGCAGAACACAGAGAGAATAACAAAGTGATTGTAAAAGAATTACATCATCAAAACTAATGTCATATGCTATGTCCTAATTGCTCGAAGTATCGTGGTCCAGACATGATGTTTTAGTTCCTTCCGCAACATTTCCCAACCACAGCTGAAGTTTGATCCATTTTGAACCAGCTAAAACCTTATTACTGTGTTTTTGTTGCAGAAAAACCTCCCCACTGCACTGCCTTTCCCATCCTGACACAACTCAGTCTATGACTGCTGCAACACATCTGGAGTGTGGTCCTGACCCGGCTCCCAGTGGAGAGCCCAGCAGGACTCACCCTGACTTTGACTGCAGATGGAGCCACAGTGGAATGGGAATGAGCAGATACGTTCTGGGTGTTTAAGGAACATATTGACTCCCAGGCATTGGTTTTGAACAGAGAAACGGAAGTCAAAGAATGGCAAAATAGTGACTGTTGTTTTGAAAAGAAGAGAGCAGTGGGTGAGGTTAAAAGGGATCACTCTTTCTAATTATAGGATAGACATAGCAGGATGCAGAAGTGTATGATGAGGCCCTGCTACAGCATCACTTTAAGCATAGGCATAAAATTAAGCATTTATTTAGGGGTTTTGCTGAATAAGGATGAGATCATTCACATACTTAAAGTTAAATGCATGCTTAAGTGCTTTGCTGAATCTGGGCCCAGATACATAAACCATTAAACAGTCACTTTAAGAAAGCAGTAGAAAGCTGTTATACAATTTCTAGACCTTTTAAGTTACTTCTCCTACATTACCCCCTATCTCTTTCTTATTAGCTCAGGGAGGAGGTTTTTAAAGCTCTAGTTCCCCAAAAACGATAATTCTCGTTGCTACCCGATTGTAATTCAAATTACCGCGTGCAGCCCCAAGCATGTGTTGAAACATATAATCAAGCAAACAGGAGACCTGAGTCTTGCCAGTTGGAATACTGTCGGTCACAGATGCCACACTTTTTTGTTGTTTTTTTTTTGTTTTAAGCATTAATAAAGAGGGGCAGAGAGGTTGATAAAAGCTGGCCTTTGCTTTCCATTTTTGGTGCTCTGTTCCTGTGGCTTGGGTTATTTGGGTACATGTTGCTTTGTGTCTGTGAGGGCTCCTTTTTTTCCCCCTCTGTCTCTCTCCTCTGGTCAGAGAAGCCATACTCATCACCTGGAGTGAAGGCTGACAGGAATGAACATAGGCAGGAAGCAGCGTGACACACACATTGTCATGCATGACTGACCAGCAGCCATCAACATCAATTAAACATCGAGAGCACTGGATCCTTTTGGACAGGTTCAAGTTTCCTGGCACTGCTGTGATTAGATGTTTTGCACTGTTTCCCTGTAGTCAGTATATGACACATTCCCTTTTGCTTGCTCTTTTCTGATATTTATTTTTGCACTGTCCTGGTGTTGGCATCTTCTCATGGAAAATTAATCACTTAGAAAGCGATCATTTTGAAGGAGACTTGTGAGGTGGATGAAAGATCAAATGGATATCAAAAAATCAGTTGGGATTTTATTTAAACACAAAATTCCCCACCTTTGGTTGAACATTGTAGTGTTTAAGCATTTTTGAATAACTATAGGTGTGCATGAGAGAAAACTGTGAATGGCAGAAACCAGCAAAGAACGACACAGGCCGTTGGGTTTACCCAGCCGGCTGCAATTTCACTGTAATTTAAGACGACAAAACACAATGCCCTTAAAGGCAAGACCGAAGTGAAGAGCGGCTGCTGTTGTGCTGGGCTGTCACTCGCTTGCCCTCTTTTCAGGGCTGAGCTCCAGAGCAGCCCAACTACCCAGAATTTAACGTCAGCCCAGACTTCCAGGGCAAGGTTCTCTGGCTTGGCACGAGGCGCGGCACGGAGCCGCAGTTCCGGAGGCTGGGGTGAAAGGACTTTGGCACACAGCGAGGTCTCGTGCCTGATTGAATAGTCACAGGGTCTGGGGCCAGAAGGGCTCATTAAGGCTCCCTTCTGACCCAGTGGATTGTCATCCTCTTCATTCCCCCGGACTGAGTCCAGCAGCTTACATGTGAGTAATTAATTGCTTCTGTTAATTCGCGCTCTCCTAGTCTCTGCAAGGACCAGGGAGGTCCACTAATAAGTCATAAGGAACTGCTGGACTTCTGTGTTGGAAACCTTTGTGCCTACACCCTTTCCATCTTTCATCTTCTGTGTGCAAGACACACTCCAACTCGTTTTGACCAGCTGGAGTAATCAAATGAATGAAGTGATCAAAAGTAACGTGGTTTCAGCATTCTGCAAGGATTAATGTGAGAGGGCAGTGTGATTTAAATGGGCTGTGCTCTGCTGTGCTACCACCAGCCCAGCCATTGCTTGGAGCCAGTCAGAGTGTCAGGCTTTTTCCTTGCTAGTTCACACAGTTAATGGGGGTTGCTCCGGCCATGCATCTGTGTTACCTTTATACCATTTGGAGGCCAGAGCAACCCTGGAGCTTTACAACTCTTTTTACCCTCAGATAGATGTCTGGGATCATGGGGGCAGGTCTAAGAGCTGCTGTGAGAACTGGTTCTGAATTTGTTGCTCTCAATAGTCATCCTAGATTGATGTATTTGTCACAATTATTCCACTATTTTGTGAAGCATTGTGTATCGATAACACTAAATAAGCCTCAGAAGGACCGTGTGAAGCAGAAAATGTAATTATTGTTTCTGTAATGCAGATACAGAAACAAAGGCACAAAAGGGATGAGTGACTTGCCCAAGGTCATGCAGTAAATCAAAAGTGTAAATATACCAAAACCCCAGCCACATCTCATTTTCTTATGGTGGGTGTATTCAAGAAAAAATAGGTGACTTGATTCCATGATCTTTTGCAGTCTTTCAAAGGCTTTCTGCATTTCTCTTTTTAGGCTTCCAGGATGTCCTGACAGACAAACACAGTCACTTCCAGAGACTAAGGAAAGCATCAGGTGGTAACAAAGCCATGCTTGAATTCTGTTACTGAAGTAGATTGCAATCAAATGGACTGGGCATCCAAGCCTGAGATGTCTTTTTTACTGGGAATCAGATTTTGGACCTTCTGCTGATGTCTTGGCAAACTAACTGTGGCATAAACAATGAGGCTTTGGATTTCCAGTCTAGGGGAGCCTTTGCACAGACTCATAGACAAAATCCAAATGTAAATGACGATGAGCATGAAAAGAGCATGAAAAATTGAATATGCACTGGAGAGACAGCATTTAATTCATCAAGTAGCTTCAGCATTGACTTCTTTAGCTCTATGAGTAAATCCATTAAATCACAGCTGAGATGCATCAGGTTTTGCTCTAAGAATTGGAGCAGAGATATATAAGAGCACAGCAAACCAGAAGATTAAAAAGCACTACTGCATAAGTCAACTGCTAGTTGCTGACATCAATAAAATATTGTCCTTTATTATAGTCATTAGGGAACCTTTTAACAGTCATTAAAATTTCTTAATGCTGTAGTAAAATTTTTAGCTGTTGCCTGGAAAAAAGAAGGTACTCTGAACTATATGGCATGCAAATATTTCAAACAAATGGTGTCATATGACAGAGGTATTAACAAGTGCTTCTCAGAGCTGATGGGCTGGTTTTGGAACACACTTGGGAAAAAATATATATGAATATATATTATATTTCATACAAGGACATTGAGATTTTTCTGGAAATGAAATAGGGATAAATTATATAAGGGAGCTGAAATGTATTAATTATGAAGTTCTGATGCATACTGACTGGGCTTTGGTGTTGGTTTCAGGTCCTAGATAGTGTCTTCCTTTTTTCTTCTGCATTCTGTTTGAGAAATGTGAAATCATGGAACTAAACTGAACAGTTTCACAAGGTACAGGAACTGTATGATGATGGCACTAAACAAAGTAATAGTTTAGGAGTATGGCTATTGATGTCTTGGAAAAGCAGTGGTTTAGGTAGATAGAAGGAATTTTTTATTAATAAATAATTAAATTTTGGAAATAGAACAAACAATATTCAGTGCTACCTATCAATGTTTGCAGTTCAAGTGCAGGCACACAGAGCCAGGATTGTACACTTAATGCTGTAATGGTAGGAGTGTTTCTCTACTTTTTCTGAAGTTCAGTTCTTACGAGCTTGGCACAGGATGTGTGAGACCAGCCATATGATTTTTTTTATTCAAAAAGACAGGGAGCTTAGAGAAGCTTCCTACCTGCTCTGTGTGCTGCAAACAGCCCACTGTGACCATAAAACTGGGTCATATTCTGATGTATTTTAAATCACAACTGGTAGGAGAAGCAAGGGGAAGCATCACACATCTAACAGCACCAGCAAGGATTAAGGCAAACAGAGCATAAAGTTCTTAAGCAGCGTGTTGGCTGGGGAGAGGGTAATGACTTGAGCCTCTGAGACCTTTTACAGCCTTAAGTATTCAGGTTACACACCATGGGCGCTTCTGGAGCTGCAGTGCCCCACGGAACAGAGGGAGAGGACTGATGAGAGGGAAGACTGACCAGCAGCTGCAGAGCTGTCAGCAGGTAATTTCTTACCTGGGAGTACAGAGAATCTCTGCTCATTGCTCATGGCTTTGATTGCACAGGGGTCTGGTCCAGGCACTCTCAAACTTGCAGTATCTGCTTAAACAGGCTTATTTCTGGTCTTACATTTAATCTTATCTGGAACCTAAGTGAATCTAAAGCAGTTAGTAAAAATTATACCAAATACATTCCCTTTCCATAGCAAACCATTTCTTTGTCAATGCACAATCACCAGATTTTCTCAGTTCTGAAAAATCTTTGTGGTTATTCAGATCTGAAGTAAAAACTCAACCATTTGAGGGAGGAATTCTCATGACACCCTCAAAGATATATATGACATCCAGGAATTATCTTTTCTCTTTGCATGAATGTTCAGTGATGGATCCCACCTGAGTATGATATGCCTGATTTCAATTGCTCTTATCCAGTACCTAATTTTCATTAACTTTTCAGGACAGCCAAAACTTTCAAAATTTAATGTTCTGGTTGTATCTGCAGCACAGATGGGTGCAAGGTAAACAGGTACAGGAAGACCAGTGCTCTGCTACAGATCAGAGAATTGGATAGAGTTTTATTAAACTTGAAGTAAGAGTAGGGTTTTTAAATATACTTTGTCCAACAAGATTCACGTATCAGCATGTCCTAGGAGCTCATCCTGCCCTTTGCAGTGTTTTGTGAATGGGTGTTACAGTAGAGTGGCAATGGGATTTTCAAGGGAAACTTCTTGATTTTTCTTTCTCACAGACAGGACCACCTTATAGCTGTGATTTTCTTTAAAAACCGGGAAAGTCACTGTGAAAATTTTGAGGGGGGAAATTTCTAGAATATTGGATGAAAAACTTAAGAAAAGCCAATGGAGTTGAAGGCTGCATTAGCCTGTTTCTTATCATTTTAGCTCTGTTTCATATCCTCGTGGTACATTTCACCAGAAAGAGTACTCTGGGCAACATGGAAGATCACAGTGCTCAAATGAGGAAAAAGAAAATTGCTGCCCATGGGCAAAGAGACAGAAAGTTAATTTAGGTCAGTGTTAGTGATCAGCAGTGGTTTTGTCCACGTCTCTGGCTCACCAGTAACCTTCATTTGCTACCTGTTGCCACTGTTGGTGCTTGCCCTGTCTCTTCTTCTGCCACCATGAGACTGTTACAGATCTCAGGATCATGGATAAGGTTATTTTTCCTTCCCTCCTTCCATGCTGCACATTACAAAGAATAGCAGAGGGGCAGTGGTGCGAACAAGGATCCCTTTCAGCTCCGAGGGCCGCCTTTCCAGCGTGTTCTCAGTTACTACCTAGTTTAATTAACATCTGTGCCAATCAGAGCAGCTGCCTATAAGATAGAGAAGGTTAGCTGAGCATTCAGGAAGATAAATGAGACAAGGGGTTGCCAAGGGGATGGTGTGTCAACACGTGCCGTGGCTGCAGCCAGCGTGCACATCCCCATTAGCTGTACTGCTCTTGAGTCTGGGGGCAGAGCTAAGGCTTTGAGACAGGGGTGATGCACACTTTAACTTCCATTTTTTTGTCTTTAAAAATGGAAATACAGATGTATTGGTGATTCTGAAAGGGTATGCAACCCTGTCATTCAACTCTAACCCTGTATGAATAGAGCATTAAAGTGGCTAATAGAAACAATTAAACATTTGACATCTGAGAAAGATTTCAGGACTATGTAACATGTTCCCTTCAGGAACTCTAGGAATACTAGAGCTACCTATGTTCAAATGCCACAGTATCTGAAGAACAGAAAATTTGGAATATCTTGCAAATTAGGGTTCTTCATTCCAATTGCATGCATCATATCCCAGAGTCTCATGACCCAACTGGTGCTATAATAATATGGAAGAGGCTGAGCTTGTGTTCCTTACTAAATTGGAGTGCCCTTCCCAAACCCTAATAACCTTCAGTATTGTTTTTGGATTTTTCAGTTCTTTGTATCTGTTTTTTTCTTTTAAATTTATTGGGAAAACAAGCCTCTCTGAGATCATCGTATCTGGACGTATTAGCTTCAGAATGATTGCAGTAAAATCTTTATGCCCCAGCACCCTGACAGCATTGTAATGCAATAGTCAGAGGGGCTAGGCATACAGTGGAATAGTTTTACCATCACAATCTTGCATCCAAATGGCCTGATAAGACAATCCCTGTAGACATGCAATGAAATCCTTTCCTCCAGTGGCAGCATCACAAACTCTAATTGTTAGGCATTATTCTTTCTTTGACATTGACGTGAAATCTGTACTACAGAACACAGATCTCGTGCAGGTTTACATTGCATTAGCATACTCTATTATTTACCTACGTGCTAATTATTCTTCAGTTATACTGAACTTGTACAAATGTTTTGGCTTTTCGGTGTTTTCCTAGACTAGGTACATTACAATGGTTTTGAAGGGAAGAAAGCCGGTTCACCTGGGTTTGAATAGGGAATGCTAGCACCATTCTTGAAAGCATTCAAACAAATGATTTGCAGTTCTACAATAGAAAATAATTTCTCCTTTTTTTCTTTTACCCCGGAAACCTAAATTTTTCATAAAGCAAGTAATCTCAGGTTTACTTACAGCAGGATTTGCATTCTATTTTTCTCCATACCCTTTCAAAAAGAAATCCTTTACAAGGTTCAACAGTAAGGTGAGACAAACTGTGCACTTCTCTAAAGTTTTTTCTGAAGTGAGAAAGAATATTAACTCCTACTGTCACGCATCTGCAGCATCAATACGTGCACAGTAAGTTATAAAGGTGTGGGATTTTAAAAAATATTTCTAATTTTCCTCTCAGTGTTTCTTCAAGAGCAGAAGACAATTGGTCTTTGAGGTGGAAGCATACAGAGGGTATTACTGTTCTTAGCTGTACTATTGATTTTCAGCATAGTCACTTTGCTTCAGCAAAGGTTGGGCACCTCTGTGGTGTGGAGCACCGGTCTCTGAGGAGACAGGGGATGTGTGTACAGAAGAGAGCAAAGACAGACATTTGCTCTTTTACAGCAGATGTGCAATCTAAGGGAATGCTGTTTCTAAGGATAAAAGCTGAATGAAAGAGCCATCGTGGCCCCAGTCAAAACAAAAAATCCTTCTTTTGTTGGCAGTCTGATCTGCTTTTTTGTATGCTCTCGCTCCAAAAGGGAGGAAGGTTGGGAGCCACCCTAGTTGCACAGGGCAACCTGAAGAAGGGAAAACCTCTTCTCCTGTGAGTCTCCCAAGGGACTTTGATTTGTACCTTGGAGAAGACCAGGGAGCAAAGATTCATCATAATGGAAAACTAAACTTCCCACTGGCGAAAAAGCTAACCTTGTCCAAGGAATGACTCTAGCAGGTATTAGGTGGAGATAGTGGAAAATTGCCCTGGCACTTTGTAAAACCTTGACAAGGCAAAAGTCTCTAGAGATGTTTGCTTTATACTTGGAGGGTGCTGGTAGCCAGCAGTGCAGCACCTCATTGCCACATCTTCCATGGGGGAAACACCAGGATACTTTGCTCTAAAGCAAGATTTTGGACTTCTGTGGAGTTCCATCCACATAAATCAAAAAGATATTCTCACACTCTCTGTGAGGTGTAAGGTGTAGGCAACGGAGATGGTCCAAAAAAATTTTGCTGACATCTTGACTGCATTTTATTGGGCCTTGTCATCAAAAGTTGTGCCACCAGCTAATCTAGGTTTAAAACACTTAGTTTTCCTTTGTAGAGATCAGGCTGACATTGGCAGAAATCAAGACAAAATGCAAGCCTGTTTTCAACTACCAGAAGAGAGTGTAGGTATTTCACCAAGTCCGCTACACACTTGAGCATCGTTGTTGATTTCACTTGCAATGTACTACTCCAGCAGTACTGAGTAAGCAGTACAAACCCTCTAATAAAATGTTCTAATAAAGAAAAGTTTCAGTGAGTGGCAGGCACTTAGGCTGAAATGGGAGTATTGGTCACATGGGAGTACATGGTTGGAACAGGGGTGTTGGCAGATGAAGATAAAGTAGACACTGCCACCGCTTTCATGGTCAAAATGGTGTGGTTTTATCTCAGCATAAGGCTATGCTGAAGGTTTTGCACTTGAATATTTCCATCCACATAGAGGAAAATAAGTCTTTTCATTAAAGAGTCCCAATGTGTTTTAAAAATGCTTTGGAGCCTTACTCTAAATTTCATGATGCGAGTACATTTGCAGTGGACTCATTTGGGGTGCATGCATGCATACCTTGTGGATAATGAAGTCATCAGCAGTTGCTTGGCATTACTGGATAACTAAATAGGTACTACAGCATTGTTGTGAAGAAGCTAAACAGCCTGGGGCAGCCCTATTTTATGCATCTGAGTTTTCCCAAACTAATTCTGCATTCATGAAATGTTGCTACTTGTGTCTGGAAGGATGAAGCTTCCAATTTTTTCTCAGCCTCTTTGGAAAATTTTCTCATTTCCTCTGTTCAAATAAATAAAGTGGGAGTTACCCTTCATATGAAGATGCAGGGAGGGGGTGATGTACACATGAACACAAAGAGTCCCTCAAAGGGCGAATTGCTTTTCAATCTCTCTTATGGTAGAAGCACTTTTCAGATGAATCATTACTGAAATACAGCTTCTTGTGTATCCGAGGAACTCAGTTGTTTAATTCACTAATGTATCCACTTGATGTCACTGTCACTGCCCAGTAGAGTTGTTAATGTCAAAGGGTTTTCTGGTCACAGAGACTTTGCACCAGTAAGTGACTGAGCTGCATAGCCAGCCACCTTTTGGATCCTTCCAGGTAGCTTTATCCCTGTGATGGTCCATTTTGTTGATGTGGACACTTCTATTTCCTGATCCTCTTCATTCATGTTTTGCTTCTCCCTGCAATATAGATACTCATTTTTCAAGGTTTTATTTTCCTGCATAGAAACATTCAATCATTTAATTTTTCTTGTAAGTACAGAAAAACTTTATAGCATTACTTTAATGGTTTTTCATTACTCAGTTCTTAAGGATAATTAACATTTTTTAGAAGTCAGTGAATAGCATTTATTTGGGGGTTTTTTTATTAAATTATTTATTAATGGCGTGAAGCTGAATCAGGGCAGGTTTAGGTTTCATATCAGGAAAAAGTTCCTCACCCAAAGTGTGACTGAGCACTAGAAAAGGCTCCCCAAGGAAGTGGACACAGAACCAAGCCTGACAGAGTTCAAGAAGCATTGGGATAACGCTCTCAGGCACTCTGGGGTGACTTTTGGGTATCCTGTGAAGGAGCTGGACTCTGTGATCCTTGTGGATCCCTTCCAAGTCAGCATATTCTGTGATTTTATGTTGCATCATCTCTTGATACTCTTTTCATCACTGGACTTCTTAATTTTATGATGAATAAACTATATTTTGCAGTTTTCCTCTCTTTCTCATTCCAGCATGCTTTTCAGTCTTCCCTCCATTTCCCATAATTTTGTTTACCCTCACAGAAGCAAAAAGGTGATGTACATCTATTCCCTGTATAATTCCTTTCATAATGAAAATAGATACTTCCAAAAAAAAAAAAGACCTAATTTTTAGTTATTTTTGCATCCCTTTCTCCTAGATTTACCAGACTGAGAGGCTGTCATGTGAGGGGGAGTAGAGCACTTAACCACTTTAAGCTGGGATTTAGGCAATCATCCACAGCCAAACACAGCTATTGCATGTGAACTGTTCTTTGCCAAAGCCCGTTGGCCAGGATCAAGTTCTCTGGGGACAGCTGTATCCTGGTTTAACAGGCCTTTATCCTTTCACTGTTGTCTTCTTGCAGGTCAGGTCATAAACACTTTCTGTCAGTCTATAGCTCTGTCTTCAGTGCCAGAATAAAGATCTGACCTGACAAAGCATTTCAATATGTTCTTTGCTCCTTGTTCTGGGTGTCAGCATCTCAGCTGTCCTCCTGCCCACTCTCTAATGCCACTCTGCTGGAGCCCTTGGAAGGGCTGGGAAAATGGCATGTGGTTCTGCATATTTGTACACAGAACTTTATTATTTTTGTGCACATAGGTATATTGTGGGGGCTGGAAAAGAAGATTGTAAGCATTTCATGGAAACATGCACTCAGAGCCAAATCCTCATTAAAAACTGCCTTAGCATCCAGGCCAGGAGAGAATTGCAGACACAAAGATTATTTGTGTATGCTGCACTTTCAGAGGGTTACTGAGATTCATGTTCCTTTCTACAACATCTCAGGCAGCCAAGCTTTGCTCTAAGAGAAATAGCCAAGATTTACCCCTGTGGAGCTACAGGAGCTTTGCACTGCCCCAGAAGACGAACTTAAAACTGGTGAAGCAAGAAATAAGAGGATTATATTATTTCAAGAGACAACTTAGAAATGGCATTCTCAAAACCAACACCTCACTCTGCTGCCAAAACAGGATGCATGGCAATGGTGCTGCTTGCCCCAGTTCATGCTCAGCTCTCGCACTCCTGCCCTCTGGGCTCGTGGTAGCCAGTGTTATTTAGAGCTTGGCCTGCAGAGCACTTGCTTGGCATGCAGCCACCCCAGCCTCTGAAGATAGCAGGGACCAGTGCTCCTGCCCTGACCTGCACACTCAGGACATAGCAAATCATCAAGATCAAAGGTTTTGTCTTCGTTTTCTTTTCAAAGCTTTGGGGTTAAATTCTTTCCTGTGTGAGGACTCTCTTCAATATATTCTTAAGAGCTGTTTTAAAGGCATTTTGTTCCCTTCCGTGGATAACAGTAATTACCAAGTTGTGCTGAACTGTAATTTTGGGATAGACCATTAGTGGATGGCTGTAGCAGTACACCACCATTCCCAGAATGTACCCTTCATCATGCAACGAGTATAAGAGAAGTCCCCACATGAAGAAAACTCAAGTCTGGCACGCTTAGGTCAGTGTGATTCCTTTTCTCCCTTCAAAATCTTAATTCTTTAAGAGCTGTTTGTGGCCTTATTAGCATCCCTTTGCACTATGTGAACAGTACAAGGAAGCTGGAACTATGAAGAGAGCCTGGTTCATTGCCATGAGCAGGGCAGCAGATATAGAACTGTCCCCACAGCAATCTGCCTTGCTGCCATGTCAGCTAGTAGCAGCTGCAAAGATGGCAATTCTCCTTGTTTCACCCTATTCCTCACTGAGGTGTCAACTTGGACACCCAGATAATGCTGTTTAAATGTAAGTAACAACTGGGGTGCGATTTATTCCATTAGTCTTGTGTCTACAGGCTTTTTTGTTGGACTGAGGGTGAAATAGGAGGTAAAATATGAAAATAGAAAACTTATTTGTGAACATTATAGAGAAGAATGGGAGAATGAACTAGTTTTAAAATTTTATTCATGTCAGTTGCAAAATTGCAGAAGAATGAAACTTCTTAAGGCAGAACAAGTCAAAAGCCAGTTGTACACCAAATTTTATAAAACACATGTTACATCTAGCTCATCCATCACAGGATTCTGCATGTCCTGCCTCACTGTGATTCTCAATGCAAAGGTTTTTACTCAGAAGTCTGACAAATCTTCCCGCATGGAGAGTGAATTCTTCATGGCTTTACCTTCTATGCAAGGCCTGGCCCAAATATTAAGGAATAATAGACAGGTTTTGAAAGGTATGCTTATAGAGGTGCATCACACAAGGTTTTCTGAATGCTGTCAATTAATTTTAAGGATCTGTTAGGTTTTTCTTCCCTGCACTGATAGGATTTCAGAATACCCTGCTAATAATGCCTTGGCTGGCCCCAAGGTCTGACAACAGGAGTATAACTCCCAGCCTGATCTTAGAGACAAAATAATGAGTTTAAAATGTTATGGAAAAAAATTAGTTTTATACAGGTTTAGATAGAAAAGATTAAGCTGGATATTAACAAACTTGAACAACACATTGTCTCTACTGACCTCAGCAGAGGAATGGCAGCTATTAAGGGTTGGCCATAGAGATGGGGCATGTTCTTGCCTGCTGGAAAAGTTTCTCCACTGAAAGGGTTGTCAAGCACTGGTACAGGCTGCTAAGGGAAGTGGTTGAGTTGCCAACCCTGGAAGTATTTAAAAGACGTTTAGATGTGGCACTTTGGGACATGGTTTAGCGCTGGGCTTGGCAGGGCTGGTTAATGGTTGGGCACAATGCTCTTGCAGGTCTTTTCCAACCTAAATGATTCTATGATTCTGTTCAACTGGCTCTATCCACAAATAACACCAGCTAGTCTTATCTCTAGCTAATCTTATCTCTTTTATGTTCATCTCAGACTTCCTTGGTGCTTTGTAACCACCAAATATTTCACCTGATCTCCAACACTCCCCCATCTGATTGCTCTCCAGGTGTTTACAATTAGAAAGGACACTTGCAAAATCATCTTTACGAACCTGAAGTAACTAGAATAATTTTGGGTTGTTTTTTTCCCCTCATGTTTTGTATGAGAAATGAGCTGCAAGGGGCAGCTGGAAGCGTGCATAAACATAGTCTTGAAGAAGCAATCAGAAATCTTTTTTTTCTAAATTGCAAAGAAGTTGTGCACAAACAGTCTTTCATCAGTCCAGCTCTAATTCTGGGTCCTGAACTGGTCAGCAGGTTTATGAAAGCAGCAGCTGAGGCGCTTCCTTCCAGCCAAGAGCAGTCTCAGGAGCTGCAGATCTCTCCAGCTGCTTCCATGTAAATTCTATTTGTTCCTTGAAGGACAAATAAAACTGAATCCATTTCTTGTTCTGTGAGACAACAAAGGTTTGTGTGCTGCAGCATTAGGCACACCATGAGGAAAAGAGGAATTTCTGCTTCTATGAAGCAAATTCTTGTGAATATCTGAGCCAGGCCAGAGAGAAGTCACTTGGATCTTCAGGTTTTGCAAACTCTCACGTGTCCTAAAGCCTCTGGCAGCAGAGAGTGCAGCAATGTAATGCAGCACGAAGGGACTGTGACCCTTTACAAGCCAGTGAGGCAAAGCAAGAGTGTGAGGGGAGCAAACTCACACCATACCTCCGGCCAGAGCGCTGGCTATGGAACCTGCAGTAGGGAGGATATTCCTTCATAGGGAGGCCCCTGTGAAGTAATTTGTTACTGGAAGCAAGACCAAGAGGCATTTCTTGGAGTTCATCTTCCAGGTGGGCAGTGCACAGCCCCTCAATGGCTCAAGGGTCAGGTGAGTCAACCTCAGTACCCAGGCCTGGCCCATCCCTATAAACTCTCTCTCCCATAGTGCTGCCCTCCTGCAGGAGCTCTTTTTTCCAGTGTGCCTTCCCAGGACAGCTCTTCCCGTTAGGCAGAGCCAAGCAGCTGCACCTTCAGGGAGCTACTTCCCAGCCACCTGCTGCCTGTTTTGGTGGTCCAGCTGGTGAGCATTCCCAGGCTTTCCCCACATCAGCCTCTCCTTACCCCCGGGGTGATGATGTGTTCTCAGAGGGGGCCTCAGACCCATGGCTAATGAAGCAAATTGCTTTTGGAACTATTTCCTGAAAGTTGGCAGCCTTGTTCCTTTGCATCTTAAAAACAAACCCAGATTTTTAGTATCACTGAGCACAGTTTGTAAACTCAGGACAACTCTTGCGTGTCAAAGGGATCATGCTACTACTGTATGACAAAGTGATTATTTTCTTAAATCCCCACCATATACTGGAGTTCCATAATTTGTTTTAAAGCCCCTTCTTTTTTGTCTCAATGCCCTTGACAGAGTATCTAAACAGCGGCTAAGCCTTTTCCAAGCTAATTCCTTTTCCAGTTTTCAAAAAGCAGATGTGAAGACCTTCCACCCTGCAGCCACTGTCCCCATATCAACCAGCGTAAGCTCATGGCAGAGCCTCTGCTCCTCATAAGAGAGCTCACCCTGGAGGTTGCTCACTGCCCACACATGAAATGCAAGCTCTGGCCATTTCTATTTTTTTCTTACAGCCTGAGTACCAGCTGACGGGTCTGGCTGACAAGTGGCTGCAAATCACGGCATAAATGATTTCAGGTATTTCAACACTGCTTGGGAGGTAAATGTACATAAACTTCGATCTGCTTTTCTTTATCCTGATCAGATGCTGTTTAATGAGGAAGGAAAGCCCTTCCCATAAAGCTGAACCATCCAGGGTGGAACCCCTCTGCTGCCAGCAGGTAAAGTCTCTCCTGAAAGTATTCTTCCAGACTCCTCAGAGTGAGCCATCACACCAGGGACAACCCCTTATCCCCATGCCGGTTAATTGAGCTGTGATGAGCTTGTATTTTGACAAGGTTATTAAGGTAAGCAGAATGGCTGGAGATCTTTCTTTTTCTTTATCTTGTAGTCAAATTTGGGGAAGCCTATTTTTAAAACTTAGTTGTTTTCTTTACTTCCACCTGTTAAGGGAGAAATGTGTGTCCCCTTTGCAAAATATTGTGAGGGGGATAGATACTTTGCTCCAGTTTTAATGTGGAAAAGCCAAGGTTGAAAAACACTGTGCTTGACTCCAGAAATTTTGGCTCATGAGTTTTTCAGAAAATGTACTTTTGTGCTGGATGGTCTGATAAAGTACAAATTCTGTAAATGCTTTTTTTCTTGATTGGTAAATATGTTTTTGTTGCTAAGCAGCAGGATCCTAGATCAAATCCTGGAGAACATTGTGAATTATTGGGGAAAAAAATATTTTGGCCAAGGTACCCAAAAGCAAGGATTTATTTAATTTTTACTTTCTAATTTTGTGGTTAATCTGAGCTTTCTGGCTGACTTTGTATCTCTAGTTTTGCTAATCGGTTCTAGGTTGTTTGGGTTTTTTTCTATTATATTTTTAGTTGCTGCTTGAGCATATTCAACCTCTAACATAAATCACTTATTGTATTTTGAAAGTTGGATAATGTGTTTAATGCACCCAACACTGAAAATACACATCTGTTTTGATGTTAGGTGCATCATGGAAGTAAATAGGATCATTTATCTTAATATTTTTCACTCCATATATAAATGAGTAATGATTTTACATCCATAGACACATTTGTAAGCAGCATGGTTTGGTGGTTGGTTTGGGTTTATTTTGGGGATTTTTTTCTAGGTTTTTACAGCACATTGTTAGTTTATAGGGGTTTGTTTGGTTTTTTGGTTTTTTGGTTTTTTTTTATTCTTGGGGGGTTTTGAATTTCAGGGGGTTCATTAGTTTTTATCTCTGCCTTTCCCCTGATACAAAGTCTCCACTCTGCCTCCAGTCAGGCTGCATATAGTACTCTGTGCACGGATGTTTCTGTGGTTTGTGGCAGTGCATTTTTAGCATTCATCATCAAGAGAACTCACTCTGTCCCTGGCCTGTGTGAGCCCAGAGCTGCCATATTTGTGTGTCTGCTGAGGGGGGAGATGGGGGCAGCTATCCTGCTTTCCACTACTTTGCTGATGCCAATTCAGCGTGGGAAGGGAATGCAACAATCTAGTTATTGGGTTAAGTACCAGAGCTGCAATTTTTATTGAAATACAATAATTCAGGCATCAGTGGCGCCTGGCAGATAATAGACCCTGTGGTAGTGAGTGTTCATAAAGCTTGAGGCCACTACATGCCCTGGGCTGCAAAACAATGTGACCCTCAAGAACCTTGCCCCTTGCTGCCCTTCTGTCTCCCAAACCACAATATTCTTGTCAAGCTGTTTAACGAGAATCATGTTTTCTCATGGTAAATTGTACCCATGCACTATTTTACACTCTAACCCCTTCTCCCTGTGTAGGGATATTGGGCTAGAAGAAAGCTCTTGGCTTCTGAAACAGTGTCTATACTACCATAGGTGTCTGTTTCATGTTGTTCTGATTAAAAATATAATAAAACCACATTACAAGGTAGAAAGAAAATTGTGTTGCTTGCCCTCTTACTGAAATACAGCTCAGGAGTCCTAGATTTCTGAGCCTCAGAAACTTAGTTGCAGTTTACAGATTAAAGTTATTTGGCCCTTCACCCATTTCTTAATATATGAACCCTGTCCTCCAGCTTAAGCAACTCTTTTGTCTCCCTGATGTCTGCTAACAATGACGTGTTAGGAAACATCATTTATTTCCATCCTTGCTCTCTTTTTGCTAGATAGACCTAGACCTTTAATTCCCACAAAGTGCCCCTGCTGTATAAAACTGAGTAAGAAGTTTGGGGAGTCATGCAACAGCTGGCCTAACATCACCACATCTTAATTTCATGTCTGGCTCCTGCAGTACTGAGGAAGATGCTCCTTCAGCTCGTAATTTACTGCTAGCAAATAAATTCCCTGATAATGAGAATCTTCATCCTAGTTTCAAAGATGATTGTGAATGCCTCTCCCTGCAGAGGTAGTCCTCTCAGATCACAAACCAGATGTGATGCTAAAGGCACCATTTGATGTTGGTACCAACCCGACCATTACAATTTGCTTCCTAATTTTGGTTTTTACACACTGTCAGATTTGCATCTGTAATCGTCACTAAATTAAGAAAATTAAATTAACAGCACCAGACTGCGTGGGAAGGGAAAATAGGAATAGGATATGTTCTATGTCTCTTTTCAGTTGGCTTCTCCTTTCTTGTAATTAATCACTCAGATTGTGGTGACACTCCTGGAAACCATCCTGTATTTTATATATTTTTTATATATATTTACATATGTGCATGCATTTTTTTGCTATATATATAAAATAAATGCGTATATATGTATAGAGGGAATTAGAAATTATCTCTCTAACATCAATACCTTACTGCCAGTAGTTCATGGTTTATAATAGACGAATTATAATTATATCATTTTCTGTCAAAGAGACTGAACAGCACTAGACAACCTCAGTTCTATCTCTGTTTTCCCTGTACATTTTTGGGAGATGCCATGTGGTAGTGACATTATCCCAGAGAATTCACCAGTGTTCCTGTTGGGCCAGCAGACATCACACAGAGCAGATTTGTCGTTTTAGCCATACATTTTCATTTCTTAATGGCTCTGCTTCAACATTTCAGGAAGGTCATACCAATGAACCAGCACAGAACTCCAGAGTATCCTGAAAATTAATAAATGTCAAGCTTATCTTTCTTGTTAGACTCTAAGGGCTGCTGCACTTCCATGGGTTGGTGTGTCTAGTCCCACAACTTCTTGCATCTCAGACTGGCTGAATTTAGGGGAGTGCAAACCAGCCTGGCGCAATGGATGCGAAAGCTCACAGATGAATTGAGTTTGGATGCCCTTGGTCCCCTATTGTACATGAATACGTCCTATAAAACAGCAATGCACTGGCACTACCTTCTCACTTCCAGCCCGCAGGGTGGAGGGAGAAGAAAGAAATACCTGTCTGGGGCAAGCAGTGGAGGGTGGCCCAAGGTCAGCTGTGATCCTCAGCAGTGGGTTGGTGGATGTTACGACAGTCTCATTTTGCTGTGTTCTCCCTCTTTCTAAGCTAAATTAAGAGAAAAAGGGGAAAAGTCTTGAGTGCATTTTATTTAATGACATCTCTTGGTAGTGTCTAGCGACCGTGCAATCTGCTCCTGTAAGCAAACTGATGGCACTGCCTGGAGCCATGGAGAAATCCTTGGGGCTCAGTGTGGACAAATCAGTCAGGCCATGGGGTATCAATTTCAGGACCAGAGCCCGGAAAGAGATTGTTTTGCACCTTTAAATGCAATTTCAGTCCTGCAAGTAAAGCAGAGTAAATGAATTAATGAACTAAAGGTACCTGGGGATTCAAAGTTACTGTGTGTCTCTCTAGCCCTGTTGCAATCAAAAAGTATTTCTGCACCCTTGCATCAAACTAGGCAGGCCAAAAGCATGTGATATTTTTAGTGGGGCTGCAGCACATTCTGCAACAGTACTTATTCAAGAAATGTGTTGTTGTGCATCCTGCCACTGTACATATGAAGACTAATATAGATTTGCCTGGGTCTTTTATTCTTTGTTAATGGATAGTGACTTCTTTTTCTATTGTATAAAAATGTCTCTTGAATAAATTCCTTGAGCTACGAAGCAGTTTAATATTTTTTTCACCTATATCCTGATGGACAGCAAAATCCAGGGTGTGACAAACGGCACCTGACATCCAGGAAGGAATATATCCTTAAGAATAAATCCATATCTCCAAACTCTCTCTAATTTTATAGGACAGCCTTTCATTCTAGATCCATATCTAGTGCAGTTTCACAAAGACCAGATCTTATTTCTCAGTTCCTGTGAATTACAAGCATTACAAAAGTTCAGTTACAAAACTGAGTTTCTGTTTACTTCAAAAACCTGGCTGAAGTACCAGCCATTCCTCTGTGTTTTGTATTTAGTTTCAGAATGCAAAATGTAGCTTGGAAATGGATCCATAATTTGGGTTGAAGAGCAAAAGGCAAAGAAATTACTCATCTAGAGGTATGTTTTGTACATAGGCAAGAGTTCTATAGTTTTTTGTTCAAGTAAGATGTACATTTTTAGAGTGGAGAAGGTATGCAAGAAAGGCTAGATTAAGGCATAATAGTATTTGAGTATAAACTTGCTGTGTGATTAGTAGATTTGTTGGAATATTGAGCCTTTAGCAGTTGATACTGAATGCTGGAGACAGAGAGAAACTGATTTTATTTCCTTGAAATGTTTGACAGAGTTTGAAGAATTCCTTAGTTTGTTATAAATGACCTAAAGTTTTGCATAGGGGCAGATAGATAAGGTTATAAACTCTCATCCACGCTCTGTGTTTCTGAAACCTCTCATTATAATATTGTATCAACAGCTGTGATATATGGACATTAATTTCTTTGCTGCAACTATAAATCATTCTTTCAATAACACTGAGAACATTTCATTCCCTGCTGCCTTCTTATGGAGGGCCTAAGCTTTCTAATCGAAGAGGATTTTATGTTTCCTCATCTCTCTTTATAATCTGGGTGATATCTACAGCATGGTTTTGTGGTTCATCATTATTTCATCACAGCATTTTGGAGCTACCCAAAGTTTTGAAATAAAAAGGAATGGATAACAGGGAAAACTGATCCACCTATAACAGAAAGTGAATGCGACCACATAGAGTGCCACAGGTCTTTCACAGAATACATTCAAACAACTTCTCTTGTTTTCCATGGATTGCTCTGTGTCTTTTTCAGATGCAGATTTCTTTACCTTTGATTGGCAACAAGTTTCTGGTTGGGATTTAAAGGGAAGAAACTTGGAGGGCAGGGAGTGTGGTGTTGCACAAGCTGTACACGCTGTGCCTTGAAAAACCTGTCAGCGGTTTTCAAACATGAATACAACAGAAAGTATGTCTGAGAGGTGGGTCAGAAGTTAACAGGATTTTGCCCTACTATGGAAACTTAAGCCTCAGATCGGAAAGTGTTTATGTGATATCACAGTTTGAGTGACAACTGTCAATAGGTGCTGGATGGAGGTGAGGTCAGTATGGATTTTTTTCAAAGGCTGTCTGCTGGTATTGCCTGTCATGAGATAGCTGTCATTTTCAAATCACTCCATACATTCCATAAGTGTAAGACATCAGCATGCTGGCAGAAACACTGAGGCAGCAACTGCTATGAATTTATTTCTTAGGGATGGTGGTATTCTTCGAACTGTAGTCAATGTAAATTTTCTACACTTATAAAATATTTGGGAGGACCCATAGATTTAGTAAAAGCATTAATTAAAGTATTTTACTTAAATTTTGTGTGTTTGGTAAATTTATGGTGTGCAGATCAGTTCTAAGACTTTTAATTAAGTACCCCAAGGTATTTTATGTTTCTTTTAATGGACAGAAAATGACTTTTGCTCAAACGGACTTCATTGTACAATGTTATGCATTTTTCATCTGATGTGGGGAAAAATCAATTATTTTAAGAGTTCTGTTCTTCTGGCAGTTCATTTAAGTGAATTCTTACTGTGTTAAATGATCATCAGTATTTTCTTTTTACGCAGCAACTCTTGTAAAAGTATTGTAATGCACACAAAAAAGTGTAATTTGCCATCACGTAGAGACATTAGTCTTGTGCCTTTTATGGACTCATGAAGCTCTCAGTTTCAGCCACAATGCTTTAATTTCTATTTGGGTAAAGTTTGTGGAGAAATGAAAATGAAAGATTAAGTAATAGAAATTTGCTCACAGATTTGAATATTGCAGCTAAGGGGCTATAATTCTGATGAACCCATTTGTCTTGCCATAATTCCAACAAGTCCAATGGAATAAATGATTTATTGCCTCCGTCTGACCTCAGAATCAGGTGTGCAATAGTTACCATGTGCTTTGGGTTGAGCAGAAGTATTTGTGTTCAAAGAAACAACCAGGTAAATCTACTAAAACTTTGTAGAAAAGTGAAGTCTGACTTTGTTGCTAATGACTTATGGTTTTAACAAACACAAGTAAAAGATTAATTTGAGGTTTTGTCTAAGATTCTGAATTTTATCTTCCAAAACCGCAAAAAGAAGTAGTAGCTTTCACCTTATCTCACTCTGGATTTCTTAGCTCAGGGGCTGTTGCAGATGGTTGCTTTCATCGAATCATACGTTTCTCAAAATTTGCCCTGGCGTGAGGGTCTACAATTCTGAGAAAAAGGTTTCTAGAACAATCATATGGGTTTCAACTGCCTTCACAACTACAAAATGAGAAAGGTAATTTTCTAACAATGACAAGTTCAGCAGCCACACTAAGTCTTTCACATATGTGTGTGCAAAGTGTTCTTCTAACATGGAAAAGAATGGAAACACATATTAAGTATAAACACACCCTGTTTTCCAACCTACTGACTATCTTTGTTTTGTATTTGGAGTAATTATAGTAGTACAAGGCATTTTGATAAAAATGAGCCTTTTAAAAAATATTTAAAGCAATTTTCCAGACGTGAAAACAGGATAGCGTGTTCAAAACTTTGAGTCACCCTTCCTAATCCTAATTTTCTATGAAAAGCCACAAACAAAATGCCGTGTACAAAACAGCAGGCTCTTTAGAATAAAGTACTCTTTCATATATAGAAATGTGGGGGGTGGGTTTTTTTGTTTTGGGTTTGGTTTTGTTTTGGTTTGGGTTTTTTTTGGGCTTTTGCTTTTTAAAAGATGCAGGACAGTGACTTGGTTATGCTGCAGGTTCTTTCAGGTTTTATTTTACAATGTTTACACTGGAGCCACTCAGGAAGAACCAGATGTCCAAGGGTTGAAGGCTCAAAAGGTCTGATGATTCATGGAGAGGTGGGGTCAGACGTTCCTGTCCCAGTGATTCATCCCTCCTCTGTCCTGGCAACTCACTCTGTGGCACGGCCAGAGCTGAGGGCCTGGCACCATGGTTTAAATCATTATTGATTTCAGTTTGCACAAATATCCCTGGCTGTGAACTTCTGCACTGAGGGGACTGATTCATGGTCTCTGTCAGGCTTAGAAGTGGTGTCTGAGGAGCTTTCTGAGCCTCTCTACCAAGTGCATCTAATGCCATACAAATGGGGAATCAGGTTCTGGAATATTTTGCTGCTCTTTTGTGAATATTTATTGTGTTCTGCTCAGTATTTCCTTGAGTGTAAAGCAGAAAAAAATACAGTTTCAAAACTAGTTAAAATAAAGATCTCAGAGAGTATAAAATATTCACATTATTGTGAAAAAAAGAGCAGTATATAAGGCATGTGCTCAAACTCTTTATCATATCAAGAAATGGCAATAACTTTTTTTGTGTGTTCTTGTAAATGCTATAAATATTTTGGTGGAACTACCTTATTTATATCTTCTTGGAAAAAGTTAAAATGGCAGAAGAACGTATCTTTTCGTGAAAGATCAGAAACTTTCTTCTGGCAGGTTCTTCCTATGGTCAAGAAATTTTTTCTTTCAGTGGAAAAAAAATTCAGACAAACTTTGCAAAAGTAGATGTTCAAACATCATGAGGAACACTGTCTCAAAGAAAAAAGTGTGTTTCGGGACAGGTTTGTATGTACAGACCAGTCTTTCGTTGACACTAAGAGCCCAGGGTCCATCAATCTAGTAGCTGTGACAATCTCACCTGTCTGTAAACCCACATACAGGGGTCTGTAAAAGAAGTAGATGGCAGCAACCTGCTGAGCCATTGATTCATCTGTAGATTAGCTAGAATATGGACCCCTATATTTGTGCAGAAGTTGTGATATCTTCTAGACTGAACTGATGTTTCAGTGTGGTTTTTTTCTGATTTGCTCTTTCTCCATGAAAATGCCTCACAATTCCAGCTGCCCAGAATTCATGACCCAACCTTCCAAACTACAGTGTGCAAAAGAAACAAAGCTTGTTTTGCCATGTTCCTGACTCCCCACACATACTAAAAGGACATACTTTCATTGCCCAGGCAGACAACTTTGATCATTAGGCTTTTGAGAGCTATTAAAGATGCTTCTGTATTCTTTCGCTACATAGGATGGATTTTGCAACCTGATAGACCACTCTTAGTCATGGCCTTGAGTGCACATGAGCAGACAAAAAACTGGATTATACCTCAGACTTCCGTTTCCTCCTCTGCTCCTCCTTTGCTCTGGGGCAGAACCTTTCTCAGCTCCTGTGAATTTCTCTGTTCCTGTCATGCTGGGTCTTTTGGCCAGCACGCAGAGAGGTGCAAACCCAGGCTGTGCCCACTTCTTTCCTTCCTGTGGCCTTCCTCTGCCTCTTTCTGTCCCTCTGAGACCTCCTGGAAAGAGTCCAAAGGAGAACAGTAAGATTGTCAAAATTATTTTTAAAAAATATGACCTAAGTGAGAGGAGTGAAAGAGTTGTGTGGTTTAGTGCAGCAAAGAAAATGGGAAATGGAGGTGCGAGGGCAGAATGTGGTAGCAAACTTCAGACCTTTGAAAGCCTGCAGCAGAGCGTTGAGTCTGTAAATTACCTGGGCTTTTTTTCAGGTCTGGAGCAGATGAGAGGCAGTGGTTGAAGTGCAATAAGACTTCAAAAAAACTGTCTCATGTTTAAGATGGTTGGGCAGTGGGGTGAACAGGCTGTGGCATATCCATCACTGAATGTTGTTACCAGGGCTTTTGGACTTTCTTCTGTCAGCAACAGCTGATTCTGCTTTCAGGCAAGGGAATGGAAAAAGTGATCTTTTGGAAAGATCCTGATTTGCTCTCATCCAGGAAATAGGGTCAGGAAGGGGGTCAAAACACAGAATAATGCAATTAAGCTGCACAGAGATCACTATTGTTGATAATTCACGTATGCAATAGGCCTGTTCAAAATATTGGTTGGGCATCATGTATCTCTACAGTCACATTTCTGTCCTGATACCAATGCCACTCATCATTAGGGAAGAGGCAAGAAGATGTAATTTCTTTCCTTCCTGAAATGCAACTATTGGATGTGAAAATTGCAGTCCACAGCTGCCACATTTTGAACCTGCTACTGCAGTTCATTTGGAGGTATCCTTGACCCCCTGGGAATGGGTTAGTGACTTCCTGCTTTCTTAGTGGTATCTTGACCTGCTTCAGACTTGCATTGTATTTATGGGTTTATTTCAAAGTGCTGGTTTGGATGTAAAAAGCTCTTTTTGGATTGGATCCTGTATATCTCTGAAATTACCTGTCTTTTGTATTTTGCTTCAAGAGTTCAAATTGCCTACAAATTTTTGTGTTAAGATGCCTTAAGCCCTACACCATAAGATACTGATGGTAGGTTACATTGGCTCTGTAATCTCTTTCCTTAGTGTATGTTGCCCTTCTGGATACTTTTTTATCCTGTAAAGCAAAATAGATGCTCAGAAGAGCTATGTTTTATTTTCTTTGATTAACCTGACAACTACCTTCATGTCAGATGAATTCAGGCAGCTGCTTTGGTTAGGTTTTTGCATTTTATTGTAAACACATTCTTAAACATTCCATGTGACTCATTAAGTAAATAGGAGTAAGTGGAATAATCAAGTAAATAAGAGTAATCATGTAGCAGGTAGCAGTACAGTGGCTCATAGTGTTTGTTGGAGTTTTGAAATCTCTTTGCAGTGTCACTTGAAATCTTTACCTGGACACTTAAACATAACTTTTTCTCATGGGCAATTGGAGTAGAGCACTGCCAGCAGTAGGAGTTAGAATGTGCTAAGAAGCCAAGCAGCATCACATATGATGGTGGGGAACAGATTTTTTTTTCAGTTGTCTGAGCTGCTGGATTGAGTCAATTTACTGTCAGCTAGAAGCTGAAAGGCTCATCCATGTCGCAGAAGATGATTCCTCTGTATTGGGACTGGAAGTGTCCAAAGAGGAGCAATGTCAAGAACACCCACATGGTGTGTGTAAGGCAGTGCTTCTCCAGGAGGTGATTTATAATTTACCTATTCTAGCCCTAGGCTTGGAGGATGAAAAGTTCTCCACAGCAGTGGCGTTTCATTATGGAAATAGCACAAAATATTTGCTGATTAGTGACATTCTTTGGGTGCATTTACCTACTGGAGGCACACCTTTCTTCTCTTGAGGAATGGCACTATTGTCCATCTTCTTGCTGCAGCCATGCTGCTTCCCAGGGACTGCTCCAAAGTGTGCCAGCCATTCATTTCACTGGCTGTTTAAGGAAGTTTTATGTGTTGCTCTGAGAAGCTGGTGATGACAGGGATTTTTTAAAAAATGCATAACAGAAAATGTTAACTGCAAACTCAAAAGTTGAAAAAGGTTTGCTCCAGTGTTCTTTATTTCTAAGAGGGAGAGGGAAATAAAACCTTCAGCTAAATTCATATGTCCTAGAGCTGTTATTATTTTATAAACTGTTCTAATCTTAGCACAGCACATTTCCTAGCTTTTTCCATGGCAGTTTCTCATTGACTTGTCTCCTTAACAGTGTGAGTTACTCTAAACAAGAACTGTGACATCTTTGCAACTGCAGCTCTTCTGCATGTTTTGGGATATATTTGCTTGAATAAAAAGAGAAAATAGAAAAAAAAATAAATATTGAAACAGATTAAAGATTTCAGAACTTGTTCTTCGTGAATATTCATATTGACAAGAGTTCTGCCATGCCAATATATATCAATTTTCTATTTTAATATATTTTTTCAATCTTTGATCCTTTAGTTTGGGTCTTCTCTTGAATTAAATTTTCTCCAAGCTGTAAACATTAACAAACTTGCACAGGAGAAAATAGAACACGTAAAAGTGGAGAGGGGAAAAAAAACAAAAATCCTTTCCTGTCTCTGCAGCTGGCAAGGACCCCTAAACAGCAGGACCAAGCTGTTCTGCTCTCTGTGGGAGGAATAACTTGATAGCTAGTTCAAATTCAGCAAGACAATTTAAACAATGCTCCCAAACTGCTTTGATGTAACAACTCTTGATTACCAAAAAGAAAAGGTGGCAATCTTTGTGCTGACCTCTGGTCCGTGTTAACCAGCCAAGGCATGTGGAGCAGAAGCAGGGCAGAGCTGGGGAAGACTGGCAGAGCCACTTGTGCCATGATTGTCCCTGTTGCTTCCCTTGTGCCTGGAAAGAGTCCAGAAACATGCAAGAAACATCTGACCTCAAGATATCAATGAGCACTTCAAAGTGCCGATCTGTTCATTCTGACTGTCATCATGGCCAAGGCATTGGGAAGATGACAAACTTGATCAGGACCATGCTGTGTATGTTCCCTGAGATAAGGCAAATGAGAAAGCTGCATAATTGTGCTGACAATGGTGATAAACCTTGCTCCTCCCATGCTAATAATATTGTGACTGAATAATGGAATTCATATCCAATTCATGTTCACTTTAGACACTTGGAATTGGATTGAAAATGCTATTTTGACAGTTAAATGCAGCCAGTTTTTGGTTTTTTACAAACTGATCATTCAAGTAAGATGTGACTAGTCAACACTGAGGGGTTGGGGAAGACCCTTCTCTCTGTGTTTGTTTTGTGGTCCAAGCTAGAAAAGCCCAGGTAAATTTCACACAGTTTTATGACACTCTTAAATGCAAGTCATGTTAATCCTGGCTAAGAAAACACAGGCATAGAAAAAGCTGAACGTCTTGATAATGGTTGAGGATGTGCACAAGTCCAAACTGTTCCTGCCTTGGCTCTAAAACACCAATTTCTCAACAGTTCTGTAAACTTCTGAAGAGCTCTCAAAGTGAAAACTTCAGTCTTTGGGAGGTCTAGTGTCACTGCATGGGGTCTGGTGACTGCTCTTGGTATGATTCAGCAGTGTATGGACAGTATTTCTGAGCTTTTTCTGGCATTCTGGATGAAAGGAGACAACTTCTTGTTCAAGCCTTGTTAAGTTTGCTGCTGCTAGGAAGAGAATTAAATGGGTAATGTGAGTTTTGCTCAAGGCCAGACCCTTGATAGAGTAAATCAACTCCCTATATTGCAATGACTAATACCATTGATTATCACCAGCTGAGAAGTGGGCCCCAAAGAGTACAAAACAATAGTGGATTAGAATGAGCAATCTATTTTCATATATCCAGAATGATTATGTCTCTCTAGAGATGGAGCCAGGCAGAGTTACAGTCAATTATCACTAGTTCCTTTTCATTGGAAAAATAAAATAGAAATTGTTACATCCATTCATCTCTGTGCTTTTTTGTATCGATAGTGTTTGTAGCTTAAAACTAACAGATACGCTGGAAATCAAAATGCTATCCACTTAGATTAACAATGCACACTTCTGGGCTTGTATCATTAAATTCTTCTTTTCATTCATTTGCCATTGCATGCTTGATCTTTGTTTTCCTTAGAAATTCAGCCTTATTTACACTATTTTGTGCTTCTCATACTGATTTTTTTAAGTTACACCTGCAGATTTTTATCTGCTTTCCCTCAGCATAAAAGCCTTGGGATCAGCACTTTTCCGTTCTCCCATGAAAAGTGATGAGGTCTTGCAAGGGCTTAAGTCATATGATCTGTCTCATCTCTGCCTCAACCAGACACCAGGAGCAACAGCACAAAGCCAGAGCTGTTTTGGCAGCGCTTTCCTGAAGTCCCCATGCAGATGCTTGGCGTGTTTCACAGTAGAATTAGTAACTGCAATCATTGTTGAAGGCCGAAAATGTCCCTGTTCGGGAGTGCTCCTGGCAGCGGGCGGTGACAAATCTGTTCCCTTCACTCAGCACCGTGAGATGTCCATGCGGCCATCCTGAGACACTAAATCACATCCTGGGAACAAGCACTGCTTGGCTTGTTCCCTGGTACCCGAGGCTCTCCTGGCCTGACATATTACACTGTCAGCCTTTACAAGGCACGCTTGGGCTCCACTGAAAGCCCCACTCTCCCACTTTAATTTGTCAGATTAATTTCTCCGTATTCGGAGTACATGTAATCCTGATCTGTAAGTAGAGAATTTAGCAAGAGTTCACTTAAAATGTGTGGCTTGAATAGATAAGCAGTCTTTTCTGAAGTGTTCTGTGATGAATTTTAAACAGCAGCACTGGCTTTTACTGTTTGAAATAAACTTCAAATGGTTTCTTCTACCTGAAACAAAAAGTGGCTCAATAACTGTTTGTAACTCCTAGTAGTGTCCTTAAAAGTACAAATTTTAACATGAAGTTAGATGTCTTCCACACAACAATTCTACCTAAAATTTTTCAGCTTCAGTTATGGGAAGGAGTTTTTTTTATTTTATAGTAACAATAGGTATTTTCAAAGTTTCTTTCAGAGGATATAGCTAAACTGAACAGTTGGTTTTTAGTGCATTGCTGTCTCATCAAACCTAAAGTGTCTGTTAGTTGCTCCCCATACAGTCAACTCAAACCAGTATTCATTTATAAAAATGGATTATAAAAAGGTTTATGCTGTCAAAAGAACAGCGTTCAGAAAATATTTTTTTCCAGTGTGACAGGGATAGCTTTAGCATATGTTCTAAATAATTACGTATTTTAGATGACATTTTTTTTATGACCAGGCATTAAAAGACAATGTGTGTCTTACTGTTGCTTATATCGATTTTGCTTCTTTGATTTATGGAAACTAGCATTAAATGAAATTGGGAACTCTACAATATTAGAAGTATTAAATATTTCAATATTTTATTCATTGGATCCTGGCCTTACTGGATGCAGGTTATTGACAACAGGAGGTAGCCGAAGTTAAATTCCATAGGAGGCAGTGGCACAGAAGCAAAACAGTGCACTCTGCTTTGGCATGACCAATGAAGACAGTGGAAGTGAATGCATTTGTGTATGGATGAGTTAGTTCGTGGTTCAGAAACCTTGATTTTCTCCATCTCTTTTTTTTTTTTTCTGCCACATTGGAGATAAAAAATGGCAAAATGGAAGATTAATTCATTTCGAAGACAATGCGTGCGAGATATGAGAAGGAACTTGAATACTGAAATCAAGATTTGGCCATTGGAAAGTAAAATAGTTCAATTTTATTATTATTGTTTGAATAATCATGTCATCTTTTCTTTGCAGTCAGGAATCTTCTCCTTTCCACCCAAATAGTAGTAGTTTAAAAAAATCAATTTTGGAGTTGTTTTAGGTACTGATTGCACAAATTAGAAGGAGGAATTGGAGAAGCTTATCTTGGTCTTAACAGGTGATTATGTGCTTATTGACACTGAGCTGAATACAGATCATCTGCTTTTCAGCCCAGATTCTAGCCCATGTTCTTGGGGCTGACTCATGTGACCAGTAGATTTGTTAATTGAAATCCATGGATTTCAAATCCATTTTCTCTCTATGTCCATCCATGAGCATTTTTTATCTTGTACAAGATTAGAGGGAAGGTCTAATTTCGATGTGTTTCACCTTTTATATTACTTCTCCTTTTGTGGTTGGGGTGCTCTTCTTTAGTTAGGGCTACTAGTAAGAATTTTTTTCAATGAAATGCTAACATTGAACAAAACTGGAAGGCATTCAAACCAAGAACTGTAATTTAAAATAACAGAACTTTTTCTAAATGTCTGTAAATTTACAACTTTTGTAGTCTTAACTGGAGAAGTCATTCTCAGCTTTGTTGTAAAGGGAGAAATAATGAGCTATACACAGCACAGTGGTAATTCTCTTTAATCAAATTGCAAGCATCCCTAGCGCGGCATGAGCTCTTCTCTGCAGCTAGAGGTCCTTATAGAGCCTTGTCAGGGAGGTCAGAATGTTTAGGCATCAACTGATCTCTCTCTTGGGCTATGTTCCCTTCCTTGGTTGGTCATCTTGATGCTGATCAAGGAGGCCTTCACACAGCCCCAGAATCTGTATTCATCTGAGAAAATAAAAATCTCAGTTTCAACATTTGCAAAGTAAATTTTTTTTTTTTTAATTTTACAAACCCTTGAAGACATAAACCATAAAATCCATCTGCCGCCAGAAAACTCAATAGCTTTTAAAATCCAGATTTTGGGCCACTCACTGGGTTTTCTTTGTTCCCTGTAACTGGCAATACCATAACAATCTGCATGCCCTTTCTTACTTCATTTCTGCATTATCTTTCAGTAGGGAGGCTTGATCCTCTATTATGTTCAAATTTTTATTTCTTTTTTTTAGTTACAGAATAGAGACAGAGATGCAATCCTCAGTGTTATATTGGTTTTCCATTACATGACTGAGGTTAGTGTCTCTATTGGGCTATCAAAGTGGAAAGTGAGAATGAAGTAGTAAATGAAAATAAAGCCTAACTTTTTGAATTGAACGGGTCGTATTTTGCAAAATATAGACTTAAGATGCTTATTGAAGATTCCACCTGTAACTTTTCAGGATGGTTAGTTGTAGCCAAACCCCTTTTGCTATCTTGAGTTCACAGCAATGCTGAATTTTGCCAAAATTCAAAGGCATCCAAAACAGTGACATGTTTCTTGCCCAGGTTGTGTTTGGGCTTTTTTATGGGAAGACTCAGAGCCTGTAATTCCAAAGAAACATGGTCACCATTAGTACTATGGACTAAGCACAGTAAAAGTGTTCAGGCACCACAAGACCTCACTTTAGGTTGTTCTCACTGTGGCTCTCACTTCTCTCACAGAGAGAAGGGAACCCAATAATCTTGTAATGTGTGAAGTTGGGTTTCCCCCTTGGAGATGATTAGTAAAGGTTGTAAAATTAAGATTGGATATTAGGAAAAAATTCTTCACTGAAAGGATTTTCAAGCACTGGAACAGGCTGACTGGGGAAGTAATTGTGTCACCACCCCTGGAGGTATTTAAAACTTTGTCTATCCCAAGTGGCACAAACTTCCTCTTGGCAATTAGAAGTTATTTGCCACCACCTCTGAAGTCCAGCCAACCTCGGGACAGTGTCTCACATCTATTGTTCTGAGTCTTTCTTTTTGCTATGACTGTCACTGCTTGATGAGATGTTGTGGCTGCTTTCTCCTGCATGTCATTCGACCACACAGGTGCCTGTGGCTTCTCAGTAGAAGGGCCATGTCTTGAGAAATCATTGATCTCAGTTTTCCCTACAAATTACTCCACAAAATTGCTTTGTGCTGTCCAGCTTTCTGTATAGCTTATTATTCTAGGCCCTTACCATGTTCAGTCTCCGGATAAACCAGAGACATTTAGGAAGTGTCAGCAGTAGAATTTACTAATACACTCACTAGTTCTAGTTAATTGGTGATCTGTTAACCTGAAGCAAAACAGCCTATTTGAGAAACATAATAAGCACGTGTTTACTATGAGTTCCCAAAGTGCTTTTTGTTCCTCTTTCTTCCTGAACACTGATTTCAGCAGGGAACTGAGTTAGGATTTTCAAACATCTCAGCTCTAACTAACACTTGAAATTTCCAACCTCTTTCCCCCAGTCAAATATTCTAGAAAAGGAAATATTTCCTGAAAGCTGTTGTGTCAGACCTGCTAAATCAACACATTTTATTATGGAAGACATCTTTAAAATTTAACAAAACTGCCCTTTCTAGGAAAGTGCGTAAAAACAATAGCTCACTTTTTTTTTGGTCATCAAAAATATCATATTTGAAATTATCATAAATTTCTTGAACTTGAAATGGTGTTAAAATCAGACCCTTCTGTGTCATTCTCATGGCTCTTATTGAAAAATATATGCCAAATGAGCAGTATATATTTCTATTTTTGTATGGTTGGGTATTAAAAGACAATTGCAATCATTATATCAGACAAGTATAATTTAAGATCCAAACACTAAAATGACATTTTGGAAACTCACTCATGCTGAGGATCAGTTTTGATTCTCACCAGGGCTCTTTTCCTACACCTGTCCCACTTCAGTAATAAAAGCCAGGCTACACTGTTTTTGCAGGGACATTTTGGGAGTGGGTTTCAACAGCACTTGAACAGCAGACTACAGTATTGTATCCTATTTTCTAAAAGATGAAAGCAAGGTGCAGAAAATCAAATTATTTGTCCCCAAGGTCATCTATTAAGGTGGGGATAAAGATAAACTTTACAACTCCAGAGAAGTAGCACAATGATACAATTTTTTTAAATCACCGTGTTGGTCTTTTCTGTGTAATATTTAGTTGTAAACATTCATAACAGCAGTAGGTCATGTCAAATATTTTTCTTTTTTTAATAGTAGAATGTAACCATTGCTTATTCCTCTCTCTTTGTTCTTTGCAAAGAAATTGTTTAAACCACAGTGTAGCTTGTGTACTGGGGCAAAATCCCTGTAGTTTTAGATCATTTGTGATGTGATGGGATGTACTCTGTGTTCTGCTTGCTGTATATCATTGAAAATCCAAAGGACTTCACAGCAGAAGTGAATGTTTTAGGTTTGCACACATTTGTGAGAATGTTAATACCACATTGTGGGAATAGTGCTGTTATCATGCAAGCAATTGCTAACTGTAGACCTCTGACTTTGTAATTTGTTCTTTATGGACTAGCCTGCAGCCAATAAGCAAAATCAATAGTCTTTGCTGAAAAGTAAGCAAGTGCCAGTGTGTTATGTGACAGGTGAAGATACATGTGCTTACCAGGGGTCAGGGGGCCACATCAAATTTCTCTCTGACTTCTTTTCAAAAAGCTAAATCCATTTAGGGAGCATTCGTCATTGGAAAATGTTGCAGTGGGGAATTAGACAGGCTCCTGCTCTTCTTTTCTCATTTAACGATGTTTGTTTTCAACAGTCTGTTCAATAATGTCACTGAGAAGAAATTATGTGAGAAGAATAAAGTGCTTATAGTCTATTTATTTATTCATTCATTTCTGTAGAATAACACTAGCTGTTGCATTCTCATGTTTATTAATGCTATTGTGGCAGTCCAAATATTTGTTTGTTCTCCTTTTCCTTTGGAAAACAAAATGGTGGGACAGAGCAGTGTAGAACAGATTACTTCCTACTTAAGCCTAAGGTGAAGGTTACACACCTCCCAGTAATGTTATATATTATATATATATAAATATGGTTTCTTATACTTGAGTACTGCAGAGTTTGGGAAGTCTCTTATTTTTCAAGTGGAATGACCAGGAGTGAGGCCACTCAGAAGTCTGCTAGAAAATGCAGCAGCTGGGATGGATGCTGCTGGCCTGCAAAAAAAACAGGTTGCTCATGGTGGATGATACCAGTGCAATTCCCTTTTTTGCATTAAGTGCTGACAATATTTAGTGCTCTGAGTTCTAGGGGTGTTGTTGTTCAAACCTGCCCTCCTATCTCAACAGATCAGGCTACAATGAAAGGCAGAAAGTGAAAGGGAGTTTTTTCCTGAAATCCTGAAGTAGCTCAGGTTCCTAAACTACCCAAGAAAAGAACTCTGGTATTCAGAAGTTAAAGTTATATTGGCTTTCTACGTTCAAGCACCCAACTTTTATTCTTGTGAAAACTTTAGATTCTGTCTAATAGCAAAAATGATAGAAAGCTTAATGCCATTGTTTGCTTCTTATTGAATGTAGTTGCTCCATTTAATAGCCTGGCCTGCTGCCATGGTACTATTACATTCACATGTGCATTCCCAGTCAGGAAAAACAAACAGCCACCACACCGGTTCAATCAGATTAAAGGTTCCCTGTATGAGAGCTGAATACCAAAAACCAGATTGGTGTGTTAGATTTCTCTCATGTCCTGTTTGATTTTTTTAGCATGCATTGTAAATGTCTCTTAATTTCTCGACCCAGCTTGGTCTGCAGCTGTTTGTTGGCTGCTGACTGCACAGATCATCACTGTAGTGCTTTTAGCTGGGCATTAAATTTGGAGATACTGAACTATACTCAAAGGTTTCAGAAAGCTGTAGTTGAAGCCCTTCAACATGGGTTCTGCCATGCTTCATGGCACCTTTTAAACTCAGTTTGAGGGCTCGCAGGCTGCTTTTGACACCATGTTGTACCGAATGAATTTCCAGGTTCAGAGTGCTCAATAAGACAAATTTTGGTGACTCACAGGGTCTCTCAACCACCAAATGAGGAAAAATTGAGGAAAGCTCCTTTTCAGCATATTTAAACAAGACTGGTGCTTTCTTAGCCACAAAATACTTAATTAACACATTTTGGATAGAAAACCTGTGGGCTTTTCAACGTTCTGTACCCCTAAATTTGGTTACTGTAGGAACATCTCTGCCTACTCTTATTTTAGTGTGTCAAGGTAAAGTTCCCTTCTTGACAAAAATTCCCAGTTCTGGAAGTTCTGGTAGATGGCTGAGGAAAAGAAAGGGGCATCTTGCAGCTGACTTTTTTCTCAGGGAATGGGTCTGTCAGCAGACTACAGAAAAATCAAGAACCTGCCTTTCCATTTAAGATGCTGTAAAAATAAACTTATAAGGGATTTTTATATTTTGAGAACTGGAAAGATAAACAAATAGCTACTCCAACCTTCCTTCCCTCATTTTCCCTTAAAAGGGTAGCACAGTTGCCATTCTGCAGTGACAAGATGAGATAAAACTCAAGTGACTTGAGAGATCCCCTGAGCTCCAAGCTGCAAAGGGTTGAGGTTACGCTTGAGGTTTGCCAGCTCAGCTCCTTTTTTCTTTTTTTATTTTTTATTGGGTCTTAAACCTTTCCCACACTAAATAAACACCCTTTTATAGGCTTTTTTCCTCACAAATAGCAAGTTTTGTAACTTTATATGAAAAAGTCTAGCTGCTGATTCAAACTAAACACTCCTTCATTGCTACCAGCCCCTCTGTCCCTGAGGACCATGGTACACACACTGGTGGTTGCCTGGTCCTGCTGGGCCTACACTGGAGCTTCAGGTCTAATCTGTTTTGAAATTCTTGTCCTAGGTCTGGTTTTGATCACTTGGAATATCCCTATTGCTCTGGTTGTGTGAGGCACATTGTCCAAGCACTACACACCTACCCCATCGCTGTGCCTGCACGGCCAAACGAGTGTGAGTGTGACATGGTCAGATGTACACAAGCCCTCTGCCATTCAGGGAGCTCAGGAAATGGCAAGAATGCAGTGGGCACAGGTCCTTTGGGGGCCAGCAGCTGCAGCTCCATGGCAGGTCCCCAGAGGGCTTGTGCAGCTCATGTCTGCGCTGTCACAGCCTCGCAGCCACTGTTTTGTTTTTTACCTCTTTATTACCACACCATCCTTTGGCTGCTGACACAGACCATTCCATCCAGCTTAACCAGGAGTCTCTCCCTTTTAACTCTCCCAGAACCCTATCATTTATTATCTTGTCTTTTTCTTGCTTTTATACTTGCAAGTATCTCATCAAAAGAAATTACCAGCAACATTTCTCTGGTGCTTGTCGCTTCCTATTTCATCACCAGCAGGCAACGTGTACCATTTACAATAACAACTCCTATCACTGGCATGATGGCAGAGCTACACATTTGGTGTGACACATGCAAAGAGAGAGCAGTGCAAGAGGCAAGCAGCTCGTGTTCTAACAGATAACAAAACTTTAGACATGCATCCTTCTTGGCAGTGGTCTCCAAAACTGTGATCTGTTGAGATTTTAATTTTGAGGGCTATCCAGATCATGCCACTTAAATTTATTTTCTTTTCTGCTCAGCTCATCAATTGCAAGATGTTCTTTTTTTGGTATCTTCATTCTGGGCATGTTGAAATCCAACAAAGTCCTTCTGAAAGGAATACTTTGTCACAATTGTATTATCCTTTCTTTCTCAGTGTGTTGCTATGCAAGTGTTGTATTTTATCGAGGAGGGTGGGTTATATATGTTTGCAAGATCATCTACAAAAAGTGTTTCTTGCTTAGGCCTTTCTCTGGAAGGGAATCAAGTGAACTTGTCTAGAAATCAACAGTATCTATGTGAGTACAAAGCATCTTTCATATGGTTACCTACTGCATTATTCTATATTAGCCTGTTCTCCTTTAAGCCACCTTAAAGTAAATTTGATTCTTTTATCTTTCTTAATGGGGCTACATTTATATCATATATTTATGTCATGTTTTATTTTTTTGCCATTTCTCTCCTTTTCAAAATACACTGTAAGAATTGCCTGCTTTATACATGTGTTCTAGCATGTGCTGCTAGTGCATAGCATTGTGCTGCTGAGAAAGAAATACTGTTAATACCTATATAAAGCCTAGAGAAGAGCAGAGGCAAATTCTAAAGTAGTTTACAGAACTGAAGCTTGCCTTAATCATTCAGAAATAGTTTCATGGAGAATCAATGATTTGAAATATTTCTGTGATCTTTGCTTGTCCACTAGGTAAAGTGATTCCCGCTGACCTTAGTGGGTTTCAGAAAAGGTTCCTGGAGTGGCAGAATGGAAACAAGAATGAGATCCATGATCAATAAAATTTCAAGAAACCATGTGTAATTGCTTCTTAACCATTTTCTTAAAGGCTGCTTTTCTGGCAATCATAAATGGGACAAATTTATTCCATTAATTTCGCTTTTTCAGTTTCTAATAGTGAACAATAGTTTAATGATTTATTATTTGAAATTCCTCCTAGAGCAAATTCTGCACCTAATACCTTTATTCATATACAGATCAACCCTTTTAATCACATGAATGTATTTGTGCCGAAGTAAGCCTTTTGTCTACAGTTTTTCACAGATAGTTTATTACAACTGCTTAATATTCAAAATTTCTTCATAATGGAAGATGTAAAGCACATGATGACTAATACTGAATTGTTTACCATAGACATTTCTACCGATATATCCATTCTTACTGATTCTTAAGTCTGTGATGACTAAGTTTATTAATTTTTATACACATACAAATACACTGGTAAAACTTGCTTTGCTTTAATATTGTTATTTTTCAGTGCTTTCTACCAGAAAGTGAAACATTTGTGGAAAAAATGAGCCCTGTGTAATTAGAACACAGTTCAAATGAATCAACTTCAGAGAAAATAGCTCATACACTAGGTTAACATAAATAATTTTTCTTTAAAGAAAATATGAGATTGGCTGTCAATTGGACAAAAATTACTCAAAAATAGATTAAAATTTCTTTAGTAGATTTCCAGTGTGAAAAAGATTGAAACAAGTGGTACTTAAGAAGATACTGATAGTAAGAAGTGTTATGTGCAACCAGCTCTCTGGAGAAGTTCTGCAGCTCTCCACTGAGAAGTAAAGTTCACTTCATTTTGTATCTCTAAACAGGATGGAAAAAAGGTATCGATGTTACCCAGCTGCGATGCAAATAAATATTCATAACAATGGCACATGCATAGCTAATTGAACAGTTTTTGTTAATATTATACTAGATATTCATGGACATGTGCCTTTTTCTATAATGAAAATACTGCCTAAGGCTAGCTTTGTTTTTCTTGTCAAGAACAATTTATGTGCTTTCATTTAAATGAATATAAACTTCTCATGACAAAATAATTCACCATTAATTTGGGCAAAGAATTTCTTTATTCCCTTTGTGGTACATTTTATTGGAAAAGAAAACCTAAGTGTATCTCAAAAAATTTCTCTATGCATTCTGTCTAATTTCTGTAATAACTGGCAAGAATATGTAGGGATTTCAGTGATTACTAGCTAAGTAAATATGGGATATGGGCATATATTTGATTTAAAATTAATCTGAAAAGAATTTTCTCAAAGTAAATGATTCCTTCAAAGATGTTTTTATTGTTTTACACATACAGTTTAGGAATATAAACATTAAAAACGCTGGTCTTCCATTTTATTTCCTTTTTCAATTTTGATTTTTCCTCTATTATTTATAGCCGAGGTTTTGTCATACCTCTCAGGTATATTTTGGAAGTTGAGTAGAACTAGAGTGAAGCAAAAGCAGATCTCACAAACGTGACTGAAAAACAGAGCTGCTGAGAAAGGTCTGGGTGGTTTTTCCTCCCCTTTGCTGTGCAGCAAAGTATGTATCCCTTCTTTCATGGGACTCTTATTGTCTCATCTTATTAACTGTTTATGCAATCCTCTCATTTAAATTTCAGTGATGTTACTTAAAGGAAACAAATGGTGCTACACACTGATTTAACTAATGAATTAATTCTCTTCAGATGGCAAATTAAGGCTCCCTAGTAAATAGAATGTAACTATTTCTATTAGCAGAGTGAACCTTAGGCTACTCTGCTGTCTGTGCCACCCAGGTTATTGGCTGCATTATGATTCTTTCACCAAGTGCTTAAATTGCAATTCTTGGCAATGCGCTCTTAATCAAGTGCAGGCTCTCACTATGGAGTTCAAGCACCTAAAAGGGGGAAAAAGGGAAATGTGGAAAAAGCAGGCAGAGACTGACTGTTGCTGGAGATGATGGATCTAAGGCAATACAGGCAGGAACTTCCTGACTTACTTTAAAATTACTTTCCAGCATTATAAATTAGAACTTTGAAAAAAGTGCCACATTTTTGGCTTTCAGGAGTGATAAGCTCCACTGTCATAGTGGTTTTACAGGTAATTATAATGCAAGGCATTACATGTTCTCATAATGCAGACTTGCAGTTACTCCTTGGCACGCTCTCTTTTTGGATTTGGGAGCCTATTTCCAGCCAGGAGATGTTAGTCAATGTTTCCATCACAGACATCTCATTCTGAGTGAGGGAGGTGACATTTCCTTTGCGACGTCTAGCCTTACCTCATGCTGGATTTCAGATGGTGTCTCAGAGTAAACAAGCTGCCTTCATTCTTCTGCTCCTGACATCACTTAGACCAGTCAGACATTAATTAACCTGGAAAGCTGGAGAGGAAGAGATTTTCCCATTAGGAAGGGGCAATCTAATGCGATTGGTATGGCCCATGGCTTGTGCTGCCTCTTGTGCTGTTCAGAGAAGCTATTTTAGGTTAAACATATGCTGCATCCTGACAACCTGGACAGTCTGCAAACATCTGAGTGCACAGAATATAAGGACGATACTGAGTTTAGGAGAAGGCAAATCATGAGACTGAAGAGGGTATATTTTGGCATGTCAGATCTTTAGAAAAGCCCTCTGATCTCTGTAGAAAAAGGATTGATTTGTTTGTGGCCTGCTATTTTTCTTACAAAAACAAACAAACCACCCTGCTTGGAAGGCTGTATGAAAAATTCTCTCTGAACAGGACATTAAGCAAATCAGAAGGTTGTTACCAAGTTAATTTAAGAAAAGAACATGTAAATTTTACTTAGTAGTCGTCTCATGTTAACAAGTTTTCAAATCATATGACCACAATTGTCTGAGAGGGTTTTTTTTTTTCTATTTAAGAGCTATTGTAGATGAAAAGAGCGGATTTTTAAATAATTCTTAAAGATAATTGTGCACCCACAAAGGAGTAGTACATCTTGAAAAAACAGAAATTCTTAACATTATAAGGTTTGGGTTTCTTTCTTTTTGTTTCTTCTTCTTCTTTCTATCTTTTTAAGTGTGTAAGTCAGTATAGCAGAACTTCCCAATTAGCCCCAAAACAGAGAAGATTATCTGAATGCTGCTACTTTGCAAAGGGAGAATTTTCATGTTTCCATTACTTTCCTATTCTTGTTCATACACTGCTCTGACTTTGTCTCTAATCCTGAGAATGACTTCTGGCTTTCTCCCTTTTCTCTTGCTCCCTCTATCCACCCAAAGTTTCCTGTCATATCCAGGATTTTTGCCTTTATTCTTTTTTTCATAGAAAAATACATTTCTTCCTGGTTTGTAGGTTCACCCTTTCACCAATCTATGACATGTCTTATAGATCATATGCAAAATGAGAACCAGCATGGGGTGAGTGGAATCTGCCTGGAGTTGTCCATAGCAGCGCAAAGCACCTCTGCCAGCTCCAGCCTGGGGCAGCACAGGCCAACAGCAAACAGGACCCTTCTCAAGGCTAGCATTTCCTCCCCAGAGGTGCCCCTGCTCAACAGAAATCTGTGAGCAGGCGCAGGTTTTTATTATGGTGGTATAGAACAGTGCCACCTGGTGATTTTTCCATCACCAATGAGACTTTTAGAGTGTTCTTGGCCAGCTTCAGCTCCCTCCCTGTTTAATGGGAATTTACAATTAATGGAAGGATTTCCACTGCTACAGGAGGCTGTTGGAAATACTGGCTCCTTTGTTTTCCATCTATTGTAAACATTATCCCTCCTCCTACTCTTACCCAGTCTTGCTTTTTACATCATTTCCCTTCCAGTCTAGCAAGTGGTATCAGTCTACTGGGCTAATTGTATTTGATGGGTAGTTAACAAACAAACAGTGAAAGGGGCTGATTCAGAGTCTTCAAGGCCAGATCATGCCTTGAAGATCTCCAGGAAGAGAAAATGAATGATGGGTATTGCTAAGAAGAAATAACTCTGTAAAACCTCTAATTGAGTCAGATTTCATGGCATTGCTCTGCTTGTGCAGGTTATGAAGTAAAACTGTGAATATGTCACAAGAATTATCACCTTTTTTCAGACCAAAAGGCAAATATATCCTTCTTCCAAATCAATGGCCATATATTTCAATTCAAGTTGCTGAAAATGTCCAGATTGTCTAAAACAATAAAGATTTTTTCCATATATAGTGCATAAAAACATGTTCATGCAATTCAATATGAAATGAAGGGCTTATCATAAAATCCTTATAAGGTGTTGCTACATCTTATTTCTTGTTCAAATTGTTCCTGTAAAAGCTATTTAAAAAGCTTCAGGGAGATACTGTGTATTTGGCAGAGAAGCCTTTTGCCATCAGCAAACAGAAATGTATTTTTGTGTAATGTATCAGGAAAATGTCTTGTGTACAGCAAATGCAGGGAAGTCTCATATAACTCATTGAACAGGACAAAAAGCTGAATCAATGTGCACTGCTGCATCCTTTACTAAAAAAAAAAAGTGTTGTCATCAGTACTTAACCTTGCATACAGTTGAGAACTGAATTTGATTCTTCCTGTCTCACAGTCAAGCATATTGCAAGAAATAGATCTGCAAACAGATGATGCTCCTTTCATTACAATGCACTTTGTAATGAAATAATGTGCTACAATGGATGGCTTCAGTTTTATTCGTTGTGTGGTTCCATGCAGCAATGAAACCTGTAGAACCCCTGTCATCAGACATGCAAAATTTGAAGTAGGAATCTTATAAAGATGTATTCTTGTTGTGATTTTAATATTCATGGGTTTCATTACTATTGGGGGAGGATTAATTTGTTAACAGGAAAAGCAATATTGATGAGCACAGAGCCCATGTCTGGAAAGACATATCTGTTTTGCTCTGATGCTGGCCTCAGGAGTAGCTTTAGCTCATACGTCATCTTTCCACAATATTTTTTTCATCTGATAAATGGGAACAAGGAGGCCAGTGTCTTTCAGCAATGGGCCCAGAGACTTACTGATGGGAATGTTCTTTTTGCTTCAGTTAATTTAGCAAAGTAAAAAACATTGGACAATTTCATCCATAATTTCCTCTCTACTGCAAGGCTGCCAGTAGTTGTGGAAAGTGACAAACAGGAGTAGTTCTGTGGCTGCTGTTTTGTGAAGCTCCTGATCCACCTATTTGAAGGTGTTTCATAGAGATTTGTTTGTTCATGGCCTTCACATGTCCTTAAGAAGAGAAAAAATTGTTTCTTTGCAACAGTGACCTGAATGAGAGGATCAAGTGCACTCTCAGCAGGTTTATAACACCAAGCTGGATGGGAGTGTTGCTCTGCTGAAGGGCAGGAAGGCTCTGCAGAGGATCTGGATCAATGGACCAAGGCCAATTTTATGAGGTTCGATAAGGTCAAGTGCCAGGTCCTGCCCTTGGGTCACACCAACCCCATGCAAAACTACAGGCTGAGGGCAGAGTGGTAGGGAAACAGCCCAGTGGAAAAGGACCTGGAAGTGCTGGTGGACAGCTGACTGAACTGAATGAGCCAGGGTGTGCCCAGGTGGCCAATGAGGTCAATGCCATCCTGGCCTGTGTCAACAGTGGTGTGGCCAGCAGGACTAGGGCAGGGATTGTCCCTCTGTGCTGGGCATTGGTGAGGCCACACCTTGAGTGTTGTGTCCAGTTTGGAGCCCCTCACTACAAGAAGGACATTGAGGAGAGGTGTGGAGAGGGACCAGAGAAGGGCAACAGAGCTGATGCAGGGTCTGGACAGTCAGTTGTGAGGAGCAGGTGAGACAGCTGGAGTTGCTTAGTCTGGAGAAAAGGAGGCTCAAGATGGGATCATATTGTCCTCTGCAGCTCCCTGAAAGGAGGGCATAGTGAGAAGAGTCTCTCTGTTCTCCCAGGTAACAAGTGACAGGACAAAAGGGAACAGCCCCAAGTTGCATAAGAGAAGTTTAATTGGAAATTGAAATTTCTTCGCTGAAAGGGTGGTTCAACCATTGGAACAGGCTGCCCAGGGAAGTGATGGGATCACCATCCCTGGAAATGTTAAAAAAAATGGGTTCACATGGTGCCTGGGGATATGGTTTAATGGTGAACGTGGAGTTGCTGGGTTAATGGTTGGACTCAATGATCTTAGAGATCTTTTTCAACTGTAATGGTTCTATGATATTAGGAAAAATAGTGAAAACTCAGTGTTTTGCTTGTTTATTTCATTGACACTGTGAATGGAGTTACAGCTGAAGTTCAGTTCACCACCTCAGACTGAATTAGAAGTGATATACCATCACACCATTTAATGATGTCTTTTATGGCCACAATAAGATATTTAAAATGAGAGACTTAAACTTTCACGTTTCTTAATTAAAGAGATTTTCTAAACTAGTTGTAACCTGCATTTGGCCTTATGATGCCTCCCAGAATAACAATGATCTACCAGTTAATATGTAAGGGCTCACAACTGATTGTTGCTCCTCTTCTTCTGCATATTAAGTAGTGTTCATTAATTAATATTCAGCTTGCTTGCTTCTTGCACACAGGACATCATCTTTGCACTGGGTTCCCAGAAGACAAAAGAATAATTGTAGTTTAAATTAAAAGCTTTAGAGATTCCTTTGAGTGAGGTGTTAAGATTACAAACATCAAAAAGAGTTCAGGGACTAAAGAAATTTAAGATTTTTTGGTTGGTTGGTTGGTTTTTTTTTGTATGTAGAACAAAAATGTGGCTCTGACTGGTTTGGTTTGGAAAGTCAAGATACCTATTATATATGTGAATGTCCTAAATATATTCTCTACACAGAATAAAAACTGCAGCCAACTGGTTGAAATTTACACTATAAGGTAAATCGGTCCATCTATATTCCCACTGTTTTTTAAAAAAAAAACAGTATATTTTTAGAACTGGTTTTGTAATTGAGATCTTTTATTTTGTCACTTAATTGATATGCGCTTGTACGTAAGAACTGATTTATCAGGTTTCCAGTTTGCACAGATGAGATCTGAGTTTCCAAGTCAAGTCTGTTTCTTTTTGAACTGAAGAATAAAATGCTGTACACAATCACTTTTGTGGCTTTCAACTAATCTCTTTGCCAAGACTATCAGATGGCAAAAGCTGTTTAGTTTGACAACTCTGCAGAAATTCTGAAAAACAAAGACACAACAGCTCCTCCCAGTCCTCACCCCTCTGATAGTTAATATTGAGTGCAAGTGTGCCTTATTTTGGAAACACTGATTCTACATAATTTTCTTTATTTAATTAATATTATTAGTTTCTACAGAAATAGCAATATTAGGCTACTCCAATACTGAAAGCAAAAGTTATAAATAGATCTGATTTGTGTGCGTGTGAGAAACTAACCCACAAAACACAAACTGCGTTCAAACATCCTCAAACTACTAGAGAATTTACAACCACATTTCTGCACTGTGGTCTGACCCTATTTGTAGTCATTTTGCAAAAGCAAATAAAAATACATACATTATGAAATTTGCCCCACCAGAAGCTTAAAGTTTAGGTATCTCTATAGTCAAAAAGGAGATCTGTTTGGCAGCTGCATGTTATTTTCCTTATTTTTAAAGTAGCTCACAATGGAACCAGGAATCTTTTTTATTTTGTATTTTGTCACTTCTTTCTTTCTTTTTTTCCCCCACTTCTTTTAAACAATAAGTCTCCCTTTGGGACATGTCGCTTGGAGCTTGTGTTTGTCATGCTCCTAGTGCAGGGAAAAAACACACACTAAATTCAATCTTTAAATTAAGCTGTAACCAAGCTTGTATATTCATTAGAGGAGAAAAATTCTCTTCTGAAAAGTTCAAATTGTTTATTGATTTTCATTTCTGTGTTCAAGTGAAGCTTGAGTAAGTCTGTCTCACTGCGGTCCCTCTGGGGCAACACTGTCAACAAGTGCATCACATTTCAACCCAAGTGAGCAGTTAGCAACAAAAATCTGAGATTTCCTTTAAAACTATATTAATAAATAGTTGGAGGGTGAGATTTCCAGTTCAATATAGCTGATTCTTTTGCAAAAGGAATAACAGACCTGAATTGCAGGCTATTAATGACAATCTTCTTGAAATGCCTGAAACTTAAAAATCAGGTGAGTGACAAGTGCAATTAATGTTGTGCTCTTTGGGGAGTGGGAGGAGGGGGAAAATGAGAGGAGAGGGCAGCTCTGCTACATCTTTCTTAAAATCTTGTAATGTCATATTGACATAATTTTGTTCAGCTGTAATCACCTTGTGAATGTCTCAGCAAGGAGAAAAATACACACAAGAGTAGTTACCAACATTTGATATCTGCCTTTTCAGTCTCTTCTTAAGAACAGGTTTCAGCAAACAAACAGCTTCAGACAGCATAGAAGTTCTGCCAAGAGCCTGCCTTGGGGGTGGGGGTACACTGAGTGACTGGGCCTTAGTTTTTATGGTACTAATATCCCCTAGAAACCATTTAAATATCATACTGTCTAGGTAAAAGTAGGTTGAGCTACTTCCCTTCTCAGTGCTATTTTCAATTTTTAAAAAATCTAATTAAATTAATTTCAATTTATTAAAGACATTTGATTTTCACCAGGATGCATTTTTTTACCCATTTTCTTCCAAGTTCCTATGTGAGTAAGAAGAGCTTTTTTTAAAAAAAAAAAAAAGTGTTTGTATTTTCCGGTCTTGTCACTAGTGAGGAAGTTTGTGTCAGCAATGTGCAGTAAGACCATGAAAGATAATTCTAGCTTCTCTTCATAAAGATAAGCAAGGAAGCAGCATTTTGTGACAAACAGAGAAACATTAATTCAGAGAGGATCCCTTTACTTTCTTCGACTAGTCTTAGAGCAAAACTGAAAATATTCCTGTGAGAAATTACCAGCTATATTCTTCAATAATTCAGAAATTAGTAGAGGATGTAAAAAAATAAGTTTTAAAGAGGAGGAAAATAAGCATAATCTGGCTATCTTTTGCACTGCCTTGTATTTCATGCAGGATAAAAGGGCAATAATGGCTGAAGTTTCTCTTTATGTATCAGTGGGCATTTGTTTTGTCAGTCTTGTGGACAGCCACTCTTGGCCACTGGTGCTGTAGCAAATGGTCAGCCCAGGGGAAATTATGAGGTTGCATTTCAAAGTATGGATGATATGTTCAAACTGTTATAATTACAAAGCATTCTGTGGGGCATTTTTTCTCCTGAGATATCCCTGTTGCATGTAAAATGTACTAACAAAATGTGCACGTGCAAGAGAGCTGGGTTCATGATCCTGAAGTTCAACAAAGGGGCCTCATCTGAGCCTTGCACGTTCCAGAAAATACTCCAAACTGTGGGCAGTTCTGAAATAGCAAAGATACAGACAAAGGTGCTGAAGGGGGGAAGGGGAATATTCAATCCCTAGTCAGCTGTTTGGGAACTTTAAAATTTTTCTCAGTAAAATGTCAGCCATAATGTTTACAGATCACTATAAACACTTCTGATAGCATCAGCATCTCATTTTCCAACTCAAAACAGACAACATTTTGCTGGAACATTTCCAGAATAGTATTATTTAGTGACAGACTGGTCAAATGAATCTGCAAATCCAAAAGTGAAGGAAAGCTAGAATAGAAAATAGACTTTGTGCATGTCCTCTACCTAGCAGGCAAAATAAAGTATCAGTGAGAAACTTATGATTGCAAAATCTCATTGGCTTAACTTTGTTGCTTATGATTTATTAGGCTCCATATTTCTTCGCTCCTTTAAAATCCTCCTTTAATTTTCTCACTTATTCTTGACTGTTCTGGTCTGTTGTTGATTTGCTGTATATGTTGATGCCTAAATTTTACATAATATTATGTAAACAAAGACTCCAATGTCACTACTGCTTGTATGCAGCTTTCATAGGGGTTTGGAAGTCTGTGCACCATTATGCAATATTGCAACATAATGGTTCATTAAGCCTGAGATCTCCTAAAGACACAGAGATCACCGAAAGTTTTTCAAGAATTATGAGCTCGAAAGAATTATTTGAATGGTAAGCTTCCCCCCACCTGCCCCTGCTCCCCTCCAAAAAAAAAAAAGTTCATGGCATTTTGGACTCACTTGGTTAGACCAGAATTAGTCTGCCAAAGTGGCATAGAGCTGAAGGGAAATTTAGAATTTCTAGAAATGGCAGGGGAGTTTGAAAGGTGAATGACCTGTTCAAATGTCTAATTTGGGGCTAATTCAATGTAGGAGGTAATATAACCTTCCACTTCTTAGAGGGATTGATTCAGCCACATTTAGAGATCGTCAAATTGCTTTTCTTTACATAAATGAAAACATTTAGGGAAGAAGGTTCTTCTTTTTTTCCCATGGGCATACCAGAGAAAAAATTCTATCTCCATCCACTTTGAGCAGTGGCTTAGGTCCCTACAGATCATCACACTCTGAGGTGGAGCTTGGTGAAAGCACTGTCCTTCTCACATGCCTCTGTCTCCTGCTCTTCCCTTAACAGCAGCCTGCTGCCATTAACTGGATGCTTCCAAACACCTCTGAAGTCCTACAGCATCTGGTCCTTGGGCCTGATGCCATAAATGCTAATTTGTGCTAGAGAGAGCCCCAAATCCAATTATTACTGCTTAAGGACAGTTTTTTTTTTTCCCCTCTGCCTGTGCCATTTCTTCCTTATGCTCTGCCTTTTGGCCACAGAGGACTAAATCAGCCAGAGTAACCTAGATGTGCAAAACAGTTGAAGCTTCACCCTGTAGCACTCCATTATGAGCCACCCATTCAACTAGATGTATGACAGCGATCAAGATACAGGGCATCTGGCATTTTCTGTTGAATTGTTTGCTCAAAAAAAAATTATATATATATATATATATATATATATATATATATGTCCTGTTGTTACATTTTGTCCTGGTTTTAATGAGTTTCATTTATTTATTTATTGTAACTTGAAGTTCGCATTTTTATGTTGAAGGGAAACATTTGCACGACTGTATCTTCTCCAGGATAGTGATCATTCCTTTCATGAGGCCTTATTGAAGGGCAGAGAACAGAAAGCAGTAAGGGGAAGGATTCTGCTGAAAGACCTTCTCTGTGTATCAATAAATGGTTTCCAGATCCTCTGTTTCACAGAGCATCAGCTGACTTCTTTTTTTTTATCAGCAATGATACTTTTTTCAAGCCTTTCACACGCGTATGATTTTTGTGGAGTTCTGGATGGAAAGTAATTTTGTTTTCTCAGAATATTTAATTTCTTCTCCAAAGATTCTGTTCCTTTAAATGTATTGTCATCTGTCCTAGGAAAATGTTGTGCTTACCTTTACCCATCCTCCTCATCAGCCTTGGATGTGTATGTGATGCTGGTACTATAAAGACACAATTTTTCTGTGGTGCAAAACACTGCACCATTCCCCATCTGCTTTCTCATGTGCAAGGGCTTACTTGTCATCAAAGAGATACAATTTTTTCCAAAAATCTGTTTTTATAAGAGCTTGCCAGCCAAAAATTAATTCGATCACACACAAAAACTTTTGGGTCTTTTACTAGTTGATTTCCATGAAGGTTCCCTGAATTACACCCCGAGAGGGGTCAGCAATCAGTGTGTAATATCTTTAATATTAAGGGAGATACTGAATATATAGTTTCATCTATCCAAATTCTGCCAGGCAACTGTCTCAGAAGGAACTTTAAAAAACATCCTCAGAATTAAAATTACTTTAGATTAGGTGTAACAGGCAAGGACATAAATTTTAGGGTTTTGTTTCACAAGCAAGTCTATTTAGTTGCCTGGTGTCAGAGGCTTCTAATTACTCTGGATCTAAGTTTTTCCCTCTTTCAATCAGTCCATACACTCCTCCACCGATTAGTACAGAAGTCTGTCATGTGTTTTTACAGTGAGCATGTAAATCTGAGCACTGACCTTCACAGCCCTGTCTCTGGCTATGCTCAAAGCTGATTTTGTGGGAAGCGTTTTCATCGCCTGTGTCAAAAACTTTCAATAATTAAAGTCACTATCACATATGTACATTTTTTCCTTTTCTTGTAATAAAAGAAGTCTCCTCTTGAGCAAACAAAGAGAGAAAAATTTAATTGATCTGACACTTGAGCTGAGAAGACATACTTTAAGGAATACTGCTTAAAGGACAAGGAAGTTTGGAGTCTCAAATAATTAAAATGAGAATTTGGCCCAGCAAATGAAGGCATCTTCTTTCAATATACTACTTCATGTAGACTTGAAAAGTCTTTCTAAATGTCTTTTAATGCTGGACCTTATTTCTGTAGTCTAGAAAAGCAGCACGATTAAGCTCGGGATACGTTTTTCTGTTGGAAAGGCAATAAAAATAAAATTAAAACTATGCAATTTTCAGGATGTGTAAGGTATAAAGAATTTTATTTTCACTCTAGCCTGCACACACTTGCTCTGTTTTCTGTAAGTTTTCAGTAGGCTTGGATGCTATACAGGGAACTTATTTGCATCTTCAGAGTTTGAGTGCCAATACTTACAGCTCTCCTATAAAAGCAACCACTGCATTGCCTAAGGAAATTTTATGAACATGGGAGAATACATTCCAATAAATCAATAAACACTTTAGAAAATGCAGGTCAAGGGGTGGAAAAAAGAGGGGGGCAGGATGAGGGACAAAAACAAAAGCACCTATGCTTTGGCAATGGATTGATAATTAATGAAAGAATTAAGCCCTTGGTATTGAAGCATTTGAATGTTCTTTTTGAGCCTTTTTGATAGCAATTCTCTTTCTGAATGAAGGCCCTAAGATTCAGAATTTGAGATAATATTTGTGATCATTCATTCTTATGTAGAAGATATTTATATTCTTATTTCATCTGTTTGAAGTCCTCTATGTCTAGGACTCAGTAGAGGACAAAACTTTTTATAGAGGCAGAATAAGTCAGCAATATTTAATACTTTTTTAAAAGCTAGACTTGTACTTTTTTGATGCTATAAACTCCCTTTAAACAAATTAAGATTTCTTGTCAGAGAGAAGCTACAAGTCTTTCAGAGTATCTATCATAGCATGTGTTTATCTTTGCCCACAAGTTCCTTTGCAAGTAATTAAGAAGCCTTACCAATATAAAAACAGTGAACATTGCCTTTGATTAAATAAATAAATAAATAAATAAATAAATAAATAAATAAATAAAGGCAGATATTTGAAACAAAATCACTCCATCAGTTTGTGGCATTCCCATAAAAGAGAGAGAGGAGAAGACAAACATTTATAGGAAGGGAAGTTTTCTCCCCATGTAATGGCCACAATAAATTTGTGTGGTGAAGAAAAATAAATGTGAGCAGAAGACATGCTCACCTGATGTTGAAGCCTGTTCATGCTTAATACATTGGAGAAATTGTTCAAGAGCTGCTCATCCATGTTAGAAATTATTACCCCTGTAATCCTGCCAAGGATAGTGAGACCTATTGTGGTTGATTGGTTGTTCAAGTTAAAATGTCACAGGGGCAGCTGTTATTTATACACCCAATTTTTTTTAACACATCCAAAACTTTTTTTTTTTAAGAAACAGGCCAGAATCTTGGACAACATAAAATCATGCAGCTAATTAAAGAAAGTGGCTCCATTCCAGTTTTTCTGAGCTGTGTCTACAATTCACTACTTTGCCAGTTTGCACAAGTTAGTCACTTTTAGCTTTTCCTGAGATCTTGTGTACTTCTGTCAATTGTAACAATCACAGCAGAGATTTGTTTAATTTTGATTAAGACTGGATTAAAAAACTGCTAGTCTAAAGTTCCATGAAAAGCTGAAATGCGTAGGAGGGCCACCAAGGGCAGGACAGAGACTTCAGTCTGTGCAGGATTTATTGTGATTAGACGAGCTTTATGCCAATCACCAGCATTACTAAGAATTGTATCACGGGTCAGCACCCAACTTAGAAAGGAGATTGACCATATGGACCTAAACCTGATGGATTTGTATTTTAATAAACAGGACAGGCTGATGTAAAAACCAAGAGACATGGTAAAGTGTCTGATGCCAGCTCACTGGTTGGTAGGGCTCAGTAAAAAAAAAAAAAAGAGAGAGAGAGAAGTCATAGAAACTGCATGCTGGGGTGCAGAGGAGAGGAAAGAATAGCACTAAACCAAAGCCCAGCATACCAGATCCACAATCAGCACATTCACACAAGCTGTGGGGGAGGGCTGTGCCAAGTAATGATAGATCTCAGGACTGTGGAGAGAGTGTGACTTTGCTTTTGCCTGCTTTCTACAGGCAGGCTATCTCTGACCATCTGATCCTGGTTAGTCCTGGTCCTGAAAGCCCCCAGACTGAGAAAACAGCACCACTCACCTCTGCACTCTGGGTGCCAGCACCTAACCCTGTATTAGGAATTATCTGCATTATAACAGCAGTGACAATTTAAATGATCCCTGCTCACAACTGCTTTCCCCCTTGCCAAAAAGTCTGTCTCACTATCCAACCTGGTGCTCACATTGTAAACCAGGTCAAGAAAATATATGTTTTCCAAGAAATGCCTCTTAATTTGGTTAATTGTTGCTTCCACAGAGCAGAGAGTTAAATCAGTTCAGATAAGAAGGCAGTAACCTATGTGGTGGAGGGAGTAAGTGATGCAAGAGGACTGAAAGATCTCTTTATCACATAGGAAAGTTTAGTCTGGATCCCAAATTAAGATTTCATGGCCTGGACTTATCTGCAGCAACAGGTGAACATCTTTGGTGTCTGCTGTAGAGCAGGTATAGAACACAATCTGGAAACCCAGAGAAAGGTGGGGGATATGTTGAGGCATGTTGAACAATCAGAGGAATTTGAATGGAAGGGGGTGGAAATCAATCACTTGACAGTTTCCCAGTAGAAAATATCTCATAGGACTTAGAAAAAGGTTCTTCACCCAGAGAGTGGCTGAGCACAGGAACAGTCTCCTTGGAGAAGTGGTCACAGCACCAGGCAGCCTGACAGAGTTCAAGGAGTGTTTGGACCATGCTTTCAGGCTCATGGTGTGACCCTTGGGGTGTTCTGCGCAGGGCCAGGGGTTGGACTCAGTGGTCCTTGTGGGTCCTCTCCAACGCAGCTTATTCTGTGACTGTGTGTTCAATTTATACTCACTCACCTTTTAGACATGATTTTAAACAAATCATGGGGCTTGCATGAAAACATTGATAACCTGGTGCCCCAGCTCTCAGGGTAAAGCTGAGTTCCAGCCTTGGCTCCTGCAACTGAGCCAGAACCGAGCAACCTGCCACCTGCAGCTACTCCAGACCAGGGGGAGTAAGGATAGGTCTGCCACAGACGTGAGGGATGCAAGGAGCTAATACAGTCAAGAGGGAAATTTCTTTATCCTTCATTTTCTGAAGATTGGAGATGGAAATATTTTGCACTTTGCACTGTGCCCTTTTGCTGTCCCTTCCTTATTTTCCATTCCTTTTCTTTAAGTCTGGTCTCTAAAAACTGCAGCAGAAAGAAAGGGGTGCTTCTGCTCTCCTAATCAGCAATTCCTTTGCTGTAATAGAAAACTGTTAATACTCAAAAGATCAATTCCATACAGAAACTGTGGAGACACAGTTTAGTCCCCATACCTTTCCAATCAAATAAATGTGAGTGCATCCACTTATCTAGTCAGCCAAACACAGAAAGTTTCCAGAACCTATATAAGTGGTAGTAATGACAAAAAGGTTTCACATTATCTACCTCATCCACATTTCCTCAGAGATCAATATAGCAGAGCACATCTTCTGCATACTTCCATAAGGAGACAAATATAAAACTTAGTTGCATCAAATGTGTTTAGAAACCAGTTTCTAAATTGAAAATAAGGGGAGAAAATCTAAAAGAATATCAATACTATGTTAGAATTACATTATTTGAAACAAGGATGAATGGGATAACACAAAGTCAAAAGGATTTACTCAGCAACTTTCCAGCAGTGATGAATGATCTTTGTTAAAACATGGTCGGTACAAAGCATTTTACTAACATGTAAAGTGCTTCAATTTGGTCATTTGAAAACGTCACAATGATGAAATTCCTCAAATTGCTTTGCAGTGAGGGGAGGTGTTATTAAAACCTTACATGTGTTTCATTTTGCTAATTTCAGGCAAGTTCTAGACTCATTAAAAGCCATAGTTATTTGGCAAATTTTGGCTTTCACTATTTTGCAGAAAGCACTGTAAGATTTCTGCCAGTATCCTGCAAGGTGGTTTGGTGGAGATTTAGGACTGGAACTTCTGTAGCCTCTGTTTAGAAGCCCTTTTTTACCTCAGGCAAAATACTTTGTGGGGGAGGAACAGACCTCAAAACTACAAAGAGTCTTGGAGGCCTCAGGTACCATTCACCTCTCTGGAAATATCTCTCTTGTTTCCTGAGTCTTAGTTCTCCCCTCTGCACGCAGGGATAGCAGCCCATCCCTGCTGTACAAGGGTTCTGTGAGCTAATTAATACCTGTGATTCATTATGGTAGCACTGCAGATGGTTTTTATTTTCTGTGTGGTCCTGTGCTTTCATCCCCATGAAAATGGTGCTCATTTCTCTCTTCTTCTGTCCCACATTATGATTCTTGGGCATGTTTCCATTGACTGATTTCAAAGCCATCATCATAACCTTGTTTTGTGTTATGGATCATAACCATGTGAAGCAGTGGGTCCAGGTGGATGCCGTGTCTGCACAAGTCACCTACTACACCCTCCATCACACACAGTTCTGGTCTGGTTTGGCCAAGTAGATAGTAAAGTATGTGGGACAGCCAAAAAAAGCCTGGCTCACAGAGTCGCCAAAATTATGCCATGACCTGAGCTGGTTTTCTCATGATTAAGCATGCGAATTTGCCCCTTTGAAAAACCTTCAATGACTCTTCACAGCTTTCTAAAACAGTGTGAAAATTTCAGAATCTGCACTTTTCTATGGAAAGCCCTACACCATCACTTTTCTGCAGGAGTCCTGAACAGCCCACAGGTGTCTGAGAGAGATCATTTGGGTATTAGTGCTCTGGTTGGCAACATCTGATCCTATAACTATAGCCAAATCTGCATTCAAAGCCAGGGAAGCACCTGAGTCAGTCTAGATTGATCCTAGGCAGGATCCTAGCTCTGTACTTCACAGGCTATTGACAAATCTTCATATTTCTCTCGTGTGCCAGTGCTAATTTTGTTCATGGACTCAGACTTAGGCTTCTGGTTTTGAAGATGCATTGTGAAGAGGGATGTCTAAATGTACCTTATGTTGGATTAGGAATAGTAATTTTCAATTTAAAGCTGTATTTTAATCCATTATTTTAGCAGCCAGCCTTTAAATCCCCACACACTCATGCCTCCCCTGACAATCCACATAAAGCTGCAGAGTATGCTCTGGTGATATGGTTACCAGCCTTGTTTCTGGAAAAGGAGAGAGAGATACCTTTTCAATAGAGCCCCACAGCAGGAACAAACAGCACTGAAGCCATGCAGCAGTAGCTTCTCAATACATGTTCCATTAGAACTTATTCGTATAACAAATTCACACTAGGGTAAATAAAATCTGGAGTTTCTCCGGGGCACTTGAGGGAAAATTCATGAGGTCCTGTTGGCCATCAACCGCCCTGACCTCTCTGCCACACACAAGTGAAAAGAAAATCATAGCAGGTCTGTTTCCCATCTTGAACTTGCAACTAGCAAAGGCAGATGTAAAGTGAAAGTGGGACTTCTTTACAGCCTCTGAGATAAATAAATTACTTGAAATAACAGCTGCAACAAAATGGATCATTCAGAACATAATATGTCATTCCTCAAGCTACAAAATGTGTGGCCTCTTTGTATTTATGGATGCCCTACTGCTTATGATAATGGAGTGATGAGACAGAAGAGTAAAAGATTGTCCATTAACACAAGAAAGTGATTTTTTAGCTTGCTGCCTGTGTCTTCATGTCATGGAATGAAAATAACCAATAACATGATTTTTATTTATCATTGTAAATGTATGGGCTTTTAAATATATTTCAGGAAAAAAAAAAAGGATTAGATTTATTTCCCATGTCTTAGGAAGTTAGTTCCAGTAAAGCCAAAATAAGTTTTTGGATCCATTTCTTCCCCTTTCAGTTTTACTTTTATCTTTACAGATCAAATGTGTGTTACTCAAGCAGTAACCCCATTCTAGACTATAAACAACAGAGCAGAAACTGATTCTTTATCTTATTTGTACAATATACAACACTAGTGTAATAAAAATATTTAGTAACAGTAGTACAAATTCTCAGGAACACTCATGCAGTACAGAACTTTTCCATGAGGAGATAAACATTAAATGTGAAACTTCTTAATCAACTTTAACTTGTCAAAGAAAAAATCCGTCATGAAAAGTGAACATTGATTACATTCTCATTTACAGAAAAAGGTTTGAAACTTTTTAGAACTGATTGCTATCACTGTTTTGCCATGGCTTTTCATTTCACAGAGTGTGAATTCATAAACAGAACTGAAAAAGTAAAGACAAACTTGAAATATTATTTTATATTCTTTTAATTAAATGGTATCACCTGGCCAACATTTTTTGAGGGATTGGGGATGTCCGTTCAAGAAATCACACTTAATTTTTAACTGTTTCCTCATGGACCAGTAGGTAGATAGACTTTAAAATTCTTTAATAAACAGGAAAGTGTTTGTTTCCTAAGGTGTATATATTCAGTGTGATGAACTGCAGCAAAAGGTTGCCTCAGTTGATGTGAGCATACAATATATTGATTTTTTACAAAGAAATCTTTTGATTCTTTTCTTTCTTTTAGGAAAATGCACTGTTAAGCTTAGTTAAAAGGGAGAGAGGCAAACCAAATCCCAAGTTGTCTTTAATGTGCTTTCTGAAGATGGCTTTACAAAGCCAGAAAGCAAAAAGCCATTTTAAAGTGATTTGCAAGAAGGATATATACCTCTACAGAGAAATCTTGGTTTGGGTCATTTGGATTTTTCTCTTTTCCCTGGAAACAGCTAGTCAAAACTGTCTGTATGCAACAGAAAGATAAAAATTTCAATTAGGTTGAGTGCTGTCATAAGCAGACTACATGAGAAGGTTTGAGATAATATGCATTACATATTGATGTCTATCAGCCCTGATAACATAGCCATGTTTTATTCCATGCCCCTTTTGTAGGTTTGGCAGCAGTGGCACCCAATAAAGGCCTAATCATATTAATTTATGCCCCTATCAATTATGCATTCAGATTCCCCCGATAGCTTGTCAGTTTTTATTCACTATTTTCTGAAAAATACGCCTATTACAGTTACTGAGCAAATAGGAGGACTGTCAGAAACTGAGATTTAAAGAATATTACTTAAAAGGGGTGGGTTTCTTTAATTTATAAATCTTGTACTATCTGTCATGCATTTTTTAGTTTTAAAGGAGGTGACAGTGCAGGGACAGATGTCATGTTAAGGACTTTCTGAAGACAAGGAGAAAAGTCTCCTTAAGAAAGCTCTGTTTTTTCTTCAACTTTTCTTGGAAGAAAAGTGTTCTGTGGTTGTAGAAGTAGTAAAAATGTATCATCTGTGCTAGTTCAATATGAATTTGATTTTGTGTCTCTCAATTGATTTGTATCTATAAAGAGCTTATCAGTTTACAAGGTGAAAATACTTTGTTTTCTCATATGGGCAACACTTTTATAGCCAGCAATGTGGCAGTGTCTTAATCAGTGTTCTAGATCCAGGTCCATTTCTAGGGTTGTCACAAGGGACAAATAAGAAACAAAAATAGATTAAGTTTAGTGAAGAACCCCAATTGCTCTTTCTGTGGGTCTAAACTGGGTAATAAAAGCTGCAGGACAGGGCAGCATTTTTCAACCAGGAGTGGGCATTCAGAGCAACATGATGTAGAACTGCTCTGGAGCTAGGACCAGCTGCTAGTCCTTACCTGTCAAGCCAGTAAAAAGGACTGAGGTTTATCCCTAAAAGTTGGAGATCCTGTTCAAATCTTTGGCCCCTCAACTCATTTTCTCAAGTTTACTACAAATGTATTTAATGAAAAGAATAGATATTGGCAGTAATTATCACAAACCTCATTTCTTAATACTTGAAACCTGACTTTCTGCAGTTTCACCTGCTCCCTACCACAGACCAAGTCCCTTTTTTCCTACCTCTGACTGCATCTTCTTCACTCCAAGACTTCCACTTCAGCTTCTCCTCCTCTTCCTCATTCACTTCCAACCTCTCCCTTCTACTTCTGAAGCAAGGAACCTGATTTCACATCATGTTATACCACTCTCTATGCTTCCAGGCTTTCCCTCCCCCCTTTTTTTTCAGTAAGGCCTTTAAGTGTGGAAAAAAACTTTAGAGAAGGAGAAAAAAAAAGTGGGGGGGAGGAAACCTCAGAAGTGCTAATGTTGCTGTTTTATCTTATCTGATATTCTGTGTGTGGGATTTGCCTCTCTCTGGGTGAGCCCAAAAATGCATTCCTCCTGGTGTAAGTGGGGCTCAAGATGAAGACATGCTAAGAGAGTTCAGGTTTTTGAGCCTGGAGAAGAGAAGGCTCCAGGGAGATTTTATAGGACCTTCCAGCTGCTATAAAGGGACTTACAGGACCAGGACAGCTGGAGAGGGATGTTTTTTGCAAGGGCATGTGGAGATAGGACAAAGAGGAATGGCTTTGAACTGAAAGAGAGTGGGGTTAGATTAGATATTAGAAAGAGGTTCTTTTTTGTGAAGGCACTGAAGCAGGTTGTCCTGGCCTGGAAGTGTGCTAAGGCCAGGCTGGATAGAGCTCTGAGTGACCTGGTCTAGTGGGAAATGTCCCTGCCCATGGCAGGGAGGTTGTAATGAGGTGATCTTTAAGGTCCCTTCCAACACAAACTGATCTGGTTCTGTGATTAAGGATTTCAGGACATTGGTGGCAGGCCCAGAGTCTCCAGCAGAGGTCTGGGGGGCTCCCAGTTTGTCCTCACTGCAATGAGCTTATTGCAGTTTCCATAGGATGAGCTTTCTTCCCAGTGGCTTTACTGGGCCCTTTTCTTCTAGAGGGATTTCCAACCCATCTCTCACCATTCCAGGACATCTCTCCTGTTGAGAAGTCCAGCAGAGTAAACGTCATCCTTTTGCATGTTTCTGTCACAGGGGAACTCTCAGAGCATCACAAGCTGTTTTGGAGAAAACCATCTTCCCTTCCTCACAGGAGAGGAAAGTCTGAATGGAGAGGAATTTTTTTTGACATTTGTGTTTTCACATTATATAGGAAATAAAAATAAGCCCTCAGGTGTCCAGGCAAAGTCCTCTCTAGCTCCAATGCAGGGGGTAACTGAGGCTATGATTCTTGTTTTCTTCACCCACTCCTGTGCATATGCTGCTTTTCAGCACTGTCCAACCACTTCAATAATTAATGAAGACTGAACTCTTGCCTATTAACAAACTTGTTCTTCTTCCCCCACAAATTCAACCACCCTTGCAAAGTGCTTCACCTTCACAATAGGCTGTACCTTCCCTTTCCCTTGGCTCTTTGAAGATTTTGCTCTTTGTGCAGTGAAGTTCCCCAGTTCCAGGAACATGAGTGGCATTACCTAAATCATCCAGTGTTTATTTTAGTCTGACGGTGTTAATGAGGCTTAGCTATGTTATAGCATTTAAAATCTTTGTAGTATCTTAAACATATTGTATCTTAAAGTATCCCCTTCAGGTATGTAAGTATTATCCAAATCATATAAATGGAGAACTAAAAACAAATGTTTAGGGATTTGCCTGAGGCCATGCAATAAGTCAGTGTCAGAGCCAAGAGTCAAACCCACCTATTTGTGGTGAGTCAGCCCACGCTGGCATGGTTTGGTGTGTTCCTACCATGGAAATCAGCTTATTCATTGTGCATAGTACTCATTTCAATCATTTCATAAACTGGCTCTAGTAGTTGCCTTCCCTTTAATAGCAACTTTCCCAGAAATGCTTTTGTTTGCCTAACTCTGTATGCTTCCTGCACATCGACATAGAGAGCAGCATGTGGTATCCACAGCTTGCATAGTTGTTGGGGTTTCTTGTGTTTTGGGGCTTTTTTTCTTTAAAAAAAGCCAGAAATTAAGTAGAGGGGACTGTGTTTCTAAAGGGTTATGAAAATTTCCTCTGTCTGCCCTTGAAATTAAAAAGTATCTGGACAACCATTTACCTCGTGGGGTTTAGTAGTTCACGCTCCATAATTTTCCTTTCTCTACTTTTTATGAATTCACCAAGGTTGTTAGTGAAGGAAGTGTGCATGTGAAAGGTAGAAAAACATTGAGGGTGCAAATACATCTGAGAACATTTATGTGGGAGTCAGTAATCCAAAAAGTGATGAAATGGTAAAGTGACATGACCTGGCCTGAACATCTGAAACTTTGATGATGTTTGGCAGGGAATATGAGATCAATTAAAAGGTGCCTCTGGGAAGCTTTACCTTGCATGACCAGAACTTCTACACAACATCCCAGTGCACTCGGTGCTTTCACAGGGCTAATGCTCATGTGAATATGAATGGGTTGCTGGTTTAGTCATCCGCAGGAGTTTAGTCTGCTCTTGGTCCAGATGTGTTTCTGCAACACCTTTTGTTTCCTGAGAAGACCTTGTGGTAATGTGCAGTTCAGCCTGACCCTCTGCTGTTGTCTCAGTTCCCCTTTCACAGTATTTTGAGGTGTAAGTGGAGTGAAGGATCCTCTGTTCTTCACTTGCTTTCTCAAACTTCCCCATTTAAAACTGAAGTGCCTGGGGGTCACTGATTTGTGTTTAATAACTACACTAGCAGCTTTCTCTCCATCATTATGCTTGATTTCTATACTTTAGTGTATTTGAGTCTTAAGTCTTTTCCTTGACCGGTAGCCTGAGGATTATAGCATAGTACTCACAAAAAGGATAAAACTGACCTATCTTTTAAATTCCAGTTACAAAGGCACAGAAAAACATTACTGCATAGTACTGAGATATTTTACCTCTTCCTAAAATACAGTGTAATTACAATCAGTAGCATAAAAGGACCTAGAGGAAGCAGAAATGCAGTTAGATAATGAATTAATCTGTTTGCAAAAAAAATCCCCAAAGCTGATAACAATATACTCTGGTAGACAAAACAATTCTTGGGTGGGGAAAAAAAGAAATACAGAGACCTCTTCAGACAGCCTCTCTTTACAGTGAGCCGTAATCCATAGGGGGGAATAGAACTTATTTAAGAGGCTCTGAAGAACTGCACAGGGAGAAAGCAAAGCAATAGTGCCTCTGCATGTGATTTTAGAAACAGTCAAGCCAGACCTTTTTTCTGTACTTCTCATCACCTAAACTATTCACTGGTAAAATCAGAGCTGCTGGTAGGTGATACTGCAGTGATTGATCCTTTTGACCGCATACCTTAAGGAGAAAAGCATGTGGAAAGGTTTAGAGGTTAAAACTTTCAGGTTGAAAACATGCTTCCTCTCTGTTTCTGGCTTAAGAGAAGTGTGTGCTGGCAGTCAGCTGTTTTTCCACATGACTTTGGGTTTTGGTGATCATGTGAGTGCCTGACAGGCAGAGTCACCAACATATTTTTGATTTATTACTTTTCTGTTGCGAAACAATGTTTTGCAAAAATGGAGACCCCAATAAAAGGATCAGTTTCTATTTTACTTTCCATTCATTTGAAAAAATAAAAGCAAACATTAAAACACAGCTTAAAAAAGGTTTAGAATGGGAGTTCCTCTGCAAATGTTTTTTCTGACAGGAAAAGTATACACACAGGTAGTACCACGTTCTATTATTGTTTTAATCATTATTTTCATACAATTATTTTAGCAGCCATAATTTCAAACCTGGATTACTCAAGGAGAATACTCACAATAACAACTCACAGAGAAAAAAATTATAAGAACCGATTATAAGGATTAAGAAAGTTATCAATTGGGAGAATCTGAAAATTTTCCAATAGTGTTTTCCAAAATAGAAGTAATTAGAGAATATTTTATAAGAATCTAGAAGTATCTGAAAACTTGAATTCCTGAAGGTTTAAAAAATAATTCATCTTAGAGTCAAGGTGAAAAAAAAATATTAAATTAGAGCAGCTCATAGAAGTCTAAAGTCCCTGAAACCTAAGCCAAAATGTGCTTGAATGGTGAGACTGTTTCAAATATGAAATAATTTCTAAAAGAATTGGAGAAATTATACAATTGCAGCACTTGTCAGAAAGGGAGTCCACAGCCAGATTGAAGTATATTAAAGATGGTGAATGTACTATTCCTCATCTTTACACATTGACCTTGTTTCTGTGTTCAGAAACCATATAGAGAGTTGTTGAGTTGGTCAATAAACTAATCCAGCCATCAATAAAGCACACCTCCTTGTTTATTAATATGTGATTAAAAATGTATATGATAAAAAGATATTGACTGAGCAGAGTTTGGGTGACAAGAACAATTATAGCTTCAAGCCTAATCAGTACATGAGCTGTTTAACCCAGTGAAAGTCAATAGTCTATTTCTGAACAATTACACATTTTGTTTTAAATAAACTATTTGGATTTTGCTAGTGGTCGCATTTTCTCTTCATGATTTAGACATGAACACAGAAGCAGAAACAGCCACAAAATAAATCACCCAATATAATTCTACTTTATGGTGCTTGTATGATAAATTGGTAAATATGTAGCAAATAGGATTTGTTTTAATTAAAACTTGCTAGCCACAAATAAATTAAACTTGGAATAAGTATGTCTCTTTTTCAGTTTTATTACTAATTGCACTGGTCTTAATCATATTTCTACAATGTCCTAATTTATTTATTCTTAAATATTTCTGTTGTTGTTTCAAGTTAAAGTCATAATTTTGCTGCATCCAAAGTGTTCCATCTTGATTTCATTAAAGCATTTTCTTAAACCTAATAAGAAATTATAATCAAAAGCCATTTAATTTCTCCTTGAGTGATCTTCAGCTTTTACAAACTTTCCTCACAGCTCAGTGCATCCATCACTCCAGAGCAGGAAGAGAGAATATTCCATAAAGCAGGATGTCTGATAAAAAGTCAGCAGCAACACAGAAAAGTTTTAGCTGGGTGAATCCTTAAACACCAAAATATTCCAGCATAGTGGGCATTCAGCACAAACTGGTTGCTGGTGAATTCCTGAGCAAGAACACAGGGTCACTGGCTTGTCCCCAAAATGTTAACAATTAACCATGGGCCCAAAGCAAGCAGCATCAGATGACTGGGGTATCCACGAGCAGAACTTTTAGTGTTTCCAGCACTGGTTTGTTGTGCCAGCATTCAAGATCCAGTTAAATCAATGGTAGTCCCCAAAGTGTTTGCAAATTGTAAATCTTTTAAATGCCAGATCAGAAAGCTCCTTATCTATTCCATAAGGATCATGTTCGTCAAACAGTTATAGTGACTGGCACTTCCACAGATATTTTTCTAACCTGCTAATCATGTCATCTTTCTAATTCCTTTGCAGGAATAAAATTATAAAGACTTCAGAAACACAATCTTTTGCATTTAAGCTAACAAAATTCCCTAATTTATGCTTCTCAAATGTGTTTGGTTTAGGTGAATGTAAAGTTCACCTTGTTTTTGATTGCTGCTATAGGAAGTTGTTGTTTCCAAGGAAAGAATAAATAAACAAAAAGAGAAATGTGCCATTGTGCTCACATGGCCTCAAAAATTCTGGCTTCTAAGTAATTGGTCTTGATGCTATAAACCCTCTTTTCTGAGAACCTTGATATTAACATATCACTTCTGATCCAGCCATAAATAAAAACCAATTGTCTTTTCTCCTGATTGAACAAAGAGTCACTTACTCTTAAAAACCAGAGTAAGTCCTCCTGGAGGTCAGTTCCACTTCATTACGGTGAAGTTCCATTATTTTTCCTGGACATGTCTGATTCTGGTTCTGGCTCGTGAGGAGGTGGCAGACTGGTGTGGGCAGACCATTGGTACAATCCCAGCATTGCACCCACCTGTCAACAAGTAAAGCTTTCATGTTCTCACATCTTGTGAAAAAGCTCTCACAGAGTCAGCTTTGGTTGGTTTTGGATGGTGGTGTCTGCAGCTTGGGAGAAGCCAGAGGGTGCTTGTCCAGCCATTGAAGGATTCCTTTTTTTAAAAAATTCCTCTTTAAATAGATGGTACAGTCTAGTGCCTCAGGACTGGTGTGAGGTGCAGCAGCTGTGAGTAAAGGGATTGCCCCAAAAGACAAGTCAGGTCACCTGAGACAAGAATCTTGCCCTAAGTTGCTTTCAGGAGAAGTGAACTCTGTAGCTGCACAGTGGAGCTTAGGGAAGTTGGTCCCAGCAGCCTGATCACATCAGAGCTTACAGGGCATAACTACTCTGCAGGATGAGCAAAGTACAGCAGGAAAGGTCTGAATCTCTTTTATCTAGGGCACTGATACATCTGAGCAATTCGCAGTACATTCTAATCTGAAGAAAGAGTTGGGTTTGATATCCATCTGTTTCAAGATAAATGAAAGTTTCTCCATCAAGGATGAGATATAAATATGCACGGAAAAAAACTTATTCCTGAAGAGGGGATCCAGTGCACTTCAGATTAATAGGTGTAACTCTCCTACCACAATAACATACTGCCAAGCAGTAAAAAAAATATGTGGGAGGCAAATTTATTAGGCTAAAAATCTATTTTTCTGAGTTTAAATTTACCCATCTGCTTATCTTCAAACAGAGTTTGAATGCATCATTGCTGATTATAGGCTCTGTTCCAGTCCATTACTTGATTCAGTCATATGCTTAAAAATACTAGCTCAATTAAGATTGTTGGTACATTTATGACTCTAAATATGTGTACTGCTGTTCTTTATTGTTCCACTGAATAAAACAAGAATTTAATTAATTTTAGATTTTGTTTATTTTTAATGCTCTTCCTCATTTCTCAAATGAATACTCTAGCAATAACTGCATGATTCTCAGCATTGAGGAAAAACAAGCCTGCAAAGCAAATACCCAACATGTATTGATTTATTAGGAAAGTGAATTAAATAAGTGTATAGTTACTAAAATAAATAAATAAATAAATATTTTTCCGGTGCAGAGAACTTATGGAATCATTAAAATAGGATAGAGCTGAGGAGTTGTGTGATGGCTAAGAATGAATTCTGGTTTTACTCATCTCAGCATCCTTACTTATCAGTTTGTTTGATCTTCAGTACCAGCCCCCTATATGCAATTCTACACCCTTTAACTTCTTAGCTGTCATTGCCTTTTGTCTATGCAGAAGGTGGTAACTTACTGGGCTTCCTGCACACTGTTGTCCTCTATATTCTGTACAAAACAAAATATTAGTATGTCTGCTGCAGGGAATGCATGGAAGGTTTGCTTTCACAGGAGCTTTCCTTATATAGTGAGAGTTTAATTATGCCGAATTTTCACTTCTGGTTTTGTCAATACATTTTATGATGGATATTTAGTTTAAATGCTATTCCATTTTTTAAGGGAAAGCTAATCTGAAAACTTGTTGAGAGTCACAAATTATAGCTGCCTGCTCTCAAGCATTTACCACTTTTCTGACTTCTCTGCGAAGTGTCACAACTAAGCCTGCATATGCTCCTCATCCTCAGAAAGGTGACATAACCCTGTGGGGTGAAAAAAGAGAAAACCCACTCCACTAAAGTAGTTTAAACACTGCAGCTCTTCTCAGCAAGTTGAAGTTGGTGAGAGAGCAGTGCTCCTCTGCCTTTATGGAGGCGGGCTCTTGCCTGGGCAAAGGCTTCTCTTAACCTCTTTGCAAACCTTCCCCAGGAGTGAGCCCACACAGCAGGTCCAGAATGTCTTCCTCATCCTGAATTTACGTTCTCAGATAGCTCTGCCTTTCTTTTCCTATATATTGGTGATATGGGTGAGTGAGTGAGCGTGGAGCTCCTGAACATGTGTGACAAAGATGAACCAGCCACCACTAGTGGAAAAACCATCCTCATACCCAGAAATTTTTACTCCTCTCTCTAAACCCATGCTGGAAGTGTCCATGCAGTTATATCATCAGTGTATTTATGAAAAAACCCTTTTCCTTGGAACATGTGTCTATGAAATATTGCAATGACTGCTAAATTCACACTCAAAGGATTTATTGTGAGCACCCCTACTCTTGTCTGGGGGCCTTTCGCTTACCTAGAGATACAGTCAGATTACTGTATATCAAAGTAGGTACACATTTTTATATAATGATCTATTCATTCACAATGAGTTATAGCCACCTCAGGGGTGGGATGATACAGGATTATCATCACAAGACATGGTAAAGCTTTATTGACATGAATATCAGGTCTTTGACTTGGTCAGATACACTGAGAAAAGCTTTTTTTTTTCTGTTCTCTTGGTGAGAGGAATCTTGCTCTGCAAATTGGCTGACAATATATGTGTATCTTGTACGTTGTATATTGTTTTAAAAGTGATGGACTTGGAAGCATATGTTGCTTGTTAGGAAATCCAAGCATGGTACCTAATCTGAGCAGGAACAAGGCAGAGGCTCTTTTCTCCAGCAGGTCAGTTGTGCTATGCTTGGTTTTGAAATAAGCTCTCTCTTTTATGCACTGGGTACTTCACATATTTGAGGTCTCTAGAAAGCATTAAGCAATTTCTCTAACATTTCAATCAAGCCTGTGGTTTGTTAGAGAAGAGTGAGACTGAGATGCTAAAGGCAGTGCTGAAGAGGTCTTGGGCTCAGAGGAAATGACACTTTATTTGTTACAAGTTACCACTCAAAGTAATGATGACTGCTGATTCTATCAGGACTCCTGAAGCTGTCTTTGTACTCTGCTCTCACGCAGTCTCTGTGTTACTAAAAACAGGATGAGTCTTCTTTTTATACACCTGCATTTATTTATCCTACTTGTTGGAGTTACTGGAGGTACAATTTTACAATGCCACTGTGTTTACTGCTGGTAAATACCTGATGCTGAACTGCAGGCTCGTTCTGAATGAGAACCTGTTGTGAAACAAAGTAAGAGTAGCAAATTATTGTCTCACTTACTGTCTTGGATCGGTGAATGAATTTTAATCCACGACTAAGCAGACAATTAACTTGGCTGTTCCACTGAGTGCAGCGACTGCTTGACTCCAGGCCAAAGATCCTCCAGCTGATATCAGAACCATGTGCCTGGTGAGGGTACTTCCTATCTCTGACTAAAAGAATAGATTCTGAAGCTCTTCTATATTCTATCACAGAAAACAGAAATTCAAAAGTTTAAGAGTAGGTTTTTTCCCAGTTGTTGGTTTAAATCCAGTAGATGTAGGGCTGTTAGTATTAAATTCAACCCCCTGAAATACTTTGAAGATTTTAGTCCAGTTCCAAAAGAATAGGTCCCACTAAAAAAGGAGTTAAATATGTGCTTATACAGGAAAAAAAAAATCTAGAAAGTACTTGAATTCTCCTCTTTGATTGCCCTTTTGCTATTATGCTTAACTTTGTTAGGACAGAGGTGTTAGCTGTGCTATACCTAATCGACAGATGAGCTGAAATAAAGCCTGGAAGGTGTCAACCTGTCGAAAGTGCTCAACTCCCTAGAAAATAAAAAAAAACAAAACCAACCCTTTGCTAAAATAAGTGAGATGCTACTAATACCTCTAAACTTGCAGTGGGACTGGCTGAAATGGAAAATCAAGGCATGAAATTTGACAAGGAATGAAAAATAGAACAACCAAGGCAAAACCATTTTTTAATGGAAATCTTAAAGAACAGAAGTAAATTAAGTAAGGGGTAAACCTTTGGTAGCCATATTCTATTTAGCTCACACACCCACAAATTAAAAGACTATTACAGGCTCCATAAACATTTAAAACCAGTAGGAAACGGTAGGAAGTGAGAGAATGAAAGCTGATCACACTGCTCAGGACCAATTCCTTGTGCAGGCACTTTATCATTACACCATCACATACTAGGAGATGATGAGGAATTTTCCAGACAAAAAAAAAATGTTTTCCTCAAAATCCAAACTACATAAGAGAAAAAGCACCAAGAAGCAAAGGGAAAGAGCCTGTGCAGTAACCAAAAGAAAAGGCACTATGGCAAATACCTGACAGGAAGTGTCCCCAGGTACAGATGCTTTCACTAGTACAGACTCTCCCTTTAAGTCTCTTCTGAGTCAGTACTTTATTTCCATGATCTCTGGTACCCTGGGCTTGTTCCCTTCCCCCCACCCCATCCCATTTTTCACAAATAAAGCCTTTTTTTCATCTGCTCTTGTGCAATGAAATATGAACACAATCTGACACAATTTGGCAATGGGGTTTTTCTGCTTGATCTTCTCCACAAGCACCCCTTTGGCTTGCAGAGTAGGGCATGGATAAAGCTTTCTTCAGGAGTCCTTTCCAGTGTTAAATTTACCTACATGGGGCCATATCTGGGGCATATAAATCATAATCACATTCTTTTCCTGTTCCATTCCCCACCACACTAATGCATCTGTGTGCTTCTATTTTACAGCTTGAAACTGGAGGGATGATATAATCCTATCCTTTTTAATAAATCTCTATTCCAAACAAACGAGATTAAAGTACAAAATGCCTGCTAATTCTGGGTATCCAATTAGAGATATTACCCACTTGATTTTTCAACCTGTTTGGCATTCTGCATCTCTTGGCCTTGTCCATGCAAAGTGCCATGGATTCTATCTGAGGTAATGAGTAATTCACTTCAGCCAACTAGACTCCATAATTTCAAGATGGGCCCTCGTCTTATGAAAATCTCAATTAATTATTGTCTCTTGAGGCAACTTTCCCCACACTGTAAAATCTTTGAGGTGGAAGGGGAACGGAAGTAAACTCAGCAGGTAAAATTCAGCTACTGCTTTGCCACAAAGCCCTGCTTTCCCTCCTTGTAATTCTCTACCTTGTACATGAGCTGTACCCAGCTCTGTGACAAATTAAACAGAAATCCAGTGAATAAAATCTATGAAGTACTGGCCTGTTCCCAGAGGAAGGGTACCTTGCATGGGTTTTTTTCTGCTTCAGGAAATTTGTGGAATATAATCTGTGTTGCCATGTATCCTGATGAATGGAAGCTGAATAGAGGTGCTCGGGGTGGCTAGTGTTGAATATATAACACATTTTCCTAGTTCAGTGGTCACAAAACCACACACAAATTAAAATATGTTTTGGCTCATCTCAGAAACACTTCTCTTGGGGGTCAGTTATTTTCAGCATTAGAAAGCAGACTCTATTCCAAATAAAAAGCATTAATTATGTAGCTAAACTGCATCAGCTAAAAACAGTGGAAAAAACTTCCACATTTTGACTTTCAGAATTTCTACCATGTTTCAAATGAAACTCAACCCAGCTAGTCTGGACATCCTTGCTCTTAGCTGACAACATTAGTTGGTTTTTCCAGCCTTGCCCTCCTATCTCCCCTCCAGGCTCCTCAGCAGAACGGTTTCTCTCTGCTCTCCCTGTACAACCTCTGGGTCTCTTTACCTAATCAGTCCCAGGCTCCTGCCTCCAAACACCAATCCCAGCTTTTCTTTCTGCCTGGCTTGGCTGCTTCTACTGCCTGCTCTGTCACAGGCTGGATGGCTTTTTCCTCCATGTTGTATGCATGCAGGGACCTTTCTTCTTGACACAGCCTTCAAATCACTTGGACCTCAGGAGAGGCAGGATTCCTACCTCTCAGATTCTGCGCCAAAGCTCAGACTCACTGGGGAAACTTGGAGGTGGGGATTAAAGTGGAAAGCTAGCCTCACCGCTGTATCCTTAAGCTTCTGTTTGCAGAGAGGGCCAACATTTAGCAATGACTTTTTCCTGCTAGAATAAAAAAAATCATTACTGGTCATCTGTTCATGACACAATTTCTAATCTTTATAAGTTAGACACATTGGGATAAATTTTCAGACAGAGAGGGAGAGGCATATTTTAAATTTAAAAGGTCACATTTTGAGGCTGTGCTTCAAAGCCTGAGGGCAGCAGAGCATTTCAAAGGAAAAAAGTTTCCATTTTAGTATGAGCAAAACTGTTTATTTTTCCATAACCTTGTTCTTGGAAATGGACAAATTGTTTTGGCAGGTATTTTCAAAATAATCTGCCCAGTACAGACAGTCAGCATATCAGTTTTCAGCCTAAGTGATGATGTTTTTTCTAAAGCTACATGCAACAGAAAATGTGGTCTCTGCTGAGAAATATTTGCCAACCCCAATACGGGGAACAGCAGCACATCTACCTTAGAATATATATTATCACAGATTACATCCTCTGAGGATTTCTGGGGGTTTTTTTTTCAAACACCGATTGCCTCATAGAAAGGCAATAGGGTCAGTGACTCTTAATTACCTATTTTAGATGCATAGAAATTAAAATAAGAGGAAAGGGGGGTGAATAGGGATAGAATTTAAAAAGTTCTGATCTGCTCCTTATTCCCCCATTCATGCACACATTGATGCCACCTCTGAGGCGTGTTATTTGTACAATGGTCCTCTGGTCTGGAGTATTTCAGGTGTTCTTTACACTGCACAGACACACGTCAGAGATAACATCCCTTGTGTAATTACTGTGATTTAACTCTCGGGGATCAAAAGTTTTGGGGGACTGTAAGAGAGGGCACAGTGGGTGCAGGAGATATCTTCAAATAATAGTTTAATTCAGGTAGGAGCAAGTAGCCTCCACGTTCACCTTGTATTATGAGTATATCAGCATGGCATAAAAAACCTAAAATTTGAATATTTCAGTAGCATCTGATGAAACTCAGGGGCAAGGTCATGTGGAAGAGAGAGGTATGAAGGGAAAGCTGTGGTAGGGCTCCAGCAAGGCAGAGCAGGTTGTTGGTGTGACCCACTGGGTGATGGCCACTGCGTTTGCTGTTGCTCCAAGTTCTCTGGCAGGAGTGAACCTCAGCAAAGGCACCAGCCAGAGGTGCTGGAGGCCAGAGGTGGACAAGCTGCATAAAAGTTCATGCCACAGTCTGGCTCACTTGGGAGAGTAAGAAACACAGAAACACAGTCAAGTGTTAACAGTAGGGGATGAGAATGCCCCATGCAGAACAAAAACCTCTGCTAAAAACCATCCCACCAGCAACAACAAACTCCTCAGCTTAAACTGTGGCTCTCTTTAGAAAGAAAGAAAATTAAAAAAAAAAAGAAAGAATTGCCAAATCAAACTTCTGACTCCTTTTTTCTTATCAAAACACCACAGCATACAACTTAACAGCCTGAAGTAAATCAAATGTGGGACCAGCTGGAACTGGCCAGCTCTTGACCTGCCATTGATATCAGGTGTGCACCGCACTTCTCTTGCAGATTAATTTGTGGTCTCAAGTAACTCAGAGCCCCTAAAACTTTCAGTGCGGTTGTTAGGACAAGGCTGAAGGTTTTCTTTGGAAAGTGTCACCACTAAAAAAGTTGGAGCTCTTCCAAGTAGACTGACTTATTCCATTGCTGATGTCAGATGACATTGTTCCCTCTATATCTCTTATTTTTACACTCACACACAATGCGACTATGGGACAAAATTCAGACTTACTGCCAAAGCCTGCAGGTGTGCATCTGAGTGACTGGCAGTCCCTTTGCATGCAGAGCTTCCTGTTGTGGGGATTTGGAAATGTTCATAGAAAAGCATCCCTAAAGAAACCTTTCAGCTAGGAAAAAAAATGGGAGAAAACCTGAGAAAGTTGCGCAGAGTGCACAGAATCGAGAGCAGCTCACAGGCGGCGGCTCCGAGGAGAGGGTGCCCGTGTGTGTGATCAATACAATCTATTGCGAAAGAGAGTCTCCGTGTTTCTGTGGGGGAAAGAGACTTGTAAAGGTCTTTAATTATTACCTGCAGAGAAGTTAAAGTATAACTCGGCAGTAACGTACTCCAATGCCAGTTTTGGGGGGTGGGAGCCACATCAGGCATCCAGCCTGCATGAAGGGTGTATGTGAATGGAAAAAACAAAATTAATTTTAAAACTATATTTAATTTAACCACGAAGGGAAAAAATAAGACAAACAAAGCTCTGGCAAGGCAACAACAGTGAGGAAAGGAGTTCGTCTTTCAGGCTGCTGACCTCTCTTTGTGTATGGTGTGGGGGAGCTGCCGAACAGGCAGCATCCACGCGTGTTCACCCCTCACTGCTGTTCCTAGCTCACCTCCCTTGGAGCCCCAATCCTCCGCCTTTCTGCCACGGCATTTTCCTCGCACACGCTGCTCAGGGGCTCCGGTCACGGCGCCCCGCCCGCTGCGACCGCCTCCCCCTTCCCAGT
>JAHLSL010000010.1:10139032-10153817 GCA_025920805.1 Petroica traversi
AAGGGACCCCCGCCCTTCCTCCTTACTCAGACACCCACTTATTGTAAGGGCTCAGAGCCAAGCTGCCACGACAACTGCTGCCCGGGGGCGTCCCCGCTGAGCAGCGGCCGCGGCTCCGTGGGCACGGCTGACCCTGGGACGGCCGGAGGGGAGGCTCGGGCCTGACCCGAAACGGGGGAGCTCCCCCTCCCCTCCCTTTCCTACCCCTTCCCGGCTCTTTGTTCCTTGCCCCTTTGTTCTTCCTCTCGAAGTTTCCAGGGGGACTGCTGGTGCGGAGCAAAGTTGTCGAAAGCTGAGGAATTACAATAAGTGGGTGTCTGAGTAAGGAGGAAGGGCGGGGGTCCCTTCCCAGGGCTGAGATCTATTCCCCAAATCCCGCCGCGGTGTCCACTTGCACAAGGGATCGGTGCGGGGTGATGGAACCCGGCCGTGCTCACAGTGATGCTGAGGCAGACAAGGCTCCTGTGGCCACAGCGCCAGGGGACCAGGCACTCCTTTTGCCATTTAAACATGGTCTGGGGAACAGGGGTCCTTTCCGCCCTTTCTGGTGGGAAGGGGAAGAAAATAATAATAATTGGTGAACATGTCATAATGAGATAAGGCGGTTGGTGACAGAGATGAAGGTTTCCTCCATGCTAGATTTTAGGGCACACATATTGGTTTGGGATGCACAACCACAGAAGGGCTTTGTCTCTATCTCTTTTCTTTTTGCTCTTTTTTTGTGCTTGCTTGATAGGGCTATGGTAAAGTGTTGTCAGGAGTTAAACAATTTGGGGCTTAATTTCAAAATAAATGGAATATCTTCCTAGAGCAATATCACAGCTTAAAAGGCAGGTTTAGTGTGGTTAATGGGGAGATCGCAGTGTGGTTCGGTAGTGACAACAATACCAAAACTTCCTTGGAAAAGAAAAGCATCTTTATTTGATACAATATGGAGTGGTCTTCTCCTCTCTTTGCTAATCATTATTAAATGTTAGAGAACTACAAGCTTATTTTGAATCTTTGCACTAAGAAATCCCACATAACATCTCAAATTTCTGTTATCACAGAATTCTTACCTCTCCTCCTGAGAGGAAAAAATGGGAAAACACTTTATTTGGGTGAGTTAGGTATTAGGAAAGCTGATGTGAGAAAGGAAGTTTTGATATGGTGCACTGGAGTGGGTCACAGCAGGTTACAGGCAGAGCCAGGTCAGAGTCCTGAATTCCAGCACACCTCCCTAACAGTGCTGCAATGCTCCTACCTTTATAATGGGTACCAGGATAAATGTAGCACTTCAGTGTTTGCTGAAAACCTGCATGACTGTAATTCCTGTTTTCACATACGTAGACATCCTTTAAAATTATTTAACAAAATATTATATTTGCAGTAATTTTTATTACATAAAAATGACACAAATGTTTATTATGATGTGCTAAATTTCCAGAATTTGTATACCTTTTTTCTGGTATTCAACAGAGTTGAGAAACAAAGTGAGATAAAATTGGGGTAGACTAAATAAATGTTATAGAATGGGATTTTTAAAATATGAATACACTAATAGGGATCAGACCACCCTTCTGGCATTTTTCCAGTGAAATGGGGTTTAATTTGAGGTGATGTGGGGCCTGTTCTGGCTTTGTTTTTTCTCATGTCGAGGGGCTACAATCCCAGTGACAAATCTGTTGTGACTGTAAAACTCAGCTTTAGCTATTTCAAACACAGGAGATGTCCATGAAAGCTTTGACCTTTATTATTTAGGACCGTGGTTCAGAGTTGAATGTAACAATTGGTCAGTACCAAATGAGAGAAAGATACAGACATTGCATCAGGTACTTTGTTGATAGCTCAATTTTCTAGCTGTATCTCCACACACAAGTCTACTGGCTTATTGTTTAAATCCAGAGGACAGCAAGCACTGCTTATTGTTCTGTTTATACCCCAGTGCTCATAATGTGGTGTTGCAATATCCAGGTAAAAATGTTCAATGCCATTTAGAACAAGGAATCTGCCTTAAGCAATGCTGTAATCAGTAATAGCCAACGTTACTGAGAGCAACAGCTTCTGCAAATGCCTTACTGCCACAAGTTAACCCAAGTACAGCTGTAGTTGTGCTCAAAACTAAATAAAAGCAGACGGATGAGAAGGAGAATGAAAACTTAATTGGAAAAATGGATTTTAGAGAATGCTGTGTGTGGTCAACAAAGGCTGCTTCTGTCTCAGTAATGATGATGATTAGAGGGACAAGCAATGTTAAGTGGGTGCTTGTTCAAATACAGGGTTTCTGCAGCATGAGAAAAATTATTTTTTGTTTCAAAAGCATTCACTAAAGAAAGGGTGGCTTCATTTTTTCATGTTGATTAGTCTTTTCTTTTTACCTGTGTTTTTTGCTGGTATAGGCAGATTTCCTTTCAGCAGATGAGAAATGCATATACTTATTTTAAAATCAAAACAGACAACCCCCTACTATTTCTCTTGGAAGTTCCACCATCAAATACAAGTTAGTCAACATTACACAGGATTTCAGAAGGCAAATCTGAACATATAGTTGGGATTTTGTCATCTTGGTTTTTGGAGCAGGGGACAAAACTCCTGTTTTGTAGCAGTTTGTTAAACTACCGCATTGTTTAAATGAGATGTCAGGTGAGACCTTCTACCTCTGCATTTTTATCATCTTTGTCTGTCAATAAATACTTGCAGAAAATGAGGAGAAAATACCCACTGATTTTGGTTTTTCTTCCTTGCATTTGTTACTATATCTAGAGCAATTCCAAACACTATCAGTGCAGAGGAATATGGCATAAAATCAGAATAAGGAAGATGTTAAAAATGAACACTCTCTGCTTTGTAATAGATACCTCTAGGCATAGGTGTGAATGAATACTGATTCATTTATACAGTTCTTAAATGGAAAAGCCTCAAGTTTACAACAAAGGTAAACAGTATGTCGGGCTGCATTTAGCAGCTAACTTTAGGAAAAGGGAGAGAATGGTCTCCTTGACATCCCTTCAGAGAATTACATGTTGCTAGAAAGGAGAGCACATAACTAGGAGAATTATGGTCAGAATGGAGCGTTAGAACCTTTAGTATTGTATTTATATTCTTCTATTTGTTTATCTCAGCCTTAACAAATTTTTTTTCCCGTAAATGCCCAAGTCTGATTTTGTCAGTATATACCTAACAAAATTAAAAGAGCCTACAGCATAATGCAAATCTCAGGCTTTCAAATGTTACAATGTTTCAAATGTTATAATAAGTCTTATGTGCTTATTATACGTGCAAAATTACCACTTACCATAGTAAATAGTAGTACACTTTGGCGAAGATTCAGTTGCTGAATAAATAGCATTTAGATTTTCTCTTTTTTCTTACCGTTATGTCATGTACGGAGAGAGCTGGAGCTCATTTCATCAATTAGGATATTGACCGAACATTTGAAAAATACCTGGAGATAATGGCATGTTTCCATCTAAGTATTTCAACTTTTCAAAATTTGTCATTCGTAATAAATAGAGTAGTAATAATAAACTTAGACACTACTTCCCCATGTTTATATTCTGTCACAAAAGAGTTCTTATTCAAAGCACAAAAATAAGTATTTGTCTGTATTTTCTTAGTGACTCATGACCCTCAAGTACAGCACTGGCATAACACAGGCAATCCCTTTCCCTTTTAAATATTTCAAAATATTTGCAACAATTGCATATTATTGCTCATGTGTAGGATTTTGAAAATACATCAGTAATGTGTAAGTGGCCCTGGCTCTAAATACGAGGGAGAAAAGATGATAAATCTCTATCAGTTCGTTCAAAGTAACTGATTAAGATAAAGGCTCTGGTCTGTTTTCATTGCAGTTAACACCGAAACTCTCGTGACTTTGAATAGCTTCCTCTCATTGTCTGGATTGTGGAAACACTCAGAAATCCCAGCCAGCATTTTGGTTTTCTTGTGAAGAAATACACAGAACTGACATCACCTTCTTTGCTGAAGGCCTTAATTTCTTCAAATATTTTTACTTAATATTTTAATATTTTTCATCATGAAGTAGGAAGTTTGCTTTCCTCCCTCTCCTCTGAAATAGTTATCAAGTCCATGAGTGGCATCTTTGGTGTTTTGTGTTTAACTATTTCAAACCTTCATTCAAATATAGCATAACAATATTTTTTTTTCATTCATATCAAATAAAAATCCTTTCATTGATGCCAGTCTTGGGAAGCTGCCAATGAACTGTTGCGGCTAAGTTTAACATCCGTTTATGAAGGCTGTTAAAATGGGTGAAGAATTTGCACGTTTTCTTCCAGCTGGAAAAATGTTCAAATAGAACTGAGCTAGGTAATGCCATGCACATGCTTTTCACTCAATGCTTTCTGAACAGATTTAAGCACTTTTTAATATCCTTTTTTTACCTTATTCTTTCATATTTTTGTAGTCACACAAGAAGAGCATGATACTTAAAATAGGCTTGCAATTTATAATTTAAAACAATTCTTTAAATGAGGAATTAAAATAGCCCAGATCTCTGAACTACAAATAAGAACATATTTTTTTCTCTTTCTGCCTTAATTTTTTTCTGAATAATTTTCTTCCCTTCTGCCTCCATATTCATCTTGTCTAGTTGAAAAATGTTGGAAGTAGAATGCATTTTAGTGGGATACAGGGTAATGATCCCTTCATGCTCAAAAGACACTTGGAGTCTTTCATAACAGATCTTTGTAGAAAGTATTAAATACCTCCAGGCTGATTGAATCTTTTACATACGTAAAAAAAAAATATTGTAATCCAGTGATGGTTTCCACTGACACCTGGATATCCAAAGATTTTTGCTGCACACATACGTGAACTGCTGCTGACTTCGGCTACTGCTGGTGTAGGTGGTGTATGCAGATGCAAAAAGTAAATGGAATTTGCGCTGCTAAATTCAGTGATATCAACTACTCAAACACTGAGTAGAGAAATTGTACTTTTTTTTTCTTCTTTTTCTCAATCTGTAATAACATCTAGCCAGTGGACTAAGTGTGATAGATAAATATAGATATCTATGACAAATAGAGATGTGTGTGCATCTATCTATCTATCATCTATCTATCTATATGTATATATATCACATTACAGTCAAGAAAAATTTTACTCAGGGGGACATACTTGCTTTAAAGGAAGTGCCACATAAAAGAGAAATTTTATCCATCCAGTGTTATCTGTCTTGGTAAAATAAACAAATTACTGAAAGTGTAGCATCCAACCTTCCTTAAGTATAACTGCAGATCACCTGTAGTAGACCCATGTAAGTGAGAGTGACTATAATGGCTGGATTATATCTCAATTCATATACTGATTGCCTGGCAAATAAATTTTCATCAATATTTCAAAATAAAAATTCTTTAAGAGAGAAAACAAACAATAAATTCAACCACAGAATGCCAGGGACTGAAGTTTTTTTTGATTGATTGTTTGGTGGCATTCATAGGAAAATATTCCAAGTGGGGAACAATAGCTGAGGTACTGTGATGGGACTGGAACAGATCCTTCCTAACTGAACTAACAGAAGGTGCAGAAAAAATAATTTGTCATTGGAGTGTTAGGATCTTTCAAATCACATTGAAGCTAATCTTATCTCTGAGGCTGGCATCACATCCATTGAAATAATTGAGATTCATGTTCCACAGTCTGGGACTTCTGCAATCATTACTAATTTTTGAGTGGCTTATTTTGAGATTAATAGTTTCAAATGGTTGGGATGAAAAGACATGATAAACCTGTGATTGATTGTAACACTTGATGTTTAACAGGTGAACTTGTTCTGTTCATCCAAGGGGCACTAAAGACATAATCCTGACTTTTATATAAGGGAACTGAGGCACAGAGAGAGAGAAATGACTCTCAGAAGCTCAAGTTCCCAAAGATATGTTGGTGATCAATTTAGGAATACAGAGTAGGTTGCATACCCCTGCTACACACACGTTGCAGCCTCATAAAGTGCATTCATTTCATGGTGCCTTCACAAACTCCTAAAACCTTGTTTCAACGATTTCCTCTAGAGCTTTGCGACACACTTTCATTTAGTGGCAACCCTTCATTCATCAAATGTCTATAAAGCTTGTACTTTGTGGTCACCTGTAGGAGGATTGGAAGGCCTGTTAATCTTTCCAGTACACAAAGAACTTCTTGAATGTTAATTCCTGTTTTTCTAAGTGCAAGAGTAGAATTACATGAAATCAGATGGAATAATTCTTGCATAGGATTTCACGGACTGAGGGGCATGGGGAGGAAAACTAGCATCCCATTTTGCACATGCTCACAGCAGCATAAAATCTGAGGCAGAAAACCAAAGCTCTAGTGGAAAATAGTAGAGGGCCATTTATAGTGGACTTGTGCCCGAAGAATTGTCCTGAGAAGTGCAGCTGCTGCTGGAGTAGAAGAAATTGCTTCTGGATCTTAACTCTGAGAGGTCTTGGTAACTTAGACAGAAATGTGATATCCCATCTGCAGAGGTAGAAATGTAAAGCAACAGTCTTGTAACAACTGGACATTACTACACCAATCTCTCAAAAATCATTACTCATAAAAAGAATTAAAAAGAAAAAAATGGTTAATGCAAAACCGTGTTTCCTGCCCTATATCTAGCTGTACTAAGGATAAGAATATGTTTTCATATTAACTGCCATTAAAGTGATTGCCTGTTGATTGTGGCCACCCTTTTCCTTTTTCTGTAGTCTTAACTGAGCACTCACATCCCAAGGGCTCTGAGCAGGGACTGAGACTTAGCTGTGTGTGCAAGCCTGATAGGCAGAATGCTGAGGTCTTGGGGAAGGCTCTATAAGGACTTGGATGGGGTGTTTGTGAGCTAGTGCCTCTACTTCTCAGCAGAAATCGAGTTGCAAAACTAGTTTCTAAACTAGGGAACTTGTTCCATGGCAATTAAATGTACCACAGTATCCAGTAGCACAGTGCAAAAATTTGTTCTAAGTAAAATCACCCTTGGTGAAGTAAGGGAGTAGAAGGAAATAATGGGTACAACTAAACTCTGCGTACTGTGTACAAAAAACAGTGTTAGTTAAGAAAAAAATTGTTTGATATCGGTCAGTAATGTGAGTTTCCCTGATTTTTTTTTTTTTAACTCTCCTAACTAAAATGGGAGCTGGCTGCAGCGTGAGGGAATTTCAGGAACAACTTAAGGGATGATGTTTTATGTACACCTTGTAGAGGGCTGGTGGATGCAGTAACATACTCAGTTCAAGGCTGAAAATTTTCTGCCAAATAAGAGGCAGGCTTGGCCATCTCCTGAGAGAGGGTAAACGGGGACGCAAAGAGATCTTTGCAAGGGAAGCAGTTCCCCAATGTTACCTCCCCTGTGCCCTCCCTTGCAGAATCCCATTCAGAGGAAGAGCTCCAGCTTGGCAGCCTGGTTTGTAAGTCCTGCCACACCTGGCTGGATACCAGGTCCCTCCTCCTGTGACTGCTTTTTGCTGTGCACAAAGGCAGTGCCAGATGGCTACGGCTGTCCTCTTTTCTTCTCTCCTTTTGGCTGGAGATGCCATCTGACCAGAGGGGTAACATGGGGAAGGCTGATCACTTCCATGACCTGCTTGGGCTATGATTGCATAGCCCAAAATCTCTGCAGTGGGTCTCTGGCTTTTGGTGAAAATGCTTGATACTCTATCATCCAACTACAGTGTAGATTAAATGACATTCACTATTTTGAGGCATCTTTTATTTTCTACTTTGCTATCCACAAGTATATTTATACAGATTTTGTGACTATGCTTTATGAATCTTCTGAATCTTCTAAGACCAAAATTATGCTTTCTTTATTAAAGTCATTAAAAACTACAATCCCAAAACCTATTGGATCGTGTATTTTTATAGAAATTGATAAATTGGTATGTATTGTCTTAGACATAACAAAGTTCCTAAAGCTTTTCCAACTTGATGTTTGTAAGCTGTTAACAATCCATGATTCAGTAATGCAGTGGTAATAGCATAGCTAAAAAGGAAATAACTTGCCTCCTTGGCAGAATTATCATTACCCTGCATGTAGGAAAAGCCTTCATCGCTGGCTGCCTTTGCCGCAATCACTGGTGTACTTTTTTTTCCCCAGGATATCCCCTTGTTTGCCACTCTCCTTCCGCAATCATTTTTGTAGTGCTTTTGGATGCAGGAACCTTTTCCGGTTAAATGTTTTGTGCAGCACCTAACAAATTGACCATCCCACCCCACATAATGCTACCATGCAGATTTACGCTAGCAGAACACATATCTGCTAGCGTAAATCTGTTTTTTGTAGCCACTGCTCAGTACTGACACTTGGTTGGGTCTGACAGCAGCAGGTCTCTTGCTCTGGCTTTAGTGGCAAGAGAAGGACCTACTATTTTGGGAGTTATTTCTGCCAAAAGCTGTAATCCTGCTAACATCAGAAGAAGAGGAGAACACGCAGCTCTTGGCAGTAGCAGGCCCCACTAATTTCTGCACTGCCCAGAAATTAACTTCAAGAGTCTCAAAATTGTCATTAAAATTCAATTGTTTCTCTTCACATTTAGATATCCGCCCATGGAGAAACACCCATTGTGTAACTTCTTCCCCTCTCCCTGGAGGATGGGAAGGTTGCAGCCCTAATGGTGGCTGAAAAGACAGAGGCAAGAAAATTATCTTACCTTGCTGCCCTAAAGTTAAGCAGTAATCCACATGGCACCAACACTGAAATACCTAATAATTTGGACGCAGAATTTAATTGTCAAAGTTTTCACATTGGTTCTGCTTCTGTCTTGGTTTTATAAATATCCATGACTTAATTTTTTACTTTCTTGGTTTTTTCCTGTATAATATGACCAAAATACAATGGAAAAATGGACCTTCTCAATTTTTTAAATTCAAAATTGAAGATTGGATTCTCCTCTAGTATAAACAGGTATGACTCTACTGGGCTTTCACTGGCTGCCTGTTTTCTAGTCTGTGGCTCTGACCAGGTAATTACCAAATAGGACTTCACCATACCATACCATTCATATATAGTGATGGAATTCAGGGCTCTGACTGAGATTAGGCAGTTAAATGTAAGTAAATGCCTTGGTCTGTGGAACGAGATCTTTTCACTTTTCTCATAATTTTCCATCACAAACAACTGGATTAAAACTGGCATTCTCTCCTTCCCATCGGCATATTGGCCATCTGCTGAGGCCTGCTGGTGTAAGAGGAAGAAAGAGTTGAGTATCACATTTCACTTAGGGGTCTAGAAATGAGCATCTTTAATGCACACCAAATGAGCTAAATTACAGGGGAGTGTTTCCAGCAGGCATTCCAGGGCTGTGAATACAGCCTGGGAACCCATGGGCCAGCAAGCTTTGTCACCCTGGCTGATGCTTACAGAGGCCTCCCTAGAGGCTTCTGTACACCATTTTCTACCTGTATCTGTCCCATCTTTGCAAGCACAGCTTTTTGCATGTGCCTGGGGATGTACTGACGCGTTCTGAAAAGTCAGAAGACTGACAGAACTTTTAAAGCTGGATAATGTCAACATGCTTCAAGCAGGGTCTAGATGGAATGGAGTTCCTTCTATCCAAAATTATTTAAGACCTAATATTATCCTATCCATTATTTATCTTAACATGCCAGGTGAGGCCGTGCAACCTCAGAGAAGATAATTCATACAAACAGTGTTAGGGTTCCATAATGGATTGTCTTGGGTGCTTTCTTCTCTACTGCAGTAGTATCAGTTCCTCTGTCATATAAAACAGAGCATTTGGAGAATTCAAGTTCAGAGCTGAAGGGTTTTGTGTTTGCTCTTCTTCCAGTCTGTAAGTTTTTCTATGCACAGGCTGCTTCCACTCTCCTTCTGAAGCTCTACCATCAGCATTTAAGGTTATTCAGGCAAGAGAAGGGAAGCAGCAGAGAGCATGACTGTAGCCTCCTGTGAAAACATTGAATTATGTGGGGTAATCCTGGATTTCTGGCTTCCAGGACTCCTTTGGCACTTACACATTAAGAATAAAATGCATTAATGGGCTTTTGAGAATTCCTGAGATATGACCTTAATCATAGACAGAGCCTATCTGCCATTAAACACGATACCTTCTTGATAGCCACCTCCCACAACCTTTGGCATTGAGGTCTGTTTGGAAAGGCAAGTAGCATTCTGGAAATCTGGAAGTGAGTCCCTGCACCCCCAGGAATCGGGCCCAGCACATTCTGTTTTGCACCTGCACTTTCTCCAGTGTGCTGCCTGTCCCTTGCACACCCAGCATGGCTGCTGAAGTGCAGGCTGTAAATCGCTTGTTGGTTTAATATTTGTGCACCGTGTCAAAGGGGAAAGGGCTTAAATTCTGTTTGCATTTTAAATAAATGTCTTGGCAGTTACACAATCCACAGTGTTTATGTTTTATGGAATGCACCATTTGTGACTGTTGTTTCAAGAAGTGAAGATATTTAACATGGCCAAGCAGGTTCTACAGTGGGTCCGGCCTGCACTGGCTGTCAAGGGCATTTGGAGAGGTGCCACTTAGCACTGCACAGTTTGCCTGCCATGGATTGGCATATAATAACTTGGTGATGGCAGTTTGGCAACTTTTATCTGTATCAAGCAAGCCAAACCCTGATCCCTTTACTCAGAGCTAGTTCAAATTCCTCTGATACTAGACTCAACACTTGTAAGAAGCCAGATGGTAGAAACTAAGAGGTGAGTTTATTCTGAGCAGACTTGGATCTCACATTAGCTGAGGGCCCCACCCTGAATCCTGATCTCTGATAAATTAACTTTTTAATGTTTCATTACTGCTAGAGTACAAGCCAAATGTCTACACAGATATTTATGTTCCAACAGACAAATGCAAGCTCATTTTTTTCTTCTGATTTATAAGTATGTTATGTTTTACAGACATGAGTAACTCATGTGGGATCTTTCCCACAGAGTAAAACCAATGTAAATTCACATGACTCAGGGATTTGTTTCAATGCTCATATATAAGCTCTCATTAGAAATGATTATGCTTGAAGATCAAAAGAAAGTACACTCACTTGTATTAATGTTTAATGCATAATTCACATTGTTAGAACAAAAAAACAAAACAGTCGGTGGTTGTTACAACAAATATCAAACATTGGCACTACTAACCAGCTCCCAGAGAGGATCCTTCAGTGCCTGGCATTGGCTGTGCGCTCAGATTTCCTCTTGCGTGTGCTGTGCCATCCTCTTGGAGATTTAAAGACACCTTCCTCTCTGGATGAGTAATGCTCCTGTAATGACAGGAGTGGGGGAGAGCCAGGATACCCCACCACTGCAGGTGGATCCAGCGCTCAGAGACCTCTCAGCAGAAGCAAAGTGCAAAACAACCCAATTCCATTTATTTGTTCAAGGGGGACTTCAGATCAGGGATGCTCCAATAAAACTCTCATTGTCTACAATCTGAGTTTAATATTAGGTTTAATATTTGAGCCTTAATATCAAGCCTCATGGTCAGAATCATCCAGAACCAAAGAATTTAAGTACTTGATTTGTTTACGTTTTTCCATGCTTACCTTCTTCAGTCAATATTTAGTTACCAGAATTATTCTTACTTAAATAAGCAGATTTGGTGTGAGGGAGTTGTAGGTGAAATCCATTCCCTAGATCCTTAACCAAGACAAGCACAGGAGGGCAAAGCCATGCCTGTAATCACAAAATGAGAATCCCGTGGGCATCACTGCCTGTTACACAGAGTAGCTGGGGCTACTTCATCTGTCTAGGGGAAAACCCAGGTTACCCCCTGTAATGTGTGACACATGGCAATCTTCAACACAAAGTAGAACTTGGATTTTTTCATCTTCTTAACTTTCAATGGCTTTCCCCATGTCAAATGTTTAAAGGGTCAGCAATTAGTATGATTTGGCTTTTACATTTATGCTTCTTTCAAAAAATTGGCTGGTTTATTACCTGAGCTTACATAATCTCTACCTCATCCAGTTTTTGTTTGTTTTCCCCTCCACCCCACCCCAAACCAGCACACAATCTTAAATTTAAAGTTTAGGACGCTTCATTCACACCAGAGAGTCACCTCTCTTCCATGGGTGTCTGTGGCATGGAATGACACTGAATGACATTTGACAAACTCTGTGCTTGGCACAAGGTCACAAAACATCTTGTATGTTCTCATTATCATTTCAGTCACTTTCCTGTATGCCAGTGATGCAATACACCTGGCACAGAGCAGAGTAGCTGCCCAAGTTTCAGGTAGGTTCTCCCTGATTCAGAGCTCTGCAAGCAAACTATAAATTATCTCTCTACTCTTAAGGTGCCTCCTGAAGGCCCTGCTGTTCTGCAAACCCTTCTGTGAGAGCCTGTGAGGCTCCTCATTCACTAACTAATATTGCTGAGTCAGACTGGGTGCTATTGCTGTGAATGGAATGCAGTCAAATGGATCATAGGTGTCTCAGAGGGCAGAGCAGAGCTTTGGGGTTTGTTTTCCCTTTGTTTGGAACAACCTGCTCAAAATATTTATGATTGAGAAGCCGATATTTCTTCCAGTAAAGAACCTTTTGTACTCTTTAGGGCAGTTGAGAAGGTATTTAGAGTATATACTGGTTAAATTGTTTATTTTTAGTGGAGTGCACATGGCATTGCTATCTTGAAACTAATCATAAATACATTTCTGTTGTGGGGCTTTAGTTGAGGAAGAAAAACCTGTAATGAATTAAATATGCTTCATGAGGAAAGAAGTAGGTCAAATGTTGGGTTAAATTAATCTCATGTTATACAAAATTACTAAATTCTGTTGTTTTCATCTGTGGGACTCTGGACTTTTCTACACACCAAACTATTTCAAGACACTTATTAGGTACACTGTAGTAATTACATTTGACTAAACCCATGTGTAGACAACTCTTACACCAGTGTAAAAATTCAGTTTCTTGAATTACCTTAATCCACTTTGAAAGTGGATTAAGTGAAACCAGGAAACAACTTGGTCATTCCAGAATGAATAAACTATCTGAACACAGTTCTGCTTTACATTCACATCCGGCCTTATTCCAGCATAATTTTCCTGGGCTCAGAGGCTCTTAGGATGTATCTACATAGCAAATGAATGTGTGATTACAGGCACACCAACCCTTCCTTTACTCTCACTGGCATGAGTAACAGCAGTAATGAAAGATGGTAGCACAGGCTCCAGTACAGTCTATTAACTGGAGCATATACATGCAGTTGGTTGTGAACAGCCTCTACTGAAATCCACCTCACCACAGCCTCACTTGAGACATAACTCACGTCCCTTGAACCGACACAGGGGCTGGGAATGCCTCTCTGCATTCATGGTATGTACACACACCAAAAACTGTATGTGTGATAGGAGTGCACAGCAGAGCTAAATGGGAACCAGGTGAATTTAACTTCAGAGGTTAATCATGCTGGAGGAGAAGCAGGGCTTTTAATATACACACTTATGACAACCAAATAAAGCGTCAGCTGCATGACTGCAGAGGCCAAATTAAATGTGCTGTGGACAAGCACAACTCAGATGATTTCACTAGGGCTGGATTTGGCTGCACAGTTGAGATCTTGCTTATTTGGCTGATACTTGTTTTGTTACCTATCTGCTCATTTATTTTAATGAAATTAATGCATTTTAATGTTCCTTTAAGTGCATTCCAAAAATAGCAATTTGATTAACTCATTTGCTTTTGAAAGTGTAACAATCACAATGAAAAATCTCTGTCAGCTGAGGTATGGGTGTCATTCCAAGTAGCATCTTGGATAGTTATGCCCTACCCTTCATCCTTTCAAACAAATTCCCCACATCAATCAAAAGAGCCTCACTTAAAAATGAATGGTGAAATACAGACAACAATCAAGCTGCAAACGCTGCTTTTCAAGACTATAAAAATAGGTATCAGTGTTGTACTTTGCTGAGACAGTTAAGACAGGTAAGAATGTAGCCTAAAAGCAGTTCAAAATTACTCTGTAACAGAAACACGTAGGAGACTCGTCTTTCTAGCCAAGCCAGAAAGCATCCTGAGTAGCTTGGGTTTTAAAAAGAAAAAAAACCCAACCCAGTGCTTTCAATTTCAGGTTTCTCAAAATGATGCTTGGACTGTACGATATTCCAAGAATGATTTCTTTCTTCCCCAACTCTTTTTCCAGCTGCAGTAGGTGATCTCACCATTCAAAATAAGCTGCTGCTGAGGGCACTGAGCCCAGCAGCAGAAAAGGTGTACACCAACTTCTCCCTGACTTTATCACCTTATAAAAACTGGAATTGCAAAACCTGATTAGTAACAGTATTAAGCAAAGGCAATTTTCCCTTTTATTGTATTTAAATGAGGAAAATGAAAGTATTAATGCTAATATTAAGGCTGAACAGAGGCAGTTGCAAAAAATAATTTAGTTTCAGCCCTGCTACATGCATCCCTTCACGAACTCCACTGCGCTAGTTACCTGTACACTGGCAATGTTGTAACTTGTTATTATAATAGGTGGTGTGAAAAGCAACACAGAAGAGAGAAACTTGTCTCAGGGCCCTGCTGGGACGCTCTGCGGTCACAGAGTAGGTGGTGTGGTGCTTGCAGCACTTTGGGATGCAATGAGTGGGTAACAACCGGTTTTTAGATGAAGAGGCACCTAAACTCAGCTGCCATGGGTAGTTTAAGCGAGGCCTAGTTTAGGGAATACTTTTGCAGGCAAGTTAAGTCTCGTGAAAATGTCCTCGGAATTTAGCGGGGGAGTTCATGGAGATGTGCAGGATCTGGCTCTGGGAAGCGCAGGAACCCGGGGCAGCGGATGCGGCGGCTGCTGCCATGGCCAGGCACGGCGCTGCCAGCCCACTCGGCGGGCACAGCGGCCCCG
>JAHLSL010000010.1:10158817-10217653 GCA_025920805.1 Petroica traversi
CCCGGCGCCAGGAGGGGCGAAGGAAAGTGTGCAAAGTCCACGCACTGCCCGCTCCTGCTGGCGCTTGGCCCTCAGCGCTGGCCGTGGGGAGCAGGGGGGTTTGGGCAGGCGGCTGCCGGTGGGGTCTGAGTTGTGACCTGGCGGTGAGGATTTTTTTTCCCTTACAATTAAATTTTTTTTAAAATTTTTTTAAAATTTTATTTTCCCTTGGTCATTAATGGCATGAAGGCATGACTGGTCTGGAGGTACATTTTGAAGTGCTGCAGGGGTTGCACTCGAGTACTGGTTCTAGTTAATACGTTTTTTGTGATCCCAGGGAACAGAGGACTGCATTTAAGAGATGACTAAATAATGGGGGAGGCAAGTAAAAATTAGTAGAATATAGAGGAGACGAAAATGAAGGTGAATGGTAGTGTGGGAAGGCAGGCAGCAGCTTGTGTTTCTCTCCTGTAATTCTCCCCCTCCCCTATACTGTACCCCCATCCCACTCCACCCCCACCCCTTTTTCAGACTATTAAGGAGATTCTAATAGTAAACATAACACAACAGAAAAACAGATCCCCCCCACCCGGCTTCAACCTATTGCTGTCTGTGACTGGGAGGAAAATCTGAGTGCCCTTTGTATAAGCCCACCAAAGTTTAGACATTTTTTAGCTACCCTGTTTAAAATACAACGTATAAAATTTGCTTGATACATTTCATTGTTACTTCCCTGTTTTATTTCAGAGGACAAAATGTTCTGGTGTAGCATGCCTACCCTCACTTTCAGGAAGGGAGTAGTTTACAATATAACCTACATTAGATTATACATGATGCGTGCATTGCATTTCCACTGAAAATAGCCAAAGTCTTAGAATGATGAAGCGACTCGTGGTTATGATCTTTCTTGTCTTGGGAGCATCAAGGTAGCTGTGGTTCAGCGTGCTGGGGAGGGGGGCTCCGTGGTGTGAGGTGTTTCATGTCTGCACAGGAATCTGTCAGGTCTCCTTTTAGAGGACTTTTAAAAATATGCCATGGGCAGGAGAAGGTAAACATGACATTCAGCGTGCTCATTATCAAAATAAGGAAAACAAATCGACTGCATTAACTGTCTGTGGGGTATCACAGTTATTCCACAGCATTTTGTCAGAAATTAAAAGGTTACCACTAGACTAGTATATCCGTATCTCCAGCCTGGCACCACTTATTACTGCAATGGTGTTTCAATATTAAGTGATCTTAGAGATATTTCGTCTTTCATTTTGAATCCCGAATTTGAATCGGCATTAGGATGTCAGGGCTGTGAGATAAGGGATAACAAACTAAGTAGACAGCTGAAGGGCTCCTGGTGAAGGTGTTGCTGAGAAGGGTATCTTGGGCGGTTCGCAGTAACCTTGTTTACAGGGACATTACAATTGCAACCTGAATTTCAGCGAGAGGCTGCCTGGACTAATGCCTGCGTGTCTGAGACCCATCACGAGTGTCTTTTGCTCTCTAAACCTTTCCTCTGCCTTCCCTGCATAATGGTAAAAAGTTTTCTGGAAGGTTAGGGTGATTTTCTGATATGAAAATTACGATGTTTTCCTAAGAGGAACACTGCTCTTTGAACTCGTGTACATTAGCAACAAAGTATTCATGAGATTTGATTTTTTTTTTTGGTCCTCTGATGTGTCAGGATCAGTAGTTGCACCAGTCTTTAACTTCACGTATATGGCTTTGATTTATTATATTTTAGGCCCGGCAGTTTCGAACGTATTTTGCAGGACGTGAAGTCGGTTCAAGTCAGAATGTGAAAAAGAGACATATAGTAACAAGGAACAGTTTTGTAGTGATCTGCTAATTTTTTGTTTTCTTTTCCTAAAGCTGTTCCAGGAAAATCACGTGAATTTAGTGAGTGGGTGCTAATTGCCAGCAGCCACACTGATGAAGAAAAATGCCGTTGAAATACTTTGGAATAATAAATAGGATATGTAATGGTCATCCACAAGATAAACATTTTACACGGTGTTTTTATGGCTCTAAATCAGCTGCATTGTAAACCAAGCTCACTACTCTATTAAGTCATCAGAGTTTTCAATTATTTAAGATTTTCAGTCAGGCCATCTAATACAGTCTTCACCATCTCCATCAGAAAATTATGCATAAGGTTGTAATTCCTTGTTGTTACTCTGTGAGGGCTTTGTTGTGGATGGGGGTTTAATTTTGACTTACCAGGACAAATATTACAAAGCATGCATGCAGGAAAAAAATGATATGAAAATAGCCCCAGTCCTACAAAATGGGGATAGTTACGGCACTGAAATGTACCTAATACAATTTGAGATCCACTCACTAAGAAACCTTGACAGTATCTGCCTTGCAGGTACCGTGCATTTGGAAATACTATATCTCCATTTAAATGCAGATCTTCAGTTTTCTCCAGGGGGCAGTTGGTGAATCTTTCGATTGAACCACCGGTACTAGAAAAACTAACTGAGGATTTACCCACGAACAAGAGACCCTTTCAAGTCTGCTTTTTTGAAATAATGATTATAAAATTTCCTAATATTGCAATTTTATATTGATTTTGAATGCCTTTTCAGAAGTCACAGGGAAGGAGTAGTAACTTTTACTCAAGGTAGGCCAGTGTCTGCACGTTTGTTTAGCAGTCCTAACAGAGATAACTGCTACAAATAACTTCTTTGTTTTTACATGGGTGTTGTGTTTGCATGTGAGTTTTGTCAAATGGACAGAGCAGTCTTGCTTTGATTTTGACCTAGATTCCTCCTGATTATTCCAATACAGCTAGTACCTGCTTATTTCCCACTGTGAAAATAGGAGAACAACTGTTGATGCTATCTAGCTGGGGCTGCATAGGCAGTAGGCATGCATGTCCAGTCTTCTCCCCTCCTCCTCCTTGCTTTCCTTAGTAATGGATAAAATAGCACTGGGGGCCAAAGAGGGTGCGAGCCCGTATTTCCTCTCCTGTGCATTTTCAGTCTTTGAGGGTTTGATTCAAATAAAATGGGGTGAGGGGATGGAAGAGTACAATGAGTGAATTTATTTCCGTGTCTCTATTTGGTAAGCAAATTTTGCACATTTACAGGGATGAACAGGGCCATGAAACAAGTCACATATCCACCTTATTCCTATCATATTTGCTGGAAACTCAGTGTCAGCAGGTGCCCATTCTCCTTAGAGGGTCTTGTCCCATCCAGTCCAGTTTTCTATATTGTTTAGTTTGTAGTGTAACCTAAGGATGGAATTAAATGCTCAGGACACAGGGAATGGCAGCTCCCTGTTAGGGGTGCAGGCAGCACAAACTACATGAAGCAGGGCAGACTGTTCTTTTCTGTGCTGGGGGGTGGTCCACACACTCATTCTATGTGTTCCTGGCTGCTCTGTCTTCCCAAGGGTGCTGCCCAGGGATGCTGCCGTTGTCTCTGTGCCAGAGCCATAAGACTGTGGAAATACCATCCATATTATGCTTACCTGTTGATGGTATATAACCCACCGGCCTCAATGCTCCAGGGAAAACATGCACTTCAGCTTCTGCGTGGAGTTCAGGCAGATCTGCAAAGTCCTATCTTACCTGCACCAGCTTTAATGGCAGAGCTCCCATTCAGCTTAATTGATATTCCTATAAACATCTGCAGGTTTCTGTTTCTAGTGGAGGCTACAGCTGGGTGGACTTCTTAAAGGGATGTTTTGCATATTGAGGTTGAAAGGGAAGTCGAGCCTGGAACATTAACTTATCATCTGTGTCATTCTCTTGACATCATTTGGATTACTACAAGCATATATGACAAGGAGATTAGGTGCAAGATCTTCACACACACATCCTTTTCTTAGCATGTTGATCAGTGGAGATGTTAATTCTCTGAAAACCTTGTTCTAAATCAAGTCTAGGCAAGCACAAACCTGTGCATGCATATACAAGTGGAGCAAGGCCCATTCTCTATAATATATTTTTTCCCCTTTAATATCTAGACAAGATCTCTTATTATAACTTGAGCATTAGGGGAAAGAAAATGGAACTTTTCTCCAACAGCTTTTCTGTTGGGGAATCTAGTGGCAGTTGCTTTGAAGCATGTGTAATTGATTATCATACATTTATTTTAAAAAGGAGACATAACAAGGAATCTAACATGATGTTTTGGAATATATCTTCTCCCCACAATGTTCTTGAGGGAAATGTAAGGTTGCAGGCATCATTTCATGCCCTGTATGTTTTTGAACATAAATCAAAGAAATTGTTGGAGAGTTATAGATGTTCATAGCAACTGTAGCTATAATAAACACATGCAGTATATATTTTCCAAGCTATTTTGTATGGGTGAAAAGCTGAAGCTGGCGTTTTGTAGGAACAATTCAACTTAATCACTGAAAATTTATTTCCTAGTTAGGGTGGTTTACCAGTGTAGCGTGAAGTTGTACACCTTCGTTTAAGTTCATCTGGTTATGAAGGCTCAGTTAAAATTGGAAAAGAATTTAAATTCGATCTAGATACATTGAATGAATTATTCCCAACGTCAAATTTATTGTGATGCCTCCATGGTGATATTTACATCTATATTATCACCTATATTGGTTTCAACATGTACTGGATATTTTAGAGAGCAAATAAAAGATAAGAACAATGTGAGAACCCAAACAATTTTAATTGTACCCATAGCACAAAATACGAGCATATTTAATACAAATCTAATGGTACAGAGAATCTTGTCTGTTTGAGGAGTGCAGAGCTTCTAATGGGAACAGCAAGTAGCTTAGGCATACACAGTTCCTGATCATTGTATTAGTTTTGGTTTAAAGTCTTGATGGATGAAAAAGAAAAAGCAACTTTTTTTGAGGATTTTCAATGAGAAGAACATAGTCACTCATTTTGTGATGATGCAGAAGGTGTTTCATATGTTGATTAGGATACACGTGCATTAAGAAGTTAAAAAGAAAATCCAGTAGTCACAGTTGCTATGTATATGGATAGACTGAGGAAAGGACACGTTTGGGTTCTGTGCAGGAATCAGGCAGGTCTAGATGAGCAGAGTTTCAGACTTAATATTTAAGCAAAGTCCGAAGTGTCTGAATAAAAAGGGTAGGATATGTTTCTTGGAGTCTCTGTGTACTATTGGATTCTGAGATTGATAATTAAAACTGATATTGCTTATTGAAAATTTTGAGACTGGCTGAAAGGTAGGACTTTTTTTAAAGTGTCACTGTGCTTCTGCTGGGCTTCTGTTTCATAGCGGTTAACTTCAATTGTTCCTCTTTAATTACAAGAGCCAGAAATCTCTTTTTAAATGAGAAAGCATGTCTCTTATTTGACTGCTGGAAACAAAGTTTTAAAATATTAAACAAATGTTTGTGTAAAAACTGATAATTTGCTCTGGTTTGGTCATTTGTAGTATTAGCTGTGTCTTCTGATGATATGTTTGAATTTTAAGGCCATCATGAATTAAAAAAACTTTCTAAATTGTTACAAGTGACAAACATCAGGAAAACAGGGCATGGCCCATCTTGGACACCCGTACTAGTTTAGACTTCAGAAGTGCAGGCAGTGGGGTTTGCTTCCAAGGGCCACCCTTTCCACTGGGGATAGGAGGGATGGAGGCCTAGAGCTTCTGACACCATGTAAGCTCAGGGTCAGGCTCCCCTTCATTTCTCTCCTTGCTCCCCATCCTCTTTGAACATATTTTTGTGGTCCTGTCTTAATAGCCAGGCTGCTTTACCCTGCCCTCTGAAGGTTGGAAAACAAGCTTTGAATTGTTCCTATTCTCCTTCCTGGATGCAATGCCGTGAAAACAAATTTCAATGAGAAAATCAGAAAGGAGAGAAAAGAGAAGTCAGAGTGCTGCAGACTGAGGTGTATATGGGAAGACTGGGAGGAGAAAGATTTTACAATTCCCGTTTGTCCCATGTTCAGGATCTGTGTATACTTTTACAAAAGGAGATAGCTGAAGGAGATGTGTCTCTGGATCTGTATGGACCCAACTGTGGCAAGGGGGCACGGTTATATGGGAGAGGTGAGGAGGAGTGGAGTCAAACCTGGAGTGCATGTCCTCCCGCCTTGACAGCTGCCAGTGGGTCTATGTGGGGTAGGACTGCTGGATATGGTCATGTTACTGCTCATGCTGCATTCAGAATTCTCGGCTTTTCTGTGCTGACAGTTGGCTGACAGAGGAGGAAACTTCATTCACTGAAATTCCTGCTTCCACTGGGATTTTTTTTTAAACTTCTCTTAAATTAGTGCCTTGAGTTTTACCCGGCAAAAAGAACTTGTTTTATCCTGAATTTCCAATAGAAAAAAACGCCTCTTCTGCCATACTGGAGGGACCAGGTGGACAAGTGCTGTGAATTATGGGCAGTGTGGGCAGCAGGTAGGGCGCTGGAGCACAGAGAGCAGGCGGTTCAAGGTCACTTATGCCTCTTCATATGGCACATCTGGGAGCAGGATGCACAGTTGAGAGCTTTAGTCCTTTACTTTTCTCCAGCATGCAATCCCTTTCTCACTGCTTGTGCAACAGAGGGTCAGAAGCTGTGCTTTTGCAACATGCATTAAATGTGGCGGTGTCAGTTTGGACACAGAGAGGTGAGGTCACGTGTTGGAGGTGACGCAGGTGGACAGTGAGCCCTGCCTCGTAGTCAGGATTTTGAGTTGCTGCCTTGCAGTGTCTCTTGAGGGAGAAGAGCAAGATTAAACCTGCTGAGGCCACCACACACTTCCATTTCTCTGGTGTGACGCAGTCCAGGGGTGGACAGGATCCTTCTCCCAGATGAGAGAGGCCAATTTGCATGGAAGCTCATGTTGAATCAATATGGCTACCATGCTATAAATGATGCCTTCCTTTTACAAAAATTATCTTTGATGTTTCACTGACCAGATTTTGCTTGTTCTTACTTCTTTTTATTTGAAGGGAGGTGAAGACATGAACTATGAGTGTCTCAGAAAATTGGGCTACGAGCCCTTACACTTGTTAGTGCTTGTGAATGAGTATGTACACACGTGTGCAACGTGCGTACATGGACTTGGATGTTGTGTACGCACAGGATCTCAATTATTTTGCCGTTTGAATCACAGTGCATGTTGTCTTGATGTACTGTCAGTTTTGGTTTCTGCCCTTTGGAATAAAGTTCAAAATATTAAAGAAATAACACGCAATATACTAGCTGCTGGAATAGTCAGAGTGCCTGAGGAGAAAAAAGGGTGACAATTAATCTGTTTTACAAATGCCCAGGAAAAAACCCTCAACTCCTCCTAACCAAACGCTGCAATGGTGCACTTTAAAAGGGATTCTTCTAAATTTTGTTTCTGAGGTTTTCTGGCTGTCCTGGAGAGACAAGTAGGTCCTGTTTGGGAAGCCGCATGCAAGCTCTTCAGTCATGCTCTGACTGAATGCCAGGGGAATGTGTGGTCCCAGTTGCTCTTTGGAGCATCACCCTGGGCTAAATGGTGAAACAACTACATCTGAATAATTTATTGATAATTCTTTAACATCAAATGTGAGGATGTGTTTGGAGTACTGCTTCCCAGTTAAGTGTTGAAATAGTGCTAGCAGATGTATTCTTTTTAAATGTTACTTTTCTGGTCTTACTAGTTTGCTTAGACAGCAGCAAGAGCTGCAGAAGCTGCAGGTTCTGCCCAAACCCTAGTTTGGTTCTGGAGGGCTGAGGCAGAATCTGAGGGGGCACTAACAGATATTTGGAGTCCCACTGAAGCTTTGGTCAGAATACCAAACTTTGCAGACTTTGGGATGTTGTGCTCCACTGTTTTTGTCCAACAGAGACCAGGCTAGACCTGGCCCTAGATAAAATACTAAATGGAAGAGCGAGTCCTCTCCCACTCCCCAAATATTTTGATTTGTACTCTGTATCAAAAAAAAAAGAAAAAAAAAGAAAAAAAAAAGAAAAAAAAGCACTGAACAGTGCGTGACTGATGCAGGGCAGGCTCAGGATTAATTTAGGATAAATAGGATGCCTGTTGCACTTAATTTAGCAATTCTAAGACAGAAAATGCTTTTGAGTGCAGCTAACAGCTTCTCATCTGCAAATGCCCCAATGAAGACAAAGCAAAAGATACTGTGCGAATTCTGCAGTTCACAGTCCTGACACAGTCAGAACCTCCTATTACAGTGGGGGAGACTTCTGCTTGTATCGCGGCTGCCTGGGATGCAGGATTTCAGCTTGGCATTAATAAAAATAATACAGTAAATATACCATTTCAGAAGTCCTGCAGGACATGCAGCAAACGCCGGTGGTTTGAACTGGGTGAAGTTGTCAAAGGTTGCTTTGCTCTCCAGAGCCTGGCAGTAGCTCCACTGAAATGTGATGCCATTGGTTTTCAGCAAAGGTTTCTTTCTGCAGGGCTGCAAACAGAGATCAGCTGCTACTGTGTATACACAACTAGGGAGCAAATCAAGCAGCACATTTAAGCAGCCTTTTTAACCCTGAGACTTTCCAAGATTTCTTCTTCACGCAGGAAGTTTCCTTTATATTGTCAGCTGTAGCACTTAGCTCATGTAATGAGATCAGAGCTAGGATCACTGCTGCACAGTAGAAAGACTTCCTTAAGACATTTGTCCTTGAAACTGCACCAAACTCTTGGAAGAACCCAGAACCTGTAAGTATGTATGATATAGGCAACAAAAGCACGGTGCAAAGCTGCAATCAACCATTATGCGATATCAGATTAGCAGGGCAGGAGGGATTTCTTTTTTCGGATGTTATGTTACATTCATTTTCAATTTGTTCTAAGGAAACAAATCAATTCGGGCTTCTGATACAGTGACTTTGCAGTAGATGAGCTAGTAGTAATATGTTTGATTTAACTATTTGTTGCTGTCATGTAGATTGTAGGACAATGTTGTAGCCATGAAAGTGTAAGGAACTTTTCTTATGTTTTTAGGCATTTTTAAAGGATTTGGGGGTCCATCTTGCAAGTAAGTTTCTGCTTTGCTCTTTGATTTTGGCAACCCCACCCTACGCCAAACTATAAATAACAAGGCAAACGGCATTAGTCCGTATTGTTCTTAGGCGACAATAAAATATATTTGTTTGCGGGCTTAATTTAGTCGTTAACAATCTTGCTCTGTTTGGGGTGTTTTTTGTCTTAATTGGATTCTACTCAAGGCTGTCTATTTTGTGTTTTACTATCTTGTCTGTGTCTGTTTAAGTTACTTTGCCGGGACTGCAGTCTGGTTAAACCTGTATTTAAGCACTATTTATATTCTGAGCACATTTCTGGTGAAATAAGTGTTTGGGATTTTTATTTTTTTTAAAGCCTTGAACAGTATAGTTGTATTAGCAGTGAGCGCCAGAGGAGGCAGAACATGGATGAATGTCAGACATAGACCTCATAACCCAGGTCTTCCCTGCACTAAGTCTGACCGAAACGTGTCCACTTTTGTGACTGCCACTAATAAATGCCTTAAGCTCCCTTTCAATAAATTTTTCATATACAGCGATACTTCTGTTTATCAGATGAATTTCTGCCAGGTTAGCCTGATTGATAGCTGGATTGTGGTTTCTTAAGAGCTTTCTCCATGAAACCCCACTGAAGAGCTGCATTCCATTTAACCAGTGAATGTAAAAACTGGTAACCATGGATTCAGCCACCACTAACTGTCGAGAGCAATGACTTGTTGTAAACAATACAAATGAGCCAGGATACCAGAAGCAACCAGACATGAAATTATTTTAATAGAAATTACGGTAAAGGTCATGTGATACTGTATTGGCTTGAATTCAGTGTTAAAGGGAAAGTATTTTGGTTTTTCAGGTTTGATTTAAATGCACATCTCCACTGGCTTCACGTCCGTGTAAGACCTCCAGAAGGGCAAATGAAACAGTTCTTTGGAAAAGACTCTGCTTAATTGCACATTGTGACTTAGGCCCTGATCCTGAAAGTATAGGAATAGCTACAGTATGTGAATAATCAATGGGATTATACCATAATAAAAATAAAATATGTTTGTAGGATTCAGACCTTTTAATATAAGTTAATAAGAAAATAATGTATTCTAAGGAAATAATAACCTTTCACTAAAGGTAAATAATGGAAATGCAGGTTTTACTGGTGGTGTGTGGTTCGACTGGAGATTTTTGTTTGCATGTTTCAATAACATGAAAAGCTATTTATCCCTTTGTTTTTAAACATTATGGCTTTAATTTGTCATCCACAGTGGCTCAAATCCTTTTCCTAATTTATAGCCTCTCTTTTGGAAAATTGGTAAACCATGGTGTCAGCTATTATAATATAGCATGATGATAGGCTCATGCAGATTGCATGAGCAGTCGTGTGTCTTGTCTCAGGAATTTCCATCCCTACAAAATCTTTGCTGACTCCCAGCTGTCACATGGCTGTCACTCACAAATTCTAACCATAACCAAATCCTCCTTGCCCGGGCATGCGCTCACCAAACCTCTCTATGTACCCGTAGAAACAGGCACCAATGTCCCTGCTGAAGCACTTTCTCTGCATAAATGGATCTCTCCCCCAAGCCTGCTGCATTCCGATAATGTTTTTCCCGTAATTTTTTTCCTGGGTGCTCTTTCCTTGATGTGCCTGTCCTTTGTAAGGAGGAACCTGTAACAGGAATAGTAGTCAGTAAGAAATGCAAGCAAAATTAACTTGGTGTGTTATTTAATGTAACATTTCAAATCGGTGTGAATTTAAATTCACGACTTTCATGCCCCCCTAAACTTCTTCAAGAAAATTAACCCTTACTGTTCTGTAGACAGCATACTGTCGCCTTGCAGTGTATTGACTTACTGTTTTGAGTGTTTATATTTTGTGATATTTTTATAATTTGGAAAACTTAGATTGTAAGTGTCCTAGGCGAGAACTTTGGTTATTTTTATTTTTCTAGGTTATTTTTTTATTTCATACGAGTCACATACATCTGTGTTATTTTACCAATAATTTTGGTTTATATATTTTTCAACCAGTATTTTGAACAATTCTCATCAGTCTCTTACAGTCTCAGCCAAACATGGGTTGCCACTAAAATGCATAGATAGATACAGGACAAATTCTGCTCTCCCTGGTCTTCTGAGCTGCCTTGCCAGACCAAGGGGACAATTGCTTGTGTGATTTGGGAAGGTGAGATTTATTTTATACATAGATTAACAGCAGGCAAAAATAGGCTGACTTCTGTTGAAAATAAATACTTTTGAGAATTAAAGGGAATGAATTTAAACAGGAATATTTGGGGGGAAAAATGTCAAATTGCAAAATATTTTCTGTTGTTTGACTTTGTCAGTGTTAAGAGTGTATTGGCATCCTCCTGTATATCAGACGTGTAAGTATATTAACATTTTGCCAAAAGGAAGGAGGCGGCTGGACAGGAAAGATACCACCTTGACTTTGCGTCTTTATCCTGGAAAGAATCCAGAATCGAAAGTAAAATGCAGGTGAAAGCACAGTGAGACTCCAGACCAATATCCAAGTAAATCAGAGAAACCACACTGGCCTCCTTACCATGAGCGGATTGCAAAGCATTAGTAATTCCTTCACCCCTTGAAAACCAGGTGGGGGCTTTATCAATCATGGTGAAGACTGGCAGAAGGAAACCACATTTCAGTCTGGAGGGGATAATGCAGTGTTCAGGAAGGAAGGAGTGCACCATGACTCCATGGACTTCAGTGGCATGGGAGAAGGGGCAATTTTCCTTTGCTTAAAGTATCTTTGGCATCTGTATGATCTGTGACATACATGCTTATTCTACTCTCCTGTATGTTGCATTTAATACTGATTTCGTAATGCATAATTTGCAGGAGGTAGTGAGTGAGCTGACAGAACTCTTGTCCCATCTGCAGATAGGAAGAACTGGGAAGCAGGTCCCTTAGTTTCTCTCATGGTTTATAAAGTTCAGATGCTGCTTGATGGGCAGCTGCAGGAGAATTTTCATTTGAAGCAGAGCTCTGGGAAGATTCAAATCCCCAAAACGGAGACCTCAGTGTTTTTACCATAGAGGAATCTCAGTGACTGCAGTCAGTTAAATCTTGCAGTGCATACCTGGGATCTGGCAGAAATATTTACCATTAAAATAATTAGTAATAATTATTGATATTGGTCTTGTAATAACAGTAATATAGAATAGTAATATTAAGTTGTATTTTATTGTTGTAATTCTGTTATTCTTTTATGCCAAGATCACTTTTGGCAGTAGGATCATTTGTATATGAAAATATCGTATTTGCAGTCCTTTCATCTAAATTCAAGGTGGGTAAGTACAGGCACCTTTAAAAAAATAAAAAATGTGTTTGTGATATGGAGATACAAGGTGTAGGGAATATAGGGTAAACTTATCCACATCCACTTACCCTTTACTTCATGGCTGAGACAGTCAACAGCACTGCAGGTAAGTGAAAAATCAGTAACTTTTGCCTGGTGGATTCCTGGCTATTAGAAACTGGACTGAAACTACTTAATTCCATGGAGCATGGCAAAATAGTTGGTCACTGAATAACAGAATATTGTTCTTTGAATTATTAACTCTTTGTTTTATAAATTTCTGCTCCTTTCTAGTTTTACCTCTTAGCTGGCATGGGTAAGTGAAGTGTTTTTTTGGGGACTTCTGTAGTCATTTTGTCTTTTGAACATTTCCAAATGTACTTCTTCCCACGAGCTGTTGAAGTCCCGTGATTTATGGGTTATAATGTTCTCCAGGTCAGCATAACTGTCACAGGGTCTAAAGGCAGGACTGTGATCTGTATCAGCTGCATTAACTTTCCATGACTAGAACGTGTCTTTGATTATTCTGCATTATTCCTTTGTACTAAATAAGGTCGTTCTCTGTGTAGTTTAGTTTTAACAGAACCAGACTGTCACTGACCATCAGCTTTTGCATGCATAGACTCTCTCCTTCCTGGCAAGGCTTTAGGCCCAGATCCACAAAAGGATTAGATGCCTTAAGTGGGACTTAAGTGGGATTTAGGCATTGAAAGCCCAAACTGAGATCCTCAATATCCCCACTGAACTGCCACCTAACCTTAGAAGTTGCCTAACCTGTGTGAGTGCCTACGTTTTCAATATCCAGCTTTCCCAGGTGGCCAAAGATCTGCTTTGGATGTTCTCAAGCACTTCCATCCTGACAAGGTTGAGCATTTCTGCTCCCATCTTTCCCCTCACATCCCAACGGACTTCAGAAAGTGCAAACTCTTCTTGCAAAATGGTGGATTTTCTGTGTGTGATGTCTCTCACTTTCTCCAGCTGTGTCCTTGAAGAAAAGGACCCTCCAGTAGGTTTCTTTCAGAAGTAGCCTGGGAACCATGAAAAAGCTATCAAAACTAAAAAATCTGAGTATCATTGCTTACAGATGAGTGTGGCCTTGGCCTTCTCCTGCTGGCAGCACTGGATTGTTCTTGCTTGCTGATGGCTGCTCCTGAGGCAGATGGCACAGGAGGCACAGGAGTGACTAGCAGGGCTGAGGGCTCCATGGCACAGGCACAGCCCCTCAAAGCTGGGTACTGGGATGTAAAATTAGCATTGCTCCCAGAGGTTCTCTTGGAGAATCCAGGCCCCCGCGTTTCATAACAGCAGTATTTGGAGGAAGAGCTCTTTTCTGCAAGAAGTCACTCAGGATTTCACCTGACTGTGATACATGGTGGATGTTTTGTTTTTTGAAAGCCAGGCTTGTTGGGGTGTTCCATGTGCACACCCAGAAATAATAACACTTTTTTTAGGGCTTTAGTCTCAAACATTTCTGGAGCTGTGGCAGGATTGATAGCTGTCTCACTCTCAGAGGCCAAAGCAAATGTCTTGTTAGTAGCAGAGTAAGTGGTCCTGTGCCATCACTTATTTCTCAGCTGTACTCATGACATTTCATGTGTTCTCAGCCATGTCTGTTGTTTGTTTAAATCCTGCTCAGTTCCTTGATTTATCAATTTTCTGTAGACTTTTGTTCAACTAGTCCCAAATGCTATCCTATTTCAAATAGATGCGTCCTTATCAGCAAATAGTCTTTCATCAATAGCTTTAACTCTTTCACGTAACTCTGCATATGTCCACTTTGACCTTCTCTTTTTAAAATTCTGATTTATTTTTTTTAATGGGGACAGTATTTAGGAAATCTCTTAGAATTTCTCCTGAATCATTTTGTCTTTTTGTGACAAAGTACCTTTTCCCCACATTATTAGAAAAGAATATTTTTCTTTTTCTCTTCTCTCTCTTTTTGTTTTTCCTTTTTTTTTTTTTTCCTCTGAGAGAGAGAACTTTTCTCGGGGAATCGCTAGTTTTTTAGTTTGTCAAAGATAGCCAGACTGCATGCAATCTTAATATTATTTCTTGCTGCTTTTGATTTATGGACCTGTGTACAATCCTGAAAACAGCAATACAGAATGTAGAACATATTTGTATAGAGGTATAGCTTAGAAATTATAAAAGCACAAAAAAGATATATTTGTAAATTTAGAAACTGCAATCATGAAAAGCCTATATACAATGAATAAACTTAACATGTAATAACAAGTGCAGTGTGTGTTTCTTAAAAATCCTAGAAGTGTTTATATAAAGGTAGGTAAAATTTGTAGGACTGCCTGCAATAATGACACCTTAATAGCTAAGTATATTATTCGTGTATTTTTAAAACTGATACAGGGAGCTCTGTTATTTTAATGGAGAGTATATGTTGTAAATTAACCTGTAACTTTTAGTCCTCTCACTTTGAGTTTTCAGAATAGCGTGCTTGAGTTATCGTTCATTTACTTTGTCACTTTAGTCCACACAATCATTGTGAGCATTAGTTCATCACACGTCACGAACATGTGACTATTGTATGGAACCAATTTTAGGTATAGGAAGTTCAGCAAATATTGTGCCTTCGTGGTTGCCAGATCACTTGCGTGCTTGCTAAGTCCTGTGCACAGTGCTTCCGTTTGCTGGGTTACTCATTGAGCTTTTAATAGTCAACTTAATTTTAGTTAAGGTTCAGTTTAGTAACTCCTGCAATTAGTGGAAAATATTGCCAGCATTCATCTGGCAAACCATATTATTTTTGAATGGCGTACATGGGATGTGCACAGAGGTAAAAGGTAACATCGATTCTGGTGGATCCCATCACGACTGGGTAAATTTCAAAGGTAAATTACAGAACATTTTACTCATTGGGGGTAACCTTGCAGAAGATGGAATCTTGAGTTTGCACACAGGAGGAAGTTTGGTGTTCCTCACTCATCATTGCTTCCCAATACCGACAGTGGGTCCGCCTGTGGGGTCCCCAGCTGCCTGTCAGTCCGTGGGCTTCACATCAGTCCTGGTGAGGGTTTGCTCCTGAGATGAGCTTGGAACCCTCAAAAAAGCAAGTGGTCCTATTTTCAGGGCAAGCTTTTGAGCCCTGTCTTGGTTACTTGCTTTGCCTCTCTGAAAACAGTTGAGGTTTGGGAGATAAGTCTGCTGTTTGACTCAGACTTCTAAGGCATGTTTATGGGTTGTTTTACGGGTACAGGTAAAAGACTCCAGGTAAGATTTTTTTCCCCTCATATAAAATGGAGATATATGGATATAAAGTGGATTTGAGCCAGCCTGTTAGTGTCTTGAGAAATGAAATACTGGGGACAGTATCCATAACTAAGGAATAACTTGGAAATAAAGGCAAAGGCACAACAACCAAATGCAGCAAGAGAGCATTTTTTTCTTTTTTGCCAAGTAAATAGGTGAAAATGGATGCCTCTGTCTGATGTTATTGGAAAATGAAAGCCATATGTTCCCACAGGATGGACACTACAAGGACAGGGCAGTGTCTTGCCCTGTCAATGGTGCTCATGTCTGATCTGGGATTTCTCAGATCCATAAATACCCAAAATGCATGTCTCTGACAAAAGAAGTAGAAATTGTATAACAGAGGAGGCACAAGGGCATGTGCTGTCTTTATCATAATTGTGTCTCTCGCACAGAAGTAAATGCCAGTTACTTCTGAGTGGAGTGAAATTCAGGAGTGCATGTCCCAATCCAGTCTATTGGGCTAAAAGCCACTGTCATGGACCTGTCTTGTGTGCAGGGTCCTATGCCAGTTAGAAATACATTGGTAATAGTATTTTTTTGCCTTAGAAACCTAGTGTAGAAAATTGGAGACTGTCAATAGGCCCCTATTGAGTTGAGTGAAGAATAAACAGTGGAGAACTCTGATTTGTAGAAGGATGTAGGTAAGTGAAGATCTTTGCATATGAATTCACTCCCCAGCTGTATGGAAAAGCATACCAAATAATGTCTTGGCTTCACTGAGATCAGTGGGAATCAGTCTGGGTATCATTGTAGGTTCTGCAAACTTGGGTCCTGCTCTTGTTAGTGATAGAAACCCCATCAAAATCCTCACTGTCACTTTAGGTTTGATCCTTACAGGAAAGGTGTCACTGCTGGTAATATTGTGGAATAAAAAATTACTGTCAAAGACAGAGGGTTTTAAGCTTTCTGTTTTATATTTTGATCCTGTTATTCTGAGTGATACCAGTATAGAAATTGAAACATCCATGGGGCTTTTTGCAAAGAAGTGCAGGAATGTTTGTTTCCCCATTTTTTTCCAGTTACAGGAAACTGAGGATCAATATTTTGGATGCTGATCACAAGAGGCCTTGAAAAAGGAAAAAATATCTACCTTAGAAGAATATTTGTTTGTTTGTAAAGTTATGTGAACTCGTTGGCAAAAGGAGCCATATGAAATTCCAGGCAGTTATTCCTCGGTGACAGAATCTGTATTTAGGCTTCTGTTTGTCTCCTTTATTTATAACAAAACCTTTGAATATCATGTCCAAGATATTCAGCTATCAGAAACGAAGTGATAATGAGGACAGAGGGTAGGTCATGAGTCTGCAAATAAGTGTGAGGAGATGGGGAGCTTAACCTACCAGGTGAAAGAAAAGACAGTATAGCAACTGCATGAACACTTCAAAGCATGCACCTAGTTTGCTGCACTAACTTAATTATCCCTGGTATAGATATGTTTGACAAACATATCTATAGCCCAGATCCTGTTACTTCTCAGTGGGAAATATCAGAAGGCTTCTGTTTGGTTGCCAGTTGACTGAATCCTTCCTTCTGCTTTCTTGCATTAGTCTTTTCAAGGACTTTGCCTACCTCTTTGCTCATCTGATGAACAGAAACTCACCTCTTTGTGTTTAATGGTGGAAAATATTGTAAGATGGAGAACAATGCAGACCAATGGGATGGGTGTAAAATGATTTTTAAGCAAGTTTGATGAGAATCTAATCCTATTTTAATCAAATACTGCCTGAACCAACCAAAAATAAGTTTTTATCGCTTATGCTGAATCAACCGTATTCTGGTGTCAGCACTATTTCTCAGCAAGAATCTTGCTTGCCCTGTGTGATAGTACAGGGTGTTTTTGAGCATCCCAGTGTTGTCAACTTTCTCCACAAACAGTGTGATGTGAAATGTAAAGAGACAGGAGTACCCCAGCTCTTCCATCACACAGAAATGCAAGCCAGTGCCCTGTTCTTTGACACTAAAACGTGGCCTGCTGTTGGCAAGCTGTGGGATTTAACAGGCAAAGACTGTGGGGAACTTTTCAGCTTTTTAGTCTTTCTGCTTCTGTAAGGTCTGTGCAGTTTTTAAACGTGGTCATTTTTAAGTCCTGTCCCTGGAGTCTGGCTGACAGATTGGGAGTGCGGAGGATGGGAGTGGGCTGAAAAGACAAGCTGAAAACACAGGGTGTATACATACATTAAACTGGAGCAAAACAAAAATAAACTAACTTAGGTGAACACAGATGGGATCTGTTTCAGGGCCACTCTTAACACCTGTTTTAGATGGCCTGTGGTGAAAATCATTAGCTTAAAAAGATGCTATTTATGTCTTCCCTGAACTGAGTTTACACAAACACCAACAGTTCAAACTGGAGAGAATGGAGATCAAATATTGGTAGATTTTTTTAAAAAACATTTGGGTTTTGTTTGGTTTTGTTTGTTTGTCTGTTTTTTTGGTTTTTTTTTTGTTTTGTTTTGTTTATGTTTGGGGGGAGGTCTGAACAATAGTATTTTCATTGCAAACCTTAAAAAACCCCAACCAAATAAAAAAAAAAAGTTGACAAGTGTTTGTTTTCATACAGTGCTTATATTAGCTATGGCCCCTGTTCAGAAGCTTGTAGGCATTGATGTATGCAAAATACAAATTGTTCAACAAATATTTAAAAATCATCAACATGGTTTCATAGGTGTAAATCTGAAATCTATCCTCAGCCTTTTGAGGTGTTACTGTGGGTTCCCACTTTTGTAGCAAAGACCAGAAGTTGTTGACAGAAGATTTCTGATTTGAGAGTGCAGGTGAACATGGGAATGTTTTATCGACTTACTTTGCTCTCCATGCTGATTTTGACAGGTCATGCTGAAAGTAAGACTTCGAGCTTTCCAAATATTTCCACTCCGTGTTGGCATTTGAATTTTGTTATGAAACACTCCTTCTGTGATAATTTCTGCAAGCTTGTCTCTTTAGGAGGAAAGCATTGACTTTTCCCTATTTCTATGAAACTCTTCATTGTTTTATCTTTGTTTCCTCTATCATCATAATTTTTATTTTTTTTCTTGATGATTGTTAAACCTACTTTTTCCTTGAATCAAGGTTTTGAGAAGAGGTATTTATAGTTTGATTATTGACCACATTCCTACTGTAGCTGAAGGAAAGGCTGCATCTTGCATGAAGTATCAGTTGGAGTAACATAGGTGCCTGGTAAGCTGTTACTTTTATACACAGAATGTCTGAAACAATGTATTGAAAGCAATCAGTGCCTGGGAATTAAAGAAAAACGATTCTTTATTCCACATATATGTCTTTCCATGCCAGTTGCAAGAGAATTGTGCTCATACTTGGAGGTAGTGATGCAGTCTAATGGAAAGAGAATGGAAATGCCTAGGAGTAGCTTGCATTCTGGCTCTTCCCAGTCTGCACACCTTTGTAAAGTATTTTGAGATTTCTGCATGATAGAAAGAGCTGAATATTGTTTAAGCCTGCTTAGTTAGACAATTGGCTTTAGTATGAATTATTTTTGGTTTGTGTATTACATGAATAGAATGTGAAACTGCCAGGAGAGTCTTTTGTTCTTGCACACTGCACTTTCCTTTGGCCTCTCTTTTTCTGGCTTTATCATGTGTTATTGGGTGGTGAAGAATACAGCAGCTACTTGTGCAGTGAGGAGGTGCAGGAATAGCAACCATATTGAACCGTGAACAAGAACTGGTTTTTTGGATGCCTCTGGAAGAGTGATGACCCTCTTGGTCTGTTACTGTGGGGAAGTGACAGGTGCATGCTGTCCCGTGATTGTCCACGTAGCTGGTACTTCTTCATGTCCAGCAATGTGCTCCCTATCCTGTTTTGCTAAAAGGCCACTTATCTAAACAGTGACAGGAGATCAAAGGGTAGCTTCAGAGCCCCATCAATGACAGAGCTGTATTTATGGCTTTAATGGTGTATGTGCAGCTCAAAATCATAACCCATAGGGCAGGATTTCCAAACTTCCAAACCTTTCCTGCTGTGCAATGTCATGGCTGCATCAGACCCCTTTTCTCTCTGGACTGTGCACAGAAGACCTGTGCAGCCGCTCAGGCAGCACAGGCTGCCCAAATACTCAGTTTGCCCTTCCCTCTGGGATGAGGGCAGCAGGCTGGATTTTTCCATATCAGCATGTAATAGCTCACTTAGTACAAGAAACATGCAATGTAGCTGGAGAACCTTGCTCTGAATAATCATCTGTAACTGCAAGTGAAGATTTCTAAAAGCAGATCACTAATCTGGAAAAATTATATGTATTGTGTTAAAGGAAGTCTCTGAGCTGCAAATAGATGGATGTTGGGAAGAGTGGTCTGGGGAATTGTCACTACACGCCTGCTCCATGACCTTCACTAAGCATCTGCTGTTTGCCACTGGCCTGGACAAGCCTCTCAGCCTATGTGGCCCTTTGGTTTCACCTGCTGGGGCCACTCTAGGTGCAGCTGGGCACAGATGACCGTGAATGTATCTGGGTATGTGCAGGGATGGCTGAGTGGACATTCGCTGGGGAGTATACAGCAGTGGATAACTGCATCCCATCATAATCCTTTTTCTGATACTGCATCTTATTTTTATTTCTGGCTGCATATGAAAAAGACTTTAATGTCTACTTAAAGACCAGCATATTCAACAAGCTCATTTACCCTTTATTCTTTGTGTGTTTTCTTTAGTGAGGACCTAAACTCTTGTAATTCCAGCCCTGTGTTTGCAATTCAGTGTGTATGATTACCAGAATGCCATGGATTATTTATTATCATTATTATTATTATTATTATTATTGTTATTGTTATTATTATTTTACTTTTTGGTTAAGAAGCTGTAAAAATAAGGTCAGGCTGTGACAAAAAGAGATGGTTTAAAACTGATGCCAAATAGTCTCTAACCTCATCAGAAATGGAGACAGGACCCTTGCAGCAGTGTTAAACATTTTACAGATGGGGGGATGACATTTCCTTTCAGTGTGGAACGTGAATGTTGCCTTTATGAATGGCAGAATAGGATGTTATCCTGTGGCACAGTGATTTCACCTGCTCATTTTTAAGGGACTGTCCCAGCTGTGAAGCCTTGGGGCGTCTGTAAAATATTATTTAATTAATTCAAACTTATAATTGTCTCCAAAATATCCTTGACTAGAGTTTCTACAGAGTCTATAGAGGCTTGATACTTGATGAATTTTTTTTTTTATCAAGCACCTGCTTTCTTTGCCTAGCTCAGTTATGCAGCAAGGTTGTTTTTACAGTATTAAGAAGTGAGCAATATATTCCATATGCCACCAAGCTTTGTAAAGAATCCTGCTGATGACAATTTCACAGCTGCTGAGAAATAGGCCAAGCCTTCCCTATAAAGTGACAGTAAGGAAAAGAATATCTATTCCATTCTCATTGGCCATGCATCCTCCCCAACTTTTTCCCTCTTGAAGGAAAATGTTAGCCCTTCCGAACTGTGGAACAACAGATGGTGGCAGAAACCAATTTCTACTGCAAAGCCATTTGGTCAGGAAGTATCAAAAAATGTTTTGGAATTGTGAAAATGAATTCTTGGCTGCAGGGCTACCAGCAGCCTACTAGGAATGAGACATGAAGCAACTGCTTAACAAATGCAAGAGCCTGCTTGGCCCTGAGAGAAATGGCTTTGGTCAAACATTTTGGAAATCAAGAACCTTGTATACATAGTCTGGACTTCAGTAGCATTCTATGTATTATGGATATTATATGGATTAGGTTCTCAATTTCTGGTCACTGGTTGCTTGACCAACTCCCAAGAAAGTAGCCTTCAAAATATGCAGAATGACCTCCAGCTGAGACAATCTTAATATAGCTCCTCCTGGCCTAGTCAGGTGGAGCCTTCCCTTTTGGCTCAGCCAATTTGCTGCCCACAGACCATGAAAGTCCCAGGGATCTGGTAACATACAGGGACACAAAATTAATGCAGAAACAGCACAGGCCATTTTACTCACGGGTTTTGTTAGTAGATTGTGTGTGCCTGCAAGTTGCTGGGTGCAGCAGGTTCCTTTAGCAATTCCTATGCCTGACCAAATGCATCTCCTTGGATAGTGTACCATGGTTGTCTGTCTGTGCCATTAACTCTCTGAAATATACAGCAACATGTTTTTTTTCCCTCAGAATTTCTGTAGTGAGTCTCAGCCACTCTTATAGAAAATGGCTTGAGAGAACTCCCCATACGTGTGGAATGTGAATGATAGTAGCTGAGCCATCTTGGTACAGTTATAAACGTGTACCAAACTGTACGGTAATGTCATGTCACCAGAAACACAGAGCAGATGGAAGTATCTTTCCACATATTGACTCATGTTACTCTGATAAAAGGAATTTGTTTCTCTCCTTCTGTCAAGCCTGCTAGCCTCTGGCAAGGGATGCAAGCCTCAGTGAGGAGAACTTTACCAATAATGTTCAAATGACCATCTGATTTAAATATTTTATCATTGGCCAATATAGTTAGCCTGCACCAACACCTGTTTGGAGTGGCCAGTTCTGTTTCTTATGTAATTGTAAGGTAAAGTTAACCAGGTAGTGTTGTTCCAGCTTGAGGAGACCCTGGAGAATTAACCCTTGAGGAAGTAGATATTCAGCTTTTATAAGGATCCTTTCAAGGCCCCAGTATTGGGCCCTTTGGAGACTAATCCTAATAAAGCAAATGCCAGGTTTCTGAACTATATGTTATTATAGAAAAGTGACACCCCCTGAACATGGGTTTGCAAACTGTGTGTTAGCGATCAAAAATATAGTTTGCAAAGTGCCAGCAAAATCCTGATAAATTAAATAACTGCAATTGTGCCGTAAGCATCTGAAAAGCAGATACCCTCAGTATTTCTGTTTGTGGTGAGTGGTATTTGACTTGATGAGTTTTCTCAGGCTGAAAACACGTGAAGCTGAAGTCAAAAGGGAGTCAGTGTAATCATTAACTGACTCACCTTCTAGATGTGACAAGTAATGAACCATTCTAAACTTGCCTGGAGCTTTCTTTGGGACAATACCCACAGGGGAAACCCTCTCACGCTCAAGTGAAGCGTTATCAAATGGGCCCTCTATTTTCCCCAAATGCCAGCTCTTTTCTATCTTGTCTCTAACCACCTGAGGTCATATAACTGCTGATCTCAGCATCCCAGCCAGCATTTGCATCTTGGGGCTTGAGTACAGGATAGTAAAATCCCCAGCACAGCCGTTTTTACAAAAATTGCATATGCTTTTTGTTTGTTTCTTTTCTTCTTACTAGCCTGCTCCCACAATGGGGAAACATTTTATCTGCCCGTGCTGGGATTTTCACATTAGCAAACCTCTTTAACCAGCATTTGGCTCTTTCCACTTTCTTACTTTGATTTGGATGACTGCCTGAAGCACCTGCTAATGGCCTGAAGCGTTGGAGCCGAAATTTGCAGTTTGTGTCCCACACTCACTCTGTTTTGTTACCTGCCTTCTGGAGCACCTGCTCCGTGGTCTGGGCTCAAGAGCCTGCTTTCTACCTGCTGACAGCAGCACTCCTCACAGCTCTGCCTCCTCTCAGCTTTGTCCTGCACTTTGTCCTGCTCTCTGTAGCCCCTGTTTCGGCTTTGCCTGGGTCTCCGAGGTAACATCAATGCGTCCAGTGTGTTCTAGTGATTGAGAGAAGAATGGTGTTCCCCCTGGCACTTGAGAGCAAAAGTGATGCCCAAGAAAATTGTTGATTGTGGTCATCCTAAAACCTTTGGCATGGCATTCACCGGCTGGATTCTTTAGTTTTTGAAAATTGGTTTTATAGGGAAATGGTGAGCTAGGCCAGCTGGCTGAAATCAGCTTGTAGGTCAGCAGAAGTCAGAAGCCACATGGCAAATCAGTGTTCAGGAAACATAGGAAACAGCATGGCCACTTAATAGAGAGGGGCCAAAAGAAACTTAAAAACTTGAGGAACACTCCTCGCTTTCTCCTGCTCCCACTACCTTTTGGGGAACTGCATGCTTCTCCATGAGGTTGCTCCTTATGCCTAAATGTAGGGAAGGCTCTTAGAAGTAGCTCTTTAGGCTCTGTTTCATGAGAAAATACTCCTCCTTGTCAATGGGCAGAACTAATGGAAGATTTAAGGGGTAATGACTTCCAACGGGGAATTTTCTTTCCATTCTGCTTTGGGAAGCATTCGTTTTTTTCCCAGACTCTCGGTGTGTGCCAAGGGTATTGTTTACATGTACCTTCCCTTTCTAAAAAGGTGGTTTAGTTTCTGTGTTAGAAAGCTGCTGTTCATAGCGACAGAAGAACCTAAGTGTTGGCTTCCTGCTGTCAGGGGCATCCTCTTCCCCTATGAGCTGTATTCCTTAACATATAACCTTCCCACGTTGATGCCGTGTGGGGTTTTCCCCAGGAACCCTCTCCCTGAGTGCCTGGGCTGCACACTGGGGCTTGTCCATGCCAGGGACATCTGCTCTTGCAGAACTGGGCAGGGCAAGGATTGATTTTTTTTTTCCTTCTTCTTTCCTTTGGTTGCCTCAAAATAACCCTAATTAATTTTGTGGAGAGTTTAGTGTACTCCCATCATGGGATTGCTCTTTGTGCGGATCTCTTGCATGCTATATTTAGGTATGGTTTTTGGAACACCATGTGACCCGAATCAGATAACTTCTGAACTACTAATCATGTCTTTGACACTGACTCTCTCCGTGGCTTTGGGGCATTTTACGGTTGTTTTCTGACATACAGAAAGAAAACAGATATACTCATCTGCCTTGTAAGAGCTTCTGCCAGAGTTAACAAATATTTAAGACATAGGTTTAAATGAAATTTGATTTTATAATTTCTGCTGTGATCTTACTGTTTCTTAGATGTTTAACTTTCAAAAATTATTTGCTGGCATCTTAATTTTTCTTAATTGATGCCGCTATTTCACCATTTTAAAGAAAAAAGTTTCTTCTGTTATAAGTGAAAATAGGGCAGAAAGAAAAAAGCTAGATGCCCTCATTTCCTGCCCCACACAAATTTTCTTCCTGTGTTTACTAGTTGATTGATCCATGGAGATGAAAAGCCCAAAACATTGGCCTGAACTATTTCCCCTTGTGCTAGCTACATCCCTTTTTTTTTAACATGGGAATTTAGTTATCTGCTTGCTTTTTTCCTGATTTTTCGAGTTATGCATCCTGACTTGTATTTGTCCTCTCGCACTGCTCCAGGCCACTGCAGCCCAGGAGGAAGCTGAGCTCCCTTTGGCTCCACATGCAGCATGGCTGGGGTTTGGAGCCTGTTGTCCATTTCAAAGCATCATCATCTTGTTGCTCATGTCCATAATTGCTGCTTTCCATGTCTTGGATACTTCTGCAGGAGTTCTGGGATTTCTTCTGGCTTCACCTTTTTTTGCCCCAGCCTCTTAAGACCTTTTCAAAGGCAAATGGATCAAAAGACCTTTTTGGCCTTTCAGTGGTAGTAAAGGAGCTCGGTTTGACCAGGTAGCTAGTCAGATAAAGAAATTATGGCAATACTTCTCATCTTTTAGGAGGTAGTGAACAGAGAGGAAGAGAATCCTTCTTTATTTAAGTCAAATTTATTGTCTAATTATAAATAGTAGCTCCCCCTCCCTTTTTTAATTCCATCAGAACCAAATCCTTTGCCCAAGTGCTTATTCCTTCCCTCCTACAATAGCAGTAAAAAGCAAAATAATACATAAACCAAAATATCAACTTTAAGAAAAAGGCCAATAATGAAATATCTGCCAAAGACGTTGCAATATGTGGCAATATGTCAGAGGGAAAAAAGCAAACATTCTTATATTTGAATCTCTGAAATGTTACTGCACCAGACTAGTTGGGGAAAATTTGTTTGAAGATGTATTACGTTCCACGATCAAATGGAAAAAATGGCACCTGTCATCATATTTAGAAAACAGCTGGGTAACATGGCCAAGTGCCATAGTCTCTTTTCACATGGCCTTTATGCTGAAACCATCCAAGCTCCATTCTCAGCAACTGGAGAAACCCTGTGCCTTTAAATGGTTACAGAAACATCTACTTAGGGGCCAGCTCTTATTGCAGCAAAGCCTGCTTCTGATGCTTCTAATTAGCAGTTAATGGATTATACTTTACTTTTATAACCAACCCAGCAGGCACTCTTCTATAGTATTTTTCAGCTATTTTTGGTAGAAGATATATGCAATTGCACTGCTCTTCATGCTTTCATTTTGAGCATGCAGAAAATATTAGAACTAAAGCATTATCTGAGGTTATTTTACCAATCAAATGCTTAATTTAAGTCTTATTATGCATTTCCTAACATATTTTTTTTCATCTAATATCTTAGAAAAACTGTAATGGGTTAATTGTCCTATCTGATCTACACTTTGATGCATAATCTCCTAAATACATACTTATTGTTAATTAAAATATTTGTGTACCCAGTGAAAAGCCTAGATTTTTTTTTTTAGACTTGCAAACACTGCTCCAATGTGTATTCATTTAGGAAAAAATGTTTTTCTAGGTGAATCCAGTACAGGTACATTCAGAAGTTTAGATGGGCTTGTAGAAACTAATGATTTTTATCCTTGCTTTGAATGAAAATAGCAATGAGGTTTAGCATTAAAGATTTGCAATGCTCTCTGTATATGTGTGTGTGTGTGTGTGTTTGTGTGCGCACATACATGTATGGGTATATATGTGTATATGTTGTATATGCACAATATCTGTACTATGTATACCAACTTAGGCATGTGAACATATTTATATTTTTAATAAAGAAGTAAATTTTCATAGGTTTTTGTTGGAATTTTATGCTTATTTCCACTCAGGGGATTAATTTTGGTGCCAGTTTCTAGCAGAAAACCTAGTTCTCTGAGACTCTCTGAGAGCTTGCTCTGTTCCAGGCCATGTTTCTAGTAGGACAAGGTCTAACACTGGTTAAGCTGGAACAGGAGAGGGAGCTCTCACAGCACCGGCCAGGAAAGGGGAGGATGAGGTACTCAGGCCTAGGGAAAGAGGGGGGGAAAGAGGGGTAAGGCCACCAGCTGCAGGTGAGATGCACCATCACTCTGTTTCTTCTCCAAAGTGGCTTCTCCATCCTTTACTTATGTCACTAAGAAAAAAGAAAAAAAGGGCAAAAAAAAGAAGGAGGAATTGGCTTAGAATGGCTTGAAAAGACAGGGAATGTCTTGTTGAGAAGCTCAATAAAACCCATCAGTGTGCTCTTGCATCCCAGAAAGCCAACTATATCCTGGGCTACAACAGAAGGTTGAGGGAGGGGATTCTCCCCCTCTCCTCTGCTCTGGTGAGACTCCACCTGGGGTGCTGTGTCCAGCTGTGGAGTCAGCATGGGCAGAATGCAGACCCATTGGACTGCATCTGGAGGGATTCCAGGCTGGAGCACTTCTTCTAGGCTGAGAGAGTTGGGGTTGTTCAGCCTGAAGAAGAGAAGGCCCTGAGAAGATTTTATTGTCTCCAGCACCTAAAGGTGGCCTGCAAAAAAGAATGGAGACGCACTTTTTAGCCAATGTATAATGATAGAACAAGGGAAAATGGCTTTGAATTAACAGAGGGCAGATTTAGATGAGATATTAGGGAGAAATTCTTTACTATGAGGCTGGTGAGACCCTGGAAAAAGGTTGCCAGGAGAAATTAGATGCTTCAGCCCTGGCAGTTTTCAAGGCCGGGTTGGATGGTGCTTAGAGCAACCTGGTCTAGTGGAAGCTGTTCCTGCCCATCGGAGTGGGGTTGGAGCTAGATGATCATTTAGGTCCTTTCCAATCCAAACTATTCCATTATTTTATGGTATTATGGCTTACAGCAAAGGAGATACCACCTGCAAGACTCCTGCTTTGAAAGCACTGCACTTGCTGGGTACAGGACTGTACAGCACTAAACTGGTACGGTCTTGTTGTTGAAGGCAGCGTATTTCAAAAGGCGCTTCAGAAAAAAAGATATTTTTACAGAGCAAAGGCTAAAAAGAAAAGGAAAGGGGGGAAAAGGAAAGATTGGATAGCGGTTATTATGTGAAATAGCTCCCTGACTGTGATGAGACATAGGCAACTTACTTTCTGTCCTGGTTCCTGAGGAGGCTGGGTTTGGGCTTTTCCTGTGTCATGCAACATCCCAGTGCTGTAGGAGATGGAGGCTGGCTGTGCTGGGGACGAAGAGCTGGTGTTTCCCTTGTCCTTGCAGCGGCTGTCTGTGTTGTAGGTAGGGAACAGAGGGATATCTACTGGGTAGGGGCAGTCCTTGTTCCTGGAGCAGGTCCTCACTGTTTAGTCCATGTCCCTTTCCATCTTTTTCAAGATAGTTGAGCAGGAGACTACCCCTTTCCTGAATCAAGGCTGTAGTTGACCCTCTCTGCAATTGTTTCATATTTGTGCACTTGTAATCAGCAGAAGCTCTTCTGACATGTTTGAATGTGCTGTTATGTTTCCTTTAAGAAATTATGAGATTAATTAATCTTTTTTCTTTTCCCCTTAAAAGAGCTGCCTCTCCCTTAGGTCTACTTTCTCCCTAAATTTCTGTGAAGGTAAAGTCCATCTTCGTGCCTGCACTGTCTCATCATAGTGCACTGTAAATGGTATATGAGACCTGAAGGATTTGCCTTTTCTTAGCCTCTGTCTGAAGTGTTGGTTGAAGCAGGTGGTTCCTTAGCTGTGTTTCTGACCTCCGACATCAGAGTAGTGAAGACAAGTCTGAGACATCTCAAGTTCAGTGAGAGCATCCTGAGATCTCCGTCAGCCAGAGCTCTGGGATTGCCCTTCCAAGTTTCATTTCTCAGCAGTTTTGTGCCAGGCAAACCAAGCTTTACAGTAGTTGATCTTGTTGAGGAGAATTTCATCCAGAAGTGTAAGGCTCCCTCAAGCAGAGTTTGGTTTGAGTTCTCAGAAGGTCAGTGTGGGAAGCTCCCCATAAAAGCTGAACTTTGATGTTGTCAGCCAAGACAGAGTCAGAAGATTTGGGAACATTTTTTTTCCTTCTTTATAATTACATGAAATGCGGGAGACCTGTGAATAGGGTATTTTTAGATTGTACTTTCAAATATACAGTATCATAGTATGACAGCAAATTAAAATTCTTAACAAATCTTTTTTTTTTTTTTAAGAAATGTAATATAACTCATAGTGGAAAGTTCGATAAAGAGCAGTGTGTTGCTTGGCACAGGAGTTCTGCTCTTGTTACTAAATGAAACATCACTGGTTGCTCTCATTTGGATGAACACTTTTGGAAGTTCTTTTTTTTAAGGCTAGCAGATTGGACTTCTAATTTTAGCTCTTATGGTTTATAATTAGAAACATTTCCAAACTTGTTTACAAACACCTGCACTTGACAGTATGTGTCGGCAATTTTAGAAGGACTCACTTGTCACTTCTAATGGGGTTGAGAGGGCATCTAAGTTCTTTGTGTTTGTACAGTTAGTTTCAGGGCACTGGAACAAAAGTGCATGTTTAAAATAAGGGTATAAGAATGTGATGTTTTGTGAGGGGGTTGCATACACCTAATCAGCAAACAGGTACTATTGAGTAGTTGTGGATTATTTCAGAGTCAGGAAGATTGTTAGTTAGTGGTCATTTGGAGCAAGATCTGAACTGGCGCCCAAAGGAGAAATTCCAAGAAGTAATTTTAGCAGTTGAGCCTCTGATTTGGAAAGGATGCTTTACAGGTTTTTTGTTTTTATCTGCACTGAAGACATATTACTTTCTTGCCAGCTGTCCTTAAGAAGTTACTCTGAAAGAGTTTTAAATGACTTTTGAATAAATGTTTAAATGACTTTTGACTGCATTGTTATTTCATATGAATTTGTAAGTGAGTTGCTGAGAGTACAGTGACTGGTGGAGCATGGTTCCCCTTGCTCCTGAGTGGGAGGTGTGTGTTAAACAAGTCTGTATGCAACTTGTTTGCAATGTGGTGAGTATCATACTATGTTACTCATTGGTCAAGTGTATAATCACATTAGAAGTAATCAAAATACTTTACAAAAAAAATCCTTTGGCTCCTCAATATGCACTTTACATCTGACTTTGATCCCATAGGTTAACAGTGTTGCTTATCAATTTCTAGTGTAATGGGAAAAATTATTGTTGCTAAAAATTGATGCTGTGTAGGAGGGTGTCAGGAAGAACTCTCCAAATGTGCTTCAAGGGTACAGCTGAACCAGGAGTAGTCAAAGCAGACTTAAGCAGTAAAGGCATAAGGTGTCCTATTGATAGCTTAGTGTTCATGTTGTTCCTAATTAGTATGAAAAACTCTGGTTAATTAGGCCAGCCTGTTTGGCTGTTATGTCCTCTACCAGGAGCCATGGTCTTAGAGAAACTCCAATACAGAAGAGGATAAGGAAGCCGCAAAGCAGAATAGTTTTTATTTTCTGCTGTTTTGGTGTCCATAAAAGCATGGACCTGGATCCAATTGAGGAATCTACATCGATGTCAAAGGTTCATGTCCTCAGAGGCACTTACTCATTATCAATTTCACTGAGAGTGGGTATAAGTGGAATTAGGCACCTAAATACCTTTGTGTATGCTTGTTCTTTGAAGGCAAACCTGCAGTGTGCAGCCTGTAAGTTGTGCTTGACCCCTCTGTAGAGCACACAACAAGCTCTCACCGGGGGGCTTCTCCAAAGCAAGTGCTTAAAAGTAAACAAACAGATAATTACATAAAGCTTTTGGAGTATGATGCACAGACCTGAAGAATTAGGTTTTTGCTTCTGTAAACCAGCTGTGCCTCATATCTGTGTCTCTGAATTCCTTTAAGGAAATACAGTTTTAACAAGCATTCACTTTAAAGCAAACAGGCTTTAAAAGAATTCTACTTTTTAAACAAGTAGGGTAGCTAAAATTATGATGTTACTTAGATACTGCACAGCATAATTTCTTAGCAAGTATAGCTGCAATTAATAAATTGTGTTGTAACCATATTAGGCTGTTACCATGTTTGAAAATAGCTTCAAACACAGCTTACAAGCTCCAGTGTTGTCAGGGTCCCAGTTCATCAGAGTTAGAAATACACAACATTTTAGAAATGGCTCATGATTCAAATATGACCATAGAAATTAGACTTAAGTGGAATTTAATACTGCTTCTTGCTTAACTAGAAACTTCTCTTTTTATGATGAATTCTATCTGGAAATAGCACTTTCACAACTGATGTACTGAGAGAAATGCCAGTGTTTTCAGTTTTCCTCTATTTCTGTTTGCTTGTGTCTGCTCTATGCCCACTTTCTTAAGTGTTAATATGTAGAAATGTTTCCAGGAAGTTAGAGGAGGCTCAAAAGCAAGATCTATTCAAGTGTATAAAGATCCAGCAATCCAGCAATATGTTGAAAATGGGCAGAAACCTCTTTGATATCAGAAGTCTTGACTGGCCAAGAAGTTAGTGAGAAGATTTCTCAGATGTACCTGATAAGAAAGAAAGACCTCTATGGGATATTTGTAGAGTTATCTAACCTGCATGGACCTGACCAGTTCTTCAGTGTGGATGTTTGGTGTATGTGTGAAGCAATCTGTTCTCAGGATAATCTGCCTGGTTTCTATAGGGAAACTGCATTGAAAAATCTTTCTTTGGGTGCATTTAAAGTGATACTGTCTTCCTCAGAAAGTGGTAATTAAAGTAAATTCAGGAGTGATGAAAAGAAGGAAAATGGGCTTCAGAGGTCTGCCTTCATTCTTATTATAATAAATAACTTTCACCTCAGGTAAAATTATTACTTCTCATAAAGGATTCCATGGTATGATTGAGTATTTTGAGCCACAGCATGCATGGAATACCAGAATGATTAGAGAATTGGATTAATATCCAGGTAACTGGGCATATGAAGGTACATCATGTATCATCACATACCACAGGAGAGGACTCTCGAGGAAGCAATATCTGGTTGTGGGTAGAAATCAGCTGTGGCTATAAGGGGATAGCTTGTATATTGCCAGAGGGAATTAATGTATGTTCCCAGCCCATGAAGTCCCAGCACTGGAGTTATGGTTGCATCCCCAGGGCTGGAACACGTTGCAAATCCCTGAGATGCAAATCCTTTGCCTCTGACTCCCATGGTATATAGCTGTAAACCAGTCTTTAAAAGTCCATAAAAAGGTGTAAATATGCATTTTCCATAGAAGTAATGACGTTAAAGAGGGACTGTGACTATTACAATGGCCTCTTGCAAATTATCTGTAACTTAAATTTTTGCTTTTGTTCTTTATTCCTGGTACATATGTTTTATGTTTTATTGACAGCTCCTTCATATTTCTGTAGTAATTCCATGCCATAAAAATATGTGGGTTTTCTTCTTAAAGAAACTGTTATATGCCACTTTGAACCTGAGCTGAAGGGTTACCCAGAGCAAATGTGTATGAAGTGAAACTGCCTTGGTTTAGGGGAGAGTTAATGATAAATTTATTTCCGTGACCTGTCTGCCAAATATTTGTACACTAATTAGGTCCTATTTTGAGGGCAGAGCATGTGAGCTTGCAAGGAACCCCGTGTACAGGATGGGAAGGGCAAGAGGATTTTTGTCCCTAGTGAGTGCAAACCCCATCTTTTTTATGTAGCATCACGTAAATATGTGCATTATTTCTAAGTAGCATGTGAATCCCTGGGCTCATATGGAGGCACTTCTTAAATTGGCTCATGGGAATAGCTGAAGTCAGCTGAGGTGTTCAAGTGTAGAGCATTGGGGAAGAAACTGAACTGAGTCAAGGGATAATCAAGGTTTTAACTTTATATAATGTCTTTTGTAATATGGTAGAAAATCACCCTTATGACTAGTGGCAGGAGCTGTTGTGTAAGTAATCCAGCCATGGTGCTGGTTGGTGTCTTGCTTTTCACTTGAACTTCTCTGCGATACAGGTCTTGGAGGAGTGAGTGCCTGGTGCAGCCTCTGCCTGACTCCTTGGTAAGTCATTCAAGTCTATCTTTCTGTACAGTCACTTTCCCAACTGCTGAGCAAAAATAAAGAAATTTTTCATAGAGTGCTTTAGAAGAGAGCTGCTAATCAATTTTCTTATTATTTTATGCCCTGTGATTTTTACACCACCCCCACCAGCTGGTTAATCATGCAAAAGCTGAACACTTCATTAGCCAGAACATGTTTGCCCATGGGCATTTCTGTAGTAAATTAGTTCTTTCTATTTATACAGGTAAGTCATGACCAAAAGTCTTTAAGGTGCCAAAGGTAGGGGTTTGAATTAATTCTTTTTCTGAGTTTTCAAAAGAACTAGGTTTAACTTTTTGTGCTGTTGATTTGAAATTACTTTTGAATTAAAGATAGTGTGGGTAAAAGAGTATTGTCAGGCTGTTCAGAAATGCATTTACATTTCTGGAGCTCAAATTCGGCCTTTGTAGTACAGGCTGCCTTAAAAAACCCTAAAAAAACCCAAAACACATGCATGCACTCACATATATATTTATACATATGTGTATCTGTTTATGCACGGTATCTTCATGCAGAGACTCTGCTTCTTTGAGTGGCATGTGGCATATTGACCTGTGTTTTTCCTTTCTTACTCTGTGCTTTTTACACTATTAATTGAAAATATGTGGTTTGCAGATGCTTTTTTTGCCTCAAATCAAATGTTGCCCTCTGAAAGCCTGGTTTAGCTTGACAATGAATTTAGCTTTCAGGCCTTGGCCATTGCAATATTGTTTGAGTGCCACCATTTCCTGCAATCAATGTAATTTTATATCTACTTGGAATAGAAAGTCAAGATGGTGATTGCCTTAATTTAACTCAGTGTTGTATTCATTAAGGAGCTGATCCCGAATTCCTTTCAGATCAAAGTTTGTCTTGATTTCAGTGGAACCTTTGGGCGCACAAGGTGTGCAGTAGCCTTCTGAAATGTTGTCATTGTGACTAGTGAATAAAAACTAAATGTGTTGCTAAATTTAGGCTGTTGCTCATGTCAGCTTCCTTTTCTAAATGACGGTAAGTGCATTCCATAAATAGTATGCCTCTTATGTTGTCATATCTCTTTGGCTTGCTTTGCAGTATTTTACAGGATATTTGCAAATGAATTTTGTGTTCAGAGTAGGCAGGGGATGAAAATAACGCTACTCATTGGGACTCCATTAACCCGCAGCTAATGAGGAACCATTTCAAGGGCTGGATGAGTGTAATTCAGATTAGCCTGCGTGCCAAGCTGCTCTGCTCCCGCTCAGGCTCTCCCCGTGCCGCGCTCCGGACGGACGGAGCCCGGAGCAGCACAGCTCTGACACTGCCTTTGGCCTGTTAAGTTTTCTGTGCTTCAGTTCCCCCTTTGGAAGGTAGGAGAGGAGAAGGAGTGAGTGTTTGTGTGTGTGTGGGTGTGTACTCCGAGATAGGTGACAGTGATCTTGACCTCCATGGTCAGGTGTTTTGGGATGTAATGAAATACTCCTCAAACACTCCACCCGCACTTGCTGGTTGATAGCATTGTTACTTGTAGAAAAGGGTACTACGTGGTGACAGTAAAGGTGGTCCAGACTGGCCCTTAATTAATTTTATTTTCGAAATCTATATTAGTGACTGTCATGAGGGCACCTGGGCACTTCACATCAATAAAAGAATCAATTTAAAAAATGTGTAGACCAGAACTCTGTGTTCACTAACAAAACTGCTGTTCCCCGTTACGACTAAAGGTCAGTCCAAGGCTGGCCAAGCAGGCAGGGCTCGCATTCCTGCATCTTGGCACTTGCCAGGCACTGGAGCAGCGGCTCTGGAGCAGCGGCTTCCAGATGCCCGTGGCCCCTGCAGACACCGGCTCGCCGGTGACCGGTGCTTGTTAACCCCCTGCATGGCTCCAGGTGGCTTTGGGACTGAAGGAAAAGGTGGGGAAAGGCTAGTCTGGGGGCCAGTCCCAATTAAAAATGTGACTTTGCCAGTTGCCAGCACTCCACTGGCAACAGGCAGGTGGAGCAAGGGACTTGGTGGAGCTGTGCTGCTGGAATAGAGGGAGGAAAAAAGTGACTTTCTTCTGGAGAACAGGCTCGAGATCTCTTGACTGAAGAAGCTTTATTGACGACAAGCGTTACATTATGCAAGCTTAGCAAATTCTCTAGGAATATAATACTTCCCAGTTTTTTTCTTGACATGTGTTAATATTTTATGATACCTGTGCATTAAGGGCCAGTTCCTACAATGTTTAAGTGAGTCTGGGCTGCTAAATTGCCTTTGTAGACTTTTAGAAAAAACACTACTGGTCACTGCAAATTAGCTAAATTCCCAATCTCACTTAACATGCAGATGATACAAAATCAGCTTCTTTCTGTTTTTCATGTATTAAGTAAGCATGTGTAATTAAATTAAATGCTGATGCATTTTATTTATTTCTATTAGTACATTTGGGGCAATAATCTCACTTTAATATGTATCTAATTGTGCGAGCAGCACTGAAACTAGGAGTTCTTGGACACTGGTGTAATTTTTTGAATGTGAAATGATAATATATTTTTTTGAAATCCAATTGAACTCAAGCTGAGCTTAAAAATCCAAGATCTGATTCAGGAGAATTCGGTTCCATCTGGCTGGTGGGTAGCAGGTGTGCACTCTGTGTTTGAGGGAGGGAGGTGATTACAGGCAGTGAAACATTTCTCTTTTCCTGTAAAGCTTTAATTCCAGTTTAATGCTGTGGTCTGAAGCTCTCTGCCGTTTAAGTTCTTGTGTAATTACCTACATCTATTGTTGGTCTCCATTTCTGGAGAACATAATGGTGATGGTGAAAGGCAGAGGCAAGTAAATGTCCAGCATTATGAAGAAATATGGTTTCTAATTCTCAAAGTTTGGATTTATTTTCTGTTACACCCAAGTCCGTTGTATGGGAGAGTGTGTTTTTACAAATTGATTCAGGCATGATCCTTGAAGACTAAATGAGAAAGGTTTCATTGCAGCATTCAGGATCAAGGTCTTTTGAGGATTGTTACGTGTTCCCACAGCAGCATAGAGAAGGTTCGTGTTGTGTATATTTTTATAAAAGAAAAAAACCCCCGTATCACGCAACTTCTGTTTTTATCCCATAAAATAAAGGTTCAACATTTTTTATTACTGTAGTTATAATGAAGGAGGGTTTTTTTAATCTTTAAAAGTATTTTAGCAATCTATTGTATACTTTTTACCTCATAGCCTTAAGAAACCTTTCCCCAGCCTTTCTCATTTTCCTCTTCCTGTTTCTCTTTCCCTTTCTTCATCTTTTAATGAGATTCTGCCAGTCACCCCCTGTCTCTGCCTGGGAGCTTCCTGCTTGGCAGGTTCAAGAATCTGCTCTTCTTTGACTTTTGTCACTAACTACCAAGTCAGCTCCCTTTCACACTCCTATCAACTCTCCCTCTTCCAACTTTTAAATATTTCCTCTTCTTTTTATTTGTCTTCACTGCTATATAACTTCGCACTGAAAAGTCTTCCAGCACATGAGGTTTTTTATGGGAGTTAGCATGCTGAGCATTTCTCACTTAAAAAAATAGGTAAGCAAACATCTTTTATAGTTTTTGAGTTCACATTATTATAGTGGATGACACTTTTGCTCTGCTGTATTTCACAGGTTTTTTTTCATGGTGAACTGACTTGATTTCTAACGTGGAGTGGAGCTGGTGCTGTGTTGCCAAGGGAAGTCCATCTGGTTTGACAGATGAAATGATAAACATTTCACTGGACATCCCTGTAAAGTTCTCCCTTTTGTTTGTTTGCTTTATGAAGTTAAATGGAAGAGGTCACCCCCCTTTGACAGAGCAAATTCTTTTTTCTAGCAATCGGGCTCTGCAAGAAAACATTTTTTATTAAGCAAGTCATCCATACCACACCGTAGGCTGTTTGAGTGTAACAGTATGTTACAGTCTGCAAAGTTAATGCAGTTAATATTCAACTGAACTTTTGGGGGGGTTGCTAATCCCTTAGGCGGGCTTAGCAGAAAGGGCAAACATATTTATAGCACTTTGAATCAGACTGCAGTGAACAAGTAAGAGTATGTGTTATACCATGCAAATGTTACACAATTTCAGGAAAGCTCAGTGCATAATCATCTTTTAATAGTATTTAAGTTGATGAAATATCTTGTCTGTAAGCAACAGAGTTGTTGGTTCAGTGGACAACAGGTCTGTCAAAATGAAACTCAGTGAAAGGTCTTGAGATTCTTGTTCTGGTGGTAAGTTCTGAAGGTTCTGAACAGATTTATGGGCTGTCTGATTAGGAGCTAACTGTATTCTTTAAGCTCTGTCATTTGTATTATTCCCTAATAGGATTTAATTGGACTTTGTCACATATCTGACAATGACTGTGTGCGGGGTTGTCAACAGCCTTTTCCATGTATACCTCGGTCTTTTACTGTCTTTGTAGAGATAAAAATATCATTCCAGAGTGATCTTTGCTCCAGAGCGGAAGTGTGACTCTGGACAGAGTTTGCTTTGGTTGGAGCTGTGGACACCCCAGATGAAAGGAACAAGATTTAAGTAACACCTTGTGGGAAGTTCATGTAGAAGCTGAAGTGCTCAGACTGAGAATGTTCTGCAGTGAGGGTCACACCTCTGTGAGACAGAAAATCTCCACATTTATGCCATGAACAAAACTTGCACTGAGTGCAAAGTTACATAGAAAAGCACATGAAGGGCCCTGTAATGCTGCTATCCCACCAAGAGACAGAGAATAAGAAACTATAATCTTGGATTTCACACACAATTTGGCTGTGCAGAGCTTTTAGGGAAATAAAAAAGAGATCTGTCACCTGGCAGTCAACAAAAAGTAATTTGTACTTTAAAAAAAATTATTTTAATTTGAAAGAGATGAGTGCAGTTGCTAACAGCTGTAATCTGTATGATAGATTTTTAAGGTCAATTTCTGGTGCCCTATCAATGCAGAATACAGGGCTGACAAAGTGACCATTTTATTCTCATTAAGATTTTTAATATGTTTTACATTTTGGCTATTTCTTTCATTTTTTTCTAGATATTAACTATTGGAAAGGGTGACTACAACATGGAACCTGGCTTTAAAGGCTCAAGTGCCTGAATTTATACATGCACTCTATTGATTTGCCACCTTACCTGTACCCACTCCTTTCCTTTTCCTTTTGCTTTTTGTGAAGTATAGTGGCCACTCACAGTCCTTCAGGAAAGAGAAACAAAATAATTGATGTGTTAGAATTGTTGGAAAAATTTAACTATGCTGCTAAAGATTTTCAAATCTATTTGTTATATTTTCAGTTAAAAATAGCATAACTGAGTACCAGAGCAAGTTAAAATTTTGCATTGGAGTTATTTATATCTGAAGTACCTGAAAATAACTAGTTTATTATGTACAAAATTTGAAATTCCAGAATATATTAAAATATTAGCTCAAAGATCAAAAGCCTCTCCCAAGGAAGGAAGGAAATCAGAAGGGAATTTGTGCTAATCAGGTTAGGTCTGTAGTGGTTGCACAGGGGTGATGGGGCTGACACTGTTGTGCCTTCCTTTGGTCAGTCATCCTGACTGTCCCCAGCTCATCATTGGCTCAGCTTCTATGCAAATCCTAGCAGGATTCAACCTTAAGCCTTGACCTCTCATAGCATTTTTGTCCTTGTTCTGAGCAGTAAGTACAGGGGTCCATTGCAAAGGCCTGGCTTCACAGAGTGTCCTGGTGGGGGTCTGCTGGATCCTAGCTACACATCCTGCAACCATCTTGGAGCTTAGAAATGGATGAAACTATCTGCAGTTTTATTGGGAAAACATAGATAACAGTCTGGTGATGTTAACTGTGTTAAAAAGTATGGGATTGTGTGTGTGTCACAGTGCTGAACTCCATACATTTATGAGCTCTTTTTATAGTACCATTCCCAGGAGCAGCCAGGGTCCAATCAGGACTGGTATGCCATTGTGTGAGGTGTTGTTCTAATTCATGTGTGAATGTGGAGTGATTGCTGCCCCGAGGATATTACAGTGAAATTACAAACAGGATGAAGAATAGGAGGAGGTGTGCAGGAGAAGGAGGGCAGCTGCAGCAAGATGCACTTGTCTGGTCAGGGTTGTGGTACATACAGCCTGATACCAAGTGATGGGCATTTCATTTACTTCTTAGTCTGCTGCCTTCAAAACAATTAGACTCTTTGTCTTTTGTTTCTGTCTTAGTTATTTAAGCAGAAATGGAGAGAGTACGAAATTAATCGTTCCCAAGATCCTCCTGCTCTGTCTCTAGCAATGACCAACCCCAGGCACCTCAAGTACAGTTGTAAGAGCCTCACAATGGGTAGACTTGGGATAATCTTCTCTCTACATGTTCTCATCCTAATCTTTCATTATTAGGGATTAATTTAATCTTCAAAGCATGAGGTTTAAAAAAATGCTGTATTTGTTGTTCCCCTCTTCCACTGTCAACCTTGTTTAAAATATGAAATATCCTCCCAAGCCCATTCAGAGCTGTTCTCAGGGTAATCTTACCTGCTCCTTGGTGTGTTGGCCAAACCTGCAGCTTGAGAGCCACCGTGGTGGTTTTGCTTCCTCTGATGCCAGAAGGCACTGGTAGATCCTTTTCCCCAGGGAGGTGGGTGAAGGCAGAAGTATGTGGAGCAGTTATGGCCTGGGTGTTCCCGTGTCACCATATGTCAAAGCTATGATGCTGCAGCTGGATCTCTCCTTTCTTTTAATATTTTAGTGGCTAATTTGCAGTAAAGCAGAATAGGAAATAACCATAAATAAATCTGGGAACCTTTGTATTAATTTCTTTTGCTAGCTGTGTACATATGAGCAGCTTGCCATTTGCATATGTGAATCTTGTCATAACAATTTTGGGAAGTGATTTGTTAATAATCAAGTTCTCAGAACGGCTCTAAATCAGTAATTGATGTAGGTCTGGATAAAGCAAGCCTTCCGCCTGCGTGTTTTGTGGAGCATTTTTGGCAAGTTTAGAGCTAGTGTGAAAACTAGCCATCAGAATAAAATTTAGGACAGCTGGGATGCTTTGCAGTGAAGACTTTTGGCTCCACAGTTCAAATAATCACAATAGCAGCTCAATTTAGCCTTTGGCTGGGTAGGTTTGGCAGGGCACAATGAAAAATAATTATTTCATGGCCTGCTTATTTGTCCCTTAACAAATAAACTCTCTGACCTATGCAGGCTTATGTAAATATGCTGCCGTATGTGGGGTTGTAGAACACTGTCATGTCCCCATTTGGAAATATGTTTTATTTTGCCCTCACGTTACAAACTTTTTTTAGAGTTCTGTTTTGGAAGCAAAGAAAGGGATAGGATATATCTGATACTGAAGCACAGACAGTCAGGCATAGAGTCTAAAAAGCCATCTAACAGTCTTTTTTTTTTCTGAAAACATATCCATTAGTATGCAGTGTTTTCACTGCTGTAATAATAAGAGCAATCATGATACGGGCAAGTCCGTCTCTTCACAGCCTTCCCACACGGGATGGAGAATGACAGCTCCTAAAGCATTTGGATATTTGCCTGAATGTGTGCTGCTTAGCTAACAGCAGTTCAACTTGCTCTCCATCTTATGGCTTCCTGGATATCCTTCTCAATTTTTTCAGTGACAGCTTAAAATGTGAGATGTGGAGGGGGGAGATAAAAGCTTAACAAAAGGCTTTTTGTGTGTGTATTTAAGGGGAAGTTTTATTACACTCGATGATGGAGGGATGTGCCACACTATTTTCTGTTCCTACCATTTTAGTATTCGCACTTTCTGTTGTAGTGGCAGCAGCCAGTCCATAACATTTTCTTTCTGTTTCTCCCTCTGGAGAGGGGAAAATACACAGAAGAATACATATCAATGGTTTTGTCTTCTGGCACCACCATTTTGGTTGTGCAGCAGTAAAAGAAAGTCTTTTTTGCCAAAGATCTGAAAGGTCTCCCTAGAACATCTGCTGTTGCACACTCTTGCACAGGTACACGCACGCATGCATGGGCTCTTGCTGAAGTGGCTATGATCTGTTTTTAATAGTGGCACTTCTTCTCAAAGTGTCATTTAAAAAAACATCAGCAGTCATGTCATGCATCGGGATGAATTTCTAAATGTAAATGAGATTCTCTCAGTAATTTATTTACATTTGTTTTCAGCACAACAAATGAGACATCACGTAGCTTCATAATTTCCCATGACCGAGTCACCAGCATGAGGTGTGTAATTTACCCTGATTTAAGATGCTTATCTAGAGGTTCTTGCAACAATACCTGGTGGGCTTTTTTATATTACTATTTGCTGGCTTTTAACCCATCTACTTCAACTCCTTCTCTGTATTTTCAGTTAAAAAGAAGCATAAATGTGTCTGATTCTTGAAGCCTTTTTTCAGTAGAGCCGAGAGGGATGGCTCTGTTTAGTATTGTTATTTTCCCTGCCATTCCCTTCTCATTTGGTAGAAATCATCAAGGGTTTCCAGAATGTATCTCCATTGATGCAGGAAAGCAATGCTGATTGTGGACATTTTTGATGGAAAAATGTTTGTCCAGAAATGAAACAGTGCAGTGGGAAGCATCCTGCAGTCATTTGTTCTCGCCTCTTCTCAGCTGAAATACTAAATCTTAGGCCTGTTCTTGTCTCTAATACTGACTTTAAGCTTCTGATCTACCTGTAGCTGAAATGATACTTTGCTTGAGATGGGATGTGAACACCAGTTTTCAAATTATGTGGACACAGTCATGTACTACAAAACTCATTTATTTTAAGCCTGTAGTTGGACCATTTAGATGTCTAACTACTTGCTTAAGTATTTCAGGTAGGTAGATGATTAAAGGTGCAATGTACCGTGCATACAATTTTGTACCTCTTATCTTGCAGACCTGGTTATGGCTTGAGTAAAAATCAGGGCAATGGCTTTTGCTATTTTGCAGGTTATCAGCACAGGAGAACTGAGATACTTTGGTGAAAGTTACTGGTAAGTCCAAAATGCTCTGGTCCAAAATGCTGTAGTTTGGGATGATACAGTGAAAAACTATTGTACATCTTCATGGAGATCTGCAGGATTAACCCTGTGTGGGTGATCTTTTTCTCGGGGGGGAGAAAGCATGACATTTCTTTGTGTTAATTCCCGATGGAAAAATCAGTGTCTTCCTTTAAAATGAATAAGCACATTCCAAAAAATAATAGATTTGGACTGGTTTTTAATGTACATTGTACATACTAGGTCCCAGTTGATTTAATTTTGGCCTGCTGGCCATTTCCTTAACATTGCATGGGTCTAGCACCAAATTATGCTGATGGCCTGTCTATCACCAAATTATTTACAGAACTGCAGTTAAATTATAGAAATCTTCCAGACAAGCAGTGCTCTGGGCAAATTATTTCATCAAAGTTATTTTCCATGGTATACTTAAGCAAAAGCTTACAGGAGCCACCTTAATCTTTTTTTGTTATGTGATTATGCAGATGTGGTAACAGCCCCCTTTTTAGAAATAGCTTCTTACCTGGAAAAACAGAAGGAAGCCATGACATGAAAATGAGTTCTCTGTGCTTTCCTCGGTTTGAAGCAAATGTTTTATGTCAGGGAAACACAGGACTGGGGCCAGCAGTAGGATAGTCATTTCTGCACACTGTCAGCTCCTTCCAGGTCTTGGGAAATTATTTTTCTGTAGACTTTTAACTGTTCACTTCTCTGAATTTATAGAATCAGGTGCTGCAGAAGCAGGTCAGCTGGCTTCACTAGTTCTCCATCACATCCAGGTCCAGTGGTCACTGCCCACTTTTCCAGAGAAGAGCATTTGTGCATCTGAAGGCAGTATAGGCATTTTCTGCATTACCCCCATCTAGCAAGATTTGAACTGCTGTGTGATTATGAAACATCCAAAGAGAATATAAATCCTAAAAGCAGCCCTCATTCCCTATTGTAATTGGCATCCTTTCAGACTCTCTTCCAGAATTTAGAAATATAGTCAGGGTAGAACATCTATATTTGGGTTTATATGTAATGGTCATACCTACTTGGTGTGGTTCACTTGGAAAAATGTAGGCATAGATCACTATTTCAAGACACTGGGTGCAGTGTTTATGTTTAGCTTGGTGGTTTTTATCACTGCATATTTTTTTAGTATTCCATGTTGCCATGTTTGCTCTGTGAGACAAGAATGACTTCCCAACCACTGCGCGGTTGTGCGCTTTTTGTTGAACAAATACAGAAATTCAGGTTTTGAACTGACTCCCATGAATAAATTCTTCTGGGAAAACAGGTGCTAAAAATCTGTGATTTTCAGACCTCTCTCTGCCTGCGTACTTGGGGTAAGACTCAGCCACGTGTAGGTAGCAGACTGGAATGGGACCTCTGTACTCAGGGCCCAGATGTGAAAAACCTTACGTGTGTGAAGAAGGGCAGGAGACTCAGCAACTTTAGCATGAGAGCTAAAGGTTTTTGCAAGCTGAACACCTGATTTTACTTGATTTCTCTCTAGTGCTGGGTGGTAATTGGTTTTATTTGGGGCCACACCTGGGGAACCCCATTTGGCAGCTCACCCAGGGGCACTCAAAGGCAGGTGAGGGGAGGCGCTCTAATAACTGGGATTTCATGGTGTTGTTCAAGGACTTTTGGGGTTATTTTTTGATTGGCAGGATGTGAGTATATGTGAAAGCTGGATCTCCTTTACTTGTGATCCTCAGCAGATGCAAGTCTGATTAAGAGTCCCCTTAATTTAGCAGTGCTCCTAAAGAGAGGAAGATACTTAAAGCTGGCTTTGTCAACAAAATGGAGGAGCTGTGCTCTCAGGGCCCATTAACAGCAGTGCCAAGATGGCCACTGATGCACAAATACTGGGAATTAAGTTTCTACAAAACCCTAGAAGCTCCAAACTGTGTATCTCACCAGTTCTTTACTCCCCCAGTTATAATCTATATCTCACTTATTGCTAGAGTCAACAGTCTAATGGTAACAAAAAATACAACCTTTCATCATCTATTGATTTTCAGTCTTTAAAAACTGACAATAAGCTATTTTTTGTCCAATTTCTCAATAAATAGGAACGTTTATTGGTTTTTCAGTTTTATTGTATTACATTAGGATATATTTTACTGCATATAGTGGGTAATGTAGCATCAGAAGAGATGTTTGCGTTCAGCAAGTAACTTTTGAAACTGTATAGCTCAACTGAGATATGTAAACAAATTTGTAATACTAGTTTAATTTAGATTACAATGCAGAATACTCAGACTGGAGCTCATTTTTCTATTTATTCCATTATGATCCTCTAACTAATTTAAGAAAATTGCCATGATATTGGGGTTTATTTCCTAGAAATCCACCACTGACAGTGTTGTATAGGTTGGGCAAGTCATAAATTCTGTCTGTATGATACTGCATCAAATGACATGGCACAAACATCATCTTTCTCAGTGACCTCAGTTACCTTCTCTCCCCTTGAAAAAGGAGACAAACTGGGATGTGATTTAGCTGTGGCAGAACCTGGGATGTAGATCCCGAGTTGCCTCCCCACTGCCACCTGCCCTCACAGCAGATCACCTGGTAGGTTTTTTTTCCTTTCCAGAACCTCTCAGGAGGCACTGATGATCAACAGTTGCTGCTGTAAAACCAGCTTAACTTTTTTTTTTTTTTAATTAAGAAACAGTTAATTAAGCAACAGTTAATTTCTCTTCTGGTGAAATTCTGGCAATAAGTTCATAGATGTTTCCATTCTAGCACCAGAAAACTTGAGGTGGAGGTGCCTCTGCCGGGGTGAGGGTGTACAAAACAATCTCTGCTTTAAAGCAGCTGTGCCACTGCGCCACCAGCACTGGCCTTTGCTGATCCCAGTGGTTCTCTGGCTTCAAGGCTGTCAAAGTGACCACCCTAGTGGGCTTCCCAAGTGAAAACATTCACTTGGATGATGAAACATTTTCCCAAACACTCTGAATAGGGAGACAGTTCTGGCATATGTTTCATAACTCTTTCACAGTAAGCAAAGAGGAAGCCATTTCCTTTTGGGTGGATTGGGTGTGATTCTCTGAGGCATAAGACCTTTCTCATAAGCTGCTGTGCATCTGTCTTACAGGATCTGCTCTACAAGGAGTTAATAGATATCCAGTGACCAAAGCCATTTATATTTCTCTTTATGTACAGAAGTGAAGTGGAGCATGTAAAATTGGAAAGCAGAACCAAACCTGAAATTCTCTAACTTTATGACTAGTGTGTGTGTTATTTTCCCGTGATCTTTAATTACACTCTGTTCTGGAGGGGGGGAGAGGGCGAATGCTAATGTGGTGCACCAACTGAGGGAAAAACAACTGTTTTACAGCGGGAGTCTAGATGACAGCACACAGCAAATGCAAAATCTGACATTCATATGAAAGTGAGCTAAGCAGGACCCATAGAAGAGAGCCAAAACGACTGCAGCAAGAGGAAAGCAAGTGGTTTAAGGACACCATGGTTTTTCTATTTATTGAAATAGCACAGCCACCTTTAAGGTGGTGCTGATAGGATGTAGATTTTGTAGAGCAGCACCAAAAAAGGTGGCTGTCATAAAGGAAATGTGTGATTGGATTCAGGTTCATGGGAAGCTGGGCTTAGAAGAGTGTTGCCCTTCCCTCTTTGAACATATTATATAGTGAGGCATGTCTCATTGCACTGAATGGAAAGATGCTATTTTCAGGACTGCTGTTTGCTGTGCTTGCTAATGAATTTCCAAGGGGTGTTTGAACTTTGGATATTGACTGTAGAGATGCTTGCAGTCAGTTGGAAGAGATGTGACTGAACATGAAGCTTAGTTCTGTGTGCATACAATCCTGCTCTCTGTGATTTTTCCCCAAGTTCAGTATCAGTATCATTCAGTATCAGTCTGCAATCATAAATAATTTGTAGAAGTCCAGCTGTGATGAGTGCAAAGTCATGTGATACCCTTTTCCTTCTCTCACTGGCTAAAATAACCTTTAAACAATTATTCCGACTTCCAGTCCAAACATTAAAACCAGCAAACTGGGTGGTTGCTTTTGCTGGGGTACAGCACTGTTGGTCTCTGCCCTGTTTCTTGGTCCTGAAGTCTTCTTCATCCCCTTGGCTGGGAGTTGGGTCACAGCACGCTGCTGTGCTCTCCTGCAGCATGGGGGCTGACTTTCTGTGCAGAAGTAAATGTCTTTGCTAAGCAGCTTGACTTAGCAGCACTATGCACTTACACTTATTTATTTGAGTGAGGGATGAGCAGACTGTCTAAAAACAGCATTCCCAGGGTTGTTCTAGGGTTGTGTTTGAAAGACAGTGGAGAGTCTGGCTTAAAGGTATCCTTTGTAATTAAAGGTTTAGGAACAAGTCTTACCTTGAGTCTTTCCCGTTCACATTCATTAGCGTGCTATTCAAATGTCAGTGGATTTTTTTGTCTTGGTGGATAGCATGTTCATTATTGTCTGGGAGGATAACCCAGGGAAGCTATGATGTGTGTCAGTTTAACACTTTTGAGTGGCATGTGAGGGCATCTCTCCTGCTCTCCAGCACTGCTAAACTATGAATAATCATGGAGCCAATGGGGCAGTATGTCTTATACCTCTCAGCATCAGCTGTGACTGCCGTGGATCCCTGGGGTGAGATCAAGGATGAAATGAACTCTTGTGTGCATGGATGTGTCGATTATGAGCAGATCATCACTCAACACCCATGTTGTTATCACATTCTGGGCAACCCAGGAACAGTTGTAGCAGTGAGCTTCAATCTGAATTCCAGTTTTAAAATTAACTTCTATGTGAACCCCTAGAAAAAAAAGTTAAAATGTGCTTTGAAAAAGAAAATAAGTGAAAGGTGGAATGAAAGAGTGTAGAATAATGAAGATGCTTTTTTCCCCTTTGGTAGATGCTAGGAAGGAACAGGAACACACTCTGACTCCTGTCCTCTTGCTCATTGTTTTTTCATCTAGCCATTGCATACACAGTGGTCCCAACACCTTCAACCATTTCCCACAGCTCTGTCACTCAGAGGCCAGACTTCACTCCCATACCTTTTAGCACTGCTGTGGCTCGGGACATTGCCTTGGGACATCCTCTGCACTTGCTGCTTCTTATCACTCTCGGCTGGACAAAGCACACTGCCCTTGCCATCCAAACCCAGTGGCAGACTTAAGCCGTATAAAGGCCACTTGACATCATTTACATTTTTCATTAGCCTTCTATAGGAGCTTCTCAAAAGGTGCAGTGGCTTTCCTATCTTTTGAACTCCTTTGGAAGACTGTGATAATTTTGGGCGACAAGTCTGCCAGTGGCCTATAATTGTTATGCAAAACATTGCCCAAACATAACATAACTAATTGCACAATTAAGATTGCTTTCTCTTCATCATCCCATTCATCATACTCCTCGTTCACACCTATAGTCAGCATCTGGCATTAACATAGGCTGTATTTGTCACATTAATACATCCCTTTTGTAGTGAAAATGCCTTTTGTGCATCTCTTTGCTCCTTAAGGGTCCTGTTAGCTTGTTCAGTAAGCCTGAAAGCAGTGTTTAGAAAGCCTTGTAGGGTACATCCCTTTTTCAGCCGTTTAATAGGAAGGTAATGCAGTGGTACTCCACGATACAAACAGCAACTCAGAGCTCAGAAAAGGAGCCTGATACAAGTCAGCAAAAGACCCCCCCTTTCCTTAACAACATTGAGGTGAGTAATACAGTGTTTTGCTATTTTTAAAAATCTGAGGCAAATAATGCAGAATAGCTTTTTTTTCACAGCGGACATTTCAAGGTCATCAGTCCTGTTAGTCTGACGTAAGGCGCATAATCAGTTCCTTCTGATAGTCCACACCAGAACCGGGCAAACCAAACCAATTTGGAAAGTGCAGGACATAGCAGGGAAAAGTCCAAGAGTATCTGTGAGTCCAAATGCAAGAAATTGCCTGGTACCTTTGCCAGTTAGACCTACACTGAAGGTTTTGTGCTTGAAGGGATTGAGGGTGTGTTTGCCACTCACATAAGGACAGGGTGGGAGCATCTTTGATTGGAAGCCTAGGAGGTCTGCAGCACCATAATTCTTCTTGGGAAAAGGAAATGATGTAAGTTTCTACTTCTGGAATCTTTCCCCACTACTCTATAAATTTAAAGAAATAAAGCACAAACAGAAAATTTATTTTTGAATGATGGTGAATTATTGTCAGTAGAGGAACTGTAGTTTTGTGTCAAGGAAAAAAAAGCTCAGTGTACTATATGCTAGTGTACTATATGCTACTTTTTGGAGCATTACTTAATGTACCAGTCATTGCTGGGAACATGGAGTCCTTTTAATGCTAGTCAGGTAATATGTCATTCTCTCTGTAGAAACTCTGCAGCAGAGACATGAGTTATATACTGATGTAGTTATCAGAAGATCATGTGGTAGCACAAATGTGAGTCACTACAGTGAAGTTTGCCCCGTTTGAAATTTTTACATAATTAAAATGAGTCATTGTCCAAATTCTGCCAAAGTGCAGATGTCTTTAATTTAACATATGCAGTTCAGCTTGCATATGCCTTCCATAGGTGAACATCTTTTTCTTTGTGCACTACCCTGGGTTAGCTCTGGTCTGGGAGATGTTCCCTTTTGCCATTCAATGTGCAGTGCTCCCACTGAAATCTATGGCAGCTTCAGAAAAATATCTGGAGCACCCAGAACTCAAATAGACCTCTCTACTTCGTTTTAAATTCTGCTGGTAATTCTTTAAATACTCATAGATAGATCAAAACAAGTGTCTTTTTGTTTCTGTAATAATGAAGGATATGGCCCACATTTCCTGGTGAAATGCACTCAGTTGTCTTCTGTGACTTGTGTCTCTGGAACAAGGCAAAGAGCGGGGGAGGATTAGAAAGGGAAGGAAGATTTGCTTAAGAGAAAGCAAGCTGGACATGCTTACATAAATATTGGGCTTTTAAAATTATAAACTTCAAGATGGTGGGTGGCTTAGTACTCAGGGGGAGTTAAACCACATTGTTTTAGATGAGAATAAGAGCACCCTCCATGCAGCTGGCTGAATCAACAATGTTTCTGAGAATTTCACAAATCACTTTGTTTCTGTGCTGTGAAGATGACTACTCTGAGTCATTTGGCTGAAAGGGCAGTACCTTTTCTTTTTCTCCGCCTTTCCCTCTTCTCTTTCTCTCTTTCTTTCTGTCTTTCTGATTTTTTTCTCCCTCTCACGTTTTTTCTCAGCTGCAGATCTTGTTCTCCATCTAATGCTTAAACAACAAAAATGTGTCTAACTCACATCCAGAAGTAGCTTGTAGTTTTGCTGGGCAAAGAAGGAAAGAACAGGCTTATTTAGAAACGTTGGGAAAATTTCTGATTAATTAATGAGAGATAGAGAAAATGACTAAGGCTGGTCTGCTAATTTCTGAGTCACTGGGTAGATGCTATTTTTTCTCATTTGCCAATCCCTCAATAGGGACATTAAATAATGTTTACTACTATAAATTCTTTCCCAGGAAGAGAAGGAGGTTGTGATGCAGGAGAAACTTGTATATTTGGTTTAAAAAGTCAGCTCTTCTCCTGCAGCCTTATGCAAGAGGGTGTCATGCATGCTGGTCATCCAGAGAATAGCCAGCCAAAGAGCCATAGGTTTCAAGCACCTTCTGAGGGTCCTGAAAGCTACCTTAGTAATTTATTGATGATGGAGATGAGAAATAAAATCTTCCAGTAGCCTCCCTCCCCATGCTGTCAGTTAATACTGCCAGCAAAGAAAGAAGGAAGTTCCCACACCTTCACTTTCGTCTGCTGCAAAGAAAGGATTATGCAGGTAAGCAGTCCTGCGTGCCAGGTAAATAAACAGTCAGACTCAGAAGCATGTGATTTTTGACACTCTCAGTGCCTTCTCCCTACTCCTGTTATTTTTGTATTCTGTCTTCTGTGGTTCGTGATCTCTAAGCTTCTTCCTCTTAAGTTTTTTTTTTCACCCCAATAAAAATCTTTGTGGCAAAAAATAAAGCTGCATGGATGTGCCAGAATAGTGAAGCACAGTGTCCTAAATGATGTAACTCAGGTTTTGGGAGCAGGATAATTGCAGTAGCGTGATGCCTCTTTTAGGATAATTAGTCTTGCTGAGAACCAGGGTATAAAAGCCTGTGCAGAGCACAGTAATGAGGCAGTTACACCATTTCCAGTATTTGCATGCCCCTGCATCACACTGCAGATCAGAGCAGGTGTGCCCACAGTGATGGTCAAGGAATGATTTCATCTTTGTAGCCCTGTGCCAGGACTGTGATGCAAAATACGTGGGATTCATTCTAAAGGAAAGCAGCACTCATCTCCCATACTAAAGCAGGAGGCCTTTGAGATCATTAAGAATCATTTTTACAAAGGAGAGGTTTATGTTTCTGCTTCTGGAGCCAAAGTCTGTTCTCATGCCCTGTTACTGCCTGGCACTCTCCCATCCAGGAATGAACTCTCCTTTAGCTGCGTGCAGTTGCAAATGTTGGGATTTCAATTTCAAAGTACCAACTCTAATATTAAAAAGACTGTTTCCCCAGTGGGAATATGGGTTGCATGAGCTTTTTGACTTTTTTGTTTCCTCTTTTGATTTCATGTGATAACGCCTTTAGATCTCTCTATCATTTGGGTTTTTTTTTTTATTAGCACCTCAGTGGACAAAATGTCAGTAGAAGTTAAAGTGGAAAGAGTCCTCAGAGAGATAAAGGTTGTCTTCCACTTTTCACTATATGGTTGACTCTGCTGCCCTTTTCTGCTGGGATTTAGTCTACTGGGGCGTTTCTTTGCTTAAGTTAAATTTACTTATCTGTTATATAAATAAGGGATAGCCTTGGCCATTAGGTAAATCTACTGATGGAGGGAAAAGGGATTTTCTAGAGTGCCTCTGTGCCTTTATGAGACATGGAGTTCAAAAACATCTGATAAGGTAACCTTCAGCTGGTTTTCTGCAATGACTTTTGTCAATGAGCCTTAAAAGCATTGATATTTTCAGGCATTATAGCTGAAGAGTGCTGCAATGTCCTTGAACTACCCACCAGCCAAAGAATGACGTCTCCAAACTCAGCTGGTGAATTCCCATGTACTATCATATATATGACTTACTTTTCCCTTTCTCTCTGGGGTGTCCAACAAGAATTACCAGGACCTTGGTTCTACCCAGCATGCAGCATTAGACTGGTACCATTCGGGTGCTGCCTGGATTTGCTGTGGCCCTCAGAATATTTGCTCCTGTATTGTATAGTGAAGATAATCCTTTGTTTAATTTTTTTAACATTTTCAAAGGAAAATAGGGGTCTCATTCAGGTCTTTACATTTTTGCATGATAGTACAGTTGAGCAACATGTACATGTGTTAATTAAACATCCTGTCTTATCACTGTTTTGGTAAGTGTCCTGTAAATTTAATCACTACGACACCTCTGTACACATTACAATCCTTTTAAAGATCTAGAGAAAAATCCTGGTGGATTATTCAAAGCACTAAATCACACAGAATTACAGTAGTTATTAGAGGCATTAAAACCTCTGATAAGAAGCTTTATCATGCATTTTTGGGGAAGTTTAATCTTTATCAGAGATGGCTGTAAATAGAAGGGAACCATAAAAAACTTGATAAAAGTTTATTTTACAGTACATCAATAATCAGGTACTGTAATTACAGTATAGTTAGATATTTATTGCATAGTAGGTAACTAGAGTTTATTCGTTTTCTTTCTTTTCTATTATTGCAATTATCTGCAAGACCTGAGCCAACAAGGGGCCTTATTGTATTTCCATTTACTCTTGGTTTACACACACATACACACATATTTACATTACATATGTGTTTTGACTACTTCGGAGGACTTGAACCTGTTTACATGGATGAAGAACAGGCAGTGGACATGCTAAAGATCTCTTCCACATGTAAGTTTATCTAGATTCAGAACTATAAATGAAGGGAATCCAATTTTAGCTGTGGTTATATTTAGCTATCTAATTTTTTCTCCTCTTTTTGGCACTGGAAAAGTTGTAGTATTCTTAATCACTTAGATAAACCTCTCAGTTATAGACCTACTCAGTGTGTGGGTGTTTATATTTTATCTGTACATTATTTATCCCTGTACATCCACATCTGAATATAGATTGGATTAAATCTCTGTTAATTGTACTTGGGCTGTGTGTTCATGCCTGTGTTTGTGTATTTCCAGGAGTAACCCTGAAATGTTCTGTCATTTTGGGGTGTAGTCTAAGTGAAGACAGCCAATTAAGTGTGACTTCTTCTAATTTAGTGCTGTTTACAATGTTAAAGGTTCTAGTTAATTTAAGAGTTTTTGTGAAGCTGGCCAAAGAAATGTTCATGTTGGAATTTAGAGCTTTCCTTTATCACAAGTGTGATACAAAATGTAGCCATGAATGTTATGGAGGGACTTCTGCTCCTCATGCCTTTTGTAGGAGCTCACCCATAGCTCTAAGCACGGATTTGGGCAGCAGAGCCCAAATAAGCCACAGAGAATTTGGTGAAAAACCAAAGAAACAGGAATTAGGGTGATAAGAGAGCGAGAAATGTGAACTGTCAGGAAATACTGAAGATATTGGAGGTGCTTGGCCAGAAAAAGAGATCTCTGAGGGACAACATGGCAAAGGAGCAGTAAGAATACAAAAGACTGTGGGAAAAGAAAGTCAGTAATTTATTTTCCTTGGTGAGAAATGGGAGGGTATGGTTCAACGGGACCAAACAAAATTCACATTAGGTATTAGCAATGATCTTCTAAAGCAGATAAAACACTGGGAAAAGGCTGTTTGGAATGTTGTGGAATTTCTTCTGTTGGAAGGTTTTCAGAAACAGGCATAGATGGTCCTTCCTGGAGGCACACAGGGGGACAAAAGGCATCAAGACATCGTAACAACACTCCTAGCCCAGTTTTCTGTGCCTCGAACCATCTGTTTAGGAACCGTGGTTGTGAGAAGGTGGTGTGTTCCCAGTTTCCTTGCCAGTAGATCAAAAGAAAAACAGGTGAATCGATTGTCTCAAATAAAACCTCTATCCAGTAAAAAGTCTTGGACAGAATCAGCACCCACATGTCTGGTAAACTACTGAAACTTCATTTCTATCAAGATTTGAGGGCAGATGCTACAGTTGCTGACCCTGGTGATAAAAACTTCCCCTGGCAGTGGTGGAACCAATGCTAATTTATACCATAAAATCCCTGTTTTGCTGATTGTTTTCAACTAGTGATTGCACATGACAGGCATAGTTCATACTGCTTAATAATAAACTAGACAGTAAGATGTATTTAAAGTCTAGTAGCAAGTGTCAGTACATACTTACAATACTATTGTTTTCCTTTTCTCATTCTTCTGATGGAGTAAAATTTCAGGTAATATTTTTAGTATCCAGTACTTGTTAATTGGGAGACTCCATGTTTAATTTTAAGGTAAAATAACTCAAGGTTTTTTTGTTTTTTTTTTTCTAGTGTGGAACAACTCTAAGTGAGATAACAGTATCGTTTTTACTGTTATTCTGATTTTTTCTAGAAGAAATTTTGGGTTTATTTCTACAGTAGCTGGCATTTGTAGTAAATAGGGAGAGGCAATGACCCAGTGTGAGAATGATTTGCTTGCTATACCAAAAATTCTTCCTGCAGAAGACAGTGGTGCTGGTTATGTTATACTGAGTTTGTACAATTTAGTGCAGGGGTAATTTTGTGGGTTTTTTCTCCTTTTTCTTTTTAACATATGACTGATAAATAAATACTAAATTTCCAACTTTCTACCAGTACTACAAGATGTCCATGCTTTTGGCCACATGGAAAGTACATTGCATTAAGCAATGCTATTAAACTTCCAAATGCTTTCCCTGTGGGAAATACTTCAAACTGAGATTTTTGAAAAAAAAAAAAATTGTAACATCCTTTTACAGGCAGGTGATCCTCATGGACCCTTTTCCACTTGGCCCTCCTTGCTTCCAGTGGCGTGCAAAATGCCAGACTGATGAGTTTCATGGAAATGCTGCACTAGCAGGACAGAAATGTTCTTAATCAGGAGGACTAATTTAGAGGTTGTTGGTTCCTTTGCAGGTATTTAACAGGAAACATGAATAGAGAGATGCTGAGGTTGCTGTTCATGGCTGAGGCCACTTTTGTGCAGTCCACTGAGTGTGTTTACAGTGTTCATAATATTGCTGTGGGGTTTTGTCTCCATTTCAGAGAGAAAGGGGTCTCCAGTGGTTTTCTGAACACAGTGAACAAAGGACTTTCTAAATTTCTTTTTAGACTTATGCTATTTCTAATGCCAAGGATTTTAAGGACGTGGTTTGTGAAAAATTTGTTTTTATTTTGGTAAACATTCTTTCTACAGAGGCACATTAGAGAGGAAAGAATAGGATTATTTAAAGGAGGGGAATTAATTGTGTCACTTCTATAGGCATTAAGCAAATTGCCTCACTTATAGTTAAGAGGTAGCATGGGAGTATTTAAGTATAGGGTACCTGCAATGCACTTTATGATAGTCTTAGCTTATGACCTTATATGATTTTATTTCTCTAATAAAGCGAGACATTCCTCACGGAGATTGTGATTGTGCACAGTGCTGTAGTTAGCACCTCATGGCCTGATGGCTGTGTGGTGCACCATGACAAAACAGGGAAGGAGGTGTTGAGTACTTGAGAAGTTTGTACGAGAATGAAAAAATTGAAAGGTGATTTCTGATATGTGGTAGGATGGAAGATACAAGAGATGTGAAAATGTCCAACTGATAATTACGTTCTGTGTGTCTTACCCATAAAGGTGTTTTAAATGGGTACAGTAGATGCCACAGTTAAGAGAGTGACTTAAAAAGTCATTATGGGCCACCCAGAAATACTAGACCAAGTCCCTGACTCCAGAGGTAATAAAAACCTCCCAGGTCAGTCCATTGACGATGCTCAGCATTGTGTGTGAATTTGGCATTCCGCAGAGGAGTGCTCAGATCTTGAGGAACAGACTGTGCTGACTTAGAGCACCCCCCCGGCCTTGGGGAGAAGGGAGAGGGACTGATGAAAGATACTGTTTCTGAGTTTTATTTTACGTGAAACAAGTTGCCACAGGAGGAATGAGAGAATGCCTTTGGACACACACAGCAGTGGGTTGTTTTCTGCATGAGAACAAATGCTGACCCTGATGGTGAGTGCTCCCTGTACCCTGATCCCGTGGGTATTGCTGCTTAGAGACTTGGGCAGGGGTAGTTTATGGCTCCTGGTAGGTTTGGGGGCTCATTGCATGTTACATGGCCCAGTACTTTGCAAAGGGATAATTTGGTTTCTGAGGAGAGATGCAGCTCTAAGGTGATGTGGGCTTTCAAGTCAGAATTGAAAAACATACTGTGTGTGGATGTTTTCAGGGTTGGGGTTTAGCCGGGTTCTCAAGCTTACTTTACAGGGCTCTGAGTTCAGTAATTAAATTTCTGCTGAAATCTTAAGTAGTGTAATGCCTACAATCCAAATGTCTCAATCTTAAATACTGAAATGGTAGTTGTGATTTTTTTTCCTATTACTTTAGTGAGAAATAGTGTAGATTTGGCATAATTATCATAGAAGGTAATAACTTTAGTTATGATTCCTGGAATAGCATTTAACCTGTTGAATGAGGAGAGGATGATACTTTGTGCACAATATAAAATCTTAAAACATCAGACAAACTTGTAAAAGGTTTTCTACCACTCTCTGTATGCCAAACATATTACAATTTGTGCTGAGTCTACAATGTAGCTGGAATAAAGACAGGGAGAGTCCTAGCATAGCCTGTAATATTTGCAAATAAATATAAAAAAAAAAAAAAAAGGGAACACAACTGAAATGTTCCTATGTGTTATTAAAAATGTATACCTTCATTTGTTTTTCCTCATGCAGCCAAATCTTAGTAAAAGGAATATACCTGTTCAGGCACCCAGAGTTTCTTTCAGGAAGGTCAGCCCTCAGAAATGAAATGGAAAAATAAATTAGGCAAGAGTAATGGCTGAGAAAAAAAGTGAACTTTATAGCAAAAACACAGAAGTAAGATCTCACCATAGGAGATATTTTTTGCAGTGCAGGATTGAACGAGCAGTAAATTCTTAAGTTATCACAGCAGAGGAAATCATCTAAATACACAGACAGATTAAAAAAGGTTTCATTTTCTCCTCTCAATGGTAGCCGTTCTGTGGTTTGTGTTGTTATGAATTTTTACAAGCATTGTTTACACAAAAAATCACATTATTCTCCCACGACTGACGTAGCTGGTGATGTAAAAGCGCCTGCTCAGGGCCTGTTCCTCAGGGAGGCAGGGCACGCAGGGCTCCCTGAGCACCTCGTGCTGGTTGGCAGCTCCCGGTGCCAGCACTTTGGGACCAGCTGCCTTCATGTTGAGCTCCCTGAGCTCCTTCACGGGAAATGAGATTTGGTACTCAAGGAGAAAGGACCTTGTTTGAGAGCTGCGGTGCAGGGTAAATCTCCCTTTTCCTTTAGCAAAGCATTGCATAGTCTCTCTTCTGAAAAGAGATGCACTTCTGTGAGTCGTAGTCAGGAGGCTGGCTGGCAGGATGCAGGATATGGGAATAAATTAACCCCATCTCTGCATTTAGCAACACTATTAATATTTTCCCAGGCAGCACTTACATGTGTCTGTTTATTTGGTGTTTTTTAAGTGATGATAAACTACCTTCAAGGTAGCTCTCTTCCCAAATCCATTGTGGGCAGAGAGGAGGGATGGTCTGACAGGAGCTGGTGGCAGTAACATGGGCTGACTGTGTGCTCCCCACCAGCAATGAGGGCTGCTCTGAGTTAAGACATCAGGGAAGCACTTTGTGCAGGGAAATAATGAAAACATAGACAGGGTGAGACCATATGCAGAAAGGGAAGACTTAAGAGGCACAATCAGTCTTTGTTAAAGGAGCACTGTAAGGAAACAAATAGGATTTTAAAAAAATCTGCTTCTCACAGAAGCAATAGAAAAGGAATTTCTTGTAGGAAAGGAATGCTAACTGAATTATATTTGTGATATGAAAGCATTCCAGTGTTGTGCTTGCAGCCTGTGAGGAAGAGAGAAAGAAAGAAAGTGAAACTAACTGGGAACGGCTGAAAGTAGCTTCACTGTATAGGCTGAGAGCAATGAGAGATTAAAAAAATAATTAAGTCGGTTAACAGTACATTAGATAATTTTGTAAGTATTTACTTTAACAAGGGAAATATTTGTTCTTCTATGAATGCAGCCTTTATTTTCATCAGCTTTATCTACCTTGCTTCTAATGGCAGTGAATTTTCAGCAGAGGAGACAGACCACCGAGACCCCTGGTTGTTACATGTATACCTGGAGATTTTGGCAGATCTAGGTGTAAAGATGTTGGAGCAGAATATATCCTGTAGCTCTGCATTTAATTTCTAACTTTTAATTATTTTCTGGTTCTGAGCAAAGGTTCTGTATTCAGTCTTCTGCCAAACATGATTAGCATTAAACCCAGGCCGTGAATTGTGCCTCTGGACTAGGGGATGTGGATTTGCTACTTAAATGTTTGTTTTTTTCTCTCTGCCAGCTGCTTTGTTCTGACTGTCTACTGTGGAGCTGTTGTCCCAATGATCTGAGTAATCTCCTTCCTTCAAGCAGCTCTTAACTATCCATGTTTTCATGAGGAAATGTGTAATTCATTCCATCCCATAGGCCATTAGTGGAAAAGAGGGAATAGGAGATGAGCTCGGACATAGGGGAAGGCAGAAGATAAATAGCATAGTGCTTATGCAAGAGGGAGAGGAAAGTCCTGATCCAGGGTTGAGTTTGGCCCATGGATTGTCTTCTGAGAGACAGTGGGGTCTGGGAAGAGAATGTGCCCAGCAGCACATGCTGCAGAGGCACTGTCCCCAGCATGTCCTTCTATGCCACGTGTAGCCATGGGGAGCAAAAGTCACCAGGAGCTTCCCATAGCCATGGCCATCACCTTGGTAACCTGAGGTGACTGTCACAGTTTACCATGGCATAGGTATAGATCAGATGGCCCTGGGTTTTGATTTGTGTTGCTGTGACTCATCTGACTGTAGGAGATGTAATTTCAAGATGGAAGGGCAGAAGCAGAGGTATGTGAGAGCCAACCTATAAAATGGTATAAATTGGATCCATTGCAGACTCTTGCCTTGTCTGAGTGCCCAGGGATGACTTAGGCCATAACACCCCTTAGCAATGTGGGAAGAGAGGTGTGTGATTCTCACTTTGGAGGCAAATACTTTGCTCAGTGTCCATGTGCCAGCTGCATTGACTCAGAACACTGTAAGGAGCTCCATTAAGTTCTATTGGGTCCATAATCTGCACATTAAGAGAAATTTACATGATAGATGGAGCTGTTAAAGTCTAATTGGGTAATCAAAAATTAGTTAATGTGCCAAAATATGTATTTAGCTGATAAACTCTAATGGTTCCAAAGGGTTCTGGTATTAATAGAAGGCATGCTTGCACGCTAAGGAGTTGCGAGTAAGATTGCTCTTGTAACACACATTTCAAATAAAGATCCCAAAGCACTTGACAGATATTAAATCACTTATTGATTTGATTTTTCCAAAATATGTCCATCCAAGGATCTGGGGGAATATATGTTAACAATGATGTCAAATTTGCACATAAGTAATAAATTATAATTTCCCCCACTTCCCAAGTCTATCAAGTGCAGTAATCACTCCTGCCCTTAAACCCAGTTAAAACCTCTCTAGTTTGGGTCTTCCTTAATTGAACCATTTTAGGCCCCCGTGATATACTGTATCCATTTGAGTAACAAATAAGTTGAATCCCAGTGAAAAAGAACTGGTTTGAAAAGGGTTAGAGGTAAAGTAGGTGGCAGAGTCAGTAGAAGAACATGTCATTGCTGGTTACTTCTCCTTTATTCTGCAGGGAACCAGCACAGCATTTGTGTATTCACAGAGCCAGAAGGATGTTTCAGCATTCTGCAAATAGCTTCCTTACCTATTCGTTCAAATTTCATTCTATTTTACGTGGAGGACATGAATAAGAATTTTAAAATAACTCTTCTGCTTAATCTTTCCAAAGTGCCCTAATGTATTATTAATAGCATGCCACTCCCACATTATAATGGCATGTGGTTCTGTGTTTGTACAGCATCTAGTGTAATAAGAACCTCATCCAAGAGACTTTTGTAGGCTCTTCTACAGTTCAAACAGATAATGACAGCTTTATTTTAATATGGAAAAAGGTTATCCTTGTTTTATGAAGGAAATGGAGGCAGAAGGATAACACCTGTCACAGAAGTAGAACTCGAGTGCAGGCTCGATGTTTCTTTGTAGCTGTGGCTACTAGACCACAGCACAGAGGCATTCCTAAAACTTGCACCTGTTAAACACAATTTAAGGTTTGGTTGATATGTAATGTGCCTTTATTTCTATATGGGATTTATAAAAGTAACTCTCCTGAAGTATATCAGACCTATTGTGCTCTAAAAAAGCCTGCAGACACTTAGAAGTGCCAGACAGCCAAAGTCCCTTCTGTTCAACTAGGCACACCTTTGAGAAGGGAAAAAGAACATGTCCAAAAAAAACTCAAGCTTAGGGTAACCTAATCCTATTTCCATACCATGTAAATATTTAAAGAGAAAATTCAACAACCACATTGCTGAATTTCCTGCTTTGGATTACTGTCACATTTTTAATGATAGTTGAATAGTTTTGTGTTTTATTTATGTGGT
>JAHLSL010000010.1:10217663-10368001 GCA_025920805.1 Petroica traversi
ACCACATAAATAAATAAATAAGCCAAGTGTTGTGATTGTTTGCTGTCTAATATACATAGATCCAAAGGTATACTGAAATACTGTTTGAAACAGATGAGTCAACGCCACATTTTCTGACATCTGCCTAGAAAGAGGAAAAATACCAAAACCCTCACAGAGAGGGAAGAGACAGAAACAGTCACTTGGCTTTTTGGGAGAGCTTTGGCCTGGGAAAGGAGCTAAAAGAAAAAAAATAAAAAAAGGTGTGGAATTATGAATTCATCAAGCTGAAAATGCACAGGCCAATGGAGCGCTTAGATTTCAATAGAAGGCAAATGGAAAGAGAGCCCCCATTACTGTTGAGATGCAGCGACACGGCTGCACTAATCGCTTGGTCATGCTTGGGAGACACTAAGTCATCATGGGCCATGACATGGGCATAACAGGGGCCAGGCTTTGTTGCAAGAAAAAATTGTTTATTTAACATCCACTACCAGCTTCCTCCCTCTACTTTACCTGGCATCCCCGTGCCCACATCCGTCCCTCTCTGCCGGGGAAGCGAGCCCCAGGCAGCACAGCTGGGCTCCTGCAGCTGAGAACAAGAAGGGAATGTTTTTGGTAGGGTGTGACCACAGAACTGTCTGCTGTGGGAATTAATGCCTCACCAAATTTGTCACCCCTTTAGACAGAATTTATAGTGGTTACTAGCTTCAAAATTCATGTAAGTGTTGAGATTAGTTTTATGTGAGATATGCCCCCCTCTCTTAAAATAATTCTCCTTGGCTGTTATTTGGACAACTGGCCATTTCTGTTCGAGCAAAAGGAAAGATGCTGAACCAAGTGATGTTGGGCTGAGAAAATAATAGTTTCTGGGAATTTGTTATGGTAATATTAAGGAGAGTCTCCTCCAAGGCCAGTCTTTCAAGACAGGTAAGCTTTGGCACAGCTGTGCTCCTTGACTAACACAGAGCTTGACAGGAGTGCAGTGTTGGTGCAGGAGCTTGAGAGTGCTGGGCTCTATTCTTGGCTCCTGCCACAGACTTCCTATGTGCTGAGGAACAAATCTTTTAGATCAGCATGCTTTCTTGTTTTGGTTTGTTTTCCTTTTTTTGGTTAGAATTTCCTTGCATTTTAAACCTGTGGGGAATTAAATGGAAAGGACATTTAGATTCACTTCCACCCCTACCCTCAGTAATAGATAAAATGGAGAAGATATAGAAACATGTTTAAAAGATCAAATCAATGCCCTTATTTTGTAAGCAGAAACTAAAGGAAACAAGCTGTTGGTTTCTTTAAAAATACACAACTGCTTCCCCCTCCCCCAGCCTCCCTCTGAGATAAATCAAAATCAGTCTTTGGAAGATTAATTGAGGAGTCCATATCTCACAAAAATGTAGGCAATGACTGCAAAAAAAAGGGCATAGTGTTGACTAATAAAACTGTCTAGCTATACAAACCTTTAAAATGAAGAAATTGCCCATCCACATATTTTTTCTGCCACATATCTTAATTAGCTCCACAAAAACCACTGCCTACTTCCACTTTCCCATTAATTAGTCCCATGCTACTGTGAAGTGAGCACTGAAAAAATAGCCATTCTTAGTTCCTTCTGTAACAATACAAGACATTACCTTCATTCTGACCAGAGGAGAAGGGAAGACACTCTGTGAGAGCATAACTGTCTTGTAAGGTTCCTGAATTCATTTGCAGATTTGCATTATATCTGTAAAAGAGAGAATTTAATGTCCTGAACAGACACACATATATGTTCACACAAAATTAGTAAATCTAGAGTACTGAACTGTGGTCTGCTCTAGGGTGTTCCTCTATGATAAAACTAATATTTGGGAAAGAAAGAGACTAGGAGACTAGAAATTAATTAAAAATAAAGAATAAAAAATTGCATGAATTTAAGGCAGAAATAAAGAACTGAGAATTCTTTGTTTTCTTCCTCTTTCTGTGGTCCAAAAGGGGAAATAACAATGAAGAAATAAATACTAAATTGAGCTCAGTCTGCTCTTTAAGAAAACCCCCCAAAATTCCTTGAGTTAAAAATGAATCTGGATAGCTATAGCAGATTCATCTACAAAATTACCATTGCTCCTCTAGTCCTTATTCAAATAAGTTCTATTTTTGATAAGGCATGTATGTGAGTTTGTTATCTGAACCCATAATTAATGAACTTCTAAGATCCAGAGGCCCAAATAGCTTAAAATTGTAATATCTTGAGTGTGCTGACCTATGAAAGCAGTGGTTTACAAAGGGGATCACTTATGCTCATGACCTTTCTGAGGGGCCAGGTAACAAATGTAGTTTGGATATTTTCTAGTCATGTGAAAACTGTGTAATCTGGTGTCAAAAACTCTGTTATTAGTGGCTTTAGTTTTATTCTTTGGAAACCATCAAGCAGTGGGGATTGAGCTGAAACTGGTGGACTCACCTACTGTCTGAGAGCTTTCAACCACCAGGAGACCACAGCCCACCTTGTGAGGCAGTCTGCAGTCAGAACAGAGCAGTTTGGAGGGGCTGGAAATGTAGGGATTTGTGGCACAGCATCAAAGGGCAGGTAGGTAACTCTGGCAGTACCCACCCTCCAGAAAAATGTGATCCTGTATAGTCCTGAGTTTCCACAAGTTTAACATTATGGTATCAGTTATTCAACATCTCTCTAGTGAATTGAAGTTCAGCCTGAGGATTTATCTGTTGTTTCATCTTGATGAGACAGAAATGATTGAGTTTAGGCCAGGCATAGCTAATTTATCTTAATACAGATGAAGGCTGTATACCCATCTTCAAGTAAAGATCATGTTTCTCATCGTGATATCTGTGAGTCTTTAACTCTCCATCATGAGAACTTGCAGTTCCTCACTTAAAAAAGAATAATTAGAGAATTCAGTATGCCAGTTTTATCTGATTAAAAAAAAAACATGTAAGCTCTTCACCCATAATTTGTTGAGTTTATTTTATGTAATACCAAAGTTGGGTAAAGAGATAGGTCATTCAAAGAAGACTATGTGGCATAGTATGAAGGTTGTTTTACAGGTTCATAAAGTGGTCTGATTTCATTTTGAGTTCCCAATTGATGTTTGTTTTTATTTAAAATGTCTGTAAGGGTAACTGTTCAGAACGAACTATCCAAGATAATAGCATTAACTGGCATGGCTGCAAAATCAATAACAGTAACAAAAATATACCTCTACTGATTAAGAGTGACATAAAATAAATTTGTTAACTGAAATGGATGTAGTCAACAGTTTAAACACGTGTCTTAAATACTGTAATGCAATTCATAGTTCTTATTTTAACTTTTAGTTAATATTTTAAAAGGACCTTTGAAAATATGTATTACATTTGTCTCCTTATAAAAAGACAAGCCAAACTGAGATAGAAAAGCATTTCATTTCCTCTAATAGAGCTCCCACCTGCAAAAATAAACTTGATAACAAAACTATAGTGTACTTCATCTAGAGAAAGTAATTGAAATTGATAATTCATAAACTATAGACTAGCTTTGAAGGACAGGTCTTTGTCGTCAGGCTTCATGAGAAACAGCAGAACAGAAATAAAAATAGATCATTGACCAAAAATATCCTTTTCCAGCTGGGTCATTTAAAGAACTGTCCTTTTTTGTTTTTTTTTTTTTTAGTCATAAATGCAGCTGATTCCAAAACTACCCCAAAAAGGGGTCTAACTCTAGAGGTCAAATACTCTGGAGGGTTTCGTTGTTGCTTGCTTGCTTGCTTTGGAGACAGAAGTGTGATTTGCAAAAGTTATAAAGCCTGGAATAGGATTTTTGAGTCAGGTATACAAGGATGCATTCACCAAGCTGTGACTGGGCATGTCACTTCGCAGCAGATGTAGCTTCTTTAAGTCTTCTCTGCACTGACTCTTGGGCTTTGGATTTGGCACATAAATCCAGCTGTGTGGGCCACATATGCATTAACTGACTAAATCTAATTATTAGTGTCTGTCCTGTAAGAAAGAGCTGAATGGGAGCACTTTGGCACTTTCCATAGCGTCATCATAAAGACACAGGTCAACAATGTGGCCAGCTGATTTTTAACTCATTTTGAGGGGAAAATGAAGAGACTTAGCCATTCATTTTGGAGTCTTCGAGCTCTTCAGAGACACAGCAGTTTAGATTAGATTCTTATATATCAGGGGGGTTTATACCTGTGTATACAGCTGAAAGTCATGGAAATGCTCTGTTTTTGTAGATTTATTTTCTATTTTATTTTCCATTTAGGTGTGAGCATAAGAGAGGTAAGAAGTTCAATGACCCCATGTAGGTAGGGAGGGCACTGAGGAAGTAATTTTCACTGAGCAAGGACAGAAGGTCAGCTGGAGCTTAGCTATGTGAATGCTGTGCAGGTACAGGTTGCACAATGTCCTTGTGTCTCACCATGTCCTTTGCTCCATCCCAGGGAAGCCCAACAAGAGCTAAATCAAGTCATGCACTGCAGCACAAACACTGTGACATTTGGGGAAGTCAGATTTTCAACTTCTGTAAACAGTTTTTGCTCAGTGAGGGCTATTTTTTTCATACTTGTTCTGGCTTCCAGATTGAATGAAAATTTGGCAAAACTTAATGCTTGTGTCCCCTTCATGCAGTGGCATTTCACAGGAAAGACACCTCTGGGAGACTACTATAGATGCTTCAGATGTGTAAAATGTTTATTCACTCTATCTCTTAAAATTATTTAACACACAGGCACAGCTTGGAGCACAGATATAAAACTGGATATTGACAAGAGACAAAAAATTACGAAGATTCTAGTTCAGGACTATCAGACATAATGATACCTAAACACCTTAACCTCAAACTCATTAGTCTCACATATCTCAATCAATATGGATTCTCTCAGAAATCAATTTTCAGCAGCAAATATGATTGTTAAATAATTCACAAGTTACAGGCCTTCAGGCAAGAAGAGGTTAGAGAAGCAGAAGGGAGTGGTGATCTTGACCTGAGATGTGATTTCAATTAAATGAGCAGAGCATCTGTAAAACACAGTTTTATGTTCAAGGTGTCAAACTGTTTAAAGAAAAGAGGATTACAGATGTAAATTGCAGTCTAAAGTATTTAAAGCACATTCTTATTTTTCATACATTAGCAGAAAGAATTGATCAGCAAGGGATGTGCCATTTTAAGACATCCCAGCCAGTACTACTGCATAATATCTTTTGTTTATTTGCTCTTGCTTTTCACAGCTTTATTTCACATCTTTATTTCGCAGCTAATTTATTATGCAGTCTCAGTGAAAGGCAGAACTGGTAAAAAATTCTGGATATCCTCTCTGATATTTGAATATTTCTGATCAAAGGCATGAGAATTTCTGCTTATTCTAAATTTTATTTTCTCATATCTTCTTGGTTCCATACCCATGTTTTCATGTTTACTATTAGGTGGATGACAATTCTTAACAGAAACATTATTTTAGGGGTGGAAAGGTCAGCTTGGTGGGATGGTACTATCACTCCAGCACTTTTCTCAGAGCCTGATCATGCCTGCTGCAGTCCACTGAAAGATTTGTATTGATCTGCTGAATCTTGGGTCTGACTCTAATTATGCTTGTGTAAATTTGGAGTTGCATCATGAAGTTAATGGTATAATAACTATATTAGATTAATTCAAATATTCATATTCAGGCGCTGAATTCTTCTGATTTCCAGTTTAGTTGTGATGTCCATGGATGCAAGTTGAAGTTTTAACACGATTTAGAAATCATAATTTAATTAAAAATATTTGCTAACCTAATTATTTCTATACCAGACATCTCTTTGAAGTAATTAGAATGATACATTTTAATCTGATGTTATCTGTATTCTGCCAGGGATTTTTCAATGGGCATAATTTGGATAAATATCAAGCACTCCAAATGCATTTGAATTCAGCCCAGGTCAATAATGGTATTACTGTCTGAAGGCCCTCGATGGGTTTAGTCAGATGAGCTTATTCCAGTTTTGACAGGACTTAGATGCTCTAATGTCAGATACCAGCATAACAATTCAAGTAGGTGGAAGAACTGCAGTGAAAAGGTACCCTTAGGGAGAGACACCTGAGGCTTTTGTACATAAACCTAAATTCATTCCTGGTCTTTGAAGTTATCTGATCTAAGTTTTGGGATTACCAAGCATGAGACAAAACTTGAGTCCCACACATGTTTTTAAATTTCTTTCCAAAGCACCCCACCCTTCATGGTTGGCTGTTAGCCTTTCACCTGCACGAAGTTTCAGTTACATCAAAACTAAAGAGAAGGAAAAAAGAAATCCCAACAATGAGCCTTTCCCTCCAGATCTTAGAAATGCTGTGTAAGTTCACCATCTCTAAGGTCGTTGAAAACACGAAAAAACCCCTACTTTTTAAAATTCTTTCACTGTCTCTTGAATTCCTTCAACTCTTTTCTCTGTTACAGATGCATGAAAGAGTAAAGGGCTCTGGTTTTCTCTGCTGTGGATAATGAGTGAATTGTGAGCAGAAGTGAAAGGCAGCACCTGGCTGCTCTTGAGAAGAGGGACAACACTAAGCAAGATCGTAGAGATAGCTTTGTTATGTAGTGAAGACTCGATCCCCTTTTCTGTGTCAGATTACTGTGAAAACAGAAAATATGTATCCACAACTAGGGTCATGGTCTGAGCTCATGTCCAGGAAAGTAAAAGAGGGATCAGGGAGAGTGGTGATGGTTACTGCTATGGAATTACAGCCAAACGCCTAAAAGGGATTTCAGTCAAAAATGGGCTAAAGTGAAGTGGAAAAGGTATAACATAGCCTAATGTTACTCTTCATTTCTAGTCTGGTTTTGTGCTGCATGAACTTTGTTTTTAAAAATGTATTTTGAAATGTGATTAGTGGTGAATGTCAGTGAAATTTATTGTACTGTTAAAATCCTATTGGGTCTTTGTTTATGAAATGTATTTTCCTGCATTTGAGGTTTAGGGAGGCTTGATAATGAGGCTGCGAAGATTCATGGCCCCTTTTCTGTAGCTTAATTTAGGCTCTATATCAAATATGTAAAAGAACATTATATCTTCCTGCAGCCTGTGTGTGTGATACATTTTGTATTATTTCCCTGCCAATGTTATTTCTTTTACAAATGCAGAGATGGAAAATGGTGACAAACAGACATGCTTTGCCTTCTGTTATTTTCTGGGCTAGGAAGAGTAAATCTGAAAGCTGCTGTGGTTGTACATTTTATTAAGGTGAGACGTGCCCATGGTCACCAAAGATTGCATTACTCTTGATTTAAAGAGTTAGTGGACAGCCAGCATTGCTGAGGGGAGTGAGGGGAGTTCCAGAGGCCCAGTGTCTCTTCTGCCAGCTGAGACCTTGCCCCTTGCAGGGCAGGACACCTGAAGACAAAGGTCCCCGTTGGAAAGTGGTGCCCCCAGCCATATGGCAGTGACCTGGCAGCAAGCTTTATTTAGCTGTAGAGGTGTAGCTGAGGGATGCTCTTGTCCTTGGCTGTAATGAGCTTGGGAGGACGGGTGATTACAGTGGAAAGGTGTGACTTAGGTTTCCACAGAGTTGGTCTGATCTCCTCCTCATTCTGCTGATTGTCCGTGCTGCCCTCTGTCAGTGCAGAGAGGCTCGGGCATGGTAGGGTTGGTCCCCAGGTGATTTTGGTCTGTTGCTCCAAAGTAGCAAATCTCTTTCAGGGAGGTGTTGCTGTAACTTATTTAGGGAAACACCATACATTGTTCTGTTCCATAATTTAGGAGGATCTTTAATTCATGTTTTCCTTGTACGGTGGATTATTTCCCTCTCAGTGCTCAAATCCTGCCCAAGATGCAGGTTCAAGAGTGATATGTAGGTGTCCCTGGACACAATGGCTCCCAGTTCTTCAAATATCCTTTTTACTAACTTGGTCAAATGCCTGTCTCTGGCCATTAACAGGAGAAAGGTTTCTGAGGGATGGATACATAGGAAGAGTAGGGCAAGATATTTCCATTTTTTACAGGTACATCCTTAAGTTCAAGAGAAGGGCATTGTTTCCTGCACGTCAGTGTAATTGAAATTAGAACCCTGCCCCAGCAGTTTGTAAAGAAATTGATAAAGATAAATTTTGTTACCAAAAACTGAAATACCAGAAATTGACCTCCTCTTGCTTACTCAAAGAAACTTTGAGTAATCCCACTGAGGCTGGGAGAGATATATGTAAAGTTCTTGTTCTCTGATCAAGCCCTGAAGCTTTTGCAAGTGAAAGCTTTCATTTGCTGGCATCTTTTGGATTGATAGATGTGGTTAGGAAACGAAACCATCAACTCCCTCTCTAAGATCTCCAGAAGCAGCATGTCTCTAGTTTGAATTGTCCCGAGTTGTGTCTTTGAATCTTACCTCTGTTATGTTTGAGATATTGTTTAGCCAGAAAAAACCCAAACCTTTAGGGCCAAGCTGTCCTTTCAGCTTGTCCTGGGATGTCAAGAGAACAAAGCTCTGTTAATTGTTCCTCATTCAGGATGCATAGCATAGCATTATAATACTCAAACAATATTCATTAGGCAAAACAATTGCAATAATTATCTTGTAAAAAGTCAGGCAGGGTAATTTCTTTTAAAATGAGGATAATCTCCAGAGGAGATTCTGCTCCAGTTTTGTTTTTGTTTGTTTCTTTTTGGCTGAGTGGTTTTAAATAGAAATTACTGAGGTGTCAATGACCTCTGGGTTCAATTGAATTAAGACATTTAAATGAAGTTTAAGCAATATTGGTATTTGCTGGGAGGTGGAAAATGGTGTATAGGAAATATACTGCCAATTTCATTTTGAAGGAATGGCCAAACATCAGGTGGTAGAGTGGTTTAAAGCATTTCAGTAATGCCCTTAAAATTTGGAAAATGAGATCTTCTCCTTAGCCATCCTCGGGATGTTCTGGTTTTTGATGCTTTGAACATGACTGGGGTTGTTTTTTTTGTTCATCTGTGGGACCTCATACAGGGCATGAAAAACAGCAATAGCATTCCTCCTTAATTTCTTTCGCTTCTCACTTCTAATGTCATTCCCAAGTATTACCAAAATCCTGTACCTGTGTCTTGTTATATATGATCAGCACAGAAAGAGGACATGCCTGTAGCTAAGTATTTTAAAAATCAGTCATTTTTACTGGACACTATGATAATTATCCTTCAAAAATCAGAGGCATTCCTAGGAAGCCAAGGTTCTCCTTCTTTGGATTCAATACAGTATTTTCCAGAAGACACCAGTAGTACTATGAGATTAATTCAATGCTAGGATTGACCTCCATTGATCTTTCTGATGTCATTGCCTTAAATTATTACAGGATACAACTAAAAATCAGATCTAGAATAAATATGAACAAGAGCATGATCAAAGAGTATTTCTTCTCATTCTGATAATGACTGAGTAGACCAAATCTTTACTTTTAGAAATCCAACTTTATTTCAGTTTTCAAAACATGTTTGTTTGGTTGGTTTGGTCTTTTTTTAATTTTAAATGTGAAGGGAGTGGGTTGTAGCAAGAAGATTGATCACTGACAGAGAAGGCTAGGAGCTGATCTGATCATATGCTCTCTTATTCAAATTCATGAATAATTTTCACTTGTACGAATTGTCCATTGGAGTCCGTAGCACTTCTTATGTGAGACAGGATCATTCATGCAAATAAAGCTTTACAGGATGAGGATCTAGGTGATGTTATTACAGGGTCATTTCCTGATACAGACTTGCCTTTTTTACTTCTTACTCACTAATTTTGTGGGTTCTATTATTCTGGCAGAAGAACTAATGTTGCATCATTAGTAATGGAGCTTATTATTCCCTTTAATATTTGAATTATATCTGAAAAAGCTTGAAGGTGTATTCATTTTTTTTAGGAGCATTAATATTAAAAGATGGTACAGTCTTTGAGTTCTACTATGTATAATTTAAAAATAATTTTGTCATTTTTCCCCTCTGGCAACTGAAGCCTTTAACCTTACAGGACTCTAATTTACAGTGACACTACAGTCTTTTCAAAGGCAACGTCATTATGTGACTGATACCGAAATGGTGCAGTCAAAAATAAGCAGAAAGTAATTAAGGAACAAAATTATTAGAATAGGGCAGACCTGACTTGGAGCCCAAGGGCCACGTTCTGCTTGCTTTACTTGAGCAAGGAGTCCCGTTGCAGCTCATTCAGATGTGCAGCAGTAGCAAAAACCCAGGAAAAAGCTCCCATGAAGTCACCATTGTAACCAAGGCTGGAATCTGAGACAGAATTATGCATGTGTACGTAGAGGGAGGAAGAGATTGTACAAAATATTAATTTAATTTGAATATGTATAGGAAGTGAATGAAAGTGTTGGGCCAAATCCTGCTCTCATTTACATTAATGCAGCCCCACAACGTCTGTTGAGGGTAGAATTTGATCTGACATTAGCACAAACTAACTTTTACATTTGCCAGATTCTTATTTGCTCACAGCGTGTGGCCAGCCAGAAATATAAATAAATCAAATCTGTTTCTAGGAAGATTCCAGCAACCCTTTGAAACTCTCCTTCTTTGCATTACAGAAAAGAAGGGGTAGGAAAAAGGGGAGAGGATGGAGGGTTACATAAATGAGAGCAGGTGCGGTCGTGCAGAAGTAACTATTCAGCATATGTAAGTGCAGTTGGAAAATCATTGTCTTGCAGAGAATACTTGAAATTGGTCCCTAATGGCCTTGGTTTTTGTCATATGGTCTTGATTATCAGGCTAAAATTGCATTGCTGATGCCTTTAGTGTGAACGAGATGAATAATTATTACGTGCGCTGAATATCTCTCTGCGAGGAGGAGCCAGGACATCCCCTGGTCACCACAGCTACCATTTCACCTTGCTGTCAAGAAAACTGCAAGAGGCCAATTCATCACTTCCTTATTGTTCTTAAAATAGATATTTATAGTAATAAGCCCTCATAACTGCACTAAGAAAGGGCAATGCGAGACCTCAGCATTGTGAGGAATAGCTGCAAGACCTGTTTTTTGGGGGGACTTGGGGTGTGCAAGCCCTAAGTGCCTTATCCTGTTTATAAAGTCCTTGCTTTATCTTTGTGTTTATGCAGAATGCAGATCTCTGTGACTACATTAAGGAGCAAAATGAATTTCTAGTAAATAAAACAAGCACGTACAAGATACTCCGAATTAGTTTTGGTGTCTGTTCAGAAATTAGTTGCCATATTTTTCCTTTTTAGCTGTTAGGAAAGAGGCTCTCGTGCTGCCTTACTTCCCTCTGCCTACCTTTGTCTCCATTACTGGTTACTACCCCAACAGAAATGGTCATAATGAGGTTAACAGGAATGTTTTTGCTAGCACTGAGTCTCTGTGGTATTGAAAAGATCACTCCACCCCCCACTGACCCCTCCACAGAAAGGGAGATGTGGTGATGGGGAGGTTCAGAACAGCTCCGAGATCCATGAGCATGGCCAATGCCTGATCATCGCATAGGTATTTACATTAACTCATGGCTGGGTGTAACTGCTGCTCACTCGCTGTGCAATCCTTTGCAATACTGGCAATTAGCTTTGGGATCCACTGCTTCCTGAATGATGCAGGTTGAGCCGCAAATAGAGCACAACAGCCTGCATTTCCTCTTGGCATCTGATCAGAAGGATTGCATGTGCACAGGGTGCAAGTGTTTCAGGACAAGATTTCCAGTGTCTGCAGGTTTTTCTAATTAATTATGTGTTGCTATTTGCCATTAAAACCCTAATGAAGTGCCTAAAAACAGTTTTGATTAAATAATCAGACAACCACCCCAACTATTCAAATCTACTGATTATCTTCTACCAGGTGTTTCAGCAGTGACTGCCTATTATGGACCTAAAAAAATATGTGTAGCTTACATTTGAAGAAAAGAAAGGAAAAGGCAATAAAAAAATCACATTTAAGAGAATGGATTTTAACCATGGTTTAGTATCTTCTGTGAAATTCTCCAAATAATCTTCTTGCATGACTAAATTAATCGTCGCAAAACATTTCCCTTGAACTTATGTTTTATACCTGTACTACAGATGTCTGTACTCAAGTGTGCTGCATCCCTGCATTCACAACAAAATGTATAGTTATGTTAAATATGGTTAAATATGATCCAGTGATCTCAATGATGACTGATCAAATTAACACCTAAATTAAACCTGAAGAGAAGACTGAAATAAAAGCACAAGCTGCTAGTCTCAATTTTCAGTTTTCTCTCATTAGCTATCCCAGGTGGTCTGGCCCAAGGTAAGGTGGATTTCTTGTTCCCCAGAGTACAAAAAATACCTGAGGAAAAGCCAAGTAACCTGCCTAAAGTAAGTGCCAGAGCAGGATTGAGGGTTAGGACCTCAGCCAAGCTGCTGTGTAACCCAGGAGCGCTTGCAGCAAACTTTGGGTAGCAGCCTTGCTCAGTTGGAACTGAACCACTGGCTAATCAAATCACTTGAAGGAAGACCTGATGGTGAAAACCAGATGTTCTGATTTTTTTGGAGATGTAGTATATCCACTTAGGTAGGATTCAAGTGGTCTGGATCTCCTCCATAGCACCTTATTGATTTCTGGTCATATTGATTTGCATTGGACCAGCCTCTAGCTTTTCTGAAGTACAGTTTTAAATGGCTTAATCTGTTCAGAGAGTGGACATCAGGCTTAATCCAGTACTATGATGAAATTTTTTTTGAGACTGGAGGTTTTGGCTCTGACAAAGGTCTTGGACTCCTCCTGTATCATGCAGTGTTGCAAAAGGTCGTGCATTTCATAATGTTCTTCCCTGCAATCACTGAGCTGCTGCAGGGTGTTGCCAGAGGTCACAGCTATGAGGGTGTCAGGAGTCCCTGGCTGTCCACATGAACAGGCTGTGGTAAATTCAAACTGTGCATCTTGGTAAAAATTACCGGAGTCATATTGCTATGAATTTCAACCATAGACATCAGGGATATTATTATGTAAAGGGATGCTATTGATATTAAAAAATAATTTTAAAAAAAGACATAACAAACAACTTTAAAAACCTAGATGCTAAAATTTGGTAGTTCATAATGTCTCAGGGTTTTCTTTTAACTTTCTTCTCTAATTGAAAAAGCTAAATTGATTGAAGCATTTGAGCCCTGATTTAGCTTTTAAAAAAAGAAGCAGAAGCTAAAAATGGCTCAGCGAAGCAACTGAAATGCTATCACAAGCTCTTGAGATCGATAAGCTAGGGGAAAAAAAGGAAGAAGAAAAGTTTTTGAGTGACAGTGTAAAAATGGGAAATTTAAATACATCTATATCGTCGCATTTTGTTCCATTGTGGATTGTGTAAAATACACTTTAGCAGTGTGTTCTCATGCAATCTAGAAGGTGATCTGTTAGTAGCACTGAATTTGTGTTTATGTTCCAAATTGTAAACTACATTTATAGCAATATTTCTATATTAAGGTATTAATGCCAGAAGTGCTACATAAGCTTAACTCTACCAATATAACTCAAAATATAGTTTATAGCACTATAAATAGTAACATTGATATTGACACTTACAGCAGCATCTAACTCCCTGAAAAGCTGTTTCTGACGCTAAATGAAAATGCAGGGAGCTGACAGTGTATTTATACATACTAGGGAGTACAAATAGTACTTCATAGTTCTCATTGTTGAAATTCCCTTGTGCTAAAGGGTATTTAAATATTTAGTGGTATTGCCAAATATTCCAATTTAAAAAACAACGTTTGCATGTATATTAGATACATGTTATTACTATTTATAATAATGCTAACCTCATGAATAAAAATATTAAACAACAGGCATAATGGCTGTTACCTGTGGTTGGAGAGTGATCATTCATGATGGTCTTTCACTTCGTTTCCATGCTTGTTTCTTTGGGAGTCTTCTGGATTTTCAGTAGAGGTCTTCTCACTTCTCTGAAACAACTGGAGATTACAACCAGTGCTGTTGACTTCCCCAAACCCTCCTTTGATTGGAGGGACTGTGATAGGAAGCCACTCAATGGCTTCAGCTCACCTCCTGAAGCAGGCATGGCAAGCTGCTGCATGCAGAACTTTACCTTGTTTAAAGAAAGAAGGAGCAAGGTGTGTGTGTGTGGGGGGGGGGTATCAGTTCACAAAATCCTGATTTTGGCTATTCTGAAAGTAATAAAAAGTTCATCAGTTTTTTCCCCAGACTTTTAATTTAGAGTAACATCTGACAGGTTAGATCATTTAAGAAGTTTGCAATGACTGTCACCTCATTTTAGGCATTAACTCAAAGTTCTCGCTCAGGACCTCAGAAACACAAATTCTATTTCTTTTTCTTTCTTGGAGGTCTTGAGCTCTATTCTCAGGAGAAGACCCTATGCACTGTGTGTCTGAAAAGGAAAATTTCTGAAGATTGTATATAACAATCTATCCAACATGCGACTTCTAAAAAAAGTATCTGCTGAAATGCAAAATTAATTATTCTCTGTCTTTTGCGCTGACATTTTTACTTGCAGTTTGTGGCATAAAAGCCTTTATGTAATTTTTGGCTACATTACACATGCTGAGTATGACAAGGATGATGTTTCGTGGTTTAGAGTTCTAGGTTTTATACTCAGCACTCCTAGAGAGAATCACTGTTCAAGTATGGACAAGATTATTTACTGCCTTGTTTTCCTCATTTCTAAATTAGCTATGATTGTTTCCTTTGATGATACCTTACATAAGCATTATGTATTTTGGATTAGTGTGGGCCTCATGAGAGGTGCTTCAACGTATAAACTATTTTATCTGAGGTGGATATGTTTATTATGTGTGCATGATGTGAATGTGTACTTATGAATATGTTTTATATTAGAAGCATTATATGCATTACAAGTTTATCTAGGTTTATGATGCATGTATACAATAGTACGGAACATCAAATGAAATTCCTTTACTTGGATGGTAAGTACCATGCCATAGTATACCCTTTTAAAAGGGTATTTTGTCCACTTTAACAGAAGTTTAAGGTTCCTATGTAAGCCAAGTTGTTCCCTCATAGAATATTTAGTGACTGACTTTAAGATTTTTCTCATACAAGTTTTGGTCCTTGGCATATTTATTCACTGGAGATGAGTAAGCATTGAAGGTTGTGAATGTCATCTGAGAGGCACAGGTCCCCCTGAGATGAAGGAATACAAGAGGATCCACTCTCTGCAGACCTCCTGAAGTTCCTCCACTTGACTTTTATTTCTTCTGCTCTGGTCAGAGCATGTTTTTATCTGCTGAACAACATGGATAATTCAGAGGGAATGCGTTATGTCAGTAGGATAACAAAGGTGATCATGAGTGAACCAGCACAAAGATCTGGAAAGATCTGTGAAGTCAAGGATGGTTGGTTTGGGGGCTTTTTTTTCAGTGGTGGGGTTGTGACCAAATCCCCAAAATCTCACTGAATCCTAACCAGTTCAGTGGCTCATTTTAAAGGAGTGGTAAATAACTGTTCAGTTTCATCAATCATGGTTCCTCATAATTCATCTACTTAGAAGATTGGCAGCTGCTGTTGTAAAGAGAGGTTGGAGTAAATGTTCCCTTTTTTCAGTTCAGAGGAAAATTCCAGTGACGTGCTCAGTTTAATATTTTTTCATAGATTCTAGCTGTTGATATCTATGATTCTTATTCAGGTTTTTATATTCTGAAATTTACTTCTCACGTTGGTCTACCAGAGCCCATGTTTGGTGTCTCTTTTCTGATGTGATTTGTGGCCTTCTCAAGCTTTTCCTTGAGAAGGTGACTGTAAGGGTGGAAGATTTTTGTCTCTTTTGGACATCAGTCAGTAAATTTTATGCCTTGTTGGAAGAGTATGCTACAATAAATGGGAAGATGGTTTGCAGTTTTGTAGCTCTGTGCCTTTATCTGTGCAAGAAATGAGATTAGTGTATTAAACCACACTCTAAGAATGCATCCTGATTTTAGAGTATTGCACTTCTGCTTTGCATTTTATTTAAAATACCTTTTAAAACCATTCACACAGTATTCATGAAACTTCCTAACAAATACTCTCACAACAAGAATGTTCAGAAAATTTAGGAATTTGCTGTTTGGATTATCTAGGGTTTTATTTTTTTTTTAAATTCCTCCTTTGTTCTGTATTCCTCCATTTAGATGCTTCATCTTCCTTTCCCTCAGAATATTTCCCTTTTATTCTGTTGTAATTTGTGATTTACTGGTTAATTTGAACTGTAGTTTTCTTTACACTTAAAAAACCACCCCCAAATATTCAGATTTGTGACTGGGATTAATGTATGGAAGATAAGATGGGGATATAAAAGTAAGGAAGCAAGAGAAAGGGACTGGTATGTATGGCAACTGTGTCACAGCTCTGCTATTTATTCATCTGAATGATGGATAAATGGCAAAACTCCCATTGATTTCAGTGGGAGCAGAAGTTAACTCGAAATGAGCAGCTTTCCTTCACGTCTAATATTCTGAGGACTCAGGTGCTAATTTGCGAAGAAAGATCAACACAGATGGGAAAAGTTACGGCGTGTGGAAGAATAGCTGGTTGAAATGCAGATCCACACAGTAAGGGCCTAATCTGCTCGATGCCACATACCGACTTCAATAAAAGTCAGGGCCCTTGCAGGAATCCAAGCTAAATGCCAGTAAAAAATCTAGACAGATGCTAGAGAAAACCCCTCACTGGTGTGAAATTGTGTGCACATACAACTTTCCACATACAGGTTTGTACATGTGTTTTCCTTAGAATAAAATGTTAGTAAAAAGAAAATGGCACCCGGGAAGACAAAGCATCCAAGGCAACCCATCTGCACTCTTGTCATATGATAGACTTGGACAAACCTTAAGCTGCCAATGCAACTGCTCAAGAAGTATGCCAAGGGAGCAGATGCTACCTCTGCAAGAATATTTTCCAAAGTTTGGCATTCAGGATCTTGCCATTACCATCCAGAGAGGAAGAGGTGAGGAGAAGAAGTGGTATGATGTTGCCTTGGCACCTCCTGGTGTCAGCTTTCTCATTCACTTGAGTTAGGTCTTTGCAGTTCTTCCTTTCTTCTTCTGCCCAAGTAAGGCATCTGATGTGGAAGTTAACAAGGAAAGCAGCTATGTATGAAAGCAGAACACTGTGAAACTTGACACTACCCTTAAAATATTTATTCAAAGGCAAATTCATGAATGTATTTCGATTTATGGTGCATAATCATGTTTGGGTTAGCAAAAGGCCCACAGAAATACCAAATAAATCTGTGAGGTCAGAAGTCAGTGGGGATTTTGTGAACTCAAGTGGTTGGAATAGAAGATTGTTATGATTTTTAGAGAGCAGCCTGAAAGCAATGCCTTTGGTGAAGAGCAGGTCCTGTAGCACCTTTGTTCCCTCAGGAGGTTGGGACATCCCTTCAGGACACTCATGGATGCTGGGTGAGCCAGTGTCGGTGCAGTTGGTTCCATGAATGTCTGAGGAACAAGGAACTGCTTTTGTGTAGACTCTTGCACACCAGCACAATCAGGCTGTGCTGAGACTGCTGTGGAATGCAGTGTGGGAAATGGGGAAAGGCAGGGGCTGCTGTGGTACCCCTGCTAGAACCTACCAGGGTAAGCTGGGCTTGGTGCTCTGCCTTGTGGTCAGCACTACCCATTGCCAATTATAGATATTTTCCTTTAAAAAAAATCCTCTCTATAATTGCTTAAATATTTCTCATTGTTTTCATTCCCACACATTACTAATTGTAAAAGGGTAACATGACAGCCAGCAATCCTGTATTCAAGCACTCAGCCTCTTTGGTGCATTGCTTGCAGCCCAGAATTTACAGCTGTATCCTGGGCTGCATCCAGGGCAGTGTGGCCAGCAGGATGAAGGGGGGATTCTGCCCCACCTCCACCTCTGGGGTCTTCAGCATAGGAAAGACATGGACCTGCTGGAGTGAGTCCAGAGAACAGCCATGAAAATGATCAGGGATCTGGAGCGCCACTCCTGTGAGGAAAAGATGAGAGAGTTGGGGTTGTTCAGCCTGGAGAAGAGGAAGCTCCAGGGGTATCTTAGAACACCTTCCAGTACCTGAAGGGGGCCTCTAAGAAAGATAGAGACAAACCTTTTAGCAGGATGTGATGTGATACGACAAGGAGTAATGGCTTAAAACTAAAAGAGGATCTATTTAGATGAGATACAAAGAATAATTTTTTTGCAATGTGGGTGGTAAAACACTGAACAATTGCCCAGAGGGGTGGTAGATGCCCCATCCCTGAAAACATTCAAGGTCAGACTACATGGAGCTGGGAGCAACTAGATCTGGTTGAAGATGTCCCTGCTCATTGCATATGGGTTGGACTAGATGAGTTTTAAATGTTCTTTCCAACCCAAACTAATCTATGAGTCTATGATTCACAATCCACGTTACGCTGACATTAGGCCATATCTGTGAAAAGGTCCCTTTCTGAGCTGATCTAAGGAAACACAAACATATCTGGCCAGTAATGATGCCTGTTTCCAAAGGTTTGTAGTTTCTTTTAGGCTCATGCTGATAAATAATGTTCCAGTGATTTCTTTAACGTGAGAAAATACTCCTTGAGGCCATGTTCACAGTTCTTATCAAACGTACTTGGCTTTTGGACTAAGCGCACTTTTAATCATGCCACACCAGGAGAAGAAGTAGTAAAGGATGACCTTTGTTTTGTTTTGGGGTTGGAGCAGGGGGAGAAGGAGGCAGCCTAAAATCTAGTTCCCAAAGCTCATCCCTGCCGAGGTGTGACCACCCTGCACTCTCCCTGTGCTGGGGGGAGTGCCAGAACCTTGGCCCCAGCCCCTCTAAGGAGGAGAGGGGCGAGCAAGGGAGCCTGAGCTGAGGCCCCAACTGCTGGTGACCACCTCAGACCATGGGGAAGGAGCCCCAGTGCTGGGAGGAGGCTGAGCCTCTCTGCCCCGCTGCGATCATGCGCAAGAGAGCACCGTGTTTTCATAAAGTGGCATTTGCCCTTTCCAGCTGCTGGACGCCTCAAAAGGTCACCCAAAATGATCTAAATGCATTGTTTCCCTGGTGTGAAGGATAAAGCAGGGAACCTTTGAATGAAGGCAGTGCCTTTTTTAAATTTTTTTGTCCTGCAAGTGTTCCCTTTGCTGTTACCGTTCCTGCAGTCGAGTGCTGTCACTGGTGTTGGAATCAGCCTCCACTCAATTTCTGTCTGTTTTGCAGCCCCCGGCATGGCTCACAGCCCTGGAGGGACTCTCTCAGGTGTGAACTCTATGTCTGACCAGGTGCAGAGCCAGGGACTGAGACCTTGGCTCTATACGTCCCTGGAGCGTTGCAGAAACCCCATCCAACATCTGCCAAGGAGGAGGTTTTATACTGGTTTTGGCAGGGTGTGCTCGACTGGGGGTTAGCAGTGTCCTGAGCAGTAAAGCACAGGCAACAAATCTCATTTGATAGGACTGAAATATAGCAACCCAATGCAGATCATCCTGTCTCATTGTTTTATGTGTCCCTGAGTCTAAAGTCATTTTTAAAATGTGAGTGATGCAATTTCTTGCATCTTTCATTTAATATGCTGCTTGGTAAACAGTGTTTTAGATTAGTATATTTGTAATTTAAATGAAGACAATACATCAAGTCAAGTCAGAAAAGAAGGAAGAAGTTTAAGGAATGATTGATGCCTCTTTCAATGTTTTGCCCTCTTGAAAAAGAAAAAAGAAAGCATAAGGAGAGGGGAGAGGTGAGATTATTGAGGATCTAGTGGGGTAAGGGAGAAAGAGAGAACCTGTTGTTCATGGGCAGAAATACACTATTTTCAAAAGCACAGTCAGCTCTGATAGCTGAATCTGTTTTCTTCAAGCGCACTAATAAATTCTGCCTAATTCATTTTTTATTCTCTCTTGGGGTCTGCTTGCAGATTTGCCTCAACAAAGGAAGCATCATGTTACTTCTTTTAAATAATTGATGGCTCTTGGTCCAAGCCAGCTTGAAGGAAATTCAAAAATAGGTACTGATTGAGTAAATACCCTGCCTCCCCCTCTGCTCCCCCCACCCCCATCCCTTATTTATTTCTGCATCCTGGGTGACTGGCAGTTGCTGATGATGTCATTTGGGTACACCCAGCACTTAGCAGCTCTGATTTCATTTATGTATTTATTTATATTTAAGAAAAGGAGAAGCTGTTAATTGTAAACCGTCTGATGGAGCTAAGAGCTCTTAATAAATCATCAGCAGCCTTGTGCCATAACAACCAGGGATGGACCTTAACAGGTTGAGGTTGGAATCAGTACCAAGAGAGGCACTGGGGAGACTTGTGTATATTCCACTCCTTTTGGCTGTGGGATAGGCTCTTCTCAGGGCACCCCTGGGTCAGTGTTTTCCACATGCTATTTTTTTGCAGGCTTTGGCTCACCATCTCTCAGAATAGTGTTCTTGCTACAGAATAAGTCATTTCCCTGGACAGCATGGATTTGCTGAAGCTCTGTGATGTCACCTATAGGGGTACGCCCTTTATAATTTACCTTTTAAATTATTCAAAAACCAATGTGGTCCAAATTAACAACAAGAAATCTCAGCAATATTCTTCTCCTTATTTTGTCTAGGCTTCGAGAGGCAGGATGTTCTTGCAGCAAATATTGCCGCAGTAAGAACATTTTTGGTGTAAAATACTGTCTAGGAGAAAACAGTGGCAGAGTTCATATCTAGTGAGTTTTGCATTCATACTCTGATTTGCAGTCCACGTGACTTCATGCCTCCCCAGTTTTGATAGCAGTGAGCTAAAGGACTGAAGAAAAGTTTTTGGAAGTTGGCTTCTGTGTGAAATTGTTATCCCCCTTAGAGTTTCTTTGTGAGGTATGTCCATGTTTCATAATGTCAATTATGCAATATTAAATAAGTGGTGTTCAACTACAAAAGGGACTGATAGCAAAAAAAAAAAATGGAGCTTTAATTTTTTTTTCAAGCAAGCAAGCCCTCCTACAAGTCACGTCTTGATACAACATTTTAGTGCATGAAACCAGCGCTCACCTAGTAAATAACATAAGGTCCTCTTGACCTTGCAGCCTTACGTGGGCATGCATGCCATTCAGCTAAACTACTCTAGTGTCCAATACCTTGGAGAAATTGCCAAGCATTTCCTCTGATGCCACACTTGTCACCCACGCCCGCCCGGTGCTCCTCGCTGCCCACTGCCGGCGCTCCGGCCGCGCAGCAGTTTGAGCGCCGGCAGCCGTAGCGGGACCAGGCAGGGCCTTTCCAGCTGGAGGAGCAGAGCACCATCAGGGCCATGCCCACTTGAGTAGGTGCAGATGGACCAGAGAGGGCTGGACGTGGCTTGGCTCTGGTCTGGAAGCTGTGGCGCTGCTTAGTGCAATGCTGTCGTCAGGCAAATGCTCCTATTGTTACTTATTAGTAGTGTTAGATCTAGAAGCTCCGGTGAGAAGATTGATCTGTCAGGAATATGCCATTTATTTTGCATATTTATTGTTCTCCCTCCTGTGAAGTGAGTATCATCTTCAGTAAACTGAGCATTGTAAAGTAAGCATGGCCGATAATTTGATTTTCAGATAAAGCTTTCTTTGAGAAATGGAGTGATGGAGACAGGTCTATGTATTTCTCCTCTTCCCCTCCAGAAATGAACCTCTGGGGTGTGTATTTAGGGAAACCAGAGCATATAAGGAGGCAATATGTAGATGGGAGATAAGTATTTCTGCGGCATTACAATTGAGGTAGAAAGAAGGCAATGCAAGAATGAAGCTTGAAATAATAATAGCAAAAAAATGCCTTCCAGAATGAGGCATAAAATTGCATATGTGGGTACAAAGTATCCTGTACTCTGAGTAATTCCTCTAACCAGTGTGGTGCACAATTATGTGTAGGGTCATTTTCAAGTGATTATGAGTGCTTACACATTTTTATCCAAGTGCCTGCAGTATTTGGAAACTTCTGTGTGGTGCAAAGTTTGCAAACAGGATTCAGAGATGTTCAAATTGTCTCTTATCTGACAAAAGAACAGGTTAATAATTACTTTGGTGATGGGCAAAGCTTAAAACCAGCACACTAGCTCACTTTGGGTGTTAATACAGTCTTTAGCCATAGAGGGAAATCTAAGCCTTGCTGAAGGCACAGCATGCCAAGGCATATCTAATAGTGTGTGCTTGACTCTGTTGCCTGGGAGCTTTTATTTGATGCAACAACTAGGAAAATTGACCTCATGTTTTGTTTTGTTTTGCTTTTTTTCTTCTGGGTTTGGATCCTGAATCACATCACCTGCATGTACAAAGCTGACAATTTACTGATTTATCAATGAAAAAACTACTTAGTTGGAAAAAAAAGAGGAAAAACTTGTGATAAAAACATTGAGCTTGAAATATCAGCTGCATCAGAGGATATGAGTGGGTTATTGGTATAATAGGGACCTTCTATCTGTGAACATAATGCCATATAACAAATGCCATGAGCCAAAGCAGTAGCCAGTTTCTCTGACAGCTGAACTCTCCAGTTCTAAATGCTACTGCAAGCATTCTGTTTAGGAAGGGAAGCTAAAAGCCTCTCCAGGGTACATAGAAAATGCTGATCCTGAATGTATAAATGGACACATTTTAATCCTTAAGTTATTAATTATTTCTCATGATTAATTGTAATTATTTTATTACTACTCCTGACCTTGGGTCAAATTGCACACTGAAGTTGGTAAGAAATTTGCTGAAGAATCTCTTGATTTGGTATGCTATCATTTTTATATTGAATATTGGACATTATCAGTTGCATTAAAGAGACCAACAGCTATCATGCCATCAAATTACAGGATATATTTGGGTTGCAGGCATAACTCCATTTCTTTCAGTGTCATCAGATATAACTGTAAATTTAATGCACAAAGGGAAGGGGAAATAATCCCTTCACCCACGAAGACATAAATCAAATGTTACCCCATGCTAAAAATGTAACCTTAAATGAACCTCACGTTCAGGAAAATTCAGTGCATACTTTCTGTGTATGTGTTTAAGGGAGTATATAGCAAGTACTTTCAGATTAGTGTGAATTACTGAGGATTTTCTAGTGGGAAAGCTGAGTACCCCCCCCCTCTCCTGGCCACCTCTACCTTCCCACTGCCTCTCTCCCCTCAAGTAACCAGAAGAATCTTTTTCTTCTAAACATATAGCTTGTAATATACATAAAAGCAGAGTTTGCTTTGATCCTGACAACAAAACGTTTATTTTTAAACTGGAACTGGGCTGTTGTCCAGCAATGCTCTTTCCTTTGCATCATGCCCTGCGTTTCAGCTCCGCAGCCTGCCTGGGTGCAGCTGGACCTGCTGCAAGAGGGACCTGGTGTGATGGGTCCTGCTGAGCTCACTCCCTCCCTCTCCCCCCATTCCTCCTTCTCCTCTTGTTTTGAAATTCAAATTGAATGCAATTTTCAGCTCATTTGAGCTAGAATATACTCTTGCTGAGCTTCAGTGGCTCTTAAATTCAAACTCGAAGGAGAAAACAGATATCATCTGTCACCTAGGGTGGGAAAGGGTGTCCTGCCCACATTTTATTCATGGGAGACAAGGCTTCACTGACTAATTCCAGTCTCTCTGACTAATCACTCACTGGCAAACTAATCAGCTAATCAATGTGACTGGTTTCTTGTAGTTTGGTCTCTTTTTGCAGGGTTTTTTTTTTTTTTTTATTTCTCCAGCCTAGTTAGTATTTATATTTAAAGACCTAGAAGTGCCCCTAGCTGGCATGCCTGTGTCCGCATTTGACTGTACCTGCTCGGTTCTGGTCCCATTGTCCCCATCACAGGCTATTCCCTTTAAATAACTACAGCTGAAAATGCCCCAAATTGGACAGTTGGCAGAGAAGAGGTGAGGGATGAGAGATTTTCAGAAGAATGTTAAAAATAGAAAGGAGCAAATGGCGAAAAAGTGTTAAATCCTTAGGTGTTGTTATGTCAGCAGATTTAGGACCAGGTACGTCTACAGAGTAAATACCAGAGCTACTTATCTTATAAAACCTGTTTCATATTAATACATGTGGCAACATTTCGTGAGTCATCTGGTGGGAGTCCTGCTTAAAAGTAGAGAAGAAATATGACACTCTGGTTTTTTCCGTACTGCTTTATTTTTTTTTTTTCTAGTATTATTTTTGAACTAGAAAAAGACTTTTGTGAAGAGGCCGAGCTCCTGCTTTTATTGTACTCCTTTACAAACTTCTCTTTCATTTGGTGAAAATAGCATTGGTTTGGGGATTTGCAGCTACCTTCAAAGGGAAATGTTGCAAGAAACAGCAATTTGGTGGGTGTAAGGGCAAAACTAAAGTACAATCTGTGCTAGTAGAGAAAATAGGTTGCTTAATCTAACAGCGTGATAGCATTTTAATACTGCTCTGAGCAACATCAACTTGTCACTGGCAAAAATCCGCAACCTGAATTTTTGTTGTAACAAAATCTACATGCCATAAAAGACATCATAAATAGACGGGACATTTGCAAATGGTGAGAACATATTAAAGTAAGACTGGAAAGAATATCAAACACTATGCTGGCCCCTTAATTGTTTTTTATGTTCTAAAGCCTTGATATATTACTAAACCTGGCTTAAGGATGGAAACTGCTGTTCTGGAGCTTTCTTGGTGCCTGTTCCTTGTTCCTCATGCTGAGCAAGTCTTGGCGTACAGTCAGGGCCCAATCCTGCAAAAGGTTTTGTTTGTGTATGCTATCACCCAAACTGAAATGAAACTCTGGTCACCTTATGTATTTCAGTTTAGTGTGTGGTAATCCCTAAGAAACCCCCCAACTTTTTGCTGTGAGCTGAACCAAAGCAGAGGTTGTGCCTGTGCAGTCAGCTGGCTGCTTCTGGCCTTGCACAGAAGCCAGTCTGCTGCTATGGCAGAACTTGGGTATTTCATATTGGAGAGGCACTGGCAAAAAGCAGGGCTGAGGAAAGAGGGCACTGTTGCTGTGTGATCAGTGTAGTCCAAGCTCACCTTTGGGACTGGGCCCCTTCCCAACACAGGCAGTGTTGAGAGACCTGGATCTGGACCACAGTGCAGTGAGTTTAGGGAGGTAATAGGCACATGGCTGCCAGGGTAACAGGAATTGATTTCCAGTGGTCTTTGTGGTCATAAATGTTAGCCCTGATACTTTTACAGTCACTGAAGCAGGGGATTTTGGAATCTCTTTTTAATTAGGCAATTAAATTCAGGTTAGGCCCTGTTTTAGGCAGCTCAGTGCCTCTCTGAATCTTCCCCTTTGTCTCCAGTGGCTCTGTTAGACGTTGACACTGACCTGCAAAGCTGGTACTACAAGTCTTTATAAAGAAATCTGATATTCCTATGGAAGTTATGATGATGTATGTAAATCAGCTGCTGTATCCACACTGTCACCTCTTCAGCTGAAAAAGAAGGGCAAATCATTTTGTTGGTAGCTGCTGAAACCGTCAGCTGCACTGTCATTAATACTCTCCCCTCTTTCCTGGAAACTCAATATGTCAGCTACCTGATGTACCCTTCCTCTTCCAAGAATACATCTCTCCATTCCTTCAAATTATTCTTGAGCTGGGACCTCCCATCTGCCAGTTTATTGTTCTTCTTCTGGCCCATTAGTTTTCCCTCACATTCTTTTTCTATAGGCTCATGTGTTTTTTATAGGATTTTATCATGTGCTAAGAACCTGAGAATCTGAGCTCTATCCAGTAGTGTATAAAGTGATGTGTCCATCTGCTGTGATGCCTCTTTTTTTACCCCTGCTCTTTCTTGTGTAGAAAACAGTGTGGGATAAGGCATTAGGTTTTGAATTTTTGTAAAGCTGTGTTATATACACATACACCATCACAGCTCTGGTCACCCTCTGCCTTTAATGCATCCCCTGGACCATCCTGTTTGGACTTTGGTGCTTAATCTGTTCCTCAGGGAGCTGCCCAGATTTCTTTTGCTGGTCTCTGAGGAGAGAGTGTCTATGTGGTGTCAGTTCTCTGGAGCAGATGTTCCCACACCTTCTCCATAGAAGAGAACTGAAACTCCTTGTTCTACACCCCCTACTCTGTCGTGCTGCTTAACCCAGATGGTCCCAGAGACCTTCCATGATCAATCCCCTCATCTATAATTGGTCCTTCAGGGGCCACATGGCAGCTGAAGTATTTGCACACAAACTTCATAATGGGATTTGTATAACAGAAAGTATTTTGCTTTGCCGAAATACAAGAGCCATAGTAATCCAGGTGATATAAGTGCCTCTCTTCTTCCTTGGGTGAATCTCCTGGATCTCACCCATCCCTGGTCCACCTTCTAGCCCATAGCCATCTCTCTTTGTTTCTGCTTAGGCATATAGGAAACTTTCCATTCCAGAAAGAAGCAAAACTCTTGACTGTTGTCAATAGACATTACCATCAATGGGATTTTTACGAAAGTCTCTGCAACTCACCTTTTTGTTGCAGCAGATATTCCCATTCAACTGTTTAAAAGTTGCAGTTGCACCTGTAAGTTTTCCACATGAGTAAACTCTTGTGCACCTCAGGAGTCCTATTAGAGATTTCCACATAAGAAATTACTGGATTGCAAGTCACAAAACTAAAATTGTTGCCCCATCCTATAAAAAACCTGTTGGTGTGTCTCTGCTGGTTATGCGTTAATGGGTGTGTGTCCACAGAAGGAGATATGTTTGATGATTTCCTCAATTGCAGAATACTTGCTGCTGTTGGGAGGTCATTGAGTGACCTGTAACTTCTGCTTGATTGTAACGTGCTCAGTGGACATCACAGTTTCAAATGAATAAACAAATGCTAACCAAATTGTGGGTGTTTTTGGTATTGAACCTGTAATCAGGTTTTTGCATTTTAATTTCGTATCTACTTTTAAGAATATGTATATTAATCCTTCTGATTGGTTCTTTATCATTCTCTATACTTTTTTTAAAAAATCCTTTTCTTTACAGTGCTTTGAGAAATTTAGTAGTGTAGGAACAGAACTCTTCTCTTTGAAAATATCTTTAAAACTGCTATTGACTTTAACAGGATTAGTGGTCATCTTAGGGAGCCTGAGAAAGTGGTCTCACAGCTCACACAGCATCTGATTCCTAAATAACAAGCCTCTTCAAGTCAACTGTTTCCGAGTCACGTTTTGTTCTGTCCTGGCACAAGCCAGGCTGGGACAACAAATTGTATCACCAAAGAGGCATGACATGAGCCGTGCATGTATTTTCACCCGCCTTTGCATTACCATGGCAACAATAGTTTTAATTATGGAGAGCCAAAACAGTAAGTTGTATATCAGATGGGGCTCGGTTTTCTCTGTGGACTCTGATTAGCCACTGGAGAAAAGCTTTGTATCTCGGTTTTCGTTCCAGTGTGGATTTTATTCTCTGCTTTAGCAGCCAGATTGTTGTGTTCAGCGTGTGAACTTGGAGGGGCTGCAGCCAGCTGGAGGACAGTGGCATGGAGGGAGATGGAGTGACCCTCCTGTCTCAGGGGCAGCCTGCCACTGTGCTGGTTTGGGTGTTTAGGAATGGTTCTCTCACTAAAGGACTGCTCTCGGCTTCCCTCCAAACCACTGGAGATCTGCAGATTTGGAAAGGGCTGCTGTGAAGTGATGTCTCATAATCGGCCTTGACAATGTTCAAGATTGTGCTGAGGGGGACAAAAAAGAGCTCCACGTCAGCAGTACACATGAAAATTTGCAAAGCAGATCCACATCTGCATCCAGCTGTGGGAAATAAATATGTCTGTGTGGTAGGATGCAGGTCAGGAGTGGCTTTTTTCACAGTGGCAAGGATGTTGTTTAAGTCACTTGTCCGAAGGTGGTTGTACGGGTAGTGACCAAAAGTGTGTATGGCACTCAGGAAATTCATAACGAGGGAGGAAACACTTCATTGATGTAAATGAGTGTCTTCATATAGATAGAGGTATATATAAATCAATTACTTGGCCTTCTAATGCACTAATTTTCTATTTTGCTTGAATGATGGCCCTTGGTGGTTATGGTAAGGCTGCTTCTGAATTTGTGAACTTGCTGGCAGTGTTTGAAGAGTAATGAGGTTGGAGAAGAGACGGAACCCTGTAACTTGTGTCTGAATCTGCTCTGATCCTCTGAGTATGATCACAGGTCTCAGGCAGTGTCATCAGGAGATCATGGCCAGAGATCATGATATAGAGAATGAGAGTTGCAAGACCACATTGTAATCTAGAAATTCAATTATTCAAATGTGGTTCCAGGATGCAGGGGGATCAGCAAGCATGTAGGCTAATATTTAGACTTTCTGTAATCTCACTCCTTACAGTGTTACAGCAGTTTTTCTTTACAGCATGCCACCCCGAGCAAGTAATTCAATGGTAATTTTACTGTTGATTCACTTATACTTCTTGAAATTTAAGGAGTCCTGCCTCTAAGATTTTCATTTTGGAATTTGAGATCATAAATTAAGCCTTCTTATGAAAGAAAATAAGAAGTTTGCTGTTGTTTTTAATAAGATTTTACGTTAAGTATGGCAACGGCAAGTCTGTCATTCCCAGCTTTACTGCACGTGTGTAACTCTGTGCTTTGAGACCCTTGGAATATCTGGTTTTAGAACATCAGCAGGGGGCTAATGAAAAGGCTTTGTTGATTTTAACGAATTGCAAGCCACTGTAGCCAAAATAAATATAATCTCCTTTTGGATTAGTTGTCACACATGATTTTACCTACTAACAGTGATTAAAGAACCCTGGTGGACCAGAAGCATAGCTACTCTCTGGTGACCCTTGCTAAAATAGCAACAAACAGAAGTAAATAAAGTGTTAGGGCATTAGTTACCTTTAATAAACACTAACATTGCATATAATGTTTGGGAGGAGCCTTCAGAAACCCCCATTGAGTACAGCAGTGTGTCTGGAATTGACGGCATGGCCAAGCCATGTTCCTTGTAGCACTGGGCTGCTGTCCCTTCTCCAGAGGTGCCAACCTGGCTGCACACCTCATGGAGGTCTTCATCACTCAGCCATTTCCATCCAGCAGCAGACACCAGAACCAAAGTTGAAAATATTCCACGCTGGAGGGATTACAACTGGAAAATGAAGGGAGTGTTAATTCCTTGTGTAATTCTGCAACCTGCGAACCGCTGTAATTCCATCCACTTAATGAACGGAGGGCTGGTGCTGGTCTTCTTACCTTCATCTGTGTAAGCTGATGAACAGAATTACTTGCCCCTGCTGACATCTTTTATCCCTGATATTTTCCCAGTAATCAAGCATGGGTGTGTTTCCTGATCCCCTTCACATTTGTTGTGAGAGGCAACAATTACACTTGATAGTATTGTGCTATTCCTTTGGACTCCTTGTTGTTTTTAATCAGTGGAGAGAAGAAACAAAACAAACAAAAACATGTTTCCTTCTTCCAAGAGGGAATTACTGCTGCAGTACTGAATGCTGCGAATGATTTTAGGTTCTTTTGTAGGGGGCATAACACCTTCCTGAGAGTGACAGAGAAGTGAGAAATTTCCCAAAAGCAACAAAGAAATTTAGGGCTTTGGAAATTAAAAAAAAAAAACAACAAACCCCAACCAAATAACCAATCAAAACAAAACAAAAAACAAGGGATAGCAAAAAATTAGAAATATTACTTTAAGGAAAGTCCTACCAAAATAGGGAGAGGGTGTGAGCTTTCTAATGAGTCTTGAACTTGTATTCTTCTGTTCCTAATTGTATAACCCTGGAAGGCACATGGCACTGTTCTACGAGGAGTTTATCTTTTATATGACAGCTACAAAACTTCAAATTCATCAAGTAAACATCCTCAGGCTTTTTAAGAATTGTATAACTCCTTTTTGATGTATTGAGTTAGATTCTTGTGTGGTGTTTTTGGTGAAGTCATGCAGCAGTTTCAACCCTCTTCGGGCTTTCTAGTCTATGGAAAAAATACTTTGTTACTGTGCTTAGGAAGGGAGTAAGACCCACTAAGGACCCATCCTTCTCTCGGCTGGCAGTCATTAGGAGTTTGGAGACCTGCCCGATAGTGTAATTCAAGTCTTGACTGCATATCTTATTGGTTAAAAATAGGAGCCAATTCCAGCTCATCAGTTTTTGCTAAGAAACTATTGATTGTTATTAGCAAGCTTAAAAATAATTACCTTGTGTGTTCATTGCTATCTTTGGACATACTCTCATATTCCTACTGTTATAGAGAGTATTGAGCAGCACAATAGGACGATTTGATGACTAAGGTGTTACACTGAGTGGGCGGCAGAAGGGTATTGAGCACATCTTAATTGTTCCATCTCCTGGGCATGGAACAAACACATGACACTTCCACAGGGGAGAAAACCCACCGGTCTTGCTGGAAAATACAAAGTGAGCTATCCCTCATGCCCTTGTTCCCACGGGGGAAGGAATATCCAGTCATTCCCAGTTGCAGTCATCACTTTCACCGCATTTTTGGCAGAAGCCACAAGTCCACCCAGCAGCATTGGGTAAAACACTTGTTTGTTTAGCACCTGGGGAAGGGGGGGGATGAGTTTCACCTAGGTTTTCACACCTACTTTAAAAGCCTGATGGTGCTGATTCATACCTGGTTGCAGTTGACCCTGAATGGCTGACTCAGTTAATGATAACTGAAAGCCTGTCTGCCTCTGGAAGTTGTTGTTCAATAGCAGGGACAGTTTCAGCAAGCAGATGAATTTTTTGTTACTTACAGCCTTGTGTACTCAGGTGAACAAGCATCAACTTCAGTCTGCTCAAGCCTGGCCACCTGCTGAGAGTGTGAGAAGAGCTCCCTTTACCTGTCAGACTCCTAATGCAGGTCAGTGGCCACTTCAGGGGGCTACCTTCCCCAGGCTTTAACTCTTCAGCACACCTGGAAAAGTTGATTTCTTTCTATGTTGTTCCTCTCTGCTGAAGAGAGCCAAGGAAGAATAGCTTCTCTATTTAAGTTTGGTGTCAGAAGTTGAGTGGTGAGAGTGCTGTGTGGTGTATCTGTGTGTATATATATATATTTATATTCTATGCCTATAGGATCTCTTTAATTTTTTTAGGTTTCATATCCTCTATGAATGTGTCAATAATTTCACATCCATACCATCTCTGTGACGCCTAGTCTGAGTTTGCATTTTCTGTTTACATTTCTCCTGAAGTTTGCTCTCATGTTGGTTTGGTGTGTACCAGGCTTACCCTTGCAGGTGCATGGCAGATAATGTGGGTTAGAATGTCAATTATGGGGTGTTTTGCAACCAGAGCTGCTTGCTGTGGGGCTGTGCCTATCAAACATAGTCTTATTGCACAACCAGATAGTGATGTGTGGGGCAGGGTGCAAACTTTTCAGGCCAGCTGCAAGTCACGTGAAACTGAGCGTGTTTACATGTCCAGGAGAGGGATTTATTCCAGCTTTTGTTGTGTTAGTAGCAGCCTTTGAAATTCAGAGCCAGAGTTTACCCACGGGGAGGGAGGAAAAATCACTTGGTAAAGTGTTTCCTGGTGCAATGGTCTTCAGATCGGCACAGGTGGGAGAGGTGAGTGCTGGGTCTCACCAGAGCGACTCCCTCATGTGGATTTTGGATTTTGTGATTTGTGTTGCTTCAAGAACATAAAAAAGGATGCATAGCAAGGCTTTGGTACAGTAGCAAGGGAAACTGGGCACGTTTGCTCTGCTGTGTGTCAGAGGAGGAGATGCAGATGGACTGCAGCTGCAGCTCTGGGAAAGCAGGGCTGGAGCAGGAGCCCTGAGGGCTGGCTGGGGAGCCTGGTGGGGAAGGTGCAGCTCTTTTCCTCTTACTGCCCTACAAGAGATGTTGCAACAGCCCCAAGGAAGGGCTGGGCTGCATGGATAGAGAGCAGGTGATGCTTTGGGAAAAAAACTTCACTGACAGGAGTTTCTGACAGCGGCTTTATGCACTAAAGGTACTGTCATATGCTTTTTAAGACCTTCTAAGTGACTCTAAATCTGTGTACTGCAGTAATTTCTCTATAAATATCTGTGCAAACTCTCAATAGACTCGTACATGTAAGCAATGTATTCCAAACAATTTGCTTCAAAAATATTTGGCCTGACTGAGAAAAATATTGTTGGAAGAGCTATTTCTTTCCCCTGCTGTGTTTAAAGGGGCTTACACTTGAGTCCTTAAATTCAGCATCCTTTATTAGCGTGATTCCAAGATTCTCAAGGATTTATATAAGAGTGTGAAACATTTAAAATGTTTGTCACATTTAAAACCAAATGCTACAACTTTAAAATTTGATCTATTGGGCTGTACCAGAGCTGGAAGTGAATATTGTATCGCTTTTTGTGGTTTGAGTACCTTCTCCTTCACCCAGGAGACTGCAACGTATTTTTTCGTGTCTGGCTGTCTCAGATACTTACGTGGCTGCAGCTACTGCAGTTTCTGAATGTTTCACAACACTTTGGGGAGAATATTATTGCCTTACACATATCACTGGCTCATGAATACTGAGTGCCACAGATGAACTTTGACAAGGTGCTTGGTACCTTTCTTTTTTGGAAAGAAGGGCATGATTTTAGAGCAAGTTTACTAACATATAATGAGCAACTACAGATTTTGCACATCAGCAGGGAACGCTGGGCTGAAACCCATCAGCTCTGGACCCTGGAGAAGCTGAGCTAGTCACAAGTCCCTCATTTACTTATTTGCCATGTGAATATAATTGTTATACAGCCTATTGGCTTTACAAGCAACTTGTGATCTTACACAGGTTTGTTTGTTTGTTTTGCATTATATTTAACACTTTTCTTCTCAGAAGCAGTGAGAAACAGGGAGAAATACTCCTGCTTGTATGTAAGCTGATGGCTTCAAGTCAACCACATCTGCTAGCCTGGCAATAATTTGAATTGTTGCAAACACATGGAAAGAGTAAAATAGAAGATAGAGGAAAAAGAAAATAATCATCACCAGGGACCTTTCTTTAGAATAATTGTATTAAAAGTTCATGTTTGAAGTGATGTCATCCTTTTCATTCTCTGTATTTAATTGTCCTTCTGAAGATTGGCATAGCTATTCTGATGTGCAGCAAAAATATTACATCAAAGGTGAACGTTTGAATCCTGGCTGAAAAATAAAGCAGAGGGTGGTGGGACACAGAGCAGTGGGGAGAACCCCCAAATGACTAAGAGTTCTTGAAAGTAAAATATAAAAGAAAATAATAATTTCTCTCCCCTGACAAAGAAGTAGCCAACAGTTTGGATCTGGTGTGTCACATTGCATACAAATGAAGAAACTGTCACCATCAGTTTCCTTTGAAACCTTTTGATCTTATCTTCTGTAGTAAAGGGCATGTGACTTGATCAGGGCTTCTCCTCTCTGATACGTAGTCAGAGTCCTGATCTACTGAACTATCTGTGACAGATTTCTCCACTCAGTTGATATGGGGTTTTTTTTCCCCTTTCCCTTCAGTGCCTTTGTCTGGGGCAGATATGATTTACCCTTCCCTCTCCATCCAGAAAAGTCAGTTTCCTCATCTGGCAATTTCCAGCTAATCCTATATATTATGTCTAATTCAGTAGAAGTCTTATACCTGTTTTCTCTCCACTTGCCAGGCTGCCTTTTTTTTTTTCTAGTATGAACAGGAAAGCAGAATTTTGATATTTTATAAAGACACCTTAGACACTCAATTCTTCTGAAAAGCCATGGAATACGTTTTCTGGCAATTAATAAAGGATTGTTTTATTGAGGAGTGGAGGATTTGAATATACGTAGTCTGTAACGTCAGGGGACAGCAGTGGAAGGAAAAGCTTTCTAAAGACTTCTAAAACTTAAAAGCACAGTTTTTATGAGGTTTGTATATTTTTAATACAAGCTGTAATAGTTAATGTGCTTTACGTGATTAATGTTTTGGTGCAGAACTAGTGAAGTCAAGGAAAATTTTCCCAGAGGACTAAAGTTTGCTACTGTGGCAATTGAATGCAAAACTATTTTTGACTTCTCTGTGGTGAGATTGCTCTGTGAGGGAGAGTTGAAATAAGAACCAAGCCCGGGTCTTGCTGGTCTCCTCTTTGCAGTGTAAAGGCCAGAACAAAATATCCTTGGGTCCATGTGTTGTCACTGCTGGGCTTTGCTGCCCACATCCTGGTGGAGGACACCTTTCTTGGTGGTGGCCACAGGTCCCCTGCTGGGACTCCGGGAACAAGTGTGCAAAATTTATGATGTTTGCAGCTGAGACAGATAGTTTGGGGATTTTACTTTTCTTTTTTATCTCTCCCCCCCACCCCTTCCTTCCGTGGAAAGTAAGGAGTTATTGAGATGGCCAGGAATTGTTTCTACCCATACTTGCTAATTAGAAAAAAATGCTAGAGTTGCTGAGTTGAAAGCAGCGTTTAAATGGGTGAAGGTTACTGGGCAGTGTTTGCACAGGAGGTCAGACTGGGTGATCTCTCTAAGCCTGCAGCCACCTCCACCCTGAAGCATGAGGTGCAGCCTTGCAAACAGGGAGTTCTCAAAGAGAAACCCAAAGATTTCCAAGTTCATAGAAGCAACTGTGGGCTGCCTGCTGACCGGAGCAGGCTCTGCTCCGTTTGGTTTTCCACTTGGCTTCTGTTGTCGGCATGTCCCTGTTAGGAGTAACGAGCTGAGAGGGACTGGAAGTAAGCCTGCAGCATGCCAGCTTGTCTGGGAGGTGCAGCTGGGTAAAGTGCAGCAGCAAATCCTTTGCAGTGCTGTTACTGAGAGCTGTTTCACAGAGTGATTTTATTCTCTGGTGGTTTTAAGGCTGCGAACAGTTAGATGCATTTACATGGTGAGTGCCCTCTGCCTGCTGAGGTGGTTTGTTCACTGTCCCTCAGAGCTGAGAAAAGGTGGCTGTTGTTGGGCTGCTTGTACAGAAGGGTGTGTTTTGGAGTCTTTGATTGTGAGAAAATCTGAGAGACTCAGAATAGGTGGGACTGATCCAGCAGCATGTTCTCTTATTACTGAAGTCTTCAGCTTCAGTTCCTGGTTTAGCAGAGTAGGAGGACATGTCAGGACAGCCATCTTGCCAGGCCCCAAATAGGAGGGTTTGCTTCTGGGCTAGCAAAGCTAATTTGACTGTTTCATCTGAAGAATTTGGCTCTGCCCATGTCTGGACTTTTTCCTTTTCTGTTGAATGTTGTGCAATGAGTAGGAGCTGGTATTCAGAAGTGGTGCCTAAGAGCGATGAGTTTGGTTGCTGAGTGGAGCTGAAGGTCCTAACAGTTGGGATCTTGGAACACAAATTGCATCCAAAAATGGTTTTGCCTTTTATCCATTAACACAAACATGAGTCAGATGTTTTAACTATCAACATGGGTGGAAAATCAGTCTTCCTGATGCTCCACAGGACTACCAGTTCAGTATATCTTGGATGCTTCAGCTCTGGAGTGGGAAAGGCACAGAAGCATCAGGAGGCAGCTTCCATCTGCAGATTTTTGCAGCCTCTCCAACACTCATTATCTGGGATATGCAGCACCTCATCAACCAGCTGCCAAGCAAGGAGACCTGCTGGTGGTGCTGAGGGCTGAAAGGAAACCTCACATGTGGCTGGAGATAAAGAGGCTACCACTGAGGCTCCCCTTCTCCCCTGGCTGGTGAGAGAAGGATGGTGGGGGCCTGACAGACTCCCTGTTTCCCCATCAAAGAGTGAGGATGTGGGGGAATGTGATGCTTGACACTCAGCACCAGGGCTTAAGAGATCCAGAAAACCACCCATTTGCTTTCAAGGCTTATTCAGCAATCAGCATAATTTCTCAAGAGGGGGGGGATTTTACTGTGGAATACAAGGTTGGGGAATGGAGTGTTTGTAAAGGGAAAAGTAATTCTATTTATGGGCTGGAAGTCAAAGATCTTTTTGGACCTTATCACCTCTGTCTGTCTGCGTTGCATACAAGAGGCAAGTAGTTGAATAGTTTCAAATGTTGGTTATTTTATAATAATACTAATAACAATTTAAAGATATTCCCAGCTGTCGGAGGATGCAATTTTTCTTTGATAGGCCATTATGTATGCAAGACCAATTGGTAAACTGCAATGTACTGTTCTGTAATTATTCTCCCCTGTAGCTTTAATGAGGAGATCTGTGTGCAGTTTGATGGGAGAATATACTCTGCCGACAGCTACATCGAAAATCAAGACAGGTGTAATCTGCTTACTGTAGTCTGTGAATCCTCACCATGTGGCTATGTTATCTCTAGTGCATGTTTATAGAAAGATGCTTGTAAAAGGATATAATTTAATGGAATAATGGTAACTGACACTATGAAAATGAAGGGGCTCAAATAATATGGTGAGCAGAGTTGTATAAACATTAAAGTAGATGATTTAAAAATTGGTATTACGTCATTTAGTTAAGTGAAAGGAAAATGCAAATCAAGCCACAGCATGGACTTACAGAAAGCATTCTCTGTTACTAACCCAGTGCTAGAGCAGACTTTGGGGTATGCACGTAGCAATACCTGGTCAGTCGTGCAGATGTGCATGGCTGTCACTAAAGCTCTGCACGGGCCCATTTCCAGCACCCAAGTCCGAAGAGCAGGATATCTTTTAGAAGGCAGATACTCTGCTGAGCTGTAGCCAAAAGCTGCTGCTTTCTCTCAGGAAGAGTTGTTGTGTGATGGAAGGACAAGTTCAAGCTTTGTTTAGGGGCCTGCTCTGTGGTGGGGAAGCTTTGAGACTCTCATATGTGATGGGTCTCTGTTTCCTCACCTACACAGTAATGATAACAATAAACTACTACTAGAAAAGCAGCCCAAATAACTTACTCTTTTGAAGCCCATTGGAAAAAAAAAAAAAAAAGGAACATCTCCTTGCTAGCAGCAGTTGCACAGGATGGTTAATTTGTAAAGATAAAATTACTTAGGCAGAACTGTGAATCTAGCTCTTCTTTTCAGAGGTTGAAAGAAATAATACCCGGTCACTGTCCGTGGATGTGATTTATTAATTATCAGTCATTCTTAATCACTTGATACTGACATATATCTAACACACTGGAGAGTTTAATATCGGAAAGAATACTTATCATTATTTTTTTCAGCAGTCCATTTTTAAGTGCTGGGAGAGATAATGTGGTGCCAGCACTTTGGTATTGTGTTTCAGATCCTGTGTGACTGTCCTTGAACATGGAGGATGAGTGCACAGAGAGTGGCAAAAAGTTGTTAGCAAGAGCTGTATTTAAGTGTGGCCATCCTCATCACTGAATTGTTTGAAAGACTTTGGCTTGTAGAATTCACACGTCATGACACTTAGGGTGTTGTGGATTTTTTTTAATATTTGACCTTTTTTGTGGTAAGGCACATGAATCTGTTATTCATATCAAGGATAATAAAAGTGCATGATTGGACATACTATGTTACTGCATCCAGCAAAATGTGTTTTAAAAAATACTGAAAAGCCCTTCTGCTGAAGAAAGATGGGGATTGGATGGAGTTGGTATTGCTGTTAATTATTCTTATGCTGATCTTGCTCAGATTTTTGAGTCTGGCTATTGCACTGACAAAGGAGCAGCCTTGATTTCTGCACATATGTTCCAGTTACTTGTGAAACTGGGCTCACAGATTGCTCTGAAGCTTTTACTGTTCCTGCAGAACATTTTGGTAGTTCCAGCAGTTTGATCACAAATACAGCATCTCTCTCCTAATACTGTGCAGGTTGATAAAACAGTTGCCGAGCTGGAGTCCCTAAAGAAATTATTAATTATCTGGTTAATGTGCATCAGGCTGTGGGAGTGTGAGATTAATCACCAGTGCTGGCATGAGTTGCTGAAGCGGATTTTGGTTTTTCGTCTCCTGTCACTCGGTAATGGCTTTTCCTTCCTTCACCATCAGGTGAACAGGTGAACAGGTGCAGAGATGCTGTATTTTCATTTTCCTGTAGTTGGGAACAGCCGGTGACCAGGAGATGCCTCTTTCTCAGTCCTGCTGCATGAGCAGTTTACAACATGGAGCGCTACCTGCTTCGGATTTTCCAGCTGCAGGAGATGCTCCTACAGCACAGGACTGACCTGAGCCTTCCCACGTAAAACACATGTGCCTGGGGAGGAATGCCAGGGAGGAGTGTTGGGCTGAGCTGGGTCTGGCTCTCTATTCCCCAAGTCTCAAAGGGGTTGACTTATATTTGGAAGTGGAATTGCAACTTGACTCCTATTTTGAGTGTATTTTTAGTACCTGGAATTTTTCAGTAAATGAACATTCAGCATACCTCTTTTGTCTAATGTAAGAAAAGAAAAATGTGCTCATTTATTGCAAACATACAGAAGAAGGTGGTTGTAGCTGAGTCTTTAGTGGTATCATCCTTAAAGCCAGTGGGTTGTATTAATATTCAGACATTGGAGAAGGAGTTGGAGTCCTTTCCAGTGGTGGTGGATCGGGGCATTGAGGTGCAATACTGCAAGCACTTGTCCTACCCTGGTAACCATCAGCAGCTGTCTCAGAAATGGTTCAGTGCAGCTCTAATGTTCTTCCGGAGGTCCCTACTGTTTTACACACCCTTGTACCACACGCTGTACTGGTGGGGAAAAAAATAAAATAAGTAATTTGTCTTTTAAATCTGACAGTGGTGTTGCAGTGTCAGTCTTGTACACAAAGCCATTAAGAGCTCTGCCCCAAGGCTTTTAGTTTTTGTGATGACTCGTGAGGAGAGGATAGAAGGAGCTACACCCCTAAAGCAGAGTTTGCCCAAGCCAGGAAGTGTCTCTAATTAAGAAGAGAAGAAGTTGTAGACAACAGTGCAACAATCCTGCTAATGTATGAGGGTCAGAAGTAGAGTTTGAACCTCTCTCTATTTATAAAGTCTAGGCATTTGGATTACTTTATCACCTCTAACCATGAGTATTGTTTCTCCCTGAGGAAGTCCTGTAAATAATCACAGCCAGTGAAACTGAGATGCACAGCGCTTGAGAATGGAGACCTGTTTTTAACCTTCTACTTAACTATGTTGTAGCAAGTGTTTGGGTTTCTTTTTTGTTAGTTTGGGGTCGGTTGGGGTTTCTTATATGTGAATGTGTAGGTATTGGCCTAAATCAGCTTATGGGGTTTGTTTCTTCTTGGCTAAACCAGAGGTTGTTTATGTCCCTGGTGAACTGAACATTTTTGATTACCTTGCCACTTCAAGCAGGCAGAGATGTACCTGTATTTGAGATTGCATTGCACTAATCCATTCTTAGGTTTTGCTCTCCATATTGTACTATCCCAAATCTCTCTTCAGCTAAAGATGTTACCTCAGGAGGGGAAGAGATAGGTGTGCTGTTTTCAGAGAATTTGCTTTTTATAATAGCTATGTGCCTCCAGCCTGGAATCCCTGAACAGCCCGTGATGGCATAAACATCCATTTGTTTGACAAGCTATGATATAACTTCACATTAAATGTAGATGACCCATTTGTGTTTGAAACCCCCTAACCAGCAAGTCAGCATGGCAGCAGTGGGGCTTTAAATGTTATGCAGTCTTCAGGGCTCCAGGCTGAGTATTTGCACTGGAGTTCTTTGGGTTTCTGCTCCTTGCAGAGCTTCCTGAGCTTGTTGTGATAACTAAAATCAAGTTTACTTTGTTAAGCTCAGCAGTTCCCAGAACTGAAGAGATAACAGGGGGAAAATAAGACCTTTAGGAGACAAGAAGGAAATTTCTGTCTGTATGGGGATGCAGGTCACTGTCTTTGTATAACTTTTTGATGATGATGTGCCCATTTCTTTATACATGGTTGTGTGCCCATGCATGCAGGGGTGCTTGCCCCCCAGTGATGTACAAAAGCAGTACAAAAGGAGTGTAAAACTTGGGAAATGTATTAACCACAAAGGCAGTAACTTGCCAGCCTCTTGTGTAGCTCAGGATCTCTGGTGCTTAAAATAAGTGGAATAGCAGATTTTCAGATGAGTAAATGGTGCAAATTCATGCCTAATTTACATGAATGATCACCTTGACTACTTGTACAAATCAGGTAATTGTGCATGCAAATAGCTAATTAACACAATTAGCTGATCTGCTGATGCAGTCTCGGGATCTGTAAGTGTATACTAGCCATGTAGTTATCATAAATCTGCAAACCAGTTGTATGAAGAAAATCTAAGCCCTCATAATTTAGCAGCTGTGGGAAGTTGCTTATTTTTTAGTATTACTGGTTTTGGCTTTGGGAGTGGAAGTGTCTGATGAGGATCACAACTGTTATTGCAGTTGGGATCCAAAATCACAGAGGTTAAGTAGAAAAATTCAGTAGAAAAATTTCACTTCAAAGGAGAAAGGCAGCATTGGTGCTGACCATTCCCAGCACTGCAGCCTGTGGCCGGCTAGCTGGTCTGACGGCATGAAGTGCCCTTCCCATATAATTGTCCGTAGTTTGACCCTATGGCTTCATAAAAGTACCTGTGAACAAAACTTGCTAAATGCTTACTTATTACTACTTTTAAATACATAAAGTATTGCATGTAAACCTGCCTGTCTCCTTCCACCTTGGTAGAAAAGAATTTACTCAAAAAAGGTTTAAAGGGTAAGTCTCCTGGTTTTGTTTACTTGTCTTAGTCTTTTCCTTCCAACTGCTAGGCAAAAATACCCAGGCAAGTTTAAACATGCAAATTGTCCAAGTTTTGCAACCACATCTATGGACACCAAATATGAGTGCAGGGATTTCAGGAGTGTTTCTCCCATCTCTGTTTCTGTTGCTTTTATAGCCAATATGGGGTGGACAAACAGCCTTCATTATAGTAATTATTTATAATTTCAAACCAAACATAATGTGAATTTGCAGTTAGTTCCTACAAATAATTTAACATCAAGATCTGAGGCTTCACGTTGAGCGTACACAAAAGTAACAGCAAAATCTTCTGAAGGCAGGTATTTCTTGAATCATCTCTTTTAAAATGTCTCCTGATTATAAAATAGAAAAGTTAAAACCTATATATTAGATTTGTGACCCACCCTGGATCTCGTTTGCTCTCTGAATTTTCTTTCTTAGAAGGGTAGGGGTTTTTTTAATACAAAATGAAATATGCCATTAGCGCATAATGGACCAGGATTCAAATCCTAACAAAAGTTTCGTATCCAAGACCACAGCACACTATCTTTCATATTGCTTACATGGATGTCAGTGTCTGTAACATTTTCCTTACTGGGTTGCTTCAAAAGGAGCACCTTGTTATGCTGTTGACAAGAACACTCATTTCCTTAAAATCTGCTCTGTGAAGGGAATTAAATGTGGCAGGAATATGTCTTTAGAAAAACTGCTAGGGTATATTTTATTGTCATCTAGGTGGCCTTCAGACAAAGAACCAAAGGACTTCAGTGTAAAACACAGTGTGGAACAAAACTCCTGTTTCTGGTAAAGCTGCATTCATCTAGTGGTAGCTGGGTGCAGAGTCAGGAGAGAAGAGTGCCAGCCCTGGTGTGATCACAAAGCCTCTTCTCTGAGGGTCAGTCTGCTTCTAAGCATGTACAGAGGAAACTCTCAAACATAGATAGAAAATCTACCTTAAAGTTACTAAAAAAAAAAAAAAAAAGGCAGAATGAAAAGCAAAGTAGTGGAGACATCAACGCTTTTTGTCTGCAAACAAGACTGGGGAAGTTTAAAACTCATAGATGATAGCATCCTTTATCAAACTGTGTACTGAATTACATGCCCCCCACCCTTTCAAAAAAACCCAGAACAGCAAAGTAAAACAAAAAACCCCCACTAAATCCTAAGCAAATATCACCACCAAGCAAAAATTCAAAGCAAAAAAACTTCCAAACCAACCAACCAAAAGAAGTTAAGGTTTGGATGCTAGTTAGCATTCTGATACCTGAAAGCACAAACAGCCCACGGCTTGCTGTTATCAGCTTGTGTGTCCCAGCCCTGGGAACAGAAGGCAAGGCCTTGCTGGTGTGTGCATGGGCTCTTTCCCTGCTTCCAGTGCGTGCTCTGCAATTTAAAGATGCAAAATTCATTGAGTGACAAATGATGATTAGTGAGGAGCTGAGGCCTATCTGCTGCGAAAGGGAGCTGGGGAGGAGGACTTTATTCCTAGTGGTGTCAAGTCGTTCACCTTGCTGCCCTTTAAAGGAACAGTGGCAACTGTTCCTTTAATTTAGTTTAGAAATTTGTTTCAACAAAAGCAATAGCTTTTATGACTTTTATAACTCATTGTTTCTCAATCCCAAAATGTAAAAAAGTAGCTGGCTATAAAAGTCTTTTCCAACATCCATCAGTCTAATTTTCCCATTGTACTGGTGGCCTGGAATTGAAAATTAATGGGAAATGAGAAGAAAGCAACAGTAAAAAGAAGCAGTCTGGTTTTAAATGCCAAGCATAATGAGACTAACGGAGAAAAAGTACTGAAAATAAGACAAGAAAAGGTATGTAGGTCTTCATGTTGGGACAGTGTAAATCCTTCTTTCTCCAGGATGCAGAAGTGCTTGCAGAGCTGGGGTTGGGGCTGTAATGTGCTCAAGTGTCTCATGGGTGTGTGGTGTTTTTCTTTCCAAGCTGGATCTGGCTGTGCGCTGTAGAGCGCCAGTCAGAAAATCAAGGAGCCATTTACTGAACTGTTTAGAATTGAGAAGGGCAGAGGAATACTTGGCTATGGTGATGGCATTTATGCTTTTGGTTGGTTGAAATCCTGTTAATATCCATTAATACAGGCTTAAAGCCTTCTCTGAAACTTTTGGAATTACCTGTCTTTCTGTTATTCTAAGAGACAGTTCTTTTTCTTTGGATCATTGATGCCCTATTGAATTCAGTGGGAGAACTTGTACCTATGATGGGATAAAGTTTCCAATCCTTGTTTTACTTCCTTAAGGACTAAAGGAAAAGGTAGGCTTTAGGTGATCTTTAAGATCTTTTTAAAGAAAGGATCCATATGCCAAGTGGTGAGGTGGCATCATACAAGTTATTTTTATTATTTTTTTTCTCCAGTTACTCATAGGCACTAAATAAATGGCACCGAAAATGCAGTGCTGATGCAAGTGCCAAATTGCTGCCATATGCAGATGACTTCTCTCCTTGCCCTTTCCTGTCAAAGGCCTTAGTGCCAGCCAGTGACAGGCCTTTGCCTGATGAAGGGACATTTCGGGAACAGCTGATGGCTGAACTCCTCTAAAATGGAATCAATGATTGTAGCGGAGGAACCTGTCCTAAGAGTTGGTACCCACATTTTATCTAAAAATAAATACCTGCAGTCACTCCCTCTAGCCCTTCAATTCAGAAGCCTGCTTGAAATCTCTCACACTGCCATGTCTGCAGAGCGTGATCACCTTTATCACCAGGTGATCAGAGAATTACATTCCCTTCTGGCAAAAGATGGCCTCCCCCTGGATAGTTGCACCTCTGTTTTGCAGCCCAGAGCCATTTGGTGTCCCTGGACCTGCAGACAGTAGCACCCAGGCAAATCTCTTTGGTACAGTGTGCAGGAATTTTGGCTCTGGCAGAGCAAGTCTCTGTGAGCATCCTGGTGCTGGCTTCCAGGCAGTTTGTAATCCTGAATGTTTATCTTTCAGTTTCTTTGTGGCTTGGCCTTGCTTTGGTATTTTTATTGAAGTCCTGTGACAAAAAAAGATGACAGGTGGCTTTGTGCCTCTATCACAATGGAGTGCTCTACAATAACAGTGCTAACATTTTACCCCCAAAAGAATCTTCAAGTGGAGTTACAGACAGCTATTCAATGAGTTTAAGTGATTGTTCCTCTCGGTCATTTCAGCATTTTTGGTTCTATCAATTGAAATCTGTCAAAATGCAGTGCTCTGCAGCCGGTGCAGAGCAATTCTATGCTCCAGGCACGATTTTCTTGTGGGGTAGTCTGAAATGGTTAGGTGCACTTCCCCTCAAACTTCCCAGTCACATGTCTGGTCCCGTGCTCTGAGAACACATTTTACTTCATTCTTGTCTCTCTATCACAACCTCAGAGTCTCTGTTTACAGCGTAAACAAAATGCTGCTCAAGTTGTTTCCTTTGTGGAGGGGATGAGAGAAGAAGCAACATATGAGAGATGATAATGTTTCCTTGGTGTGGTGGTACTGTGTGCTGATACCCCCCTAGCACTTCCTCATCCCTGTTTCCATAAAATATAGGCTGATACACCCTTCAGAAAGCAAAGGGAACAAGCCATGGAAGAGACAAAGAAAAAGGATTATGCATTGTCCGGCAGGGCCTTTATTTACAAAGTTTATCCTGGGAACCTCAAAGCATCACTAAACAGAAACTCTGTACACAATGATTTAACTTTCCCAGGGAATCAACAAGCATATTGCATTGACATTTAAGTTTTGAGGTCTTTGTATATCCCTGGTGCAGGAATGAAGATCCCATATCAGCTGCTGCTGGTGAGGAAACATAGATGCTTTCTTAAGGATAACTTCGTTTATCTCCTTTGACACTTTTCTGATATCTCTTGATCATTAAGATCTGGATTAAGTGGAAAAAACATTGTGGTTGCACAGATGTTATGTAGCTTATGCCTCAGATCTTTTATGAGAGAGTTTGGGTGCTTAATGTCTCCTAAATCAAAAAGAAAAATCAAAGTCTTGTGTACAGCTTCCTTCTGTCAGGTGCCAAGATGAGGGTTAGGTGAGCACATAACAAAAACCTGGATATTTGAAAGTCACATTTCCAGCTGCATTTAAGGAATTATAGATGAAACACACTGAAAAGGGCTGTTTGGGGCTGGGTTTGCCTTTCCCAAGTGGGTTTAATTCAATGTAAGGTGTACTCCTCTGCAGCACTGATAGGAAAGCATCCACCTGTATTTTCTTTCCCATGAACTTGCATCATGACATTTTTGTGAAGTACTGCTGTATCAGGAACTTGCTGTATGTTCATTGCTGGCTTTGGGAAGAAAGTGTTCTCCAGTAGCGGCATCAGCAGCATTGCACAGATTAGAAAAGGTGCTTGGCAGCAGGTGTTGGAAGACAATTAGGAAAGTAGGTCTGTATTCATTTGTCTGTCCCCCAAAAATACTGTTTTTCATACAGTTGTGTGGTTTTTCAATATTTTGTTCCCAATCTCCACTCCAGTGAAAAAGTAGCTATTCATTATAACCAGTAAATTAAAGGCTTTGACTGTGAGCCTGTAGCAATGCAGAAATCAAACATTCCTGCCTTTCAGCCTGATGATGTTTCACAGGAATGCATCAGGCAGTTCTGGGGCTCCTGAGTGGATGAAAGCTCAGGGAGGGTGCTGTGTTGCTTCATTGGGATAGTGGAAATACCATGGTGATTTTGAAAGATGTGTCCTAGGGACTGATGGGTTTAGCAGCCCAATGCACCCTAACCAGGGCAGCTCTTTATTTGTCCTAGTTTGCTCTTCTTCAGCACTTTTCATCTGAGGATTACAAAATGTGGACTTCACCCTGTGAAGCTGTTACTGTAACCATTTACGGAGGGAGAGCTGAGGGTCGGATAAATGTGACTTTCCAAAGGTTAGCTCTCGTGCCAGTAGCACAAACAAGGAGCTATGCATCTGTTTCCTGAGCCCTCACTCTTTTGTCCCGCATTTTCTTTAACCATGTGGGAGGAAATCCATTTCTACACAGGGTCTAGCACAACTTATGTAAGCAAGGATCGTGTAAATTGTCGAGTGAGAGCTTCTGCTGGTGCTGCACCAAGGGATAAATTGGTTGAGAACTTAGTGGGCTGCTTCACTAAAGACAAATGACCGTGGTAAATTTGATTTGCGGAGAAATTTTCTTCTAGGAGAATGCAGAACCTCAGCATAAGTAACTCTGCAAGCTAATGATGTAAAAATAGCTTGGATAATAAAAAGCTGGTAAATAGAGGTATGGTACCAAATGGGATGTACAGGAGAGACAGGCTAAACTGATCCGAGTTTATTATGAGGAGTTTATTCTCTCACAGAGCTCCTCTGGTTTAACTCAGTCAGTGCTGTGCCACTTTTAATTGAGGCAGCATACTTTTTGTAGAATTCTAAAGTCATCTTCCTATAAAACAAAGCAAAAAGCTGTTCAGCTGCAAACTTGAGCTCACTCACAATAATCCAAATTTGTTCTGAAGGACTTCAGGGATGTATTTCCTTCTGAAGATTCCCATTCTTCTGTATTTTCTTTGCCAAGCGAGTAATTAGTTGCTCCTTGATTAGTGCTTATCACTTTATACTTTCTCATGGAGACAGCAAGGGACCGTGAGGCTGTTAATAGCTATGCTCAGATCACCTTTCCTTCTCAAGCGTGGTTTTATTAGCTTAAAAATAACAGTGGGAGTGAAATGCTTTTAAGTTCTTGTTTTTATTGTTGTTTGTTTTTTTTTTTACTGGAATCCTGAGTGCTTTCCAGTGAACATCAGAAGTGCAGAGTCTAATTTTTCTTCCCTTGAATCGCTACATCCCAACACCATTGACAGCAGCGTCGGACACAAAAGCTTGACTTAGGCAGCCTTAGTGTGGGGTGAAGAAGAGACTTGAAAATTTACTTTCAGATGTTCCTAAACAAGGCAACAGCGTGGCTCTGCAACAGATGCAATTCTTTCTAGGTCTCTAGGTAACATTTGAACCTGTGTAATGTTTGCAGCACAGCACCGTAAGTAATATTCCAGGAAATGCGCTGCCGCTTGTTAAAAAGGATAGGACCCCAGAGATGCCTTTAAATATGCCTGTAAAGTGAGAGGTGCCAAGAGAAAGATAATATGGCTGATTATAGTTATTTACCTTACATTTTCATTTGCCCTTAACTGGGTGTAATTTAGGGGCATGAAATCTCTTATTGGAAGTGTATTTGCATTAAACAGCTCTAAGCAACCATGAAAGCATAGAAGCTGAAAAATTGACAGACTGGGTTTCTAGAATCCCAAAGTAGCATTTTTTTAATAGGCATACAAACAAATCAAATAAACATGTTTTGCTTCAACAATTTAAAGAATATGGTCTTTGGAGTAATTTGTCTCCCTTTCCCCCCCCCCCGCCCCCCATCATTTCTAACCTCTTCACTGCCTATCTCTAGTTTGCAGCTCCTCCTAACAATCTGCAGCAATTTCCAACCCAGCTGTTGTGGTTGCAGTGCATTGTGCCTTTGTTTAGCTTTCCCTGAGCTATCAAATCATGCTATAAAGGGGTTTACCTGGCTAGTGATGTTGTTTTTGAGGTCTGCACTTTTTAACAAATAATTGCTTCACAGTGGCTCTTCCCCACCTCCTGCTGCCAAAAAAAGAAAAGGAAAAAAAGAGTGCTCTAAAAATCAAACTTTACAGTTGGATGGAATCAAGTCTTGCAAGTAAGCACCTTTGGTTGGCTTGGGTAAAACCCCTTCACTTCCTTTGCAAGTAATCATAACCAAGTTGAAATCAAAGAGTAGTGGATCTTTTCAATCAGCTGCTGGTTTGTAGCAAGACTGTTCATGTGTGCTTTTAGAAAAAGACAAACATGTTTTTCCTCCACTGTTTTGGCATGTGCTAAGCTTGAGAAATTTATAATCCAACTGAGTGCTGTTAAACAGGTATGATCTTCTACCTCTACCCCCAGCAGTCGGTCAGTTCTTTTATAGGCACTGCCTCTCCCACAAGGCAGTTTATTTAACTGGTGTTTGTGAAATGTTGTGATATGCGCATGAATGGAGTTATTGAAGTGAAAAGCATTAGCAATATTTATTTCAGCAGGTTGCGGAATTAATGACTAAGGAAGAAAAACTGGTAAAACTTGCTTTTTATATGCACAATAGAGTCTTTAAGAAATTTAATTCGTGTGTAAGAATGCAGACGTGTCTGAATTTATGTTACAGTATGTATGTTCTGTCAGAAGTTTTCTAACAAATATATATGCTATTGAAATATATCTGTAGAATTTATTTTATAGTATCTTTTGAGTGTTAAGTGAAAGCTAGTGTATGTCTTGCTCTGCTCAATGCAAAAGATATATTTACTGTACTTGAGTCTTCAATTTTAGTTCTCGTTTTGCAAACACAGTACATTTTAATTAAGGCTTGTCACTCGAGATCTAATGAATACATTTACTGAAATGTCTTCATCTTCAGGAGCTGAATTTGACTTAGAAATTCTCTGTCACAGAGGGCCCGCTAATTTCAGTTTAAAGATTTCTTTCTTTCCTGGGGAAGAGCAGTTTGTGTTGTTCACCCAGCTCTTGCTTAGGTCATGCTTGCCTAAAAGGTTACAGAACGATGTTTATTGCAACATACAGACAAGAAAAGTCTCTAAAGACAAGTGTGCACGTTTAGCCCAGAGAAGCTTATGTACCTACATAATAGTTTCTTCTTTTTTTCTCTACTATTTTTGCCCCCTCTTTTCTTTGATACTGTTTGAAAGGTGGTTTATTGATTATATTTGGAAAGATTAAGAAACTCTTCTCCCCAGTTATGCTTCTGTTGGCATATGAGAGGACTTTGATCAAACAAACAATGAATTGCCCAATACACACAGTAAAAAAAGGGAAAAAAAATCCTATAAGAGCTGGTTTCATTGACCTTTTACCTGTGTCTATTTCTGCTCTGGTAGGTGGGGACTGTGCAGGAAGAGGATTGTTCTCCTACCATGTCTCCAACTCATGCTATGGAGGTGTTAAAATTCCTGCTCTTAATGTCAAGTCTGAACTATAGCTACTTTTACTGTGATGCAAAGGCCGTTTCGTGTTCTGCCGTTGTGCAGGAATGTACCAAAAAGTGAATTTGGAGTCTTCAAGAAAAAGAGAAAGAAAGTAAAGCCTCAAATATTTGCTTTTCACTGTTGCTGTATTTTAAAGAGAACAATTTTTCAGCCAGGTAAATCAAGATTTTATTATGTCTCCTGGTGTACTGTTCTGGGGAAAAGGCTTTAACTCCCAACCTTCTTCTCCAGCCTCTTCTACATCACCATATTCAAAGCGTGTTATGCCAGCTTTGTTGGAAAAGGCTGAGATACGTATGAAGGAAGAGCCCACTGCAGGGCTGAGTTAAAAAGGAGATGCTGAGGACACCCCAAAAGAGCAGCCAGTGGAGAAGCAGTCACATCATCCTTGGATGTCGTGGTTAGAGATTTATTTGGCAGGTAACGTGGTGATCCAAGGCGAACATTTGGGAAGTGTTGTTGCATTTCCTCTGCGTGTGAGGGATCACATCACAGTGAGGGCAAAGCCCAAGTTTTCAAACATACTTGGGCACTGTGCACTGGTGTCCTCAGCATCTGGTGAATGTCATGATGAAGCTCTGTGACAGCAGGAGGACCAAGGCTGCCTCACGCAAACCATGCCCTGGGACTCATCCTTCCCTCTGGCAGCCCAGCCCTGCCACAGGGATGGCAGGAGCAGGCTGGGGACCGGGATGCTCTGCCCTCTGGTTGCCACTGCAAAGGGGCAGGGAGATAAGTGCTTCAGAGGGCCCTGGATGGGCCACCTGTGAGGTGGCAGGTTATGCTGGTGACAAACGTGTGCCACGGATGGGTACATGCTTTTTTGACCTGCTTTAATTTTTCTAGCTGGGCCTTTAATTGCCAGGGAGAGGTATAGACAAATGCAATAAAAAAGCTAAACAAATCAGAGCTATAGCAAGGCTCTACAAGGAAATACGCTTTAGAAAGACTTTTTTTTTTCCTTAATTAATCGGGATTTTGTTGTCAGGCTAAAACAGACTAAAAATAAACAGCTGTATAGTACTTCATTAAGCTGCCTGCTTGGAGTGATTTTCCCATTGATTAGTCTCAGGGCTAATGCTGGTTCATTCCTCATTTCATTGCTAATTAACATCAGATCTGCTTCTGACCACTTGACCGCACTCTCTCTATGAACATGTGCTGGTTTGGCAAGTAATAACTGCTCCCTCCCTCTTAAAAGGGAGAATTAAGGTACAAAATAGCTATCAGGAGTAGATCTGTGCCTCTACTGTAAGGAGAGCAAACTGTAAAGCCGTTTTGGCCCATAAGAAGGGTAATAAACGTAGTTTACAGAGCGCAGGAGTTTGATTGAGGAACTATGTAAATAGAGATGATGAACTCAAGCTGCTGTATGAATTGACAGGCTTGGCTCATCTCCTGTCAGTTGAGTTGATTCTGTCTCTTCTGGGATGCTCGTGGTGCGAATTACTGACCCAGGGGCTTAGGGCTTCTGGGCATAAAGAAGGGGGCAGCTTTGGATGGGCAGCACTTGTTTTTCCCAGTTTCCTCAATGTTCTGAGAGTTTGAATAATGAAATACATTGGCAGTGGGTACAGAAAGAGCAGGAAACAACACCACAGTTATAGCTTTGTCAGGCCATTTCCATGCAAGATGAATATAGATGAAAATAGGAGAATTAAATACTAGAATTGGCATGGATGCCCTCTGAGGAAATATCTAACAACTGTAATGAAATTAGCAGCCTTTGTTCTGGGTGAAAAGGTCAATTTTTCCATAAAATCCAAGTAAACTGGCATTTTGGAAAACATTTACTAAACTTGGCACAGAATAAATAATGTTATCCCAAAGTCTTGGTTCAATTCCAGATAATAGCCTTTTCTTTTAATTGAATTGGATATTGCATTTCATTTTCAGAAAGTCTTTTTTTTTTATTCCTACATTTTGAAGCATTTATATCTCAGAACTAATCAGAAACTTGCCTTATACAAATCTATCTATCAGAAATAGTCACTGAAGAGAGGGCTTGTCTGAGTGATAATCCTTTTCTACCTACTTTTGAGCAGAATCCTAATTCACTTGTTCATCAATTATATATTCTATATATTTCCGCCATTAATTTAATGGATTTAGGGCTCTGTCTTGCAATCTCTTCTGCGCATGAGTAACTTTATTTATACAACCAGGTGCTCATGTGAGTAAAATTAACCACATGATCATTTGTAAGACACAAAGCCATTGTGTTCCTAACTTCACTTGGTTGATCTGTAGTAACAAGTAACATTTCTTACTCAAATTTCAGAAAAAAGCCCTTAAAGTATTATTAGCTTTACTAGTTATTACAAGACAGAAGTCATTCCTAGGTTTAAGCACATAACCGTGCCAGGAAGCACTGCCTCCTAATTAAGTGTTGCATGGTTGGTTGCATCGTGTAACCTTCATGGATGGTTCTGGAATTGGCCAGAGCAGAGGCAGAAGTGTAGGAAATCCCATGTTATTGCCAACTGACTTTATATAGTGATAAAACCATATTGGGCTGCAGGTCTTGTTTGGTTGGAAAATGGAAATAGAATTTTGCTTTCTGTTCCCAGGATACATGCAGCACCTCTTCTTTCTAAAATGATGCCTATGATATTTTTAACTTTTCTTATGGTACTTTTGTTTCCAGTCCTGGCCAGATGCAAAAAAATCCCAGCAAACAAATATTTACATTAATAATAAATAAACCCAAGAAAAATATTCCTTGAATGCTCTTTAGCTGTAAGTAATCTGTTTTGAAGGAGTGTCTTGATCTGTAGCTTCCTTGTGGTAGGTTGGGACTTACATTCTCTTGCTTCTATTCATTATGTCTCACTTTTGCTCTCCTGTGGAGAGGTATCAGGAAATGATAAAACACTTATTCACTGCTGGCATAAAAGTGACCCCAAAGTTGTTTTGTTTCCTCAGCCCTCTGCAGTGAAATAAGCATATCCATATACTTCTGCATCCATGCGTTAGGAGCAAGTGGAGTTCTTTTGCTGGCAGTCTCCAAGCTGCTTGCTGGTGGTCCTGTGTAGAGGGGAACATTCTGGGCAGCTTCCCTGGCTGCATCCTGTGGAATAACACAGCCCCCAGGACACGGAGACAAGCTCTGGAACCCCTTTCCAGGCTTGGAGGGGACTCCAGTGGTGATGGACAGAAGAGCAGGCAGATGAGCCAAGCAGGATGGGCAAGACTGGCTTGGAAGCTGTGGGTGCCCTGGAGTATTGCAGGTTTAGCTAAAGCAGTAAATCTGTGAGTGGTTCCTTACCTCTTAACAGAGCATTTAATAATGAAGGTTGGGTGTTTTCTGTTTTTCTGCTTTGCCTTTTCATTCAAAGAATGCAAAAGGAGGGAACTAAGATAGCTTTAAAAACTCTTATGAGAGTGGCATGCTTGAAATAAGATCTTAAAGGAGTCTGACTTGGATGACAGAGACTTTGTGATCCTCTGCAGTGGGACTATTTAAGATGTAAACCTTATGATAAAGTTGCCCTTTCTGGCAACTTGTTACCCTCACTATTTAAAAAGAAAATTAATCTTTGAGTTTTCAGAGTTAAAAGATACTGTGAGGGCCTCTAGTCATTTGAACTGTGAGTTGGCATATTGTATTAAATAAGATTCAGTAGCTTCTTGTGTCACTACAGGCTAGAATTTGGTGAATAAAAAACGATTAATAGCTCTTACAAACCTCTGGATGGACACCCAAAGGAGAGGAATAATACAGTTGCAGTATTACAAGTCAGCAACATATTAAACATTTTCTTCCTTAGGAAAGGATTTCCTGTAGAGGTCCTGAAGAAAAATAAGTTTCATTAGTTGAGTGTCGAGCAGAGATAGAGCAACAGGATTGATTGTAATAAGCCTCTCCTTTTTACTAAAATCCATTACTTTCTGAGCTATTAAGTGATGAAAGGGATTAAGAGAATAAAAAATATAAGCGAGACTGTATTCGTAAATCTAATAAAGTTGATAACAGTAGAGCATTTTGTGAAATTTGCATGTGAATTTATAACATCCTAATCCATCGGCAGGCAGCGTCGTGCTGCAGAGGGAAGGGGGTGCACTGTGCATACAGGATAAAAATGCAAGCACAGAATTTCTGTCCAAGAAGCTGTTGGTTTTTTTTTTTCCATTTTTTTTCCTCCCATATGGATATCCATATGTTTTTATCACAGATTCCATACTTTCGGTGCCCGGATCCATATGTTTAGCTTTTTCTCAAATAAAAGACTATAAAATCATTCTTCATTATCTCTTTCTTCCTAGCTGGTGTAGACATAACCAAATGTGATGCTAGATGGTTGAGGCATACCCAGATAGGCTGCAGTTGGATCTCATCAGAGGTATTTAAAACCAGTACCTAGGGAGTTCAAGGGCTGGATTATCTTCTGAGTATAATGCCCCTTGACAGTGCTTGAACAATGCAGGGGGTGCTATCATCTGATTGCAAAGTCCTGGCAAGGCTTTTCCCCTATAAAAGAGAAGATCCTTTGGGACTAGCAATGAGAATTTTCCTCCTTTTTATTTTATTTAATTCTCAACCTGCACCTCTGCCTCTGTGCTCCTGCTGAGGGGTGAGTGGTGCAGGGAGATGACATGACAAGGCTTTATTTCACTTCTGCCTTTTCTGCTTGCCCAAGGCCTGCAGTTGTAGAATAGCAGCAGAATTTAGAAGTGCTGATATAGGGAATTTGGGGTTGGCATAAGGATGGTGTGTATCACCATCTCCTTGACACGACGCAGTCTGCTCTGTGCCAAGCAGATATCACTCACTGAGAATTGTGCCTAATAAGGTTTTATTTCTCCTTTCTTTTTTTTTTTTTCCTTTTGATGGAAATGTTAATAGAATGCTTTTTAAATACGTAAAACACAATTCAGTGTCCATGGCTAGACCTTGGAATAGGTACCAAGTAACCTTCAGTGGTAAAATCTGCATGTTGACTTTGCAGTCGGATCCCATCTTCACTTGGACTTTCAGTCCTTCTTTGCTGGGACAGAATGTGGCAGAAAAGCAGCTGTGGTGTGTGTGTTTCCTTCTCTTGGGAGTTTGATTGCCTGCCAGCAGGTTCTGACTGTCCTATGGCTGTGGTATTTAATGTGCAGAAGGGGTAAGGAATAATACCCTGCAATTTTGAATAGAACAAAATTAGAGTAGTCACAATTACAAGTGTTACAGTACACAGTTGCAAAATAAAGCCATCAATGTGAGTATTTTATTCACTGTTCTTGCCTCTAGCCCCTGAAACATAACCCTGAGGTAGACTTGGAGTTATACTTTATGCTCTGCATTCCTGACAATAATAGAAATTATTGTGGAAGGTTAATAACCATTGTGCATGGGAGCTGTGGAAGAAGGTGGTAGAAAGAAGGCATGACTACCTTCTCAGAATAAACCAAGCAGTAGCATCTTGACTTTAGAAAGGAGACAATCAGTGCCCTAAGATCCCTACTAATGCAGCTCCATTTTGGCTGGAGTCATAATATTAATTTTCAGGCTAACCTGACTCTCATCAGAGACAGAAGTGAAACTTACTGCTTATATCATTCAAAGCAGACATGACTCCTGATAGGATCTTTAGAGAAACTGTAGAAAAGTTTAACCTTCCTTCTGAGATTTTCTTCTAAAAATAGGATCCATCTGAGGTTGACTTTAGCTTGTGTTTCTGTAGAACTAAGCCATCATTTTTCAGTGCTGCCTTTCGTTCCCAGGATTGTGATGGCTCTGGTGAGATTGGTGGCATGGGTCTTGATTGGCAGTGCAGAGAGCCACTGTTACTTTCAGAAATTATTCTCTTGTAAAATTGTTGCACTTTTAAATTTTTTTTTGCTCACCCAGCATTTGAATACCAGATTGAGCTAATTTTAAGATTCCTCAGGGCAGTGGCACTGCATTCCTTCCACTCCGCTATTCCTTACCACATTACCTCACTGCATCAGCACTCATATCTCCTGCTGATGGCATCCAGTTTCCATTCCATTCACAGCGGCCAAGGATCATATCTCTGATCCACTTAGAAACACAATGATCTCTACCCCTGAGAATGCAAACGCTTTCTCAGTCAAATCTATTGATCTTCAGGGGTCTATTTCTGGCTTTCCATTCACTCACTCAACATTTGGGATGCTGCATATTCATTCTGGGCAAAGAGTTAACTTGGCTACTAGGAACTCGGTGAAAAACACTTCTGCAGAATCCAAAGATAGACATGATCTCTTATATATTATTATGTCTGTGCAAGTACTGCACTTCGTAACTGAGCAAAACGAAAACCTCCCAGCTGGCGCAGTGTCAATGACAGACCTGCTCGTGCCATCACATTCTTATCCCAAGCCAACTCACTGAACATGCTCATGTTGAGATAGGCAAGCACATGCTGAGTTCTGCAAGGGAAGAGGTAAACACAAAGGGTCTCCAGGCTGACGGGGATTTGCAATCTAAAAAGAAAAGATGAGACCAACAGGCAATGGCATTGGGTGCAAAGAAGGATGTAGTTTGACAAGCAAGCAAAATGAATGAAAGCACTTTAAAGAAAAACATTTTTCTGAAGAGCATTGCTGTTAGGGAACTTGGCCCTTCAGGGCTTGGCTCTGGGCTCTCTCAGAAGTGTAGTTATAAAGAAAAGCAGGGATTTGTGGGAAGAGTATTTCAGCATCTCCTTGCACGTTATGTATTGAAGTAGGTCTCTCTTGGAGGTGAGCCCAATGGGTGCTTCAGATGGTCTGCAGGAAGGCCACTTCTTCAAGCACCAGCAGCACAGGCTAGAGGACAAATACACCTGCAAATATACCTAACTTTGGCTTTCTTGGTGTTCAGATGTTCACTGTCACCCCCAAATAGGATTTTGCTTCTTAAACGATGGTATTTTTAGGGATTTTCAGGTGTTGCTCGCCATTGACCTTGAACCCATGTTTAAAAGAAATCCAGGCACCATGATGTTGAGTGAGCTATGCCTGAGTTAATTTAATTATCTAGACCTTAGACAATTTTGAAAATATTACCTGTAATTCATATCTTCTGGGTTCCAGCTGAGTGCCCTGTTTTCTCTACTTGTACATGACAAATGGATCCACTGTTTCTGTGTGTGTTGGTTGGGTTTTTTTTTAATTTCTTTTTTAAAATACAGATATTAGGTTTTTATGTGGTCTAAGAGAAGACTTTTATTATTCAACCCTTACACTGCCGGGGGGCACAGTAGCTAACCTGGTTTGGTCTTGATTGTGTCACTCTAAAGATAAAGTTGTTTCCCACATCTCATGGTGCTCACTCTAAAAACTGACACCATATAGCTAAAGCAGGCAGGAATGGAAAGTATCCCAGGTGAAATAATTATGGGGTTGATTATTGTGATTATGTATAATTATAACCTTTCTTAGTATATCACTAAGAGTACTGAAGTATGAGAGAATTTGACTTGTGAAGGAGTATTACATTTTAGCATGGAAACTTACTCTGAACTTAGATACTGGCTCCTGATGTGCAGGATTAGTACGCACTTGGTGGTGAACTGCCTTACTTCACTTTCTTCTTTACCCACAAAAAGTTTTCTCCTCTTCTCTTGTGAGCTTTGCCTACAAAGTTGGGTAATGAGAAACAACAAGCTTGTAGCTTCCTCATGTAGCCATTTCCTCTCACTATTCAGCATGTTTGTCAGAATTCAAACTGAGGAAGTGGCATGAAATTTTTATTTTTCATAATCAAAAACTGCAGGAAGAATAGTATAAAATTCTGAACACTGAAATTAATATGTAATGTGATATAATATCCTTGTCTGGACATTTCATTGCCTTTATGATAATATTTTTATTTAATATACTAAAACTCCAGGGACATAATAGTACATGGATGATCCCTCCCTGCTTACAGAAATGAAATAGGCCTATATGCATGCATACACACAAGTGAAAGCTTCTTCTCTCTTCATCTTTCCAGCAGGTACAAATCATTGATCATCTTTGATTCCTGCAGAAACTGAGAGAGTGGGCAGGCATTTTGTAGGAAAAGCCGAGAGCTGCTTGCCCAAGGCTTTGATAAATCCAGTCCTCTTGACTCTAAATCCTCTACCTTAGCTGCCTTCTCCTAGCAAATAATACAGACTGTAATTCTTTGGCATGAAATAAGAAAGGCTAATTGCTTTGAAGATTTTATTACTTTGTTTTTCAGTCCTTGCTCCTAGTACACTGTTTGCTAAATGCTTTTCCCTCTGAAAGAAAAGAATGTTGAACTCGTTTCCATCTCCATCCCTTATCTCCATGAACATGTCTGTGCTCGTGGCACCCATAAGTCTTGCTAGAAGAGAGTGTCTTCACCAGCAGGTTATCATGATGTGCTCACCAACAGAAAGGTTTCTGTACCAGTTTGGGCAGTAGATTTATAAGATTTCAAGTCTCCCTCTTCTCACCCTTTCCCAGTTCCAAATAAAGAACTTCAGAGGGCAAATGTGCCACTGCTGGTAGACATGGAGCTACTGTTGTATTATGGGGTTTTGGTTTTTTTTTTTTTTGCCAGCTACTTGACATTGTTTTACAGCTGGACTGTGCAGCTATTTCCAAAAGGCTCAGCTAATTCTGTTGTCCTTTTTTATCAAGGAAATTCTTGAGAAACCACAATAAAGCAGCTGTAACCCTGGCGATGCTTACAACTGTGGCCAAAAATAGAAATCTGGGCTTCATGCGTTTTCTTAATGAGGGTATAGGGGGTTTTATTTCAGTATGGTCCTTGACACCTCGCCAAGTTAGGGCTTGGCTCTAGATGTTTAGTGCAAGCTTTATAAATAGCCCTGCATAGAGGGGGCATTTCTTCTCCCAGTGGCGTGTGCCCTCTCAGGGCTGGCCCTCACTGGGCTGCTGGGGGCAGCTGTGCTCTCAGGGCATGGCAGAGTGTCTGCCATGAGCCCTTTAGGCCACAGTTGCCAAATACTTTGCAGGAGGTGCCGATCACCTTGGGTCCCTCTTTGCTCAGAGGCTCAGCATCTTGCAGAATTAGGTCTGTAAGCTGTTGTTATTAATAACTGCCTTCATGGTTGTTCTGCTTACAGACAGGATTTATTTGGCTTTACACTATCGGTGAAAGTGTCCCTATAACTGGATTTTTATGCTCTCTCTGTGCAAATAGAAAATCATGGTTTGTTTGCCAACCCAAGTAAGAATTTACAAATGTGGGGTTGTTTTTTTTTCCTGTGGCGCATAACATGGCTAGTTAATGGGTATGAAATGGCTGTATGCAGGGATTTTGCAATGCTCCCACAGGCAGAAGAGAGAGAGATGAGAAAATATGAATTAAAACTTGGGGAAAGTTCAGTCAACAAACTAAGAAGTGCAGACATACTGATTTATAAAGAGACTATAACTTTTAAACATGTACTTTCAATCTGAAGGACCGCAGTAGGGATTTAAAATATGACTATTTAATTTTTTAAAATTACATAAATTAAGTGAACAGCCCATTAATGGGATGCCATCAGGATCACATGGCCAATTCTGTTCAAGTTCTATTATCTTGCTGGCCGGATTTGAATAAGAATTAAGAAATTACTATTCAAAGTAGTATGGAACATTGATCCTCATTCACAATGGAATTCGTCACCATAACTACCTGGAATTCCGCTGCTTTCACAGAGGTATTCCACTGAATCTTCTTTATGGAGCAGCTAGAGGGGAATTGTATTAGTCGGTGGAAAAAAGCCGCTAATTAGTTGCTCAGCCTCAGCGTTAAGTAAGTCCTGCCTGGCAGAGGGTTCGCGGATGAGCAGCAGGATGTGTCTAATGAACAGGAACCCAGATCCAACAGACACCAACCTCCTCCAGCTGGTCATCCCTTGGCTAAAGGGTCACCTCAGAGACTATTTATCTGCCCCAGTGAGAGGACCTTGCCTCTTATTTGCAACTGGTGCTTCGTATTTGAACTTGGTGAATGGAAGTGTGTGGTTGAGTTAACCAAGCTGAGGGATGTCCTCCACAGATAAATTGTTCTCAGTGCAGGACCTTCCAGAGTCTCTGTTAAACAGAATAGCCGAAATTCACCATTACGTGCAACTATCTAGTTCCTTTTCACAGTTTTGGAACCCCATTCGAAAACACCTAAAACACCAACTTAGTTCTACACTATGTTAAGAATACATAAAGACTAAACCAAAAAGCTGCTACAAATGAGTGACCAACTCCCAGCTTGTGCTACAGTTTAAAGAAACAAAGTCGGTTATTAGTCTTAACTGCATTGTTTAGTTTATAAATATTAATTTTTGCTTTTTTATTGACTTTGCTGCAGTGCATTCCAAGTCTAATTTCTGTGATGCTTAAAATGGGAATATCAGAATTTTTGCACCCCTTTTTTTCTTGCTTCAGTTTAATTCCATTGACTTGTGGCTAATTTACACTGGCATAAATGCGAGACTACTGGGCTCAGCAGTTCAGCACATTGAAATCAAAGCCTTTTAAAACCTTTTACTGACAGGGAACACTTGAAATGGCAGATGCTGAGTATTTGCATTGTTAATCACTTTAAAAATGTGATAGTTGTATATAAATACTAAAAGACAGTTTATGCATCCACACATCAACTGAAATTAGCATTCTGGAATTTGCAGTCCACAAAAAGCATGGCAGTAGATGGTCATGAATATTTGTGTTGCTCTCTGTTACCTGAAGATTCATAGTCTGGAACCTGCATCTGATGCAAGACAGATGCGTTCCCTCGAAAAGATTTCAGGTCTTCTCTGCCCCTGGGCTCTCCTAAGGTCATAAATTACTATCATAGGCACTTTTCCCCCATTTTGCTTATAATTACTTGGTAACAACAGCCCATTTTAAATAATTGCAAACAAAACATGCAAAGTGTCTGTATAATGAAGAAATCTACCACTCACTGGTAGTTGCCTGCATTTATAAGTAAGAAGTAAAACTACATATTTTTTTTTCCTCTTTTTTTACCATTCTGTAGTATTCTTGCATATCTCTTCACCACCACCATCTTACCAGCAACATAGAGGGAAAAGGACTTCTGATAGGTTTTATAGCTGTGGCTAAAAGCAGAAGAGCCTAAGAGGAAAGGCTAGGCTAGTAAGATTTGCAGTCACATTTGCAGTCCCAGTTGAATCGGAGCCACTTTTAGAGAAGCAGCTGGTGATGATGTGAATTTGACCAAAATTCTAAACATTTCATTTAGCTCATATACAGATATTGGTCTTGAGTACCCTTTTTTTGAAACACAATATTGAACTTAATTTTAGAATATTACTTGGTATCAGTTTTTTAATTTTGACATTAAATTCCAAGTCAGCAGCAGGTTGTAGATGAGGATGCCAGTGGGGCTGTGCTCTGCTTTCTTCAGATGATAAGGAGAGAAGAAATTTACACACTGAAAATGTAAAGTTTCCTGGTGTTTAAGTCTTTAACCAAAGACTTAAAAAACAGACTTATATTATTAATCTCTTTTGAAACCACTGAAGCTGTAAACATGAGCTTGAATGTTACTTGATGAGGGTCTGCAGTAGAGTGAATTCCCAAATCTCATGCTTGCCAGACACTGGTGTTGCTATATTACTTCTGGGATGGGATGCTGATTTGGAAAACTAGTTTAGAATTCTCATGAAAGAAGCAAATCAAGGATGGTAATGTGTGATCTCACTATGACCACAAGATGCAACTATTTTTTGTCTGATTGTAAACGTTAACTGAAAGAACTTAAATGTTGCATGAACTGGTCATCTGAAAGCAGTCTGAGTTGTTTTGGGTTTAGTTTTTGCTTTTTTTTGTTTTGTTTTGTTTAAGGATGTCCAAGTGTTATTGTGTGCGGTGTGGTGGTAGCTAGAGGCTTCTGCCCCTTTGCTCTAAGCAAAAAGCAGGTATGTATCAAAATTACTTTCTACCAAATACTGACTTAGCCGAGACTGATTTTTGAAAGGAAATTTTTTAAATTCCTGTAGTTTGCTTCTCTGTTGTTTCTTTAAAGATTTCAGTTTTCACTGGCATTTGAATGGTTTCAACCTGTCTACAGAGTATTACTTATCTGGCCAAAGAAGGGAAATACTTCAGTGTGTTTTGTGAGGCTAATGGCAATTAGCCAACAAAATCTGGAACTGATTTCTTGCCAGGTCAATAAAACTTATTTTACTTCAAAAATAAAACCCCCTAAAACTAAAGCAACTAATAAACCTTCAAAAGGGGACAAATTACTTCAGGCAGGTGTGTGTTGAGGGATTATATAAACAAGTTGTTTGGAAGCTGGCTGGCAACCCATCTACCTATGTGTCAGACTATGTTTTAATGGTATTCTCCTTACCAGCTTCTCATTTTAGCTTTCCCTGTGTAAGGGAAATGAGCCTATACGGCACCAGGATGGAACACTTGCATAGTCCCTCAGTTTACAAGTTTTCTGTTGCTTGTGGGTCAAGGGAATATTTGCCCTCAGACTGACTACTTAAGCAAGTTGTGTGGTTTGGGTTTTTTTTTGTTTTGCTTTTGTGGTTTGTGGATTTTTTAAAAATTCCTTCAAAAAAAACAGAGGCACAATTTGTATAAGACTCATGTTTGTACGATGGCTATTTGATCAGAGACCCTGTTGCAGCACTGTCCTTTGAAAACTATATTGTAAGTAGCTTTGTTTTTTTGGTTTTTATTTACTGCCAATCTGTGTTGGATCACATTGCTCTATAAAAAAAGTATATTTTAATTCAAACTTTGCTTGGCATTGAAACCTCTTCTGTTTTGACTTTCGGTTTGAGGCAGTCTTTAGACACGTGCTTACCTGAGCTTGATCAGGTGGATGCACAAGGCTGTGCTCATCTTTAAAGCTGCTCAGCACAACCTGAAGCAAGTGTTGCCCAAATTCATAGCTCTCTTTGCAATGGTTTTGTCTGGAAGGGAATCTGAGCCACAGAGGCACTTGACCCTCCTTTCCAACCTACGTTTACTTTGCTATGGGAATTGTAGAAGATGTGCTGCTGGGCCGCACTTTGCTGCCCAGTGAAGCCCATGGCAGGGCTCAGGGTGGTGTGGGTGTCACTGCAGGGGGAAGGAAGGACCTGCAGTGAAACAGAGATGGTGCCTTTCTCTGCTGGGGCCGCATTAATGCAGCAGTGTGGCCCTAGCTGTCCTTTTAAAACAGCATTATTTATTTATTTTTTTCCTCCTGTAGAGTAAGCTGACCAGATTTGCAGTTTATAAAACTGGGACAGCTTAGCAGGGGATAGGGTAGTCCACGCAACACCTTCAGGGGATAATAATATCTGTCAGGGAATGGCTGTGATGACAATTGCAGAGAAAGGTGAATTGCTGTGTGCATGTGCCCATGCAGAAAACATTTCCCTTAAAGAGAAAAAGAAGGGGAAGCCTCCCAGACTGGGTGCTGCCTTGCGCTGGAGCTGGAGCAAAGCACTTGCTGAACTCTGGGCAGCGTGCTCCTGTAAACTCTTCACCTCGGTATTGTTTAGAGAGAAGGAGAGCTGCAAGAATTGGTTTAAATAAATAAACAGCGCTCACAAGGATCCTTTCAAGCTGCAGGTTCGTGGCTAGAAGTAAAATATTGTGGTTAACAAAATGAAATTACTCTCCTGCGAGCAGTGTTTTTCTTCTTGCTCTGTGGATCTCTCTTTGTACCAGGCACCAAGCGTGACTCCTCCTATTTCTTCTGTCTCTGCTGTCCCAGAAAGCTGGGGTTTGTTGGTGCTTGGGGCACACTACAGGGGCTGCCTCTCTGGATGTGAGTCTTCCCAAGGGAGTGGATTAGTGGGGTGCAGTGAGGGATGGCAGAGCTGTGGTACTGTGGGTATTTGAAGGTTTGTTAATGTAGCTGTTAGATGAGCAGCAACTACTGTGCTGGTTTGTACCCTCACCAGGAGTTTTCAGAGGGACAGGTTTTCCATGTATATGACTATAAAATTTTAAAACCCCACAATTTGAAACAGTCTTTGTTCTTTGTGTTCTGTTGGGCCTTGCAGGCAAAGAAGAGCAAATAGCCCTGAGCCTGCCTAGCTGTTTGAATACAACTGTGTTTAGAAACCCACAGGTTCAACAAAACCCTGTTTACTTGTTGCTCATGGGATGGCTGGGGTTCTATTCCCCTGCCTGTTTTGCAGTGTTCCGAGGGGCTGTAAAACTAAGAATTGCCAACTTGTGCAGCTAGAAAGGAGGATTGGATTGCCTAGGGAAGACTATAACAGCATAGCTGTCAGTTTTTCATGTTTCCTCAGTCTTTTAAATTGTAGATTTGGTCTGTGTCTTTCTTCTGCAGAAGTGGTATATGTACATGTGCATCATACATACGTGTCTATATATATATATATACTTCTCTGGCAGCCACCCAGACCTGAATACTTCATTTTCAAAGTGCTTTCCTGTCTCTGAACTGAAGCAGAGGTACCGAATAAAATTCTTCTGTTTGGTCACTGTCACTGGGTACTACTGTATATCCCTGGTGCTCTTACAAACCAAGCCATTTGGATTTTCCCATCACAACTGATGTTTTAAATAGTCAATATAGAAAAATCTCTGCTGCGGTGTAGCTTGGAGAGTGTCACTAGGAGCTAGATGACTTAATCAGTATGTTTCAAAAAAATCTTTGAAAGAAAATGGGAGAGGCACAAGAAATTAGAGAGACAGGAATACATTTTCCTTTTAATATGATGATAGGACCAAATTTAAATGAGGAAAAACTGGGACACTAAGTCATGTTTTACAGAAGACACTGAACTGATAAAAGCAGGAGGAAGATTGTATTTGTTAAAAGCCTCTGGTATCTTGAAAGTGATATACATCATTCCATTTCTCAGCTTTCACTCTTGTCTAAGCAATTTAAAGACAAAAACTAGACAATCTATTTTGTTTATACATGTGGTTCTCTATATACCCATACACATCAGAGTATGCACATCTATATATACCCCATAGGCCTGCTTATAGAATGCTTCTCAGTAATTTTTCCCCCCCTCAACCCCTGGATTTCAGTGTTTCACCCCTACTTCAAAAAACAGGAGATTAAGCAGGACCCATTATTTTGACATCAAATGCAAGCCCTAAACTGTTGCTAGGATACAGGATGTGGCACTATAATATTGCCATGGTGTAGGGTTATATTGTCTTAAGTGTGGGGAGTAGGCCATATTGTAAATCTAAGTAATTTGATAGAAGAGATAATGATTGCTGCTCTTACTCTGTAATTAAAAGGAAGGGACTGTGCACAGAACAATTTGGTCATATACTCCTGTTTTATTTGGACAGTAAGTGAAACACTATCAATAAGCAATTTCATTACAGTCTGCATGGGTTTTGTCTACTTTCATTTTCTATCTGCTTTAATTTAGAGTAAATCTATGGGTTTATTATTGATTGACACCAGTTTAAGCAATGCTAAAATTCGGCTTTGATGTCAGACCTGTAATTTTCTCACTTTGTTTTTCTTTTGTGAACAGATTAATAGAAACTTGACTTTTGATTTCTGCAGTATTAATTCAGGTCTGCTTTCTTACACTTTCGGCAGGGCTCAAATAAGCTGCAAGTTGGTATGTTGTGGGGGGGGAAATAAAGTGCTTTTGTTGTAGACTTGAGGGGATTGTATAATTGTCTGGGATGTCACATCTAAATTGGCTCAGACATGGTGTCTAAGTGAGCCAAATCCAGTGTCTGTGTGACCATACAAGAGAAGTGGATGTTTTTATTACTTGTAATTTGTTTTATCTTTTCAGGATGGAAAAAACCAAAAATAAATAAAACCACAAACACACAAAATAACCTCCATGCCTCTCCCAAACCAGAAAAATATAGATTCTTCTCTTTTATAGTTTCTTTTAAGTGCAAGTGAGTTGTGTTGGGGACTGGCAGGGGTTGATATGCAGCCCCTGCATGCAGTTGGCACTCGCAGAGCAGCTGGCTCATGCGGAGTGAAAGCCTGCACTCTGCTGTAGAGCTGCAGTCTCTATCTCTGAGCAGAAATAAAGACCTCTGCCTACACGGGTGACACTCAGGGGCAGGTGGAATGTCAGCACAGCCACCTCCTCGACAGGTTGTCCACCAAGTGCACAGAGTGACAGATTAGGACAGCAGTCTCCTCACCCATGAAAATCAGGGATTTTCAGAGTCGAGGATGCTGCCAGTGACTCCTGGCTTCCTCACCACTGGAGACAGACCATAGGGCCCACCCAGATGCACAAAGACCTTGCATTGTACCTAATGGAAGTGTGTTTGTTCAGAAATGCCAGTCTAAGGGGTATGGCAGCTGACACTTCAGGAAAGCAGTGTTAAGTTGGAGATGGATGAATTGTAAATGTGTTTATTTGGGCTAAAATAATACATGTTTAGATGGAGCATAACTGTGGACCAAACTGGTGCTAGGAAAGAGATGTGATGGTGCCTTCACCATGTGACCTTTCCCACTCTTGAAATGGTGCAGTGAGTGAAGCTCCTGAAAGTCGTGCTGGAGCTGGTGAGGCTCTGCTGAGACCAAAGCAGAGGCCAACACTACCTTAGAGCAGCAGAGCTGCTGCCAGCAGGTTTCTCTGTCCTTGCTCCTGCAGGCATTGAGGTGCATCCTATTTGGGAAGCACAACAGGTGTAAGAAGCAAGGATCATGTGCTCCATGTTCCTGTAGCCCAATCCCTGTTAATGGCTAAGATGATATTCCATATCCAGCCCACTGACTGATAGAGTGCAGATTAGCAATTATTTTAGGGTCATTTTAGTCGAACAATTAAATTCTTCCATACCTGTTTAATCACATCTGTGCAAATATCAAGTTGATTCTTGTGAAATCTCTTTTAAGATGTTAGCTTTGTCTCCCCAGTTTTGTGCATAAAGACACATAGGTTCAGATTTCTGTGTCAGGGTCCTACTAACTCTCTGTTTTCAGGACACTGATTTAGAAGTTCAACTATGAACCTAACCATAATGAAGTTGGATGTGTAATAATAGAAGTGGAGAACAGTCCACATATTTTGGCTAAAAAGCCTCCTCCAAGGTCAAAAAGAGAACCAGTAGCAGAGCCAGGAATAGAACTGCTATCTCCCAGGCCTTTTTCTTTTGCTTCTGTCCCAAAAGACACTATGCAAGGTACAATATCCATTTGACAAATTGCACAGTTATGTGATAAATTGCATTTTTAATGCACGTTTTATGGCCTCTTTTGGCCACTTCCTACTAATCTATCTTTCCTGGGGTATGTTCTTAACACTCCACAGCTCTCAGTGGCTATTAAACAACAACACAAAAATGTTCTTCTCTCCCAAATGTAGAATTTACCACAACTTCTCTGGTCTGCAGCACAGCTCTAGAAATGTCCTGGCCTGTTCAGGTGTTGGGTTTAAGTCCTCATTGCCTTCAGCCTAAAGGGATAGGAAGTAACATATGTATGGCAAAAGGGACAGGGGAATTCCTAGTTTCTCATTTCTCCCAAGCATGTTTATAAGGTCTGGTATTTATATATAGTTCTGAGATTTGGTACTAAATATAATCAGGACTTTTTTTCATAAGATTTGTATCCTCAGCTGAAGCTTTGCCTCTCATTACTTCTGTCAAATCTGTAGCAATCAGCAAGTTATCAATTGCATCTTAACTTTATGTATATGCGTACACTGACCTACCAGGAATATGGATATTCAGAATATAAAATGGCTGTTTACCATGATTCTAGCTTCTTGAATTTCCTGCAGTAAATATGAGTGTACTAATGTGTAGGATAAAAAGTGGCTGGACTGGACCCCTAGTTGCTGGGACACGTACAGACTTATGCTAAGGAAGTGCCTTCAATCAGGACATCTGGGTGAACAAAAACCAAGTACTTACCTTTATCCTAAGTTAAAATTGTGAATGCACCTAATTTCCAGCAACCTGATGACTCTTTTTGCTCTCCATCTTTCTCTCTAGAAGACTGGGAGAAATAAACTTGTTACCAAATCAGCTTTATCCTCCTGCCTTTGGCATTTTGTATTGTGTTTCAGAAAACATGAACCATGGGGAAAAAAATCATGTTTATTTTTAAATATGAAACTGTGTGGACAATATTATTATTACATTTCTTGAAATGTGTCCAGAATTCAAACCTGGAGGCAATAGACATTTGAGAGTGAAATTGGCCCCAGACAGCTAATAAATTCTGAGCAGAGATGCATAAATCAGTGAGAGTATTTCACAAACTTTTTTTTTTTTTTTTCCAAAGGGTGGGCATGGGGGAGGGAAGCGTCTTTGGAGAATTGTTTTCTATCAGTTCAGAAAATAGAGAAAAGAATTCAGCAATACCCAGTGCTGGTTAGCAGATTGTCATTTTTGGGTTTGATGTTCCTGGGTTTAATTGTCTTTCATGTGAACAATGGCAGGAGCTCTCTAGTGTGCCATGCGAGCATGATAAAAGGGGGCCGTTCTTGCATAGCAATGCCCTTTTTTTTATTATTAGCGTAAAAAATTAGCAAGCTGGAAGTCGTTAGAAGGAGTTCCATTGGCATTAATTGTAATGCAGCCTGAATTTGTTTGCAGACCAGTGTGGCAAGACAATAGCAGCAGGGAAAAAAGCAATATTAATAGCCTTTTACTTACTCATTTTGGTGAGCCTTAATAAGGTGTCTGCTGTCAACTGGAATTTATTAAAATAAAAAAAAAAGACATGGTAATTGATGTATTGCAGTAAGTATGGATGAGGGCTCAACTTGATTAATGTATGAGTTGGCTTTTTAAAGCATTTTAAAAAGGCTTCTTAACTGGGTCTTAAGAGACTGGCACAAGCCCACTATAAACTACCTCATTGCAGTTGGAAAACAGCCTGACAGCTGCTGATGTCTCCTGTGGCTTTGCTTTTTTTTCTGATCAGAGAAAACTGAAGTAATATAGTCCTCGTCAATAATTGCAGTGCTTAAAAATCTTATAAAGGGATTTCTATTCTTCCCTCCGGAGATAACTTTTCAAAGGTTAAATTAGTTTTACTTGTGTGTGCTTCAAATATCTCAGCTCCCAATAAGGATCAAGTTTTGTTTTAAATAAACTGCTAGTTTGTGTGTTGCATTGTATTAGCACCTTGCTGAATACCCTCTCTTTCAGCATGAGATGGACACTACAAAGCAGTTGGTTTAAATCTAGTTGGAGTCTCGCAAAAACCTTCAAAATATCGACTCATTTGGGCTAGTTTAGTTCAGAGAGGGGTCCTGTCTTTTGCTATTCTTTGTGGTGAATACCTCAATTTTTCAGCTTTGCTGTGCCATCTTTCTACTCAGCTTTATGTAGTGCTGGGAAAAATTGTGTGGAGGGAAATGGGAATTAGGGACCTCAGTGTGATTTCAAGAAGGTGTCAGCCTAAAATACTCTGTGTAGGTGGTTCTCACCCTGCCAAAATGCCAAAGCATGTGTGTTAACAGGAAGACCCTAACATATGAGGAGGCTGTTTTATGTGGATTATGAGGAAACAGTTTTATGGTAGTATGGCTTGTAAAACAGTAGAATTTCTATAACTGCATGTTGCCTTTTTCCTTTCCCTACTTGCCTTGTCCTAAGATCCAAACCCCAAGTATTTGACACACGGCATGGAGCAGTTACTTGTGCTTACCTTGTGTTGCATTTGTATTTACCAAGTAGTCCATGGACATGCAGACAAATGTCTTGTGAAGAACAAATGGAGGTGTCTTCTATAGAAATTGTTCAGTTAGTCTGGATTAATATATTCCATACTTTCAGTTGGGGGTGACCATGAGCATAAGGTGTAAAGTGAAGTGGCAGTGTCTAGTTCTGTTAAAAATTTCCAGATTTGTGTCCTGGGATAAATTGACTGGACTAATCAAGGTTCTTCTTTCCATGCCATTGGCCCCATAAGTGCTGCAAATGTCATCCAAGTAGATATCAAAGTCAAAGGGAGAGGAACAGACTTTTAATTTGTTACAGTACCATGTTGTCCTTCCTGATAGTTGCAGGCCTTTCCCAGAGGAAGTGCTCATGCTTCATTGAGGATGTAAGCTTTATTAGGATAGACGTCATCAGGTTCAAGTGTTAGGAAAAGTCGCTGCTTGTTAACAAAGGCCGTGGCCTTGGATAATGCAAGTGTTCTCCTTACTGAAGGCTGTAAGCCAGTGTGGATGATACTGTTCTCGTTGTATTTTTTTCTTTTGGAAAACATCCTGATCCTGCTTGGGGATCTTGTGTGATGCAATTCTCCTTCTCCAAAGGCTAAAAAGGGGAGCTTAAGTGCTCTGTTTTCAGAAAATTCAGTCACCAGAGGAAAAGCCATGCTGAAATTATTTCAGAAATCTGTGTGTAACTTATAGTCAATTAATCCACAGCCTGCCATATACAAATATTATTTCCCTTAAGATTTCTTCTTCAGGTTTCAAATATAAGAAGTGCAGTAGCATAGCACAATAAGATTTTGTTTTCCTTTGTCTTTCTGGCTGGATTGCTATTAAATGAAATTGTTATATAGCTCTATATATGAGTTTCAGTTTTTACATTAGAAGTAATAACTTCAGCTTCTTTCTATGCAGGTTCTCTTCTGCATGAGAGATAGAACCGGGGGGGTGATACTTCTAATACTTTTTTTTCCTGTCACCTTTATTTTATCCAACAACGCTTCCTTCTCCAGTAGCTGTTAGGTAAAACCTTTCCTCTGTCAGCAACTGAGAGGAAACTTGAATGAATTTATAATGGTACAGTATTGCATTAATTGCAGTTCCATTGGCCACTCAGGCTTTCCAGTTCCAAGCAACATTCCAGTAGCCCTAATATGGCATTGAGGATAATATTTAAATATAGGCATCTTAGACATTTACTCTTCTGGTTACACCACCGTGGCAGATGCCGCAGTGGTCCAACATATCTCTGTGATTTGTGGAAAAACCTCCATGCTGTCCCAATGATTTCTTCATTGGCCTAACTCACAGTTTACAGAATAATTCACTCCAAGGTCTGATTCACTTTGAGTTCTTTTCTGCTTCTCAGTTCCCCCTCACCTTCATTTTTAAGCATGGACTTTTTGAAATCTGTTCCTGAATATACCCAAAGGTTGCAAGCACTTGAAAGCTAAGTGTGGATTCTGATCAAAATTTTACAAATGGTTTCCATTTTATTAATGGTCTTCAATCTGACTCCTTAATAAAATGGAAACTCTGCAGCTTAATCTAACCTTGATATATTTCCAGCCTAATGCATCTGCTTATAGCCCTGTCACCGCTGGATCTGAGCACTGAGAGCATTGTTGAATACATTTTCATACCTTTGCATTTTTTTCCCCCCATCCCAAGACAGGGCAATTCTCCTCTGTTTCAGGCATCTTTCTTTCCCTGACTCTGGCTGGGATTAGAAGAACAGTGCCAGCCTTTATCTGATACCCAGTTTGCTGCTAAGTGTACAGTTTGTTTAGTGGAAGAGGAGTGCTGTAGAGGGGACATTGAGCTTTGGCAGATTTTGGAGGTGGCCAAGACCACATGTCCTGTTCCTTGGTTTCCTACACAGAAACTTGTGCTGCTGAGCGCCTCCATAGGAGAGCCCTGTCCAAACAACCAGCAGTGGTGGAGTGACCAAGCAGGATTCTGCATGCCTGAGATTAATTTCTCAGAATTCACACCACCTTTGCCACTGCTGGAACTTCTGCTTTACCATGATATTTATCTGGGGCCTTGCATGTGCTGGTGACTTTGATTCCTCCCACCCAAAAATTCAGATTTCCCAACTGATGTGTGGAGATGACCTCAACTTCTTAGGCTGCAGGTCAGCCACAAATCTGAATGAATGGATTTATCACTGACTTGTGAGTTACCCCTGACTGATAACTACAACTATAAGGTATTACTAATTAATGTAATTATTTAACAATTGTAATTAGAAAGTGGAATTGAAGGTACTACAGGGCAAGTATTTCTTCAGGCACTGAAAACAGGTTTCTCCCAGCTCTTCCTAGGACTGAACCTGACCTTAGCAAATGGGTGAAACAACTGGCTTTGCAACTCAGGTCGTGTTTGGGGGTGGTGGCAAATTTGCCTGCACTTGCAGTTTTTGAGGTGCATGCCTGAAAAAGCCCCATTTCCTCTTTTGCTCATGTACCATTACAAAGACCTGGTGCAAAGTCCTTTCAGTGGCACTGAAAGAGGACTCATCTCTCACCACAGAGAGCACAAATCTCAGGGTCCCTCTTCTGAAAGTGGCCTCTAGTTATTACACGAGTAAAATAGAGACACTCTCTGGCAGACGTACTCGGAGACTAGGTGTCTGTGCTGACACATCAATACAAAGAACTGTTATCAGAGGAAAATTTCTCCTTCTAAACCCGGGCTTAAACTAATATGAACAGACATATAAAGGCCCCAGTGGGTGACCTTTCCTCACACAAGAATATGTCTGCTCAGGGATTTCTTAGTTCATGTTAATTGATTGCCTGATGGGATTGATTAACTAATTGATTTACTGTGGTTTGTGATTTAACACAAAGATTGGCCTAGGGTAATCTTCAAAAGTTTTCAATGTGGAAAAGATGTTTGGAAAAATTTGGCACTGGTAATGAGTCTTTTTGAGTGCAACTCCAGTGTCTTCTGCTGGATGAATCCCATTGCTGAGGATGTAATACCTGGCATGAGGGATGCTGGATAGGCTGGGTTACAGCAAAGCAAGCAGAGGAAAGGAGTGAATTTACAGCATCTCTGTTAACCTGTACTCGTTTCATACACCTGCTTCAAATGCATGTTAATAATGCTGGGTGTGAGGTACCCATCCTTTCTCTTGTGCTTTTTGCAGGCACACTGACAGAGCGTATGCTTAAAATCATTGTCCTTTCCCCTATTTGTGCAGGAGTGGGCTCCTAATTATAATTCTCTGTGTGCTTCTGTGCCCCTCCCCACCCCCCCCCCCCTCCATTACCTTGTGCAGATACTCAGGCAGTTCTTATCGTGGAGGTGCAGGGAGAGGCAGGAAAACCCTCTCAGGAGAGCAGCCTTGCAGCAGAGAGTACCCGCAACGGTGTGGCTCACACCTGCCTCTGCCTCCTGGTGAAAAATGCCCTTTAGTGTGAGGCACCAGAACTAAAATTCAGATCTGTGTGACAATTTTAAAAGCATGGTCTATGCACCTGGTGGCTGCAGTTGGAATGGTTTTCCTCTTGCTTACGTAAACTTGTTTCAAAGAAATCATGCTGTAGACACACAGTGAGGGCGCAATAGACTTTCTGTTCATGCTCTGGGTATTTCTTGGTGCTTGGGGGAAAAAAAAAATATATATATATATTTCCTATTAACCTGTTTTGAATATAGTCTTCCCATATCAAAGCATGTTTAAAAAGCAGATTGCATTTGATAGCAGTAGCTAAATGCAGTAAGAAGCAGCCTTTTGATCTGTTGCAAATAAACTCTTCTGCAGATAAATACATTACAAGTGTATTTTTGTTCATTTGCTATCAAATTTAATAACAACCAGTGGAACTGAGTTCAACCAAAATGGTTTCATATCAGACTTTGAATACATACTTTTAAATATTAAAAGATAATTATTTGTATGGCATTGTTATATAATGCATTTCTTGTCTTCTCTTGTGTGCATGTGACAAATTCCAGTCGATAAGCCCAGGACTCTGGAATCAGTTGTCTGGCTAGTTATTAAGATTAAGATAAGTGCTGAGAAGGGAAAGATACAGCACATTGTACTGCCCTGCTGGGACGGGGCCACCTCGGATTCCAAGTGTAAACAATGCATTAATTCTCCCTGGCTTATTTCAAACCCAAGGTGTGCACTGTAAATATTTGGGAAATATGATGGAAGGAGTGTGGAAAGGCTTTTTTATTTTTTATTCATTAAATGTTATTACTAAAAAGTGAACCTTACCTCCCCCTTGGGTCCTAATCATTATGCATCTGTAAAAACCCAAGACTAATTTCTGTTAATTTCTTACGAAAAGTGACTTTTTCCTCCTTACCCAAGCCATAAAAAAGCAGATGGACATTTGGATGGCGTTATCACCAGGCACTTCATGTTAAATGTGCCACAACAATAACAACATAATTAATGCTCACACAGCAGAGCTCAGTTAGGGTTTGGGGAGGAGAAAGGGGGGCAGTAGGACTGGAAGGTCTGAACTGAAGAATACCGAAGCTAATGCAAAGTTTCCTTATGACTCTAGTAAAGGTTGAATCGAGTCCAAGGTGAATGTTAGTGAGATCAGGGCTTTCTGAGCATGTTGGAGCTGCTATTGCTGGTATCTCTGCAGGGGAGCCCTCAGGATGTCACTGTGCCTCTGCCAAAGGGGGAGAGGGAGAAAGTTTTCTGTTTTTCCAAAATATTAATGAGATGTTAAAACCAAGACAAATTTCCTGAAGTTCAGTTGTTGATTCTCACTAACTTAGACACGAGCTTTCCTACAAATTCGTAGTCAATGCCTTCAAGGCAATAAAGTTTAACTTGTCTGTAGGATTGCTGGGAGGAGTGACAGAAAGCAGTAATTTAGAAAGTGTATTGAAGCTGTGTGCAGAGTAATGTAGACCACTGGATAGCAATTAGTTTTTGTTAATGAATTTAAAACTAGATGTATGGAAGTGGTTATATGAAATGTACGTGCTGCTAAACAGCTAACTAGTCCTTGGGGTCTGCATTTTCATTATCTGTATGTAAATCATTTCAGCCAGCACCATCTAATGAGTCAAAAACTGCTCTGAAACTGTAACTGAGATTTGCAAGACACTTTTTTAAAAGCCTTATGCCCTGCTTCTTCGTGTGACCCTTCCAATGAAACCATGTCTATCCTCTGATTAATCCTGTCTTATGTGGAGGCAGTTTATAAGGTTTATTGTGTTTTCAGAGGGGTTATTTCTAAACTCTAGGAATATCCCATCTTAATGGAGATAGGAAATTAAGGAACATTCACAACCATTCAAGAGAAAGAAGGAACAGAGCTGAAAGGTTCCCATTGACCCCACCTAAATCTTAAAGTTCGTACATGGTGGGAAATAGATTAAAAAAATAAAATTAAAAGTTAACTGTGAAAGGCTATCTGGCTAAACCATGCAAACTGCTTTTTCCTGAGCATCAGAAAGTTCTATTATTGAATTAGAAGCTGTCTCTTTCCTTCATATGCTTGTTAAATCATTGTGCTTCCTTGACTCCCCTAAGGTATATGCTACGATTTCCTCTTAACTAGCAATGAAGATAAATAGCTCCTGTATCTCTGCTGTTTACAATTGTCTTAAGCAAAACCAAAATTGAAGCAGAATCACTGCAGCGTCATAGTTTCTTTACAGAATCTTGAGTACAGGAGAAAAAGTTGAAATACCTCAGAAAGGATATATAATAAGTGAAAACTAAAATATGCACAAGTATATATGTGTATGTATATTTACAACTACTCACTAATAAGACCTCAAAAAAAAAAAAAGTAATTAAAACAGTATCTAAGCTTGATGTGCTGTACCCAGATAAATGAAATGTATGGAGCGGACTGGAATATTTGGAATGCCACGCTCTGTTTCTCACCTCTTTTTTTCACAGCATGGACATTATATCATGGTTGTGAACATTCCAGTAAGCTGCAAGTGAGAAATCACCGCCGAGGTCGCTGAAATGTCAGTGCCACAGACGCTGAGGACAGAAATGGATGGAATTCCCTGTTAAAACTCTAATTATCAAAACTCAGATGATCCAAGAGGAAAATGTGTGTGTGTGTCCTATATGCTCTGAACTGCGGTCTAACAGAGACACTGCCTGGCTGAAAAGCCATACAAAAAAAACCTGTGCCATAACCTATTTCAGATCTGAAAACACTGAGTGAATTTAGTCTGTTGCACACACAAATGCAGCTTTACGCTGTATATTCGCTGAATACTCTTGAAACCAGCTACGTGTTTTTTAAGCTCTTTAGCTAAACCCTGTATGGTCTGAAATATCCAGGTAGTTAGCATTCCTGCCAGTTTGATATGATGGAGACCTTTACTTGAACTGACCTCAGAAGGAATAGAAGACTAATTGAGGCAGCCCTAGTTCTAGCTCTCTAGAGGTGTAAAACTGCAAATGGTATCTGGTGCATGCATAAAAAGGTTTACATAGTGGGATATGGGAAGGAAGAGGGATATGGGAAGGAAAAGAAAGACTTTTCTTTATGTCTCAGCAGCCTATTCCTCCTTCACCCTGAAGCTTCAAGAAAAAAAAATTCTCATCTTAATGTCATAGCATGGTAAAATAATTTTTAAAAAATATTTAAAAAAATAGGAAGTGTACCCAAACAATCCAGAAGATGAAATTAGGACAGTACTTGGTTGCCTCTGGGCTGTAATTAAAACTATCTTGATAAAAAGAGATATTCTGCCTCAGATTTATTCTCTGAGAATAAGAAGAAAAAGGCTGAAAGTGAAACACAGTGAAAGAAATCTGTAATTCCAATGTATTCAACTCGCCCATCAGAAGAAATGGCATTAATTCAGGTACCCAATTACTGTAATGTGGTTCAGAGCACCTCAATAGGTGTTTCAATCTCAAGCCAGGACTAACATTTGTAATCCTTTAAATGCACTTAAGAAATTGATGTTACAGCCCCACAATCTGTTAGGGGCCTTGCTTCCGGGCTGATTGCAAAGTATCCCACCATTAATTGGATCATCAGAATGTGATCCGCGTTCTGGTCCCCGGATTATGTAAGACTGACTTTGCTCTGACGCGCTGAACCAGAGGCTTCTTTTGCTGGATATTTTGACCCTTAATGTAGATAAGTGGTATTTTTCATCAATCTTAGCTTGCATTAAAAAAGGGAAATGTCAGTTCAATGTGGGGTGTTTAACTTAATTCAACATCTTTTAATTTAATACCTTGGAAAAGTTAGTCTGTCTCCGACCTGCCGGAGACTTCTGCTGACGGAATGGTTTGTGGAGCAGGGCTGGAGGCACGTCGTTCCTGCTCCATAACACCATCAGGTCCCAAAACTCTATGCATGCGTCATCCCTATATGACTCCTCTACATGCCTGAGGGAAAAGAAGAAAATAAAAAATTAATTCAGTGTTTATTACCCCACTTTTTCTTGAGCTTCAGGATTTCTTGATTTTTTTTAATTTTTTTTTTTTTTTAAATCAGAGTGCTTTGATTAATTGGCTCAATATTCTTAGCATGCATTAGAGCTGCAATAATGGCTGGGCTGAAAATCCTCTACAGAGACTAAATCTAAAATCCTGTTGAAAATATGGAACACCTTTTTTCTCGCAGGAGGAGGCTTTATCAAAAAAAAAAATTAGCAGAATAGGAACAGGACATGTCATAACACTTTATTTTTCCCTCTTTTTTTTCATGTACTGCATCATAAAAGCCCTCCTAGTGCTTCTTTTCCTGATATTGAGTGCGTTTATCCCTATGGTACAGACAGAAGTTCAAAGGCGACTGCAAGGTTGCCTTTTTTATTTTTTTCCCAATGAAAATACTAAGTTTCTCAGTTTTCTGAGCATTGAAAGAGACATCAGATTGATCTGAGTCTTACCATGGCTTTGGGAAAACCATTATAGGGTATGATGTCTCTTGAGCTTGTGATTGTTAGGAATGAAGAAGTTGAGGTGAAGAGAATAACATCAGTTACCATGACCAAGGCTTGATGTTTCTCGTGGAACTGATGCTTAATTATCTTGGGTATGGCAACGATTTCAGTAAAATTAGTACTTACTATATAATTATATATAAAAATGTGTGTGTGTGTGTATGTGTGTGTGTGTGTGTTAAAAATCACTGCTAGAATCTCCCATTTTTGGTGTCTCAGAGCAACCTCTTTCCATCTGTGTTACACAGAGGCAGGAGCTCATGGAAATGATTTGCAGCCAAGGCTGCCTGACTTAGGTCACCATTCTTTTGTTTTCTGTCAAGATCTAGGTTTCATTTTACCAACTCTCCCCTCTCCTGCTTCTTTTGCAAGTGCCATTTTGTGGGCACATAATGCTGAGGCATAGCAACGGTGAGGAGGGGTGTGAACTTTGTTTCACTGTCATCTTCTAGGCTGTGGAGAATTTTTTTGAGAGGCCTTTAGAACTTTACAGGTTGAAGGGGAAAAAAAAGCGTTTGAGGCAACGCATTTGTTTTGTGAAAAGTGTTTGATCCCAAGGAGAAGCAGATGGAGGAGTGTGGCTCTTGAATTTCCTCCACTCTCCTGCTGGCCAGGACCAGTTCCATTTAGGGAAACAAAAGGTCAACATTTTGAGGTAAAGAATTTAAATGTGAGGCTTGGGGCAGACTTGTTAGACATCTCATCCATATGGTTTTTGCAGTCACTTAGGATGACACCCTCCGAGTTTCCTTAGCATATCAGAGGACATAGCTCTTCTCGTTTTAATCCACGCTACTTAGGTTTTGTAGATTGGCAGAACACCTAGATTAGCCTTCATGTTGGATTCAGAGACAGTAAATACAGCTAGGTAAAAAGCCTTCTGGTGGGAGATATTTTTGTGAGCTCGAACACAGACAGAAAGAGAACTGGTCTGGCATTTGTAGGGAGATGACTTGTTAACAATTAATTGTGAATTGAGCAGGAGGAGGCAGTTTCTGGTGCTGCACTGGGGATTTGGGTCCGTGTTGCTGTTACTCATACAAGGTATGTGGCTCATACTTAAGTGTCTGACCTTGCTTGCTTTTTCCCTTCTCCTTTTTTTTTCGCTCTCTCCTTTTTTCCTGATATGAGCTGAATAGGCAGGCTGATATATCCAGTTCTGGTCAGCCTAATTGGCGCTAGAGGTGATATGGTGTTACACCAGGACAGGGTAACCTTTAGGTTTAGGCTCCTGGCTGGAGCACAAGAAATAAGTGTGCTCTCAGCAGCTCTCTGGCTGGTCCGTTTGAATTGCAGTGTGTCTTCTTCATGGTGGTCTTCTCTCATTGCACTTGTACAGCTCCTGGTGCAGGAGACTCTCACCTGGAACAATAGATACCCCTGAACGCTAAATAAGAGCCCTGGATAGAGATTCCTATAATTAGGTGACCAGCTTTCAGAAATATGTTATTATTCTATCAAGCATGTTTCATCTTACAGTGTTTGAATCTGTGTTCTCACTAGAACTGCCCCCCACAGATGAAGAGGGTGAGTTCCTCCTGCAATATTACATAGTTGCTACACTAACATGTGAGGAGAAGTCTGAAGATGTATACTTAATACATTACCCATGAGGGAATTACACCTGTTTAAGCTTAAATATTTTAACGGGCAGTGTTGAATATTTGGCCATGTTCAGTCCTGGCATAAACAGAATCACCTTTTCTGACGTGAGTGAAGCTCTTTCTACTTCTGCCAGACCCGAGCTTAGGTTGGAGACTTCCAGTCTCCTAACTTGACTTGTTCAGCACCAATACAAAGCTCTTTTATGAAAAGAGAAATATAAAGCAATATAGGCAAGTCAGTAATTACTTTGGCCACAGAACAAACATATTGTTTCTTCCTGCTTGGAAGGGCCTAACCTTCTGCAGGGAGAGTAGGATCTGTGATACCTCTGGTATTGATAGTGTTCCTACAGCAACTGTGCTTTCCAGCAAGCTTTGCACTAGCATAAGATGCTTCTGATTTCTTCCATTGTGTGGAGGGGAAAGGAAACTGTTTGTAGCTGGTGGCAATGACTTCCTGGGCAATTGATTTTAAACAGTTCATCTCAGGGTGTTTTGCTGTATGGAGTTGCTCTGGAAGTGCGTCACTTCCAGTCTGTTTAATTGGAGTCTTGGGTGACACTTCTCTGCTGCCTTATCCACGGATAGAAAGAAGGTATACATTTTAGCTTTAAGTACACTACAAGGTTGGAAAGTAAAGTAGAGTTTGCTCTGAAGCAGATATATTGGCTTCCCATGCTTTGAAGACAAATGGAGGCTCATCCATCGCTGCTATACCAGCATTCTGGTGCTGTTTCAAGCTGCTTTGGGTTAGGATTTCAGTTTGCCCTTCTTTCCTAATGGGGTCCCTTGGTGGAGAATGCCATCCAAGTGCAGGATGGATGAGGTGCCCTAAGGACCTGTATCAGGCTTGCCTTTTAAGCAGTTCCTTGCTGAACTGTGAACTGGACTTTTCTTGGAGTGCTGTGTGAGGATATGAATTCAACTTTGAGACTAAAAAAGGGAACAAACACCATGTACACCAGCATATGTCAGCCCAAAAGCACACAGTATTCAGTGGCAGCATTCATATGCATCTAAAATTATTTTCTTGTAATGTCTTCAGGATTTCCCCAGGGCTCCTTTCTTTGTTCCAACTCCCTGTGGAAGAGGCTGAGAAAAATGGCTGGTGTGTTCGTTTGGCCACTGTCAGCGCCAGGCTTGCAGCAGAATTAATTCTGTCCTCCCTAATGACCATCAGTTACCTCATTGCCAGGGAAGGGGCCACTCTGTCTGCAGGATCACAGTAACGAAGTTTGGTTACACAGGGAAATACACTGCAAAGGCTGGAGTGTTTCTGCTTGCCTGTGTGGCTGGTTGATACAGCTTTCTCCATTGGGTGACACTTACCTGTCCCAGGGAGGGCTGTCTATGAATAGCTGGCATGCCTAATGCTTGGCATATTACTGGTTTTGGTTTTTCTTTGAAAACTAAGCCACATGTTTTTCACGTTATGGGGAAAAAGATTTAAAATAAGTGGGCAGGATTAAACAAACCCATCTGCTGTACCGCTTGTGATCTTATCCTCCCTTGCGGCTCTTGGTTCCCTGAAAATGTTTGTGAGAACAAGTGGGTTTCTATACATACAGAATGTTTCTTTGCATTGGGGTGCGTGCTTTTTGGGGTTAGACTACTGTGTAAATTCATGAGCCCACCTTTCACACGGGTCCAACTGCACAAAATGCAAGTATTTTTCAAGGCAATGTTACTCTAATTTCAGCAAATTCAGACCATCCTACACAGAGGTGCAAAACACCCTCCCTGAGTCTATTTCCCTGACTGGCTCATGTTATGAACTTTACCTATGCGGTTAGTTGGATGCTGTTGGAAAAATGTAGGAGAAAAGTGTCCTAGAAGGGAGCACGAATCAGCAGATTCTGCTATGTTGTGAGCAATAGCTCACATATACTAGGGTGTGAAGCTGAGCACGTCTCTTTTAAACGGTTAGTTTTGGTTTTAGTGTTGAGCCCAGCTGTTCCTTGAAACACTCTGTACAGTACAGTAATTTAGAGTGTAATGATCTCATATAAGGAGGCAGATGTGAATCACAGGTGAACTACTTCTGAATGATGGCAAGGGTGTGAGCACTCCCCCTGCCATTGTCTTTCCCCTCCCAGTCTCTCAGTCTCCTACATTTATTGTCTTGTCTCCCAGATTTATTTTCTCATCTCCCACTGCTTCTTTGCAACACAGGTGGGCATGTTCCAGTATGAATCTGTGAGCCTGTGTACTGGTTCATCTGGTTCTCATGGTTGATTTTAATGTCTTTTTTTCACTTTGCCTTCCCTAAGAAACATATACTGCCTCAAGTAGCCTTGAATATACCAATAAAGGTATGTCATAGAGTGCGAAGCAAAACAGAGAGCATGTCTTCATCCAAGATTTGGAAGTGGTAAGAAATGATCTCTTACCCTTCTTTTGCTTTTTAGATCTTTAAGCCCTAAGCCACCCTAAATCTACTGTCCCTATAAAAAGCTGCTTTTTAAAAGACTTTAGGAGGCTTGCTGACCTTGCAACCTACTTTGTAAGGAGTCTGCACCCACAGCTATTAAACAAAATTAATTTCAGCACTTTTAAATTGTTAATCTTGCAAAAGACAACTTGCTTGCTCTCCAGTGATCCCACAGGTCATCATTCTGTGAGCTGCAAGCCATCACCAGGGTTCATGGCTCTCAACATCATGAGAATGCTTGTGGTCTCCCAATTGCCTTGCAAAATTAATTTCTCTGCCCTCCATATTTCCTCCCCAGCAGCTCTTTGAGATCTGGGCTCTTTGTGAGCTTGTTGTGTGTAGCCGCTATTCACCAGTAGCCACACCACAGATTATTCTCATTTTGAAGTTATTCTGTCCTAACTCAGTTGCTTCTCAACTCATGGGAATGAATTTGGGGCAGCAGGACATGAATTCAGGTAGGAAATGACAGGTTTTATCTTCTGAGTGTTAGGCTTTCTATTGAAAGGGTGGCGTTTCTTAAGTTACATTTCCCTATATCCGTGGGGCAGATGCTTTACCACTTATTAATTCATTTTGAATCTTCTTAAGTGTATTTTTTTTCTACCTGGCCACGAAACTCTGAAATGTTGCCTTTTTTTCCTCCAGGTGGGATATGTGTGAACGCACTGGGGGTGGGGGAGAAAGTGCACACTGTATCTGCTATTATCATGCCTGGTTGTCCCTGCTCCTTCCACATCTTTTGTCTCCGCCACTCAAGCCAATTTCAGCCATCCGCCGACTCTCATTTGGGATAATAGCCTCTCTTTTTACTGTTGTCTTGTCATGTTTGATTCGGCAGCACAAGGGTTTTAAATTAGCCAAAACGTTTGCATGCTGAGCTTACTCCACTGCCACTACCAGTTGTAGAGCCACTAAACCACTTGATGCTGACATTGATGATTGCTCAGAAGGAATAAGAAATTGTTGGTGGCTACCGGGAAGATTCATTCACGCCGAGCCCCTTTTAAGAAACCTGGGGGGGGAGGGAGAGAGAGATTTCCTTCAGTTTCCTGCTGCCTGGCTGGTGGTTGCATTGTGCTTGTGCCAGGTTCCTGCTGAGTGATTACAGCCTTGCTAGGCTGCGTAGTTCCTGTGATTTCAACATAAAAACAGAAGAAGAAAAATATAGAGGGAAAGGAAAGGGGGGGAATGAAGCTCCAAAGACTTGCAAGTTCAATTCAGCAACATAGAATTGTGATGTTTTAACTCACTGCCCACCTTGTTGTTGTTGTTATCTAATTTATTCCCCTGGCTAAAAGTTTACTTGTTAGAAGTTTTACTCTGTAGAAAAACTACTGTATTGGCCTGCCTTTGTTGTTGATGCTAAACCGCTGCTGGGCTGTAAGCAGTATTATATATTCTCTGGATTAAAAATGATCCATCAACAATGGGATCAGGGATCACCAAGAAACTATACAAAACTCTTAATAATACCCCCACATGCCCCCCTAAATGCCTTTTACTTGTTTACATTAGTGTTTAAAGACATGAGGGGCCAGAAGTTACAAGGGAAAAGAAGATGACAGTGGTTGAAAAGCCATACAAAGAGAAGGTAAATGTCAGATTAAATGTGAACAGCTAGGGTTGTATGAAGGATATAATTATATTTCAGAGCTACGTAAAAATCACATATGCAAAGTGAAAGAATCTTTTACTTCTATTGAGTGGATTTCTCTTTGAAGAGGCAGTATTTTGTTATTTAATTTATTTTCCATACTCCACCACTAAATCCTGAGTCCAGTGATGATAGGTAGTCAAACGGTCAGAAAGGTCAGTAAGAGACCAATGTATAATGGCTCAGTGTTTCCAAATCCACAGAAAATTGTCTATCAGAAAATAGTACCAATTGCTATTTTAAAACAAAACCATCAACCTTTATTAGCCATATATGCAAGTTCCCAGACAGTTAGAAACATGGCTTCAGATATATGATTCATTATACATGTCATAAGTAAGACCCTAAATAAACACGTGGGAATATGATTGCATAGCATCCAAGCCAAGAAAGATGTTCTCACTGTATCTAATATTGCTAACATTATTATTACTAATATTCTAGCACTTTTCTCCTGATTACTAAGCCACATGTTCTCTTGCAAAATATGACCTTTTTCTGCCAAAAGACAGAAAAAAAGGTCTTGTAAATTTGAAAGTATTGGCATCCAACTTTATTTCTCTTGCATGTAATAAATCGCAAAGAAATCATGTGAATAACTCAAGCTCTAAAAATATAAATCTTACTAAGAGGCCGAATCTCCGGGGCCCAGCATTGGTGTGCTGTTGTGCAAGCCCAGCTCTAAGGGCCTCTGTCCATGCCAATTAGCAGCAGATTGGAAAGCCAGGCAACCATGATGGGTTTAGTCCTGTTATCTAAGTGCTGCACTGTTCAGAATTGCTGATTTCCCTGCAAAATCATGACAGATGTATTACAGGAAAATATATTGGTAGAGTAGCTAGTGAGAAAGTTAATGCAAAGGATAATAAGGAGCTAAGGCTACGTCCTCCAGCAGACTTTGATGTGGTTTGATAATATATGGGACGGGTCAATCTGCCCTATTAGCAAAAGTAGCCAGTTTATGCTCTACATACAAACTAGAGATTTGATAAAGCACTAAATTAGTTTTCACAAGGTATTAGATGTTAGATACTTAATGGGATCATCATGCTTTTGCTACACTTGGTTAGAATGTGTTCTGTAACTGAAGCATGCAGCAGCATGACATTTCACCAGGAAAGGAAGCACGTCTTGTGACTGAATCACGAGGCTGGGAATTAGAACGTCCAGGCATTGCTTGGCTTCTGAATTACTGTCTCTCTGACTTGCAGAGAGGTTTCTCTTCACATCTGCAAAATGGGATTGTGTCCTTCCCTTTCCTCTTTGCCCCTTTGAAAAGCCACCACTGCTTTTAAAATGTATTTTTTTTCATCCTAGGGAGCCTTGTGAAGCTTCAGTTACAGGAGACTAATCTTGTCCCACTCAGTAGGTGCTGGAAAAGTCCCTAGACTTGATGTCAGAGAGTTTACAAGTTCAAGAAAATCTGGATAAGAAACTTTAGTAGATTGTTAAAGGAGAAGCTCAGGGTTTTGATGTACTGCTGCATTCTGCATTTCCTCTGTGTCAATTGTCAACTAGTAATTTAAAGTGTAACTAAAACCAATAGTTTAGTGAAGCCAATAACATTTTTATAGTCAAAAATCCATTGGCGAGATACGTCATGTGGGTACAAATCTGCATTCTTGTGCCTCTTCAGCAGTGGAAAATATGGGTCAAGAAGTCAGCCTAACTGGGGCTGCATAGCAAATCGGTCTGAAATGGGTCCTTGGTGTGACCATTGCCTTTATCCAAGCTGGTGTTAGGTCCGCTAAATGCTGCAGGTTTTGTCTTGGTAAATAGAAATCTAAAACTGCTGACAGTAGTGTATGCCCACAGCTACTTTCAGAAAATTATGCTTTAAAACCCATTAAGTGTTTTGTGTTTCTCACATGGATATAATTTTTTGCTAACGTTATTTTACCCTCTGTTTACTGACAGAGTTCTTAAATATATTTGGAATGCATAGTTTTTCTTTCTCTAACATCTCAGTGCATATGCAAGTAACTGATCCTGAATGACCGCTGCCAGGCTTTGCACTTTGAGCGCTAGGGAGACATTCTTGCCTTTTTGTGAGATGCAGTAAGAGTGTCATGTATAAAATGATCCTGTTTGAAAGGATAGAAGCCATATCCCAATATAGATCACAGTGGAAAATGACTCAAAATTACATGACAGCTTCTCCCCCATTTACCTTCCTCCCCTCCCCTCCCTTTCCCTTTCTCAGCCTGTTTCCCAGTTGGGCTGCGGTAAGAAACGCATCGTGTATTGGGATATTTTAGTTTGCTGTTACTAATAATCCCTTTGCATCTTCCATTAGCGTGTTATTTATAGGATTGCGAAAGGGCATTGGTACCACTTGGCCTCTGAGGTGGTACTGCCGGTGTCCCAAGGACTGAGATGATTTTAAAGGGGGCTGGGTTGCACCCTGGCCTTGGCAGCAGGCTTACCTGACTCCAGCAGAAGCCTTGGGCTAAAATCCCCTGATTTAAAACCCACTGAGGCCACTGTGAACTTTCAATACTTTTATAAACAAGAAGACTTTGCCTCATAACTCCTGCTAAGCCTGCACCTGATGAGCTGCTCAGAGCTGGAGGGCTGTGTTTTCCCTAATAAATTCCTTTTTTTGAACCCACTTGTTAGTCAAGCATTGTGCGCACTAACTACAGCGAGGGCCCTGGGCATAAATTACTCTCACGTGGCACTGTCTCTGAGCAGCCCCCCCAGTTATGGATTACTTTGTTCTCGACTTGACAGGAACATAATTAGAACTGTTGATGAAATCTACCAAATTGTTCCTCCGTGGCCTCAATGGTCAGGAAATTTAGCTGAGTCGTATTTGTCACCGATGTAAAGGCTCTAAACACTTCATATTAACTATGTTATTAATGTGCCCTCTAATCTGTCCGTGAATTGGTAACACTTGGAGGGAGCTTGTGCTCTAATAGCACCTTGTGATGAATTCATTGTAAAGCTGTTCAAAAGTTTCTGGAGGGTGGGGAAAGAAAAAAAAAAAAAAAGAAACCTTAATAAAAAGTGAACATTTCTAGGTTGTTTCTTTTTCTGTATGTGCATTTTTATGTTGTACAGTTTTGTTTTGTTTTGCTTAACTGGAGATTCATTTAGGCTTTACATTGACAGACCGTTTTCTGTTCTATAGGATTTGCTGACATTTGGGCTGTTTCATTGCCAGAGGAGGCTTTGTGTGTCCCAAAGGAAGTGAGTGATCTGGCCATAACAAATCCTGCCAAAATATTTTAACACCGTTACGATTTTCTAATGCAATGCGTAGTGAATGTGACTAGAAAAGGATGGTGAGTCCATGAAGGGGGTTCGCTCCCTCTCCTCTGCGATTTGTCTGGTGAAACGAGCACGCCGCAGCTGCCGGGGGGGTGGGAGACCACAGCCAGCAGTGGGAGGGGTGTTGGCACTTCAGGTGCAGCAGGGGCTCAGGCTTAATCTTTAAACCAGCCTTTCAAGTTTTGGTCCTGCTCTTGAACTTTGCAAGAGTCCCAGGGTCATCAGAGCATTTTAGTGATGTTAAAAAATGTTTTGGCTGCTGTAAATGCTCAGGAAGTTTAAAAGGGAAATGTGTTTGACACTTATGGATGAGAGAGGGTCAGTGGCTGAAGGTCTTATAAGTTGACAAACTCTTACCTTCAAAATGAAGGGTTGTACTTCTGTATAGTTTTGGGGAACATTATGGTGGCCCTTAACTATATAAGCAACTCTGCTTAAAGTTCTAGAACACCAAATTAAGACTTCTTACATGTAGTGTTTGGGGGTTGAAGACAATTCAGACAACCTAATGTTTAGCTTAGAGCTGTAGGTATGGGAAGACTAAAATTCACATTCATGAGCTATTCCTAGAGCAGCAGGTAAATTAACCACTCTTTTCCTAATTTACTTATATTAAAACTTAACACCACCCACTCCCCTCTCTCTCCCCTCCATCCCTGAAAAAACCCAAGCTAAATATAACTAAAGTTAGTATTTGGTAAGCAATTTAAAACCAAAAACTGGTAAACAATTTAAAATGTGCTGACTGCAGGATATCAGCCATCATCTTGTGCCCAGCATGCACCACATTGGATTACTCTGGCAATTGACTTCTGCACCAGGGTAAACTCATCTGTCTTTAGTTGACTTTACATTTACATACTTAAACATAAACAAAGTGGCTGGCTGGCCACGTGCACCAGCAAGTTTTGCTGAAGGTAGGAAAGCTTCTGAAAGATGGAAAAGTTGACGTGCCCACAGCTTTTGCTCAGATGGGCAAAAGTCAGGCCTTTTGCTCTTGGTGGTGTTTCCCACTTGGATGTTTCTCTGTTTGTTTATCTTTGAATACCAGACATAATTGCAAGTTCTCACAGTCATCTCCTGAGCCCTAGTTCAGGTTTGTGGGCTCACACAAACATCCTATTCCCTGTGGCCACCGTATTTGGCATTTTCCAGGTCCCAGGGGCAGTGATGCTGTCCCCACCAACAGGAAGGAAGTGATAGCCTGGGAGTCAGGACTTACTTTGACTTTATTTTAGGAACTTGATATTCGTAGATGAAATGGGAATCTAACTCTGCATTTTTCTCATGCAAATCAATCTATTTCTAGTAATGAGCAATTTAAGTATTTTTTTTTAATATTGTAGTTACCATCTCAGGAAATCAGGATCAGAATTCAGGATGCTCAAATTAGGTGTTAGTGCATACAGATATTCTGTTGATGAATCTATTATTAGAAAGAAGTAGTACTTTCCCTGGGTCTGTTTCTTTTCACTGCTTTTGTCTCTTTTTCTCTGTCAGGTCATCTTCTCTAAGTTTATTCTTCTTTTCTTTAATTTCACCTCACCATTTAATTAATTTCTACCAAAGCCATGGGCTCTTTAAGGGCTTTCTAAATTATTGGATTTTGTTGCTTATTTGTGGTGTGATCAAAACTGAATTGCATTTTCTTTTGTCAGAGTCTTGTTTTATCACTGTTCTAAAATGGGATGTTATTTGTGGCATTCTTCCCCAAAAGCATTCTTTATGCTGTCCTGGCTGTAGTTCATATGTTTTTCTAATATGCTCCTAAAAATTTACTGTAAGTGAATGAGTATTGTATTATTCTTGAACGTCATTCATTTTCGGGGTTTGGGGTTATTTTTTGGTTGATTTTTTTAGAGTTTCTAGTGGAAATGTCATGATATGCATCCAGTACATACAAATCTTAATTTGTCATTCAGTAGACCCAAATGCATGAGGAACAGAGCTTGATCCTGATTTCACTTGTTCAAGAATAGAAAGTAAAACTACTTCTGTAAAAACCAAGGCACTTACTCGAGGCAAGGAGGTGAGGAATGGGAGTTTAATATCAGCTTTGAGTCCTGGAATATTAATTTGGTAAAACTGTATGGTCTCTTGATGTCAGCTGTGGAAAGCATATGCTAGGAGATGCTCGTATTCAAAATCAGGTTGCATAGTTAATCATTCTAAGAAATAGACTTATCACTTCATAAACTCTAGGAAAGACTGTTTTCTTTTCCAAACATTTAAATTACTGAGCCATTTTATACATTAAAACCCAATTATGACTCGCATGGTATTTCAAAGAGGTTTCAAAGCTATTTCTGTTAGGAACTGCGCATAGTCTGAGCCTTTAGCACTGAGTAGTTCATATTTTCAACTATATCAATGGTGGGGTTTTTTTCTTCCAAAATAGTGTTTCAAGAATGTTCATTACCAGACTAATCAGTACAAATCCCAAGCAGCCAGTTCCAGAACATTCTGCATGTCCCCTAACACCAGCAAACTAAAATCCCAATGTGGCCACTGAGCTCCAGAATATAGATTAAAAATATCTTATTTCCTTTTTCTAAGATGGTAATGACCAGGTTGAAGTAAAAGTTTATTCTGCCACCTCTTTTCTGCCACATTATGCAGACTGTGTGCAAAAGATTCAGAGAGAAATAAAAACCAAGATACGTTGCAGTATTTTAGGGAATGAGATTTACCTGCTGCTGATCAGAAATACTTGTTTTAAATGCCACCTTCTTGTTTCTAGGGACCAACTAAGTACTTGAGCTACATATCAATTTTTAAAAAACCCAGACTCCAGAATAATCTTTTGTCTTACTCATTGGGGTATTGGTTTATCAGCAGAGAAGTGTATGTGGATCAGATCACACCAATTTGGTAAGGAAATGACCGATGTGGTTGTGTATAATGCAGTAGCTAGGAAAAGGTGTGCTATAAATATGAAGATACAAAACTCATGACACTGGCACCATGATGAGTCCACTTACCAAAGGCACCCTAGTCCTGAGTATGGCAAGTTATTCCCAGAGCTTTTGGGAATTAGTAGGATGATGTTTGGTAAATGTTCTCAAATCAAGGCTTAGGTACCGTGGATATCAGGAAAAACAAGGTTTATAAGATGAAGTAATCCTCCTTTAGACCAAATAAGAGAAGGAATAAGTTTTCAAAATAAGAAGCTGCTTTATAAAGACTTCTGTGGACCCAGGATCCCTGTATAGGAAGCAGCAAAGCTGTTTGCTTTAACAAAGAGAATAGAAAGGGGACTAGGCTGTTCCTCACTCCACTCATTCTGTATCTTACAGCAGAGCCGAGGTTGAGATGAGAGCTTGGTGCTTCTCTTCATGAAGAGACTGTATGAATGAAAGGTTGCAAAGATATGAGAATTTACTAAGTCAAGTCATACTTGTCAATGACTTCTTTTGCTAGATATTTAAAGTTCAAGTGCTTGTTTGCTTTAGTTAAGTGCTCTGAAGTGCTTTTAAAAAGTGGTGGCCCATTTATGTAAACAAATTGAGAAACTCTATTGATAGTCTTCCCCGTCAGTGTGTTACCCAATATTTGAATATCCTTCCTTGAGTCCCAAAAAGATTTGCACTAGCAACTTCTAACACACATGAGGCTTTGTTAATAGGGCATTGTGTTATTTTATCATAGACATTGCCAGAAATGCAGTATCTCGGTTGCACACATGCATGAGGAGGAAATAGAGAGGAGTCAGTAGCTCAGGAACTTATTTATCCAGAACTTAAGTGTGACTTGAAAGGAAGAATAAGCCTGATTTCCTCTTGGAACATTTACAGTAGAGAATTAATACTTACATCTCTCCCACAGTTTTTTCCCATCCTACTTAGCTGTGCTAACTCAGGAATATCTTTTAGTGCTCAGAGCCAGGCAACCAAATTTAAACACATTCTGAAACCATGGAAAAATCCTGTTTGCACACAGATGGGCACTCACAGAAAGAAAGGAAACTACCAACACTGTTAGTGAAGGTGAAGGCTGGAATGGTATTTATGTGCTTCCTCACAGTGATCCCTACCAGGCAGTGTTGTAGGGCTTCCTTACCAATTGTTCGTATCATAACACTGCTCTTCTGGAGTGATGTCCTTTAACCTAATGATACTGTTTGATAGTGAAAGCCTAAGAATGTCATAAGATTGTATATTGTAATTTAGCCTTTTTCTGTGGATAAAGAAATAAGCATCATTTGGAGAAATCACTAGTTGACTTTATCCAGTAAGATCGGGGCAGTTATCTCCAGAAAAAGTAAACTGAATGCCGTCAGCAACTATCCCTCAAAATGCAATGAAGTGTGAGCAATAGGGAGTGCTATCTTAAAACTAAAACTGCATCCTTCTTTAAAAAAATAAAAAGGCAGCTTGTCCTAATAATTTTAATCAGCATGTGCAGTCTTTTTACCTACCTTATGTACTGTTGGCGAGATTCAGGGGTGTTGTAAGCAGGTGAATTTAAAGCTGTTGCTAATTTAAACTGCATTTAATAAAACACAAGTTTGAGATATCTTACAAATCAGTGAATGTGGCATAGTTTGAAGATTGCTTTTGTCAAGTTTGATTAGCTCAAAGAGAAACCTTTTCTAAATATTGGTTGAGAGATTAATCAGACAATGTAAGACCTTGAATTATTCCTCATCACAGGAAAACAACATAATGTATTATCTCATTTGAAGCCTGGGGAATTGTAACTTTTGAGGATTTAAAATTTGTCTTTTAAAGATTCTACTCAAGGTAAAACTTTCAGGCTGTTCTTTTTTTAAACTGACTTTTAAACTGACTATGTCATTTCTCCATATTATACTTCACTTTCTACAATGTATTCCCATATTACAAGCTGATAGTACCAACATCATTACATTGAAGGATGTTCTCATTATTGACTCCATTCTCAATTAATTATAAGTTTGTCATGTTTTAATGAGTAGGATTAAACTTTCATTTTCCAAATATATGTCTCGCATTGCTTGCTTAGAAGCTTTCTAAAGAATGTGGCTGATCAACTTCTCTGAATCTGTACAAGGAAACAAAATATTCTTTGTGCACACTAAAAAGTGTTTACTATATTTACAAAAACTTGAAGAAAATATTTAATAGCTCTCTGCTTTGGAACAAAGGTTAGAATTTGGGCAAAAGCTTTGCTGCTCTTTTCTAGCCTTCACTGTCACAATCTGTTGTTGTTGTCACTAAAATAGAAACTCATGTAGATCTCTGTTAAGTCCTGTAAAATAAAGGATGGCAAAAGGGAGAGTAGCACTGATGTATTTCAGGCATACCCTAATTTTCACTGGATGGTCTGTATTCCTCTTCAATAAATCCCAGCTTCCTTCTGTTGCCTTTTTTTTGTTCTCCCCCCCCCCTTCAAAATAAGATGGTGCTTCTTACTTTTACTTAATTGCCCTGTCTTTTAAAAGTATGGTACATTTGCAGCAAAGCTGCTGCCACCTGTGCCTTTCAGATTTGGTCCACTGCAGCTCTGTAGGGTGTCTATCAGGCTTTCTCTCCAAAGTTCTGTGTGCATTATTAGATCCTGTTTGTCAACACAGGTGCTGATCAAATTTTCTAGCAGAAGTTTTACGTTCATTTGTCTCTTATTTCCTTGTACAACTTCACACTTTTCTCACTAGTACAGATCAAATCCTTTCTAAAAGTGCTTCTTCTTTTTCTTATGTGCCTGCTAAACATACACACAGGATGGAGAGATGGATTCTAGCCCTATTGCTGGACCACTTCTGCTGATTTCAGTATGCTTAGGGGTTTTTCCCCCCAGTCTATCAGTAATAATTAGATACCTGTAAACAATAAGCTCCAGTAAGTTTGGACTCTGTATCAGTGCAGATGGGTTTTATACTAAGGGCAGGTAAGCAGGTTCCTTAGCAGAAAGAAAATCTTTAATTAGATGTGTTTTTACATTGCTTGTTTAGCCTGTACTGAATTAAAAGTAACCTTGCAATGTGAATAACAAGGTCAACTGATATCACAGTGTGGCTAATAACACATAAGCACGATTTTGCAGGGGTTGGACCAGCATGTCCCACACCAGGTAGGAACCCAAAGTCCTGGTTAATGCTCGGCAGCAATCTGCACCCCAGGCCATTTCTCATGAGACCTGTTACTACAAATAGCTACGTTTGGGTATTCAGGCTTCGACAGGATGTGGCTGCTCTTTCTCACTTACCAGATGGCTTTTCATGTACCATCACCTGTCCTAGCGCTCCTTCGCCTCACTAACAGAGTTGTGACAAGAACTGTCCTGGCGATTGTGAAAGCCGCTTCCTGCAAGTGGCCATCATAATTATCACACGTGGGTACCTTAATTCAGTGAGTCCACACATGCATTACTGGTGCAAATGTCTTACGTTTGGGTATATTCATTCTATATCTTCATTTTATAGACTGAGTCTGGGGTGGTGATCTTTGGCAGCCTAATCGGGGAGTTAAACCTGATTTGTGCAAAACCTGCTTGATCTAAGGATCAGGCTTTGCATGTCTGAGGATAGGGGATGAATTTCTTCATACTCCCCTGTTTGGAGGAACATCTATAGCTCATTTGTGACTTTACACTTGTTGAAAGTAAATTGGTAATCACAAGCATGGCAATGGAAGTTTTATACTCCACCTCCCCATCTCCCGTCTTCAAGCACATTTTGTGCATGGACCATCCTTATCATCAGCATCTGTCTTTGGAGTGATGATTTACTTGTCTCTAGGTCTCTGTGCCTTTATACATACCAGATCTAAAATTGCATCTATCTAGAGAGAAAGGCATGATCTCAAAGAATTAATACTGATTTCAATTTTGCTGCTAACTACATGTGATATTGCTTTAAATTAACCAGTAATTATTCAGAACCATGTAGGAAAGAGTTAAAAATATTAAACAAACAAACAAAAAAATCCCTTTTCCAGGCAACTGGACTCCTTCCTTTCAAAACAGCTGGTGCAGGAGGTTTCAATGGTATGAATAAATGTATTTCTTTTAACACTTTTTTTGTTTAAAATGCTATTGTTTCATCTGAAGTGTGAGGAGATGTGCTAACCTTGTCAATGTGGGTGCAGTAGAGCAGAAATGATAACTGTATATACTTTTTTTTTTTAAACAAAAATACACAGAGAGTGTGTGTGTGTGAGAGAGAGAGACAACTTATTTAAATCCTGAATACAGTCAGACCTCATATGCATTGTTAAAAAAAAGCCCTGAAGAATTGCATATGGATTAGGGGGATGAATATTCTATTATTTCAGTCTGTTCTTTTGATCTTCTTATTGTGACTTTGCGCTTCAGAAATCTGCCAGGAATTTGGCTTTGCTGTACTAGACAGTAATTTTAAATGTGTATCAAGCACTTGATAGTGTATGATTTGCGTGCTGTTGCATTCCCATTCCCTAAATTTTCCACCAATTTATTACTTTTTTCATACTGTTTTAATATTTCAGGATGATGAATATATACAGCATCATTAAAAGTAAATAAAAAATGCATGAAATTAAAAAAATGGAATATTAGATGTTTCTTTGCTGTAATCCCTAGGTCCAATAGGAATGAAATGTCTCTGTTCTGTCAAGTAATCCCTAAACATGATTAGGGACCTTGTAGTTTCCACATAGCCCACATAATATTTGTATCATATAAGCCTATTTATGTAAGGTTTGAGTAAAAGTTGTTATTAGAAGACCTATAAACCTATTCTACAATTCAAAAAGATATGCTTGCCTCTTAATCTCTCTACTTTTATTATTTTGCTGGAGATGGCAATGCGTCCTTAATTCATATTTCAGAATTCTGTTGCATCTTTTGGGTACTTATATTGTGCATTAACAATCCCAATGAAATGTATTTTTAAGACAGAGGACTGAGTTCAACAGTTCATATACTCATGCAGCTTCTCCTTAAATCCTCATTGGAAGGGATGTGCACCTCTTTCTAGGTCTCTCCTTCGACATCTGGGTTTAATCTGACCTGGAGGTCTGGAGATGGAGAGATCGTTTTTCTCATTTTGGGGAAGGGAAAGTGGAAAGAGGGAGGGGATTAATTTTCTCTGTTTAAATCCTGTGATATTTGTAGCAAAAGAGGTGCTTCTGGCAGCTCCACAGAAAGTTTTAGAAATCAGCTTTTGATTTGATGAGCCTGTAGCAGATTTTTAGGGAGGAATAGCTAGAAAGAAGGAAAATGGGGGAAAGCCTTGAATGACAAAAGACTAAGACAGGAGAGACAATTGCCATTTCCAGCTGTTTCTTGTGACACTGTTGTGTTGCAGGTACAACAACCCACCACTTCCTATTCCCTGGCTCAGCTTCTTGCCCAGGCAGCAGAAATGCTCATAGTCCCATTTTATGCATTGTTAGGCTGAATTCATTAATGTTCAGAGATGTGCCAGTTCCGTGGTAGCACAAGGAAGATCAATAAATAAATAAGAACAGTAACTTGTACACTTCTATGGTTTGAGTAGGCTTTCATAAAGAAAATATTTTCAGATGATAGCAAGGGTCAGCTGTGGCAATTCCATATTTCCCATAAGGAAATTTGAGATTGTATTAGCCTTGGGCTATCTACTTAAAAAAGCCCTGTGGAAATACACCTGTATTGCTTTCCACACTGCACTGAAATCTACTTTTATTTAGTTTTCGGCAGTTAGGGTGGCATTTGAGCAATAGTCCTATTCTTGTATTTATGAACCAAGAGAAGCAAAACTGCTCACTGCTGAGCCCAGGGATTCTCTTCCAGGAAAACTGAGATCAATAGCTGTTATCTAGTCTTCATTTATAGAGGGTGTTATATGACCTGATGTTCTTCAATTAATAGGTTATGCTTAAAACTGGGCTATCTGTCCCCTGTCCCCCACCCCAAGCCACCATAGTCAGAAATTTTGATCTTTGATATAATTTTAAACAGTCACTTTCAGTTGTTACAATTCCTTTTTAGCTGGAGAGACTGTATTACCAGCGGTATCAATAAGTTAGAAGCAAAAGATGGTTTCCCTCACCAAGCTCCTCCTGCCTGCAAATAGTGAAAAATGGGAATGAGATGATGATCCTTGAGGCTCATTTTATCATCCAAAGCAGGGATTTACAATTATTATTGCAGTTACTTTTGCATTTTGGTAATCAGCTAAAAAGGAAGTGCACACCCCAATCAGAATAGAACAACCCCTGAAAACTGGAAAGAAAAGCCTTGCACACAGATGTGTTTTCAGTTGCCTTTATTCCCTCAGTTTAAGTGGAAAAGAGGGATTTGGGAGAGCGAGAGCTTAATTTAACAAAATAATATTATGCTTTCGATCCTTAAAATGAATGAATTATTTGGATACTTAGCAGTATAATGTCTTTGAATAATGCTGGTACTTAAGTTAGAAAAAATTAGATTGTCAGTGTGCTGTGTTTTCCTCTTATGATGTTTTTACCAATTTGGCATTTATGGGAAGCAATATCATTGTTGAGAAGTTTCCAAATTGCTTTTTATAGAAATCCACAGAAATTAAATCTCCTCCTTGTTATGAAAATGAAGTGATGTCTTGAGACACTGGTATATTAGCACAAATCTGTGGAGACAATGAGCCCAATTCCGCTTGCAGTTATTGTGTGTCCACTTTTAATAGCTTCTGGAAGCTGTGTTAGGTGTAGGCTGTTGCAGGGCATTGTAAATAAGTGTATGCTTAACTACAGCATGCAAGCAGTAGTAAGAGGCAGTGTAACATCCCAGCCCTTTTTCCTGTCCCCTTGGACCTGTGGCTCAAGACATGTTGGAAGGAAACGCACAAAATAGGTTGGAAGTGAGACCAGTTCATGGGCAGTCCAGGCAAGTCATTGTTTAGAGGGGTGCAGTGCAGAATTATTTTAACTCAGAACCATAGTGGGTCTTCATAGCTGAATTTAAACCATATAAAAGTGCTGTATGTGATGCCTTTAAATTCATTGATGGAATTAAGGCAGGACTAAGGCAAGTGCATGATTGATTTTCACAAATACAATCTAATCTAAGAGATGGGGGAATGCAAGATGGATCAAAATTTAAGACCTGATTTACCTACATCAGATATTTAATGGGATGCTTAATTTGATTGCTTCACCAAAAACTACTCACAGTAGTAAAGCCACTGACTAAATGTCTGCGTAATCAAGGGATCTGTGTGCATCTACATCTTGATTTCCATGTACAAATAACCAGCAATTATTGGCTCAGAATGACTGCAGGGAACAGTTAAAGGTCCAAAATGGCAACTCCAAGGTTTTGGGGGGTATTTTAGCATTATTTCCCTGTTTTTTCAGAGTATAGACAGACTTATGCAAATCCATAAACAGAAGTTTTTAAACTTGGGTTGCAGAATGCTTTTCATGGCTGTAGCTAGAAGCCATCTCTCTTCAGCAAATCTCAATTTAATAATGAGATTTAGGCTCTTAATGTTAAACTCAACATATTAGCCTACTTCTATATAATGTAAGTGTCCCATTACGTGTTTTTTTTTTAATAAAAAATAAGCAAAGATCTTTGAATAGTGGAGTGAAAGCTGTCATATGTATTTTGTAGCAGTCACAAGGCACTGTATGCTTTCTTCTTGGGATTTAACACATTCCTGAATGAAAAGCCAGCAGTCACTGTTTGCACTCTTTTTATTTTTTTCCTTCTTAATTTGTCTCATTGTAATGTGTATGAAGCACATTAGAATATCTGACCAAGAGTCTTGAAAATACTGCTGCATCCTCATTTTTTTTACTGTAGTATTTCTATAGTAGTGAATAAAACATTAAGTTGTTTTATTTTCCACAGCACAACTGCAACAATTGAAATTAAGGGTGTTATGCTCACAGTCCCTTTCACCACTCATTCGAGTACGGGCAAACTTTGGCTGTTTTCTCACAGTAACCTTTACAATGCAACAGATAAACATTATTTTTGTTTTAATGACTCCCAAATAATGTCATATTTAAATGAAATGCAGTTTGCCTCAGCAGGGTTCTTTGAATTTATGAGCATTTTTGTCCCATATCCTACAACAATGTGAAAAATATTTGCATTTTTACTGCTTTCTTGAATACTTTTAAACACCCATTTTTAGGAGACTTCAGATTGCTTTTGAACATATTTGAATTAATTTTTAGCTATCACCAAGCTTAAAATAGGAACCCTTTTTTTGGCTTATCTTTATTAAACACCTGTAAAAATCAGTGGTATTCTTTTTTCTTATAAAGCTTTCTTCCTTTAACAAATGCCAGAAATGCTAGACTCTTTGTTCCAGTATGGGCTTCTTTTCATGGTGGTAATGGGCAGTAAATGGTCTGGTAATGTCTCTTCCGTACACACAGGCATTTACCTGCCTGAATATCATAAACAAAAACTTAAAATAGTAATGAAATGCACCTGATCTTTAACTATAATCAATTAATATTAGAAATGTTAGGCAGCTTTTAAAAAATATTGAGAATGAAATCTTAGAAATGGATCATTCTGTACAAATGATCATGCTTACGATAAACCTCTGATCTAAAGAGTAGGTGACCAGGTATGGCAGTGGCAAGTTATTTATATTTTCTTATTGAATATTCACTTGCCCTTTTTTAAAACAATGGGTTTATTTGTCAGGGGAAGGATTTTTGTGGTGTTTGGGTGTGTCTGTTGTTTGGGGTTTGCTCAGACAGGTACTTTAGAAGAAATTGTATTATTCAGCATCTTTATAATGTAAATGTGGAGTTAGCAGCTTAATCTTGCTGTTCTTGGAGGCAGTTTCACAGAGATCTTCATGTCTTGGCTGAATTAAGCTTTCTTAAGTTTTCATATGCCATTTTTTTCAAGAATGAAAATTGGCTGCTTATTTTTAAAGTAGATTTTCATGTGTTGAATCAAATTTTAAAAAGTCAATCATATTAATTCATGTATCTCTACACATGGCCCCGCTAACATTCACAGAAGTCAGTGAGAAGGTTTCTGTACTGTTGCTCTCCTGCAAAAATAACTTCTGCTTGTTAGTAAAAAAACTTTAGCTTTTTAGTCAAAAACCCCCAGCTTTTTAGTCAAAAACCCCCAGCTTTTTAGTCAAAAAACCCCACCAAATACCCTGTACAGAATTGTGTAAGTGAAAACAAATAATTTAAAATAAGATTATGGTTACTCACCATTCTGCGTTTGAGCACTGTGTTAGATGTTGGTTAAAATTAGACTTCCTTAATGGACTAGTGAGGGAAGGTAGGAATGAAAACAAGAAAAAGATGACAGAAGTAAATACACTCATAAATGCAGAAACTACGTGTTTGCTTTTGTGGCCTTTGATCAAGCCCAGGAGTTTACTTTCAAAGGACATTGCAGAATGCTTGGGAAAGGAACAGCCGTAATTGGAAAGGGGGAAAGTCTGCAGCACGGTGACTGCTGCTGCTCCTGCCTCTCTGATAAGATTGTAAGAGTTGCCAATATCAGTATTCAGCCTTGTAGCGTGTCAGGGCGCTTTCATGTGAACTGAAGTGAACTGTCTGTACGCACTCCCTCCCGCTCTCCTCCCGCCCTCCTTCCCGGCGCTCAGCACCGCATTGAAGTAAGGGGAGAGGAAAAAAAGATTTGAGGATTGCCCAATTTGTTCTGACATAAAGAGATGTTTAGCTCTGTGAAAGGTGGTGGAGGCAGAGTGTCTGACTGACATTTCAACAGGCTGTCTGCTGGGATTGCTCACTTCATGTCCCTTCATATTCCCGCTGTGAACTGCACGAGTGCTCTTGTCTAATCTTCACAGCAAGAGTACCAAGAGTCCCCTGGGCTTCGGTGCTCAATACCTTGTTAGACAGGGCGTATGATGCCATAGCTCCTTCTTTTGTACTCGCTTTTGCTCTAATGTTTCAAGTTTCTTTCAAGTCCAATTATTTTATTTTTTTTAAGGGATTTGCTAAAATAACTGTGTGTATCTCCTAATCGCCTCAGTCTTCTCTTGGCAGTGCTAGGTTTGGGTGATACCAGGTAAAAACATGTGGAGGGGAAGAGAATAAAATATCCCAGTAAGTGCTTTTGTCTTTAAATTAATTTTGTTTTAAATAAATTTTGTTTTTAAATTAATTGACCTCCTTTGGCTGGTTTAGAAAACAGACAAGAGAAAATACTCATTGAACAGCCAGTGGGAGGTATAACATGGTGATAATAAAGCTGAGACAGTGCCTGATCAGGAAGGCTGAACTCAATGACAGGGGCTGCGGGGAAGTTTAGTTGTTGAGGGTCTGTGTGCTTTTACAATTCCAGACATGTTGTGATGCATTCTGGCATGCCACATCCTGTTAGATCACATCAGGGCAGCTCACGGAGCCAAATAACACTAAGAACATGAATTAATGAGAGTTAATGCTCACCTCTTATTCCAGGAGCATTATCAGGTACCTTGTTAGCCACAGTTCCTACCTAAATTCAATCCTCCTAAAGCAAAGATGATATTAAAGATATATGTATTATGTTTGGACAGATAGATATGTTATTTTTCATTAGCCTTCTCAAAATACGTATTAATTAATGACTGTAGTTTAATCCTTGTTAAGCCATCAAAATTATTCACATGCTACACTCATGGTCTTCCTTTACATCTTTCTAAAGGCACTTCTTTTTCTCAAGTGCATTACTGCTGGTGACAAAAAGCAAAATGGTAACATACTCTTTGCTTCCTGCAGATCTGAGATCTCCATGCTATTATCCCAAAACCACATTGTACAGATTCCATAATATATGGTTGCCACTGCTCAAGTTTCCCTCAGTTTCAAGTTCTGACAAACCTCTTTTAATCCCTCTCTCATCCAGAGGTGCAGTCGTGTGTCTCTCCAGGCGAGAGATTTCTGGATTCGCAGACATACTTTCCAAACCTCTATGCATAAAGCTGCACCCTTGTTCCTTCCACAAGGGTAGAAGGCCCTAGAGAGGACAGCTACAAAAAGCAGTGACTGTGAGTGGCTATGTGGTTTCCCTCAACAGTGCCATATCTACTCTCACATTCTGCTTGCTAGGAATCAGCAACCACTTCTTTTTTTCTGCAATAGGGGGATATTAAAACTATCTTCTCCGATCTTTTCCGTAGCATCTACAGCCTAGAAGAGCTGTAAACTGTCACTATTCAAGGGTGTAGTGTAGGTGCTGCAGAGGTCTCAACAGGGTTCTTGCCTATTCAGAAGACAAAATTCCAGATCTCTGAAATTAAAATAACCAGATAATTAGCTTGTGAGCTTTCTGCTGTCAGTGATATCAGAAGGTTTTAAAAATGGGGTTGATGCATCTCAGGCACTCCAGAAAAGGCTCACACAGACATAAGGATCATTTACAAAAGGGGATACCAAGGAGATAGGGCCAGTTGTGCCCATATTAGTTGGTCAGGTATCACAAACTCCTGTGGATATTTCAGTGTGAAGAAGCATACAGGCAACATCCTTCAAGCTGTGGTCCAACAGTTTGTGACACGTCTAAATTAAACATGTGAGGAACTCAGGAGATATGTGTGGGCAGTATTACATACACTTAGTGGTTTACTGTGTTGAGTGCTAAGCAAGAGCTGTGTGCTCCCAGTAGGAAGGAAGCCAGTACATGAGATGTTCAGAGGTACAGACAGACAGATGCCTCTTGGTGTGTGTGTGCTTAAAGGCTCACTTCCTTCCTATTTGCTTTTTTCTGCACACGTGTATCATTATGTAATATTTCACCTATATCATTAGCTTAATTGTTTTATGAAACTCATACTTGTCTGTGCAAGCATAGCAGTAAAGCCCATGCTGTTAAACTGAGGCTGATTGTTTCCAAACAGCCAATTACAGAACTTACTATCAATTTAACAGAAGTTGTGTTTATTTAAAAATTGACTTAAAAGACAGTAAATAACTTGATGACTCATTAAATCAATTTAAAAATTGACTTAAAGTGCAGTAAGTGACTCATTATGTTAAGCTATAGAAAGACACCCAATAAAAAGAGGAAAAAAGAAACCTGGCAGGAAGTTGTACCTTCATATCCTGATTTATTTTTGTTCGGAATAAAATTGTCTGATTACCAAAAGTGGATGCAAGGACATCTACCTGACTATTACAAAATACTCAGGTAGTAAAAGCACTGCCATTAAGCAAGGGGCCAAGTGTCACTGAAATACTTCCCTGATTTTTATATCAATAAATGAAGTTTACAATAATGTGTTGGCTGGGAGATATTGAGTTGCATTCCAGGATACTATTAAGTTACTAATATTGAGTAACTGTTCTATATGTCTCTAGATTTGCTGAACATAATGTCTATATGTTAAACAGTTTTCTATGGTATTTAAAAATTGACATTTCAAAGAGTGTAATAGCATAATGAAATGTAAACTGAAAACAGGAACGAGTTAATTAGACTAATGATCCCTTGACTCCTTTATTAGCCAGCTCTTTAGAAATTGGGATTAGCTTTGTTTTCTCTACTGAATAAAGACAGGAAGGATGATGTTGATTCTAGCAAATGACAGCACCATAAGAAATAAGTGTTTTCCTGTTCATTATAGGTTTCATCATGTCAGATAAAAATTTAGCCTTCCTACATGCATACCTTATTTCATTACACTTTGAGTTTCACTTGCATTGAAAGAGAAATCAGGGAAATAATTTAGGAATGCCTACTGATTTAATATCATGATTTTAAGGGTGATCCACTCTATGTGATTTCTGGACTTGAAACTTTACGACTCTTTGTGCAAACCTGGAGTAGGCTGGGTTTGAATTTAAATTAAGACCTCAGAAAAGGCCAGCTTAATAACTTTTTGATCTAGGTTTTGAACACTTAACTTCTCTCTCTAAGAGAGTGATTTGCACATCTCTCTTGCATTTAAGGGCTATCAAGAAGCAGGAGAATTACCTCTATGGTGGTTCAAACCAAGCATGCACAGAGAAACAAAATAGTTTTTACGACAAATAGGAGGATTTGTAAGTCAGCAGCTGTTAGCAAAACAATATCATTAAAACTTCCAGCAGTTCCAGACCTTACTCTTGGGACTTGCTCAGGCCAAGCAAAACCTTAAATAAAGTGCTGAATTATAGGCAGGAAAAAGAAAACCAGAATTTAAATTGGTAGGAATTAAGCTAAGCTTCACTAAGCTAATTTCTGCCCTCCGTTTCCCTTGTGTGATGGCGCGTGGAGCAGTTCTGGGATGAGGGAGGGCAGAGTGGGAGCTGCTGGCAACCAGCTTTTAAGTTTGGATTCTTTCTGGTAGATCTTTATCCTGCAAAGTAATGAGCTCCTCAGCTTCTCCTGAAACCTGTAGGTATAGAGGGCACCCAGTGCTGTGCAGATCAGATCTTCAACGAATGCCTGAGGAATACAAAATTTATCACACAAATGAGGCAACAGAGAGGAGGTGGCAGCAGCTGAGTTATGAAGCTTTTTACTTACAAGCAGGGTTCGTTTGCTATTCCTGCACGCCCTTGTTAAGCGTTCTGTGAGCACCACACTGAAGCAGAAGTAATAATGCCACTTGTTTATAGTTCAGTGTTTCCAGCTTTCTGGAGGGTGCTTTTGAAGAAGTGAGGTGGGATGGCAGTCAGCACACTCGGGTGTCACTGCTCCTCTCCTCCTTCATGGAAAGGAGCATCTGGAACCCATCACGTGCCTAATAGCTGTTCCCTAGGTGCTGCTCTTTGGTTTGAGGCTCACAGGATGCTTGGTTTTGGCCTGCCCTGGGCAGGGTGTGCAGCCTGTGCATCGCACTCGGCAGAGCCGAGTGCTGCTCACAGTCCATTGCTGCACCTGACCTTGCCGCTCGCTATTAATTTGAAGTAGTGGAATTAAAATTTTCCATTCTTTTGCATTGTCATGCCTCACCTTGATAAGCACAAAGAAATGTAAATAAAAAAGACCTATTTCACAACCCTAGCTACAACCTTTTTGTTTTATGACAAAAGACAGTTAATTAGCATACTAGCAGTAAGCAGCCTTCCCAAACTCGTGCTAATTATGTATTCTGTTGACCGTGACTCCAGTCATAAGGTAATTGGCTTGCAGCAACATGACATTTCAGATCATCTCTTGAAATTACATCAAAAAGCCAGCCTGTTTTGTTTTGATAGGGGAACAATCAATTTGATAAGTGGTAACACAGCTCATTGTTTCACATTAATTAGACTAATTGCAGCATGTTAGCCTCTGAAATAGACAGAACTTGGAGAAGACAAAGGCTGTGGCCTTTAGCATGCAGTGCATGTGGTGGTTCCACTTGCTTGCACATACTGTAGGCAGAAAACAGAGTTGTTAGGATTCAGCCTTGCGGGAGACTGGGTCTTAACAGTGGTTTGATGTGTTATGCTTAATCCACTGCTTTCAATTATAAGATCCATGTTCAAAAAATCCCAGAGAGAGGAAGGGGGGAAGAAAAAAAAAAGCCATGTCAATATTAATGGTGACAAAGTTTTTGGTGATCTTCTGTTTTGTGTCTCCTGAAAGATGGAGCAGAGATCTGGCCACAGGATCTCTTCTATGTTGTGGCACTGAGGGACATGACTTAGTGGTGGACTTGGTACTGCCGTTTATGGTTTATGGTCAGACTTGATCTTCCAATCTAAATGATGCTATGATTCCATGTTTATGGACTATATGACCTTTCTTTGAGAAGGCTTTACTTTTGCTCTTGCTTTTCCTGCCTATTCCCACTAATGTTTATTTCTTAGGATACCTCAGTTGGGCTGTTTTTATTTTCACTTTTATATTTACTAAAGAATAATGTATGGGGGAAAAAAATAACGCGTAGTGGATGGATTACTGAAAACAGATAGAGATACGTAACCCACCCACGCGTTTCTAATTTAGAACATCTTTGCCTGCTATTGAGATTACCAATTGTACTTAGCTCTCTGATGAATTTTATGATCAAGCTATGTCATCTGTAGATTGACATGACCAAATAAATTTCGCTTCCAACCTAATTGAAATGTAAACCAAAGTTTTAAGAGATGAAAAATTTAAGGGGTTATCTCAGTCCACAGGCTAGGCTAACTTCTTTGCTGTTCACAGCTTGGTACACTGGTTCTTGCATGTCATACCCAACATCAGGCCACTGGGTATGTAAAAATGTGTTCTTTGACAGTACATTGCTAGTGTGTTTGGTAAACAGGGTCATAGTCAGCAACTCTCAAAGACTGAAAAGCATCAGAGACTGGATTCCAAAGCTGTGTGAATGCTGATGAAATCATATGCAACTCTACCTTTTCTTCTACAGTTCTGTAGTCCACCTGCACCATCAGAGCATTTTGCCTTTTGTAAATACCTCAATTCAACAAAACCTTTCAGCATTAAAAAAAAAAAGCAGATTAAAAACAAACAAAAAACCCCAAACAAGAACAAAAAAGAGAGAGAGATTTGGGGACAATTCTTAATCACTGAATTGCTTACATGAAAGTTGTAATTCAATTGCTTTCCATGGAACACAAGATATTTCTTTTGAAGTGAGGTGAGGGAATTCAGGCAATTCGAGGTACAGCCTTTACTTACACATCTTTGCTTCTGTTACTCCCCCTCACACGTGCCACAGTCGTTGACTGGTTAGTCAGTAAAACCTCTGGAGCAGAGATTTTGATAAATTTGCCTGTAATCTGTCTTTGGAGAGTGTAATTTCATTTAAACCAAAGACTTTGTTCAAACAGCTGAACATTCTATTTGCTCATGGAAGCTCTATTTTTATTAGTTTTGCTTATGTTTTATGTTGGCCCCTTAGCAAATGGTCATAAACTCTGTTTTAGATCCAACTACCAGTGACTTCATTCTACTGATTTATTTCTATCAATTACTGGCAAGAATATATGTTTTAAAATGTATTCTGAGCGATTCATTCCTCTCCACTTCCTCTTTCCTATGCCTCCCTTTACCTTCCTCCTCCTCAACATTTAAACCACCTTTCATTGAGCTTAAAATTACGCCCAGATTAGCAACGTAACTACCCTAATGTGCTGCTCTTACTAAAATTTCCTGGGCTTACACAGGAGGTGAATTGGAAAGAAGCAGAAGATTGGAGCCTTTTAGCATTCTGCTTAAGTGCTGGTTCCACTTGCCTGAGCACAAGCTGGAGCCGGGGCTGTTAGGATGCAAGCCTGCACCCTCACTGTCACTGCTGGTCCTTCTGTAGTCAGGTTCCTGCTTGGAGCACAGCAAATCTTTGCTCAGTTAAGCGAGCGTCAGTCACTGGCAAGCTTGGCTGCCAGCCTAGGTTTGTTAGACTTTTCTGTGCCGCACCTGAATGAGATATCGAGAAGACATTGCTACCTAAACAGAGCCTAGAAGCAGTGGATGTATTAAAAAACAAAAATTAAATTGTCAAGGGGATGACAGAATAATTTTGAGAATATAACTTACACTTCCAGTGCTCGCCTGGGAGGTTTTCAATAAGGAACCTGCACTGCCTGTTCGGTGACACGTCCTGTGTGATCTTGTTTAAATACCTTTCTCTGTTTCCTTGAAATCCAAGACTAGAAGGTATTGCTGAGTTCTGACTGAGAAACAGGGGCCTGGGCAAAGCATAGCTTAGCAAGCTGAAATACATTGATATCATCCTGCAAAGGTGCTGAGCTCGTTCAAAGGCACCACATGATTGCTTCTGGTTTATATTAACAGTGGGCACCCAGCTGCATGTAGGATTGTGCTTTTAAATTGCTTGGCTATTATCCAGTCAAAGTCGACAGGACCATCTTGAAATGGAAAAGGAATGGTGAGAAATAAAGTTGCAAAGTTTTTGGGTTGCGTGAAGGCACAGGCAGTGGGTATTCGGCACAGCAAGTTGAGGAAAATCAGGGACAGGGTAAAAAGAGATAAAATAGGAATAGTTTTTAAATAGGAATTGCTGGCAGAGCTATTAATCACACAAGTCTTTGAGCTGTAAGGATTGCATGAGCGGAGCTAATACGAAAGAAGAGAGATACTTTGCCGATATCCTGAAATAGACTGTTAAAAGCAACAAGGAAAATTAAAGGGAGATAATGTCTGAACAGATTAATGACATGTAATGATAATTTTTAAAACCCCAAATCCACAGACAAACCCCAAATCTCTTCAAATATCCAAATCCCCATGTGCAACTGGGGTTTTTTTTTGTATGGGACAGCCTTGTAATAATCAATTTTGCAAGTTGTTTGTCTAGTTGTAGTCTCAGCTCTGAGCTTTGACTCTGATCTCATTTACACTACTCAAATAAATCAAACTTTCTGCTGTTTTCCTGGCTATACACTGCAACAGCGACCAGAACGTGGACTCTGCTAGAGTCTGTGTGGTTTTTAGCAGGAGATTTCACAGCACTTCTGAAGCAGGTTAGAAAAGGAAGAGAAAGAAGCATTTGTCATTGCTGTCTAAGGTAGGCCACCACCTGCTCTTTGCAGACTGCCAGACTAAATGGGGACTTGATGCAGGTAAGGGCTTTTTGTCTGAAAAGTGCAATCAAGAATCTGTGAATATAAGGCAGAAACCTGAGACATAACTAGTATTATCGTATTTCTTGTCAAAATCTACATCATCATCTTTGAAACAATGGCATCATTGCAGTAGATTCAGGACAAACTGAACAGAGGTTGAGGACTTTCCACAGGGGATTATTCTTTTCCTTAGATGGGATGATTTTTTTTAAAGTCCTCTTCTTACTATTCCTATGACCTTCCACCCCTAATGTGCAATTGTAGCTGTTTAATGAAAGAAAACAAACTTAAATTCTGCACTGGCCTGGCCTTGTGAAACAATCAGAGTTTTCGGTGAAGCTTTCATAAGCTATAAATCAGTGTAAAATTTAGCTCATATTACATTCTCATTGAAAATGGGTTATATGATAATTTATGTTGAGCTGATCATAACTAAGCACCTCATAGTAGTGTCCTTCAAAAAATTTTAATCAAGATTGTCTTTCTCTCTCCACATCTCTTGGTGCAATTTCAAGAGGTTTATTTGCATGTCAATCTGCACGTGTCACTGGAGTTATTCCACTGAAGCTAGCACAACATCCCGGCTGTGTACGTGTTTTACAGCAGCACAATGTCAGGTGACTCTCTGCATTTATTTCTCATTTGTGCTAGTGGAAGAGTCAGGCCCTTAATTCTCTTAAGCCCTGAAAACAGGGGTATTTCCAAGTGCCTGTCAGATCTGTTTTCCAAGTCTTTTTGTGCTTTGCAGTGACTGTACAATGAACAATGTAGGGGAAGAAACTGTGGATCCTGTGAAAATCACTGGTCCAACATTTTATTTTATCTTAAAATCAGTGTCAAAAGGTGTTTCTAGGTATGTTTGATGTTTACTTTTAGATGCCTATTTTCTCTTGAGGGTTTTTCCCCCCTCTTTGTGGCTAACAGCAAAGGGATTTCAGAGAGGTGTCTTGGGCAACAAATACCTGGAGAGTCCTCTCCAGGACCAAATTGCCAAAAGCTCTCTACATCAAGGACTATCTTATTTTACAGTATTTATGCAATATTTAATATGGTTGGGTTGTACAGCCAGGACAGAGTTGCTCCATAATTGGTGATAATTAACAGTTTCCCACCTATGTATAATCAAGACAAACAGGGTGGGGAGAGGTGTGTTGGTAAGAGTGGGTGTGTTGATTTCTCATGCAGGCTTTTTTCTTTTTCATAATTAAAGGCTTATGGTATGAAATTACAAATGGGTGGACTCCTAGTAGAATACTAGAAAGGATAAACAAGTTTTAAACACATTTTGAATGGATATTGAAGACAAAGATTGTGAACTATGACCAGAGACATTTGGCTGGAGAAGCCCAGCAGAGCAGAGTTTTAGTTAGATAAAGCATTAAGCTCACTACGTGTCAAGTTTGACAGCCAAGACCAAAGTAGTTTTCATGCCATGGTGAAGCTTTGGATTTGAAGGTAGGAGACTTGGGATTTGTGAGTGAAGTGGAGGAGTAGGAAAACCAAGGTACAGAAAACATAGCTGGACAATGGTGTTGGAGCCATAGCAGCTGAAGTGAACTGGAGGAAGCTGAGACAGTGGAAGGAGAGATTTTGGATCTTTGGAAGGCACTTTGCAACTTGCTCTGTAAGGAAAATTGAGAAGATGCTCACTTTCGGCCCTAGAGCCTACAAAATCAGTAGTCACTACTAGGCTTCAGATTTTGTAAGTCTCATAAAATTAATGGAGATATTGCCTCAAACCACTCTCTTCCTCTCTCCCACCTTTTTTGCTGCATATTGTCTTTTTCTTCTTCTTTTTTTAACTTTTTCTTCCTGCAAGTCAACACTGAAAGTTCAGGCTGAGGTATTTCTAAATTTATTTTCCTTCCCACCAGTTGTTTTTGGCTGTATTCCAGAGAGGGAGAGAAGATGACAGGTTTTCATTGGTCACTTAATTGTGTATGTCCATTGGTTTTTATGACTTTCAAATTTATATTTTTTGTGTGCTTAGGGGCTTTTGTGACAAGGTGCTAATGGGTTCCTGGCTGGGCAAGCACCTGTGTCAGAAAGTGTTTCATTGTGTCCCTTGTTTTTCCACCTCTGACTGCTTTTTTTAGCTTGCCTATATGCCTTTGTTGCAACCCCCAAAGTATTTTTGTTTGGGGGGGCTTAATCTGCATGTGCACAAAGGAAACGATTAGGCTCACATGGGAAGGAAACTTTTAATATAGAGAGAAAATCAGGGTTGGAAAATTAGTTTGTAGATGTGCCTGAGAGATAAGAAAGCTTGGAGATACAGAAACTTGGACCCCTGACTTGTCCAGGGGTTTTTCTCATATGATCTGAGAAGTTTCTGCAGGGTGGGCTGCGGGTAGCTGGCAGGTATCCTGCTGCTGGAAGATCTCATTTCCCACTGCTGGGCTGCATGAAATGGTAGATAACAGTATCCTGCATGGTTTCCTAATAAAATGCTTCCAAGTGCTGTAGCACTTCCAGCCTAATGATTGTGAAAGCAAAGAGGAATGGCATCTGTGGCTTTAAAAGAGAAGCAGAGCACCCACAAGGTGATCTCTGCATTAGGCTATAATCTACATTAGGAAGAAGACCTTAAGTCCCCTCAGGATATTGTATTTAAACCTCTGCTCCTGTTGCAGTAATGCAAATTCTGCTTCTGTAAATAAGACAAAGGTGAGGTTGTTTGGGAGTTTATTTGGTTTTGGGGGGTTTTTTGCCTATTTTTGCTGATACTTCCTCTAATGTAAGTTATGTATGGATGACCTGATGCATTTTGGGAGATAAGGTTTGTTTCTCATATTATTTCTGTGCAATAATTTAGCCTTTTTTTCCCCAGTCCAAATGCAGAAAAAAAAAAATTGTTGCAGAATTTGGCCATTTTAGCACTACAGCTAAATAAATTACTATTACAGAGTATTCTGGCCCTTGTTCTAAGGACCTGTCATCACCTCTCATAATGGAAAATTATTAGCCTTTTTTATGCTTCCTAGTTTGCTCTTGCACATGGTTTTGCCCTCTGCGCTTCTCCAAAGGTAAAGACTTGCTAATCAACTTCTAGGTGGGAGAAAAACAAAGTTTAGCAGGCTTGGAATTCCCTGAAAATAGAAGTAGAATAGCTTTAGAAATGAGGTAGTCAACGGACCTTCTGAATAGAACAAAGACCTTAACTTACAAATCTGTAGGACAAGACATGAACAATAAAGGATCTCTTAAGACCCATAGAGTGTATCCTGGCATAGGTCTTACAAATGGGTTTTGTGTATTAGTTTATACAGTCATGTTATACCAGAGAGATGGCCAAGAATAGGGGAACAGGATCTATAAATGAGATTTTTATGACCCAAATGTGCATATGAAATGTAGGATGGACTGGATTCAAAATCAGTTCCATATTGTGGGACCTGCCTTTAGGACCTGAGTTGCAGGTTTTTTCCATTGTGTTCCAAAGACAAAAGACTGTATCATGCTACAAAAAAATAATTATGTCTAAGCCCCTAAAAATTTAAATACATCTATTGTTTTTTCCTCCCTTTCCCGAAAGATTAGCAGAAACTGTACTGCATATGTTTGTCCTTTCCAACTGATAAATACCTTTCATAATTTTAACTAATCTATAAACATCTTTCTTAAAAGAAAAATGTCCATTAAAAAGCAAATGTGTCTGATTACTGCTGGTCTGATGATGATGCATGGAAGGTTTTGTTTTCTCTGTACAAAGAGAGAGAGAGATTATGTTTCTTGAAATTTTCTGTCTCTATGGGTTTTTTTTGCAAACACTTCTTTATTGGTGGTTGGTTTTTAATTCAGCAGTGTATTATAAAAGCTTGTCCCCTTAGAAGCCTTCCATCTACCCCTGGCTAATAACAATGACAGTGCACTGGGAGCTCATTTAACACGTGGGCTGGACTGCAAGCTGTGCCCTGCTCCTTTGGCTGGGAAAGCAGCTGCCAAGATGCCTTTTGAGACTCTTTGGACTGACTTCTCCATCCCAGCACTGCTGTGCTTTGCAGCAACTTCAGGGCAACTTGCTGTTTGTAGATGGATATTCATAGATGATAGCCACAAAACCAACCAGTTACAGACAGAAATCTGTTCTGGTGGTCTCTGTCCAAACCCCAGCTCAGTGCTGTGGAAGCAAGGCAGAACCTCCAAGTGAGATGGATAATTGGGACTTGAAGCTTACACCTTGAGTCCTCATAATCTGTTGTAAATTCACCTTCCAGATATGCTGCTGTGAGAATTTGAGTAATTCAATGTCATTAATTAAGTTATTCTAGAATTACTCCAGTGTAGCTGTGAACAAAATTAAGCCTCTAGTCTGTTCTGGGAAATTAGACAGATCTGGTTTTTTCTAAGTGGTTTCTAATACATTTCATTAGGAAATTATTTGATGAATGTCATCTAGTCTTTGGAGACCGGTACAGTGTCTGGGGTTTGAAAACCCTGACAGTTTGTAGCTGGCCAAAAGGAATGAAAGGCTAATTTCTGCCTTCAATATTTTTAATATTTTTTCCACTGAAGTTTAGACTGCTTTGAAGGTGTTATAAGTACATGGAAGAGGAGATTCATTCCTAAGGAGCTCAGAGTGCTACAAGTTATTTACCTAAATGAGCTTAGCTCAGTTGGTTGGAACATGGTGCTAAAACACCAGTTTGTGGGTTCCCCATATGGGCCACTCACTTAAGAGGTGGGCTTGATGATCCTTGAGGGTTCCTTTCAACTCAGAATGTTCTGTGACCTGTGATCTTAAAGCTTAGCTTTAGTTTTAGTTTGTGTCCGTGTCAGTTGTTCTAATTTTCACCATTAAGCAGTCTGCAAGCAAGAGGCAGAGACAAATTATACTCTTATTAAACTGCATAAAAAAAGAAACCACCTAGGTTTTCTTCTGCCATGACTTCACAGTTTCTGAGGTCCCAGCAAAACTTTATGCTAAGGCTGATGCAATATTCTTGGCCAAAGAACAACTTATCTGAGTTCACTGGAAACCTGAAGGGAGGTGAATCCACCAAGGTCAGTGGCACGATTATATAATTTTTGCCTTGTGAATAAACAGATGTTCTATTTCATGAGTATTCACACCTATAGTATTGGACATTAGGTGAAGTATCCCAGCCTGCTGATGCATCTAAAATGGTTTTTTTGCTGCCAAAGCCAGGGAAAACTTCTAAATTCTGTTGGATGCAGTCATAAATGTGGAATATATGTCACTTTTGTTGACTTTCAATCCTATTTCACTCATGTTGGGAAGAGAGGAGTAGACCAGGGTCTTGGTTACAATTGCAAATGTCTGGGTTCTGGGGGGATTTTAAAATTTTTTCTTAAATTTGTTTTTTGTTGTTTTAAATTCTAGTGGGGTACTTTGGATTTTTGCAAACTCAAGTGAAATCTTGACCCAGTGGACTTTTGTTGCTTCCTCAAACTAGGACATTTAAAGGATGTTGTTACAAATTAAAAATTCTGGCCATATGCAGGAAATAAAACAAGTCAGTCAAGAAGTGGGCCTTGAATTGTGCTTGAGGCCATTTTTTCAGATAGTATTACTGCATATTAATTCATTTTTTTGTGCATCAAATTGATATGTTAGATTTTTCTGGTTTCTCCAGTTATTCTACTTGACTCTGATGATACAGGAAAAAAACCCTATCCTTGTTTTGGCTGGTTATGTGCCTTTGTTTGTTTCTCTTTCACTGTCAGAACAATGCTGAGCTACTGAAGTTTACCTGTAACTTCAGCATAATGAATTCTTATTGCTTTGAACACATGAGCTCTTTCCTTGTCTTGGCTGTTTCCCTTATTACTTTGAAATCCTCCCTTCTGCCATTCTCTTCTTTGGTCTGTTTCTCTTTTCTTACATGAGTGTCAGATAAATAGCTCTTCTTCCTTCACCAGTACATACCTGACATTAAGTGTGTTAATATTTGCCTGCCAGAGAAATGAGTGGAGGAAGACAATCAGGATAGGCAGGAAAGTTTGTGAATGAGCACATTTTTCAGTGTGTCTGTCCAGTCTCTGTCTTCTAATCTAGTCTGTGTTGACTGTAATGTTGATCATAACTTGCTGGCAGCACAAAGCATCTTTTCAGCTGCACTCAGAAATGCACCTGCCTGGCCTCTTTGGCCGCTGCCTTCCAGTGACAGGGACAGAGTAACAGTAGAAGAATAACAAGAGGTAAGTAAGTGGAGAATCCTTTGCCATGTATGATTTTTTTTTTCTCTCAAGATGCAAATGTTAGCTTGACGGTGGTCAAAGAGAAATGTCAAGAAAGGAAATGGAAAAGTTGAGAGTATTTGTTGTGCTGGTATGTCAATCTCTTATACGCCCTGGATAAAGCCAAAAGAGATCAAGCCTATTAACTGAAGCCTTTAAATTGTATTAATAAATGTCAGTATAATCCAGGGTAGTTGGAGCCTAACCACACCTGTATGAATATCTTCAGCTATGTTTAAACCACTTCATACAAGAAAAACCCCACCCTTTGCATTTTTTTATGGAGACACTTTGCCTTCTTTTGTGCTTTTGGTCTCCAGTCTCTGTGGTTTTATCTGTAATCACCAATAGGACCTAGACAGTTTTGTGCAAGACCTTCAACTTAATGTTCACATTGAGCTTCACCAAACTAAGTGGGTACATTATGGTTAATGAAAAGGTTTTCTAAAAGCTTAAATAAGGATCAACAACAAATGCAAACTGGGGAATGACCTTTTTTCTTTGCCTTCCTTTGAAAAAGTAAGAGAAGTAAAAAAGACAGTTTGTCACACTAGAACCTTTTTGGAAGTATGTCAGGGAGCAGCAGAAAGAAAAAGAAAGTTAGAAGAAAAATATTAATATGTGATGTTCTAGATTCCTTGGTAGAAGGTTTGTGGTAATTTAAAATACATCTAATTGTTGAAGTCCCAGTGAAGTCTGTTTGCTTTTATGGAGGGACTGCTGGAGAGACAGGCAGATTAAGGGACTCTGAATGGTACCCGAGAGTCACTCACTTGTCAAATCAAGAACAAAGAGGAAAATTCCTCAGATTCTTCTTCTGTTCTGACCCACTTACTGTGTTGTTGCAAGCAGATAGAGTGAAATAACTCTGAATGTGGTGTTTAAACCAAATTTCCTAAGGGGAAATGAGCCCAACTTAAAGCCGGCCATAGCTAAGTGAATTATTTCCTTTTTTTGACTATGACAGTTATCTTGAAATAGCTCTTTGATGAAATCCCCTCCTCTTTCAAGTCCTTGGAAAAACTCCTACGATGAGATTCATTTCATCTAAGTTTAGACATCTCTAGTGTAAACTTCGATATCCGAGCTCCACATCCTCGACTCTTTATAGCTGGTGGAGAAAAACAGGCCCTTCTAGGGTGCGATTCATCTCCTTTGTTCCACAGGGCTGCTTTAGAAGGGAGAAATTCAACACTTCCAGTACCTGCCTCTCTCTCTCTCAGCTTTAAAGAGACACGAAACTTTGGTGGCATCACACTCATCTAGTCAGAGGAAACCCACCTGTTGTGACTTAGGAGGGGAATTGGATCCCCACATTTTTTATTTGGGAAGACATCTCTGGCTGTATGTAGGAAATGCTGAAGATTGCAGACTGGCAGTCTATTTTGGTTATGGTCTCAGCTGCTTTCACACCTCTACCTGTGATCTCGGCGTTCTGTTGTGTGAAAATATGTTGAATTGTTGAAACAGGGTGTTTAAGCTTACTCTCAAAGGTACCTACAGTGTCTTCATTCCTTTTCCTAAAACCAAAGGTAAATGCTGTGAAACAGTCAACTAAGCCATTCACCCCAAAACATTCTGGGAAATCTTTAAGGATCCGTTCAGAGGAATGCTAAAAGACAGTAAGCTGGCCTGGTATCGCTTCACTTTTTGGACAAGTAGTCTTTCCATTCCTAGCACTGAAGAGCTGGAATCAGAGCTGAAAATCACCTCTTCGGTCAGTGGGCCATCTCCTTGCTTTGGTGTATGTTATTCAGCATAGCTTGGCGTGGCAGTTCTTATGTGATGACTGACACTCTGGCCTGCTGGTTTCTTAGATAGTTAATTGTTCTGGGCATTAAGAAGTGGAGGTGTGGACTTAAAGGAGCAGTTGTACTGAGGGGCATGCGTGGAACCTTTCATGTCTGTAAGGACTTGAAGTGTGGGTGAGAAAGGAAATCAGAGCCCTGAGAAGGTCTTAACAAGACTGAGACTGTGGGAGCAAAGCAGGAGAGAAGTTGGCAAATGATGAAGGAAGAAAGAGTATTTAACTTGTCTATAACTCCTTGGAACCTCTAGGGTGGAGGTTTGTTCTGTCCATTTAAATCCAGAATGACATAATTGCTGCTGTCTCATGTTATTCCAATGTGTGAGCTGACCTGATGGTATTGTGGCTGATGTTTTGTCCCTTGAAAAAGGAATACTTTAGATGGGACTTTCTCTGGGCTGACAGTCACTCTTCACATTGTTTTGGTAGGATCAAGAAGAAACTTCACAAAATATTTTGTGTAATAGTGGGACAGCAGCTTGTCTTATTAGGAAAGAAGAAGCTTTCATCCAGAGGAGGAAAAACCACACCACTGCCACCACTCTCTCCTCACCCCCCCCCCAAAAAAACCAAATGAAAAAACCCATCAACAAATGATAAACAACCAAAAAAGTTTCATGTCTTCCACATGTTTGCAAGGGAGTAAAACAATAAACTAGATTTTTCTTTTTCAGATTTGCATAATTAGTTGCCTTTTTGGGAGTGCTTAACTGTAAAATATTTCAGCCTTGTTAAAAAAATAAAACTGTGCTTAGCTATTCTGTATGAATTGCTTTAGGATTTTCTTAGAATGAGCTGTGTTACAGCACTTGAAGACACTGTTCTCAGTACCCTGTGTGGTACCATTGTGTCCCTTCAGTTCTGTCAGTCTTCCTCTTTCTTTGCCCCTTTCTCTCCCAGTGAAAACATCTACTTGTGGTTCTGCTTCAGTGGTGTTACTTGGCAGTTTATTTCCTATAATTTACACATTTGTATGTACCTGATCTAAAGGCAAGTGAAGATGAGGGAATGTTTTCCCTTCAGATCAGTGGATTTCAGATATGACCCTTAACAGATGATTATCAAATGCTGAAATTCACATCTGAATAAAGGGAGCTGTGTTTGTCTGTTGTAGAAATGCTTTCTTTAGCCTAAGGGATAGCAGTCAATAGTGAAAGTGAGATGAAAACGGAATTTTTGCAGAACAGAGATTTCATTTTAACTAAGTATTTTTTCCCTTTATTCTTCTCCCTTCTGTTTGAAAAAAAATGTTAAATGCATTGAGTCAGGGAGACATTCTGTGCTGCATTAGAATAGCCATCAACGTCAGTCGAGACCATTTGGATCATGTCACTTGTCCTAAAGTGTGTAGCTGTTTTTAAAGAAAGAACATGTCATGTTCTGTACAGGGATCTTTAATGCATGAAACTTGTTTGAAGCAATAATAAATCAAGTCCTTGCTGCTAAAAACAGTGTCTGATTTTTCCCTTGTGACAATCTCTGTCCCTCCGTGTGTAAAAAACTGAGACAACAGAAAGAACAATTCTGCACCCACAGGTATTGCAAATAACTATGATCACAACTAACTAAATACATAAAATCCAGCAAAATAAAGAATTGAGGTATAATTGTCCTATGCATTTGCCACAATGTTTAATAATGTACTCTTTTCCTACAGCCATCGTTATAGGAGGTTGCAAGCTGTGTAGAGATATTTTCATTATTCATGCTCTATTGAGTAGGCAGTTCTGCAGACATTTTTTTCACCTCTCCTAAAAAAGTGAAATAATTAAGAGTAAGCAGAGTGTTTGAGATGTATTTGCCTATCATTTTCCACTCTTTTACACAAGTATTAGTTCTATTAGATTCAAGCCAGTTACCAGCGATGTAAAGAAAAATTGGTCTTTTGCATTTTTTTCTCTTTATTAATTACTGTTTTTGACTGTGCATAGCCATAACTAATACAAGTAAAGGAAATGTAAATGCAAATCCATTTAAATGGAGTAGTTAAGAATTGCAGCCTATTTTAGCAGCATGACTTAGTTTCAAAAGCCCTGTGAGAAGATGACAGAAATCTTAGGCTTGGCAAATGTTATTACTGTCTACAATGAATAGTAGTGTAATCATAATTACAAATGGGTGATGTGAGACCTCACTTGGGCTTCAGCTGGGGTTGAAGTTTAATCAGACAAAGGATTCAAGGGTTTGATTCTTTAACACCTTGTAAAATTACTTGCTCTTTCCTCCTTTACAGATTCACTGCCTTTGTATTTGGGCAATAAATTATGAGTATGAAAATGTGTACTTATTTCCTTTTATGGATAGACAACAAAATCCCCAGAACTCAAAGCAGATTGGTGGGGAGTATCAAAGTGGCAGCCAAGGGCTGGAGCCCCTGTTCTGCAATAGGAGTGGACTGAGTCCAGAAGTAGAGCCTGGCCAGGCACCTCCCAAACTGGGTCATCTGTACTGAGATGTTCAGGGAGCACCATGTCCATGCACACTCTCTCCTCCATGAGAATATCAACAAAGGTGCCAAGCAGTGCCAGCTGAGATTATTTGGTTTTTAAATATTCCTGGGCTCTGGTCCACTGGGGACTGCAGAGGGACCAGAAGTGCATTTTTCATAGACCAGGATTTGAACAGGAGGTTGTAATGACTTTGAGTTACATCAAGAAAAAACTTGACTTCAGCCAGTGACCTTGAGCTGAAAAACATGAGCCCATTATCAGCACCTTGAACCATGATGTCACTTTGTATGGCTTTGCTTATGTAGATTGGTTTATTTATTCTTTTAATCTGGTGCAACATAGTAGGAGTAACCATCAGTTTGTTATAAACCCGAGTGCTCTGTTGACCTTTCTCCTTCCAGTCTGAGTGCAGCAGAAAGCTGAGGTAGCAGTGGCTTGTTTGTTGTTCCACTCAGTAGGCTGCTGAGAACTCGCAGTTTCCAACAGCTCAGCTCCGAGAAGCGGGCTCGAGCGTGGAGGCACAACACGCGAATTGTTGGGATTTGTTGCCATGATGACAGTGTCAACTTAACTACAGCTGACAAACAGTTTTTAAATAGAACATTTCAATTCATTATAATATTCTCCATCTGTTTTTTTTTTCACCGTCTGCAGACATGCAAAACATCCGAGAAATGCTACCACAATGGTTTAGTTTACTTATCTAGCCACTAACATTAATTAGTTGTTGAGAGTGGTAGTTTAGGGAGCAAGTAAGATGATGGAATTCTCCCCTCAGTAAAGGAAACTATTTTATTTATTCAACAAAAGATGCCCAGTAGACTTGTTTCCACATTTAGAGAGCAGTTTTCCAATTGATTTGTTTTGAGCATAGGTTCTATATTGTTGGGGATTTCTCTTCCTACTTTGTTACCTCTTGCTCTTGCCACATTTCACTTCCTTCCCAAAAGCATCTGCCACCTCTATTTCCAGTGTGGAACTGGTAACAGAAGGCGAACACCACTTCATAATTAAATGAGATTGCTGGGGTCAAATTTAGAGAGTTTTATTCATGGCTTTGCCACTGGCCCACTCTGTGACCTTGAGCAAGTTGTGCATTGCTGTATCTCAGTTTGCCTATAGGTAAACTAATATTGACTTCCCTTGAGGGGATATCATGAGGCTTAATTAAGCATCTGCAAAGATCTGCTAGATAGAGGACTGAAAGCTGCCATAGACATTCAAATGATGATTTGTGCCCAATTGCACCACTTCCAACAGACCCACCACCGTAACTGCTGCGGGGATTAATTGTCAGGTGAGCTATGAATCCATCAATCCATCCATCATTCCCCCCCTTGCAGATTGAGCCCAGCTGGCTGGCTTTGCTTATTAGTAGCTTTTAATAAATCAAATCATATTTGCTCTTTTAATTGTGTCTTAAAGGGTAGCACGGCTCTTTGCTTTTAAATTAAAAACAGTGTGACAATGTAGACATTAGAAGCTGTGGTGCTGCTCTTGACACTGCTGCTCTGAAAGTGTTGACGCAAACCTAGGTTGGAAATATATGTTGAAGGAACCTCATAAATTCCGGCAGAGGACTTTCTCTGGATGCTGAATGCCTCTTTTGCTAAGTTTGGGCACCCTTGTTTGTAGACCCTCTCAGAGCATTGTCCCAGTAATCACAATTTTAAAATTATAATCTAGACATCCACAGGAATCCAGGGTGAAAATAGTTGAGCATAGCTGTTTGTTGACAGTAACAGCCATGTCCATTTGGGGGTGGGGAAAAAAAAGGTCCAAATTATGTAACAGCAGATTAATGAATTATTCAAGGTATATTTTATTGTGTTTTTAATTTTTAAATTACACTGGCCAAAAATTGAATGGGAATAACAAAATGACATTTTTTATTTTTAATATAGGGCCAAATTTATTACAAAGGAGTAAATCCTCTAAAACACTGATAACATAATTTCCTTTAAATTTCTAAGTCATACAAAATCCAAGGGCCTACATGGAAATGGCTGCTGGTAAGAGATTCCTATACACTGAAATCAGTGGATGTAGCCCAACTGTCTACTTTGACCCATTACTAATTTATAGCAAATTGAGAAATATTTCCTTTATTAACATAACAGGGATGCCAAGTCATATAGGAATTCCTCAGTAAGTACTGAAAAGGGTGAGGGTTAAAAACAGCAGGAGTTTCCCATTGATTTTTTGGCAAGTTTTTTCCCATTGTCTTACTGCATCTTAGATCATTGGCCTTGGAATTTTGAAATTTACCTTTCCATCATGTGAAAAACGTGATTCAGGGGTGCCTTGTAGATAAAATCAAAAAGGGGTCATTGGCCTCTTCAGCTGTCCAGACAAGCCTCACCATCAAACTTGACTGTTTCTAGAGGAATTGCATAATGATGATAATTCCTTCAAATGGCAAGCAGGAAAATCAACACAGCGTGTGTGGTCAATAATTTCTAACTTCTCAGAGCAGATCAAAGAGGAAGGCAGCAGGGAGGAGGAGTAGCCTTATATAAAAGTGTAAAGGAAAAACTCTCAGTAACTGAGATACCGCTACGAGGAGATAACAGAATTCAAAAAGATTTATTAAAAAAGCAAACAAAGTAGTTAACTGGAGAATTTGACTACTGGAACATAAACTGAACACACTAAATGGAACAGTAAGCTGGAGCAATATTTTTTTGGACATGTTGGTCCCATATTTGACCTGAAGACCCCCTTTTACACTGTAAAAGCATGTAAAAAATACAGATTTTAAATCTTTACACTAGTGGTAGGAGGACTATGCACTGAAGCTGGGCTTAGCACAAATCCCTGTGGTCCTCAGGGCTGGGAAAAAACAGGAAAAACACAAGGGTGGGCATGTGTCCTAATGAGTGCTGTGGAAGAAGGGTATTAGAGCCCCTGCTCTGCTTGTGGTGGCGTGCATGGCTGAGCAATGCAGGTTTCTTTAGAAGTAGCAGGGTTTTGTATTTTTCTCACCTAGTTATTTAAATTTAAAAAACCCTACAGCAACAAAGGAAAAAGGGATGTTGCAAATAAACATATAATCTCATGCAAAATAGTGATATGTACAGAGCACACAGCCACATTCAGCATCTCTGAAATCAGTCAGGATTGGGTTTGAACACCTGTCAAGAGGATTTAAGAAACTGAAAATCAATGAGAAAGTGTCCCCAAGAGTATAAGGCAGGTGAGGTGGATTGGCAAAGGCGACAGTGGTTTGGCTGAAGACACTGTCAGGAGTGGATGAGGCAGAGCAGTGAAGGTTATTTAAGTAATGATATACACAAAACACAGGAAAGCACAAGTATAGTTACAGAAAGAACCCTGCAGTCAAAGAATTTAGGAGGAATTTTGTTACAGTGAAATAAACTACAGAGGTCAGGAATCAAAGCAAGAGAACAGTACAGAGAAAATAATTTTTTCTATGTATTAATGATTTTATAATTCCCCTCCAGCCCCCCAAGACTGATCCATCATGAAAATATATTAATAGTGTGTCTGGAGATATCTGATTTTTCTATCATCAGCCTAAATTGGAAGGGACTATTTTGTGTTGAAGCAGCTTATCTTTTCTTTTTGCAGAAAATTTTCCTTTTGCTTCCTCCCCAACCCCTTTTTTTTAATTTATTTTTTTCTAAACTTCAGCAATTGTCTGAAGTGACTTTATCCCAGGATCCCACAGTTGGATAAAAAGAACAAAATACAGAAAGATAAGTTCCTAAAATCACTATGGGCTTTCTTTAATGGTAATCATTAGCCCTGTTCTGAACTCTATTGACAAAATGCTGGAGTAGTCTTGAAAGCCAAGCAAGTGCTCTCTTAAAGGAAGAACTGGTTAATTAGAAGATCTAATGCAAGTGACCTAATTCTGCAGCTCAGCGCTAACTTTTCCAGCACACAATAACATGAAGATTGGAAATGATAAGTATTGATTCGTTTAAGTCAACAAGTTGAAATCTTGAGTGGAAAGTTAATTTCTCCTTAGCTATTTAAAATCATCATCTTTCCAGACCAGTATTAGGCATTTTTTTGCCTGCAATTTGATCAGCAGCTTGGAACTCACGTACTAATATGTACAGGGAGGCACGGACACACAGAGAAGATATTTAATGGTCAAAGAATGAGGACACCATGCCTTTATTCATGAGAGCCAGAGCTCAGTGTTACTGTTTAAAAAAAAATTTAAAAATAGGAATTTACTTTTAGTCACTTAAACAGCTATTGTTGAGAGGTGGAAGTCATTGCTAAGGGGTTATGAATGTTTTCACCATAAATCAGAGCATACAACATGCATTTTAGGATCCAAGTGTAGCTCTTCTAAAGGCAACAGTGTTTTCTGTCCCCTCCCCTCAGTTTTAAGTAGCAAAGGTGTGTAAAATAATTTTTCTGCATTCAGATGAATATTTTACCCATCACTCAAGAGGATCCTGTAAATTATTCCTCCCTAGGCTTGGTAAGATTTATGCGTATCCTACCAGCATTGTTCTGGTTTCCTTTTTCTGTAGTGAGATGCTGGCAAATTGTGATTCTTTACAACCTCTTGCTGTAGTATTCCACCTGAATTTCAGGAACAGTTGCAACTGTGTGTCTTTAGAAAGATATGCTGCAAAGGAGAATTTGCACATCCCACTTTAGGCGTTCAGTTAGGGCATGTGAATATCTTTCAGTAGGGCCTCTCCTTCATCCACTGACTGTGTCTGGGTGTCTGCTGGAGCTGTGAAATACAGCTAACCCAGACATGTGTGGTGCTGGCTCCAGAGAGCCTCCCCGTTCATAACGTGCTGCGGAGTGCAAAGCACGCGCGCATTCCGCTCTGTGCCTGGAGAATCCGTGCCCTTAACTTCAACGGGATTCCTTAAAGAGGCTTTGGAGGCACCAGGTCAAAGCAACTTCTTAGTTTCTTGTAATAATTAAGAATGAAGATTTGGGGGCGTTTTCAAGAGAAATGGTGAGAATTTGGCTGTAGACCAGACTTGTTCTTCTTTCAGGCTGACTTAACAGTCCCTTAGTGCAGAGACTGAGATATGAAGATCATGGCCGAGGAATAAACTGGCCGTCCTAAAAAACTCTATTCTTTTTCCTACTTTTTTCTTTTTCCTTTTTTTTTTTATTAGAGTCTTTGATGCTGTTAAATAAACTAAATGAGTCTGTTTCAAAGAGATAATTTGTGGGGATCATATATATCAAAGAGAAGAGTTAGCTGAGAAAAGAAACATTGAAAAAAACCTTCAAAATAATTGGCAAAAACTATTTGATACAGGTTTTTAGTCATAAGGAATTACAGTTATATGAATACAATATAACTAATGTTCAGTGTTGGTATTTCACTGCTACTTCGTAAGTCAGACATGAATATATCATGGTCTGAATCTTATCTGTGGCACGTGCTGATGGTGCAGTCTGGGTTCAGGTTGTTCCATCTCCTTGATCCCTGGATTGCTGGCTGTAGTTTATCCTTGTTCTGTAATGCATGAGTTAAGAGCCTAGCTTTTGACTGGAACTGGAATACGCTGGGGAACAGTGAACTGGCTGGTGATGAGAGATGGGACCAAACTCATATACATGGATGTTCCTTCACTGGGAGAGATTCAGACTACTTTTATTTTCAAGAATTTCCAGTCTGCTGAGTTACAATAACAAAAGAAATTGAAGTAAAAATCCAGCATGCTGATTTCACTGTACTGTAGTCTCTTGCATAATACAGCAACATTTAGTTCTAATCAGTTGTAATTCAGCTCCAGTTTGCAGTAACTGAATATACTTTCAGTTGATGGAGGTTTAGGTGGATGCTTACGTGGACAGTTCAGTTCTATATAGATAATTCTTTCCTATGTAAAAAATTTTCCCCACCTAGTTGGTATTTTCACAAGAGAAACTGGCAGGAGCACTCCTGCACCTTCTAACCTTTGTAAGGCTTTATTTCCAGGCATGAGTTAAGCCATGGTGATAAACTAAGGAAGCTGTGGCATATCTGTTTTTTTTTTTGTTGTTGTTGTTGTTTTGTCTTGTTATCTGTAAGAATGAGCCCTGGGAAAATTGTCAGATGTAAATTTTTTTAGTCAAATCTAGACCAGAAATGGTAGGAAATTTCTAAAGGACTTAATGCATAATGATACATGAAATTCATTGAGGATGAATGCAAAGTAATAACAACTGGGATGCAACATTTTTCTACTTGTCTGCCTAAAAATTTTGCTGTTTGCCTAATTATACTTTAAAATAACACTATCAACTCAGGAAAGAAATCTAGCCTTTAATAGCAGTGGTTACTTGAAAACATTTGCTCACTGCACAGTTTCAGTCAAAAGACAGGTTTAGGTACATGAGGAGAGAATAAAGAATAATATGGAAAATACAGTAATGCCATTATGTAAATGATGCTGGTTCATCAAGTGGGTGACACCATCTCAAATAGGGTATTACAGATTTACCTGGAGTTCAGAGTGAGGCAAGAAGAATGATCAGGCGCATGGGAAAACTCTGATATGAGGAGAGATTGAAAAGACTGGGATTGCTACCTTTGAGAGGAGATGAATAAAAAAGAACATGATAAGACTCTAAAATTCATTATTTTGCATAGAGAAGGCAGTTTGGGAAGAGTTTTTCTCTCTTTCTTATGATACAAGAACAGGGGAACGTTATAGAAAGACGGCTGATAAATAATAATTTTTCACCTGATGTGCAATTAGGTAATGGACTTCTTTCTCTGGGAACTTGCTAAGGGATTGAATGACTTTTAGGAAAATGTCTGGTGATTTATATGAATCAGAATATTCTATGTTGTTATGATCTATTAAAAAAAAAAGACTACTAAAAGAGATCTGAAATGATATGCTTTAAGTTTGCACTCTAATTGCTAGGAGACATTGCAAGGACGCTTTTCTGGGGGATGGGTTATCCCAGATCTGCTAGTGCAGAGGTTGTTTTGGGGTTTTTTTTGCGTTTTCTGCTGACACATCGCATTCTGCTTATAGTTCCAGATGAAACTAGATTTGAGCCCATGTGGCAATTTCTGTGTTCCTGATTGTTTCATTGTCAGGCTATTTCAATGGCTGTTGATGCCAGCTCAAATTTACAGCCATATTGTGCAGGCTACTTGTGGCACGAACTGTCCTTTTGTTTGAAACTTCTTCAGCGTTTACAAGGCAGTAGGTGATGGTCAATGAGCACAGTTATAAGCACAGTGGTAATACAAACAACGAATAGTAATTGACCATGTGAACATTTAGCAAACATCCCTCAACTGCAGAAATAAATTACTAGTGGTAGTAGCAGTTATGCATCTTACATGGAATTGTTTATTATTGCAATTGTCACACTTTCATCTCTGTGCAGGAAAGAGCTTGTGGGAGGAGAGAAGATGTTACCGAGGAAAACATTTCCCCTTGAAAACCAGAGTCCAACTCCACCTTGAAGTCTTCACTCAAGTAGTGTTTGTTACTTCTGCCTAATCCCAAACTGACAGGACTTCACACCACAAAACCAGCTTTACAATCTCAGCTCAGCATTCGAGTTAGTCAAGAAAAAAGAAATACCTTTGGCTTTGAGAGACTTTCAGGGCCATATCCTTTCCATGATACTTGTGTAGCAATTAACCACACTGCTACAGAGGGTCCAGAGAGAATAGAGTCTAGGCAATAGTTGTCCATTCCCTGTTCCTCCAGTGATTGCTCGAGCGTTGAAAAGCAGCCTGTGGACTGCATGCACACACAACTCCGTGCACATGTAAGTTTGTGTGTACATACCCACAAATATATGTACCTAAATATATAGGTAAGTGCATACACCTCTTAAAACTTTTCAAAGGAGATGGCCACCTCCTGCTGTTGGAAATTCTTCTAGGGACCTCATCATGCCAGTGTGCGGTCCCAAAAGGAAACGCTGAAAAACTTGGCAATCCCACAAGGTTAATAAAGTTCACCGCTGCTTAAATTAGATCAGTGTAATTCACTGCATCTCTAGCGGAAATTAAATTTGTGCTTAAAACTAAAGAGCAAGCTAGCCAGGTTCAGGAGCACATTTGGGATGCAAAATACATTAAGCCTGTTGCAAGTTGGTTATTGCTTCCAGTGCCTTGAACTCTCCAGATGAAAGTACTCTCTGGTACAAGGAGTTACTCGTGGTGTTATGCATAGCATTTGTATCTGAACTCCCTGTATTTTTATTGTTTTATTTTTATTCTTTCCTCTCAACTCCTCCATGAAAAAAGGAGGAGAAAAATCAGGGAAATTTGTTCAGTCTGTTCAATCCTTGTGGCAGACTAATGAGACACTAACCATCAAGCCGCCTCCTTTGTGTAGATATTTATCTGCATTGACAAGCCAGTTTGCTGCACTGCTTTGATTCTTATGAGTATACAAGAGAGAATCAAATGGGGTTGTTAACACAGCCTGTAAGAAGCCATCAAACTTTCCATCTCTCTGACATAAACCTGTGTTTTTGTTGTTTTCTGCAAACAGTGTATGAGGTTTCTGCTGCGTTCTTAAATGGATGTGCAACACGGCTAAAAGATTATTCTTTTCCTCCCTCCCTTGGAAATTACTATGTGGAGCTTTCCATAGATACTTAGCATGAAAGAGCAGCTGTAGTTTCTCATCAGATGTCATTATTAAAAATATAAAAACATTATGGGTTCTAAGTATGGGCAGAATTTTTTTGTTAGGGTGCTTCTCCCATGTAGATTGCAGTAGGAAGCTGGAGGTGAAGCCACTGTATGCAGACAAATCCATATTGTTGCTGTCTGTGTGCTCGCTGTGAAACTGCTCTACAGCTATACAGTTTGAAAGCAGAATCTCATGAAAGTAAAATCAGCATAAAAGTCAGGTTTAGACTTCTATATTCATATTTATGAATTTGAAAAACCTCCGCCATGATCTTATCTGGAGCTGTGGTAGCAGTTGACAACAAATGTGCCCTTGAGAACACTGTGAATGGTAATGCAATGGAATTGTGGATATTCCTTTCTAGTACTAGTTGCTTGCATTGGTGTTGTTATTAATAACAACAGTGATAATTATTTTTAGAAGCTTGTGTGCCACAGAAGGTTTCTGCTGGCCTGCAACTATTGCTCAGCCAAGTGGCTTTGTGTTTGTAATAACTACTGTGTGATGGGTTTACCTTTATACTCTGTTAACAATACAGGGTGACTCTCTTCTACCAGATTGCTGGGTTTATGGGCTGCTGAAAATTCAAGGTAATTAAATTTGTTCTCCTGAAGTACTTTATTTCACTACTGCTGTACAAGCCACATTAGCTCACATTCATTTCTCAAACACAGAGTTGGAGTTTTTCCCATTAGGTTTTTCTATAGGCTCATGACCATTCTAAAGAAAACTCAGTCTTCTTTTTGCGAACTAGAAGTAAAATTTCTTCTTGTCCCTTTTCATTATAAAGATTTAAAAATTCAGGTTTTTTGCAATTACAAATACTCAGTTCAGGATTTTGAAGTGGTCAGGTAGAGATGCCTTGGAGCATGCTGTAGTGTTTGACAAGTTTAGGTAAAAGAAGTTGTTTTTTTGCAATGCTTGACAAGATTAGGTAAAAGAAGTGGTTTTTTTTATTTATTTTCTCAGATAGCAGTCTCTGCTGTATAAATTTGACACAGAAGGCTAACTGAGGACTAACAGGCTGAACATGCCACAAAGAAGATGCTCCCTAACAAGTGTAAATATAGCACTGTAAAAAATAAGAAATGATAAATCACATTTTGATTCAAACTATACATATAAAATTTTAATATCGTTTTAAAAGCACAGCAGTTATGTTTATGAGGTGAGTTCCCCAATCTTTGGACAGAAACCCATTAAAATCAGACCCTGAAGACTGAACAGTTTAGAATGTGCCAAGACTAAGCAGAGAGGGGTTTGAGGGTATTATAGAGGCAACTGCTGTTGGGAAGGATGAACACTTCTATAATATTTACAATATAATATTTCTTATACTAATAACTGAGACTCCTAGTGAATAGATTATGAAACCTTCTTTCCTATGGGAATTTCATTCATTGAAGGTGTTCAACTGATTAAGTAAACTGCCCCGGAGTGCCAATTAAAAGGGTAGACTTAAATTTTCCATATTTACTGTACTTGGAAATCAAAGCCAGCCTGATCTTTATGGCAACCCCTGTTGCCCTGTAACAAAGTCCAAGTGTCTACGTTGTTTAAAGGGCTTGTATCTCATTGTTTAAATAGTCTTTTGATAAGGAAAAATATAATAGTGTTGATGATTGCCTTCAGATTTGCCTTTCAGGATGGGCTTTCAGGCTGTAGTCCTGAGTGTTTCTTTTTGCTTTGTACCCATATTATTAATAAACGAAGCACACAGGTCTTTGAACTTCCAACAGGCACAAATGCCTGTGTGTCTGTAAGCCTGGGGTCACATGTTCATGTCTGTGTGTGGCATTTTGCTTTGGGTCTGTGTTTCTTTTTCAATGGAAGTGGTTGCTGAATGGAACACTTGATCAAGGGTTTTCAAATTAGACTTCTGTAATTCAGATGTAATTAAAATTATTGGTCAGGCAGAGAGGCAGTCATGCAAGTAGAGGGGGAAAAAGGACAGAGAGGAATTAAATGAGCAAAGTAGGGGGAATTAATATATGGATAAGATAATAAGAAAAGCAACTAAGAGGAGGAAGAGCAGGAACTGAGAAAATGAAAATGAGAGAAACTGGGAGGTGATTATTTGCAGAGATTATTTTATTTGAAGAGTTACTAATCCCAGTGCTCTGAGTCGTTACTTGTTTGGCAGCATAGTGACATTTTTGTTGAGAAGGAAGAGCATGGCATAAGTTTTCCAGGATGGATGCAAGGATTTGTTTTGTTATCCAAATACAAATAAATCTGAAGCTTATGGGGATCAAGGAATATTTTATGTTGCTTCTGCTGGGAATTGCCCTTTGGTTCCTTGTTGAAGTTCCCACCTGAACAAAGTCTTCACAGATGTCTTTGCATTGCTTCAAGGGGAGCAACAGCATCACCCTGCTGCTGCCTGCTCAGGTTTTGCTACCAGCTTCAGCAGCAGGTCTGCTGCCCTCCTTTTATACCTGCTGGGGAAGATGGATCAGTCTGTGGTGAGAAAGGGAGCTGACAGGTGTGTGGGGTTACTCTGTGTGACAGCATTTGACATCTCAAAAACAAGAGAGTAGACCTTGTTTCTGATTTGCCTCTAAATAAACTCTGACTTTGAGATCAGGCCTGCAGGATCTGCAGAGAGTCGTTGGTTGAGTTTACTCTTTCTTACCAGAACGTATTTTGTCTGACCTGCATTGGCCCTTGAAAGTAGAATGTCTGCACTTGGTAATTATGACTTTATTTTCACTGGCTCTTTCACTAAATGAGCTTTAAAACTGGGAACAATTTCTTGATTATAAAGTAGAAAATATTAACCTAATATGCTGGTGCATTAGGAGAGGCACCTTCAAACAGTGACCTCTGCTTTTTTTTTATAATCTGTAAAGTATGGGGCACACCTGTATCATGGTGAGCATAAAGTTCCACTGCAACAGGACTCACTCCACTTGGCTTGTGAGGCTAAATAAGACACGCACTGCAACATATTTCAGTGAAAATATGGCTTGTAATATTATATGACTCATATAATCAGGAAATATTGAGCATTATGGAGCATTTAGTATTTGTCTTTGAATAGCTATGGACCTGAATACTTCTAATGCTCAGGAAGAAATCTAATGAGGAGAAGATGAAAAATGCTGGTGGATCAATGTTGGTGGCTGTTACTAAGAGTAAATAAAAATACAGCCATTCATTCATCTGTTCGTTATAAACCAAAGATACTCTATCAGCCACTTAGTTATGAACATGCTTCTTTCTCTTTGATAAAAGTCCTTTTTTTTCAAGGGATGCATTAATTGTCCAGTAAAATATATGTTAGAAATTAAGGGGTCTTTAACTCTACAGGTTTATAAGCATCTTTGCCCAAAATTTTGGTGCAGAGAGCTGTTAGCAGTTGTTTTATTTCTTAGCAGTGCTTTAACAATTGTTCTTCAGAAGACTTTTACTCAGGATTCAGGATTATTTTTGAACACAAGAGGGGACGTATACCTGCCAACATTTCTCCTCTCTGAAAAAATATGTGTAGGAAAGACATAAAGATACCACTTCTGCCTTGCACTGGAGAGCTTCCTGGAAAGGTGACAGGCTGGAAACATGGTAGTTGATTTTTCTCCAAAAAGAGGAGGCTTTGGAATTATCTGGCTTGCATGTGATGTTGCTTCCCCCTGCCCCCCGTTTTTTTCTTTCTTTTTAATTTTCCTTGCGGCCTCTCCCCCCTCAACACAAGATAGCTCTGTGGGATAATAAGCCTGGCCAGTTTGGGATCTGAACACAATCTCATTCGCTCTCATGTTGTTTGGCACTTGAACAGGAGTGACAGGCTTTGGTTCCTTTATCAAATAACTCACTGTATCTATTTTTGTAAGCCATGTCATTGGCTGAAAAATACAGGTCCCTCTACAATTATGGGGCATGACCGGGAGCAACAGAGGCAGCCGGGCTTCTCTTGGACTCCTACCAGTTAATTGAAATTCTACTCCAGCCAGTTGAGATGGGAAGTGATACAAAGATGTGGAAAAACCTGAGTTGAATTGATTTTCCTTCTCTCTGTTTCCCCCACCTTTTTATTTTTTTGTTTGTTTGTTTGTTTAATGAGAAAAGAAAAAGACAATTATTTGTGTTTATTAAGAGACCTTAATACAAGTCCTGAAGGACAGGACACAGAAGAGAGGGGGCTCACATGTATTGCTGGTTTTGGTTTCTTTTGCATTTTCTAAATGAAGAGAGACAAAAAAATTGCATACTTTCACCATGTTGACATCTGTAGTTTAGTGTGCTAAATATAACCAGGGAATATCTGTATAAACTATATAAGCATTAATATTGTGGCATTGTAGAATATGTTTTTGGTATACCTGCCCACCAGGGTTTGCCTGACATGACTTTTGCTTACCTCTAAGAATTTTTAGAGGTAAGCACCAATTCTACTTGGTTTTAATTCTTTCTTGGAGAACAAAGGCTCAGGATTCTTTTGCTGTTGAGGCTTTTCTCCATGGGGCCTAGGGCATGATACATTGGTAACAAACAGTAAGGCCAACAAATTGCTTCTGGCTTACCTTGAGCAGCAGAACAATTTTTCCATTGGCCCATCCTGCGAGTACTTGCCATAGGAGATGTCTGTCCTCTTACTCAGCCCCGCTCTCTTGGTTTACTTTTTGGTCAAAAGAAACTTTTTTCTTCTTACTTTGCGAGAACACTTGTATGCATTTGTTTTAAATTCAGGACTTTGTAATTATTGCCAGGCTTGACAGATTTAAGAGAAGTGAGAAGAGAGTAAAAATCTATTGTATACCTCTATATTTTCACAAAACCCCTTCTAAACGCATATTGTAATTTTTCAAAATACGCAAGCTGCCAACATATGCCCACTCTTGTGTATCAGATAAGGGTGTGGTAGCACTAGAAAGCATTTGGGATAAATTTATTTTAGTTTTTTCATGGAGGAATATGATAAGAGGCATTTGGCAGAAGCCATGGTGAAATTTTCTGCAGCACTAGGATTGGATATTGGTGTCTTTTTAAAGTGTTATTGGGATCTATTGGCTGCTGCTGCTATAAATTTGAACCCATGAAAGGATGGCAGCCTTTGCTTTTACAAACACTAATGAAAGTTTAAGGTGATTAATACTCCTCTGACTTGAGCCTTTGTATAAAAACCCTCAATTGTTATAAACACATGTGCCATTATGGGCTTAATCCAGAATGAATGATTTTCCAGCACAATTAGGTAAATTTCCAAGTTATCAGTTCACCTGGCTGATTAAGCTCATTGAAATACCCTTGTGCACTAACTTGGAAATAGTTTGACTTTGCTAATATTGAAAAATAAGCATGAAATGGTATAAGTAATAAATAAATATGCCTTAGGCTTTGGCCACAATTTAAGTAGGAAAAATCTTTGGGAAAAGACTGAAAGCATGATATTAACTGGGTTTGGTTTGATATTTGGACAAAGAAATCACTGCTCTGAGCTGAGCAGGGAGATAAGCGCCTTGACTTGCAATAGATTAAGAGCCCTGCATTGGTTAGAACAAACCATGTTTGAGACTCTCCCCAAGTGCCGCCACGTTTAGATTTAAGATTAACTGCAGCAGAATGGTGGAGCGGCTGTTTGTTTTATGAAACAATCACTAATGACATTAAACAGACGGTGCGCCTTCCAACACGATTGTTCATTTGCGATAAACTGAGAGAAGCCCACAAGAGATTGGAAAAGAAAACTCTTAAGTGCTTCATTTTCAGGCTCTTACAATGTCCTATTGGAGGGGACAATTAGTGAAACAGAAGAAGAATCCATCCCCTAACACATTTAGAAATTTACTTTTTTTTTTTTTAATTTTTGTAGGGGAGGGGATTGATGATGGCAAAACAAATAATTTGTAAATATTAGCTTTATTCTATCTTTATACCAAAGAACTGTATGGTAATGACAAGGTTTTCTATGCAGATTTTTTCTAATTTTCTCCCTCCCCTTGCTTCTGTCAGTGTGAAGCCCACACTAAGCATTAACAGTATTAAAAAGAGTGTTATCTATTAGTTCAATTAGACATCAGACATTTACTTTCCAATGTATTTGAAGACTGATTTGATTTGGGTCCAATCATTTAAAAATAAGAGAGCAGAGCTGTGTACAGAGCTGTGTACAGATATCTGTAGCTCTGAAGTCTTAATTGCAAATTCAGATAAGGATTAGAAGGGGCTGTATCTCTGTAGACCAAAGGTATTTGCTAATACCTGAGATATAAAAGTGGTTAAATTCAATATTTACTAATTTAGGATTTCCACTTTGGATTTTGATTAAGCTTTTTGGTTGAAAACCCCATGTTATTAAGCTGTGATGAGGGAAAAAGCAACTCTTTCATAAGCCTCACTTTAACACTATTTCAAATAATTCATTTTGGACCTTCTAAAAGCTGCTGCAGTACTTCATTTAGACAAAAAAAAAATGAAACACACAGCAAAACAAGCAAAAACATTGTAGAAGGCTTGTTGTACCATTAAGCTTTTGTTTTGTACACAAAGAAATATATTAATAAAAAGTGGTTTTAAATGCTTATTACCAAGATGGTTTGTTTTGAAACACAGGCTTTTTCACAGCAGTTTTTACACTTCATTGTGCACCATGAAAGACATGCTAAGTAGAGGTTGTCAGGTTCCCATCTGAAGTAGACTACTGCTGGGGAATGGAGCCATTTATGATGCCACTCAAGCAGGACTAATCTAGACTAGATCTCTTATAAATAACCAGCCAACAAAAATACCAAATCATTGTCTCTCTCTGATTGAAGCGGGCAGAACTGCTGTTTTAAAGAGCAGGAGATGCTCCTTATGGAGACATATTGCAAGAATTAGTGAATCCCCTGAATGTAGTTGCCCAGCAAACTTTAGTCTTCTGGGGGAATCAAGACATCAGTTTCATGTAGTTGAGTTTTTTGAGAGTTGTGCTTGGTTTTTCAGGCTGCCATTTGATAGACAGGTGCTCTCTGGTTTTGTTTCTGTGTTATTGACTCTGACTGTTGTAAATCTCCTGTTGTAAAACTTCACATTGTATGTATGTTCTAACTTGCTGTAAGTGGTTCTACCTACATGGTTTAAATGCTGATTTATGAGCCCTGCCTTCCCCAGCCAGGGTTCCTGAGATAGCATCCTCCTAGCAAAGGAAGGGCTAAGACTGCTTTTTGTGTTTCAGTTGTGTTTTGGCAACATGGTGTTCAGCCTTCCAGTCTTTATTTACATGACTAGTCCTTCTTATGAATAATTGAACTTCTGTATATTGCTTATAGAAAGGAAAAAAGACAAACACTTCAAAGTCATGTCCTCCCATTTGGATATAAGTTCCTGCTTAAAAGGGAAGGATATTTGTAATTTTTGGAGGCTAGAGCAGCTTTTCTGTGTTTATACTTAGGCATCAGGAGTACATAATTATTTTTCAAATAATAATTCTGCTTTACTGACATGAAGGACTGAGAGCGTAAGTAGGAGAATACTTCTGGCTCCAAGGATATGCTCAGCAATTTGCTGATTAACTTGCCTCTTGTTTTGAAAACTACCTATTGCTTTAGGGACTCATAAAATGTGGAAGGCACCAATTCAGTGCCATGAGTCTCCCTGGTACAGAGTGCAGCCAGCACTGGCACTGCTGTCACTCACAGTTGCCTTTGCCGTGCCAGCATCTACACTTTTGGCTCTCTTGAAGAGAAGTAATCTCTGAATGAACAACCACCCCTCATGCTGTTAAGGAATAAGTGAGGTTCGGCATTCACCTGGTTTTAAGGCTAGAGAAGTTTCGTGATGTTTACTTCTGTTCCCATCACCTTGGATTCATTGTCTTGCAAATTTCAGATTGGCTATTAATATAGTTCCTTTTATTCAAGAACGTGGACAAAGATCAAATACTTAGTTACAGAAAACTTGAAGTGTGATTGTTAAGAAAATGCAAGAAATGTCACCTGTAGTATTTTTCACAATCATATCTGTAGGTAAATCTTTGTTCTGTCTTTGTACTAGATTAAGTATCTGAATTAATTCCATAAAGATAACTTAAAGGTTCTGTAAAAATTATTATGTGGGTGATTTATTAATGTTTTCTAGGACTTGGGATGTTTTCTGGAAGTTGCTATGTCTAAATAGCAGTGCATGTAACTGTAGTTTAGATTAATTAGTTTAATGCATCTTTAAGCCATGTTGGTTAGTGTTCCTGGCAGGTCAGTAATAAAAGGAAAATAATAAAAATGACATTTCTGGAATTGTTTGATGAAGGTATTTTCTTATTTCATCTGTCTCTAGATTTTTGCTGGTATAAGTCCATTTTAACTCTCCTGAAACTAATCCTTTCAAGTCCAAAGTTGGTGGAGTAACTAGCAATAACATTTGGCCCAGTGTAGTCATAAGCATCCATCAAATAAAAACTGTGGACTAAGAACCAGTAAATCCTCATACCTGTATTGGGGTGCCTACACTATTGTCTGATGTGAAGAAAAAAATGTTGATACTGTTACTGAGAAGACAGACAGGTCAATCAGTATTTTCACATGGTGGACAACACCTTGGGGAAAATGTAGGGGTGGGGTCAAGTAGCAGAGACAAGTTATACAACATGTCCTTCAAAATATTTGGAATCTATGGGTTTGAGATCTAGCAGTCCTGTGATAAAGTTACCTTTAGAGCGTACTTATGACTTAGGGGAAAGAGGAGTGCTAAAGGCAGCACGGTTTCTGACCTGGGTGAAGACTCTGAGCAATGACTGCGAGACAGCCAAATGTGATAGTAGGGGTAGTGCTCGTTGCTGAGCTGCTGAAGGCTGGGCAAGGAAAATAGACAAGTGGTAATAACTTGAATCTTGATGCAGGTTTTTTTTTTGTCTGAGTTTATCATTTGTATACAACTTTTCTGATAAAATGGCAACGAGTTGCTCAAAGTGTTTCCTTAATCAGAGTCCATCAAATGTTCCTGTCCCTATCTTACTTTTAAGCATTTCTTCTTTTTCAGGTACTCTAAATATGTATTATCTGTCTGTGTATTTCTATGCCTTTTGGTCTACTGCAGTTTTGTTGTATACAAAGTGTCTTAGGGTCTGTGGCATAGAAATAAGCAAGAATTTTTAGGTCTCCAGAATATGCTCTCTTTTGTATCGGGCAGCAGCAAAGATCCTCTTTGGGTCTGGCTTTTACTTGTCTCTCAAGACAGACAGTAAAATAATACTGAGTGTCATCAGTACAATAGCACTCAATATAATATGCTGAATTGGAATGATAATCCCTCATAGCAAGGCTTGTATTTTACCTGTTAGTTTGCAATGTCTCTTATGACTGCCTGAAATAAATGGAGAAATATGCAAAGGCCAGTCTCTTTAGTGGCACAAAAAATAAAGATACAAAAGGCAGCATGCTTGTGTTAAGGCCATATTTTAAAAATAAAAAATGAAGAAAAACAAACAAACCAAACAACACAAACCCCTTTGAAGTTAGGGAATAATCTTTTGACGTCAGAAAACTCCAATGAGGGTTGCTTGAATAGCGTGTAGGCTTTTGACCTTTACAGTATTGTCAAATAAAGAACATTTAGTACTTGCATTGACTATTCAGATCTGTGGCCAAAAAGTCTTCAAATGCTCCAGATTGGAAGGTGGCAACTCATTATATTTCAGGCTGACATGGGACAGAAGTTTGAGTTATTTTCCCTAATTGTGCTTTTCTTGACTTTGTAGTGGAAGTAACTTGAGTCCAGCTTTCAGATTTGAGCCTAGCTATTAATATGATCTTAAAAGTGTCTCATTTGACTTGGACAAGATGTTAATATCTGAAGATCTGCTAGAGCTCTTGGTAGCTTTGAAAAGTCAGTCCACCTCTTCTAAAATCAAGGGGTCAGAAATGAAGTAATTTAATTAAGGAAGACTTTGCTGTCTGCAGTGTGAACTTGTTTCATTTTTCATTAACAATAAGTGCTGAAATTCCTTCATCAGAATATTAGTATTTCATATGTTTCTCCATATAAGTTACCCTGAACTAATTACAGTGCATTTACCAATTTTTCACCATATTAGCAACAATCTGTTAGTTGGTATCTGGTATTTAAGTCTCTCTTGCCAAAGTTTCAGTCTCCAAGCTGAGAAATAAATCTGTTTCTTTGAGTAGCAATGAGAAACATTGGTAAGCATTTTTAAAAATGTAGAGAGTGTTCAGCTACTAGTATTTCTAAAAAAGTTTCCATTTTCTTGAGATTTATTCTGGGGGGAAAGGATGAATTGTTTTCTAAATGGGTGTTTCTAGTGCTTGTAGAGAAAAGGTAGTTTAAGGTGTAGAGCCATTCTAACACACTTGCTCTGCATCTGTCTTTTATTGAAAGTACCACTTTCAGCAGCTGCAACTTTGCAGAGTTAAGTGAAACTGCTTAAAATACTTCAGTGGTGGAAGATTCCCTGATAAGCCCTTCTAACTTAGAGCTTTCAGGTGGTGCCCCAGGATCTCCCAGTTACTGATGTCGCTAGCCCATATTTCTGCTTTAGTTTGCTGGGAACACAGGTAACACACATTAAGCATCCCTCAGCTTCCGCATTTATCAGTGGAATTGCTTTACCTTGAACTACTGTACACAGCTATAGGTAAACAGAGAAGAATGTGGTGAGAAAGTACACAGGAGAAGGATTTGTATGAGGAAAAGTTGCGTCTGCTTTGTTCAATGAACAAAAGAAAATAACGCTTTGAAGGGCTGCAAGTATTAGCGTGTTATTATCACATCCTACTTTCTGCAGGCAAAAAAAAAAAAAATAAAAAGAGGAAGTTTAAAGGACAAAAAGAACTTTTCTGAGGGACAGAAATCCTTTCTCTGCTATCTACGTATTTAGCATAGATGATGTGGTTTGTGTGCTACAAGTACCCGGGCTATTTTGTCTGTCTGGCGCGTGATGCGTTTGCCAGATTAGAAACATTAGTGCCCTCTATTGTTCATCAGAGAACTGCAAATATTTTTACAGATTATGATCCTTATTATCGTTCTTGGTATCAAACAGATTTTAACAGAACCCACGCACAGAATAAAGGCATACTTCTGTAAGCTAAACTGCTTCATCAAGAAGCATGCATATGGTTTTTTTCACTCTATCAACATTCTGCTACAACTTTTTCTGCTTTATGAAATGCAATAAAATAAATTATAAGCCCCACTAGAGGAAAATATCTTGAAATGCCTATAGAAATAGATATTCTTTTTGCTCACATATTTGCTGACAAGTTTGCTTCTTTCTGTGTGTATTTTTTTAGTAGCAAAGATATTTTTAATCAAGCCATTCTTGAGTGTCTGAAAGTGTTTTGAAATAAATATGGCCTATTTTTTCCCCTCAAATTTACATTCTGTTTAAAGAAATTTAACTTCTATTATTTTTATAGGCTAGCAGAAATATGAGAGAGTGGAACTTTTCGTAAGAACAATAGAAAAATAATGTGGCCAAGCTGTGGTTTGGTTTGGGTTTGTTTTGTTTTTTTTTTCTACATTAAAGTGAACTGCAAGAATGACAACTTCATTCAAGCAGATCATTTGGAATTACATTAAACAGCTGCTATTAAACAGCTGACAACAAAGGAGACCATTTTGATCTCGACAGCAGAGAGATTCGAGCAGCATGCTCCCTCAGTGATGCTATGAAGAACACATTGTGCTCTTGTACACCAACACACAGTGTACTCCCCACTGTGCTTGTTGCCAAACACCGTTTTTTCAAATCACTTTGTATTCAGTCAGGGATCTGGGAAGTCCAAATCCAGCCAGACAAATGCAGAACAGCTTAGTTGAAGCAGCTTTAACAGGTGCCATCAGCACAGACTTGTCGAACCAGAGAGACAAGGCAAACAGCTCTGGAGTGGTGGTCAATAGGGTGTGGATTTGCCCCACTGCACATGATGGCACGGGGTACTAAATAGCTTTGTTGGCACAGAGGCTGGTTTGTGGCACTTGGGTAGAGGGGAGGGAGTGTGACAAGAAAAATACGTGGCCACTCCTCACAGACAGAGCCTGCTAGACTTTTATACTCACATTAATTTGTTCTTCTCAGTTGTGCCAGACTCTGAGTGGACCAGAATAAAATGAGCCTACCTGTAAAGGGATAAATGGAATGAATGTAGGATTGATTTAAGAGGGTGCTTCCCATGCTTGAGATAGTTGACTGAAGGATGAGGAATAAAATGAAGAGTGGAGATACTTGGATGGGTTCTTGTCTTATGCTGTCCTTGTCTTTCAGGGTAGAAGAGGCACCCCTTCATTATATCATGGTAATCTGCCATTGCTCATAACATGCCACATGTGTTGCCCACATGTGTTACCAATTATATGTTAACATATAACTCTGTTATATGTTAACAGAGTAGTGTTACCTCTTCCCAGAGTGGAGCTGTTCTGCACTTTCAGTGCCTTTTCAGCCTTAACCTTGACCCATTCTTGCTGACCTTCTTTTGGAGGTGTGGACTTTTTTTCAGGTGGTGTAAGAGTGACAGGAAATAGGTTACTATACTTGAAGCAATTGTTTATTCTGCTAAATTCTTTAAGTAAGGATGTTGTGTAGTGAATCTCTGAATACACAGGGATGTAGTTGATCAGTGGACTAAAATATGTTTTGCTGCCTTCTAGCAAAGGAGGGAAAATCCAGCAAATGATTTGGCAAATGTTCAGATTTGCATGTCAATTTGAAATTTAATATCTACAGTATTGGAGAAATAAGAAACTTCAGCCCCCCCTGAGATATTTTGCAAGGCACTAAACTAAATTTTTATATTAGGCCCTTAGTTTTAGTTTTATATCTGTATTTACATCAATAGTTCTTGTCACTTTCACAGCTCTTATGTGAAAGAATATGTGAAAAATTGTCACAGAACCATTTAGCAGGCTTGTTTTAAAGACTACAAAACAGAAATTATAAGCTTTGCATTAGAAGATGCTTAGCTGGGCCAAAAACTGCACACTTTGTCTGTTTTACTGTAAGAAAAATTCTGCTTTTGTTGTTGCTGTCATACTAATGATGGGTAAAATGAAAAAGATATCCTGGACAGAAGTGTTTAGAAATAAATAATTATGAGTAGTGTCTATCCTCTGTTCTTTTTCACACAGAATAGAAAGTAGTGAATTGTGTTCACGTTGGATGTGTGCGCTTCCATTGTAGAAGAAATAGAATTTAAATAGGTCTGTAGTCATGATGAACTGTGTATCTTGAGTTAAAAAATCCTTGTATGTAAACTTTTGTACATCCCTTTATGCAGACTAATTCAAGCTACATAACATATGAATTACCTCAGTGGTCAATTCTTCCCCTTGATTTTTGATGTCTCTAACCTGCATTTGTCCGAAGAACTGTCTGACCTGAAATCCATTGTCATACATGTAATTTGTGAATTCTCATTAAGTTAACTCACTCCTTGCTAAGTTAGATTCTTACAGTGTTTGTATGTTTGTGGAATTGAGTGTTGTCCTTAAAAGCAGTGATTCTTGGCTGGTAGCAGGTGAACCCCTCCTCTTGGGCTCAGCCCCAGGGGTCAGCTGTGCCTCCTCCCTGCTCAAGGCAGCAGAGGAGATGAGTGGAGTTTTGCTCTCAGTCTTTGCAGAAAACCAATTAGGTATTTCTGATTTACTTCTAACTTCTTTTCTGCTGAGCCCAAGATGTCTCTTTTTCTGAGCCGGATTGCATTTAGTGAAACACAAGTCTGTATTGATGTGAAAAGAAAGCACTTACTGAAGTCAAGCATTAGGTATTACATTTACAGAGGTCTGCCCACATGTTATGTCCAGCACTGTGCAATGTCTTGCACATTTATTTTTAGCCAATAAGGAAAAAAATCCCGTAGAGATGACATGAAAACTCAAGTAATAAGCAAATAAAAATCTTAAAGAGATCAGGCTGAAAAAGTCTAAAGTAGCCTCGTTTCTTTACGTGCTTTTGTAACGGCTTCAAGTAATTTGTCTTTAACTGATACATATTCTTCTCAACATACAGCTCAGTGTTAAGGAGCTGACATTCAATAGCAAGCCACAAGAAGGCTGAAAAGGCAGCATCATGAATAGTGAACTCTCTCTTGGTTTCCTTGACACCTGCATAGTGCATACTGCCAACTATGATAAATGGAGCAGAAATATAGACACTTACTAAAAAGATGGAGCAGAAGTTAAAGGCTGGAGTGAGAGACATAGAAAGATGTATGCTTGATATCACTTGGAAAGAGAAACAAATGGGTAGGAGAGCAAGTGAAGTTGAATGACATCTTGAAGACAGGAAAGGACTGAGGCTGAAGTGGCAGGAGGCCAGCAAGAAGAGCAGATGGGAGGTGGGACAAGTTTATTACCAAAGAGGCCATTGGATGGTAACAGTGCACATACTGCTAGAGAAACAGATGAGGTGAGCTGATCATTTTTCTGAATTCTATCTGAACGAGTCTCCTTTTCAGATTCCTCATTTCTTGAACTTGCCATACTTTTCGGGAAACTTCCCTGGCAGATGGAAGAAAACTGTGCCATGTGACGCTCAGAAAAGCAATCACCAGAAAGAGAGCAGAGCAGGAGGGGGGAGTTGTGCTGTGTTCCAGAATACGTGAACTTGTGATCCAGAATATTTTTGTAAATGGGAAGTATTGTGTTTGTGATTCTAAACTGTTGCCCCGGAAGAGAAAAGCAACATTAGAGAAGCATGTTTTAATAATGCTGAATTGGGCAGAACAGTTCTTCCCTTACTGGAGGGATTGGACAAAATGTCCCACGTTGTTTGGCTTGATAGTGGCCACTATTCTCTTACAAATCTTGTGTAAATTGACAGATGAGTGAGTCGGACCTGGTGCTGGGAAAACACCCCAACAAACCAGCTGACCTTGTAAAAGCCCCAAAGAGCAGAAGAAATGATGTTTTGCCTGCAGGGCTCATTAATTAGTTGAATTTCTCATCTAATCCTTCTGGGTCAGCTGTGTTGCTTAGCCTACTCCAGAAGGGACAGGCTTGTAGAAACCATCCTGACAGGTATCTTCAAGATGCAATACACAGGCATAAACTATGTATGCATTCAGCAAGGTAAATGCTACAACTTCTGTCCTTGCATATTAATGAAGGGGTAGAAGTAAGGGATTATTTTCTTTTGGATAGTTACAGCAAGCCTTTTAGATGATCTGATGTGAGATTAAAATAAACCTTGGACCAATCTGTGGAATAATTTTTCCCTTCATTTCTTTTCTTCTTTCCTACCACATCTCTCTCCCATCTGTGCTAATTGTTGTTTCAATAAATGAACAAAAACAAGTGGTTCCAACAATATAGTAGTGTCTGATACCTCATAGTATCTCTGACACTACAGTTTAGAAAAATGTTTTAAAATATTGACATATTAGTAGCAATTATTTAATTCTGTCCTATGTTTTATTTTGATCACAGCAAGTGTAAGGACTAAATTTTGCTCTGCACTACACCATATGCCCATGCCTTGTATGAAGTTTGCTGGTATGCCTGCACAGTTGAGGGTAAAAGTGATCTGTCACCTTGGCAGAATTTGAGGGATCTGCAGTGCTTCAGGAGGTGTGATTCCAGGACAATGCTAGTCTCATGCCTTCTCGGCAATAAAAACATTCTTGGTGCTAAGGATAATAAAAGTTGGCTCTTCCCTTTTGAGTACTTGAAGAGGCAGAATGCACTCCAGCCTCTTGCTCCAACTCATGCAAAGCCAACAACCACAGAAGCTTTTGATGCATCAATATTAGCAAAATTTAAAACAATGGGCTGCTTTAAAGGGCTTTGGGTTTCCTTTGAATCCGAGTAAGTGCTCTGCATTCCTCACTGTCTCCGTGCTTAACTGCCTTGTTTTTTGGCAATAGTAATATCATTATATGTTAACGTGATGATATTCATGCCTGTAAATCTTCAAAACTATGTGAGTATGAAAAAGATAGAGAATCACTACTCATTGCAACCACCTCTAGGGAGAAATTCAGCATTTGTTCAACAGCAAAGAATAAACTTACCTGGAAGTTCAGCACAATTAAAGTATAAACTAGCAGTTTAAAATGTAAAAGGTATATTGTGCTTTAGGATATACTATTTGGGACAAAAAGAGGTTCTGTCTCCCACTTCCCTCTCCATGCTTGCTGCCCCAGATTACTTCTGTGTATACAAATAAACATCTGGATAACCCCCTTCATAATGAAGTTTCTCATATTTGAGATTAAGGCCTATTCTGTTACTGTGAGTATTTGAGAGCAAGAGAGGGCCAAGAAGACACATACAATGTGTAAGTGCATATATATATGTATATATAAATAATGTTAAGCCAGACTAAAGCCAAAGTGTCTACAGAACCTTGTCACTGTAATTTTTTTCCTTGCTGTTTAAAGCCCTAGCCTGTATTATAGCTGTCTTTAAGTCCTGTTATAACATAAGTTTGATCTGGAGGTTTCAGCTTGTGCAGGTTTTTCGTGTAATTTCTAACTTTTACATCAGACGATATTAATTTTGAAGGAATTAGCTGGAAATTTCCTCGTAGTGCAATGAAATGGCATGGGTTAGCCAGCCTAGCTGCTAAAGGTTTTCTAATGAAAACTAGGGTGATATGAAATTTCCCTGATAAAAGGCTCTATAGGTTTCATCTGCTGTATTAAATACCAGCCTAAATGGGACGGCGAGACACAAATCGTTGACTAGATATTATCTACTTTTACATTCCAGGGACACTCCTTTACGCTCCAAACAAAGCCTGAAAATCTGAAAGGTTGGAACTATTTTCTTCCTTGAGACTGGAGAGCTCCTTAAAAGTCTCGGTCTCTTTTTCTTGTAATTTATTGTTATTCTCGTCCCCGGCTCCTTTTCGGATGCCATGCGAGGGTGTCAGGCTGTGGCGTGGCCAGGTGTTTGTGTGACCACCATCCCCCCAGGGCCGGGGGCGGCTGGGGGAGGACACCAGGAGGTGTTGAGTGCTGAATGTTAAGCTCGTTCCTTTGTATGGCTTAGAAATCTCTGTTGTCCGGAATTGTACAGATAAGGCAGACCCATTTGCTTCATTGTCAGGCAATGTAGCTGAATAGAAATGCAAATGTGACATAAGGGGACTGCGCTGGGGAGGCGTTTGCTGTTACCTCCTCTAACAGTGCTCCCGGCTGTTGGAAAATTCCTGCAGAATCCAAGGGATGTAGGGGGTGCAGTTTTTAAAAATTTTTTTTTGTTGTTGTTGTTAATAATTGCCTACAGGTTCTAGGGAAGAGTCTCCTAAAGAAAATGCCTCTCCCTTGCAGACGCTTTTATTTTTATGCAGTGGAACGGCTCGGTTTTAACTCCCTTATCAAGCGCTGCATGCACTGCCCAGACTAAATTGGGAGCATCTCCACACTGTTTGACAAATAGATTTTTTGTAAACTGATTTAGCCTTTTCATTGTTTGCATTTCATTATATAGCAGACTTCATGTCACAAAATCGGTATTCATTCAAAATAGAGAATTTAGAGATAGGACTGTAGCCAGATAAAAAAATATTGCACGGCTCAAGTCTATTAACCATGGAATAATAGCAAGTCAGTGATCCAAGGGGTAGTTCTTCTGCGGGGAAGGGCTAACATAACTGAGGTCAGGAGTCAGACCTCAGGACTTCAAATGTGGCTGTCACTGGATTTACAAGTAAATCTACTGGGAAAACAGGGAAAATGAAGGGACCTTGCAGGATAAGGAGAGAGAAAGGCAGCCCAGCTCTTTCATCTTAAATCTGAGGTTTTCAGTGGATGAAGAATAAAAGTCTGATTTGCTTAAGTGCTTCACTTTATTCAAAAACTCCAAGTTACATCTTCCAAGACATGATTCAAGGATCTAACTCAATCAGGGTTAGAGAATTTATTTAGAAAAATAACATTAAAAGAGAGCTGACTCTTGTTTTTCTGCCAAATTCATTATTGAATAAAAGACTGTTAGCATTCTGAAAATATGTGTACTAAATTCATACAGTGCTAAAGAATGCAGACACGGCCTTTAATAACACTGGAGAAGTTTATTCTAATACCTTGGGAGCAGATAATCTGAAGTTGGAGTAAACGGGTCAGTAGGAAGACTGAGTTGCAACTTTTCCTTTTGATACTTTATTTCTGAAAGCCTTTCCAATTTTTTAAGCCTATTGTTTCCTTGACAATATTAGAGAAATTCTTATCTGTCTCTTAACAGCTGCATTGTAATGGCTGCATGCAGAAATTGCTTTAGATTTTCTTGCTATAACAGCTCCCTGGCATTATCCTCCTGCTTATAAACTGCAGCTGCTTTGGACATAGTCCTGGAAGGGTTCAAGGCAGGTAACAGCAAGGGTGTTCCCAGGAAATCAGTAAATACATTGGGCAGTATTGTTTGACCTCGGGCTCAGATAAGTTGTAACCATATTATTCTGGGTTACCTGGTCAGTAAAGATACTGCACTATGGCACTAATATTAGATCTGTTTCCTAGATGCACAAAAATGGATGTACTTTCAGGAATTAGGTAATCAGGAATCTGTTATACAATGGTAAAGCATTTAAGGTGATCAGGAATCTGTTCTGCATTGCTAAAGTATTGAATGGGGTGTGTGCCTCTCAAGTCAATACGCATTTGTTTGAGAAAAGAATGTAAAATCTGGCTGTCACCTGGAAGCTCTGTAAGCTTGAAGGGACAAAATTAATAAAGTGGCTTCTAAGTAGAATGAAAGATGGAGACATTCACTTCTGTATGCATATGTTGGTTCAGTTTACGTTCTTGCCACCTATTTTTTTTTTTTGTGTGTGTGAAGATATGTAGGTAACCAAGAGTCTATAATATAATACATTTACATGTGGTTTGTGTAGGTATAGGCACACAGACAGACACATATCTGCAGTAATTGAAACAAATTGTTTGTGATACAAGTGTCAGAAGTGCAGTAAGTCTAAAGGCTGTATTTTCTGGATCAATTCACACCTTGAGTGACTGCTTTAGCAACAAAATATTGACTAGATCTGCTTAAAAGTCATACTGCTATTTTATTGCTTTATTCAGCATATTCAGAGTCAAATAATTATAATTCTTACTTTTCCTTTTTTATCTCTGAAAGACAGAAATTTATTTTGTAGGGAAGTTAAACTCAATTTCTGGAAATGTAACACCTGAAATGGGGGCAGAGCTGTTGTGAGGAAAAACAGCCTAATATGAAAACTGAAGTTTGCATTTTTCTTAAAATATAAGATATAAATTCAAATGTGGAAGTAAATTAATTAAGCTGTAAGAGCATGTGCATAGTGTTTACACCTTAACTATTATATGTGGAGCTAAATTTATTGATTTGAGATTGAATAATTGAACAGGGCTAACTGTCTGGTCAATAGAAGTGAAGCTGCTATAGCACAGAGTTGATAATAGAAGGCTTCAGCTGCAGAAGGATGTCATTATGATTATAAGCTGTCATTTGATCATAGTTACTAATAGAGCCAGAAAAAAATGTTTGCATTGTAATAAAGTAATGCAGCACAGGTATTTTTGTTAAACTGTGACTCTTATGTATTGTATCAATGATGTTAAAATTCCCTTAAATGTTAGTGTACAGTCCACTGGAGATAGCAGAATAGCTGCACTTGTGTTGTTGTGCACTGGCATCTTCTTGGTGGGTATTCTAAACCTCCTACCCACCACTAAGGGGGAAGGAATAGAGCAGTGGTCATCTCCGTCCCAGTGCATCCTGATACATCAGGCATTGGGCTTTCAGGGGCCTGGAGCTGAAGTACCTGGGAAAAGAGCAATTGGTGGTGAATTCTGCTTTTCTTTCAAACTCCTGGGACCGCGCAATTACCATCTGGGAGCTGTATATCCATGACAACCTTTCTTCTAAGTCTCTTCATCATAATGGTTGGGAGAAGTACAATGAGTTCTTAATGTCTTCCTGTGCACACAAGTGTGTGTCCAAGAAATCATGCAATCTAATAATGCCTCTAAACAAAGTTTTCATTTTTGAGTGCTCAGTCAACTGATACAGGCATTTAAAAAGGCACATATACTGACACAAAAATCAGAATTTTACTTTTTACTACAGGGACAGAGTTCAGAGTCCTTCATGGAAGCCGTGACCTATTTTAGATCTGGGTGTCTAGAGATAAGGGTAGCTATTACTTTATGGGGAGGAAGGATTTGTTTACTCTTGAGCATCTGAACTCAGCCTTTGCTACCAGTGGTTTCAGAGCTGTTAATTTCCCATGGTGAAAGCTCTTTTCACCAGCACAATCAGGTTATCCTGAGCTGAGGATGTTTCACTAGTCTCATTTGTCTCCAGTATTAATTCTGTGCCAAATTCTTGCTTCCTGGGTCAGTGAAATGTTAGAAGGCAGAGAATCTCACCTCGATCTTGGAGAGAACAAGCAGCTATAGGCTGCTTTATTATACTGAATTGTTCCTTCATAGTTGTGGATAAGAGGACAACCATGTAGAAAGCCCCTACTTGACAAACAGATCGGGGGGTTGTGATTTTCAGTAGTTAAAATAGATGCTTTCCTGAGGTTGGTATTTATTGTAGCTAATCTGTGTTTAATTTAGTGTTCCTTGCACCTTTTAAAAGTGCAACCCCTTTAATCCATTGTTTTAAAAAGCATGCGTTAGATGTCAGACAACATAAAGACAGCATGTAGAGATAACCCTGATGTAAGTGATAATTCCAGTCATCTAGTGTATGGATAAAAGATTTCTAAGGCTATGTTGCTTGGCAGTTCAACATGATCTAGCTGTTAATCAGAGAACACGAGAAGAACAAAGGATGGAGAACAAAAATGTTGGAAAAAAAGTGTTGTATAGCTAGAAGATGTACAGTGGGACAAGAAACGCAGGAATAGGATTGGATAAAGCAGTCATGGAAACAATGAGCCGTAAGAGGGCAAAATTTGTTTCACTTTGTTTCTCATGACTTGAGTTTGTTGGTAAAGGGGATAACATTTTGTATTCAGGCAGAGAGCATGTTCTGTAAATCTCTTCAGTTACCCGTTCCCTGGGTGTCGCAATAGATTAAGTCGCTGTGTGATGATATGACACCGCCATCACTCGTCTTCCTGGGATATTGCTGGAGGCAACAACAAACCTGTGTCTTTGGCACATGTGAAGGAATTTAGTGCTTGAGGGGTTAAATTACACAGGCTCCCCTGTGGATCAGCTTATGCTTGGACAGTAATAATAGCAATAACATTAATAATAAAAATGCAGGAGCGAAGGGAGTGGAGGGGAGCAGGGGGAGAAAAAGGCAGAAGAGTGATGAAAGATGGGCTGGGACGGTCGGGGGAGGGGGCAGGCAGGCTGGAGGACGCGTTCCGTACAGCAGGTGACCCGGCTCCACGTCGGAGTCGTAGGAGCCGCTGCGACGTGGACATGCACAAATAGACAGCACAAAAGCTATGAGGGTGGTTGGTGGCTCTGTGCGTGTCTGTGCTCTCGCTTCGAGCCATGATATCCTAGGGCAGTGTAACAAGCAATTCATGTCAGCTCACAGTAAAGATTATTGGTGTTTTCACTGGGGAAATATTTACGCTCCATCTTCCTCTTCTTCTATTTTTAGCGCTTTGAGCTTGCAGTCAGGTAGAAGGGCAGGTGTGGGCGTGGGAGAGACCCATTGAGGGACACGTCTCATCCCTCAATTAGATGGAGCTAAACCCCTAATCTTGCTTAGGAATAGCTGCTGATGCTAAGTTTTTTGTCTTTCCCTTCTGGTATTACATTTCACTGCGGTATAGGTGGTAGAATGGGATGTCAACTGGAATGTTGTGATTCTAACAGAAAGCATAAATGCATTTTAAATACAGCACTTTTACATAGGTGAGGCCTCCAAAAAAAGCCACCAAAAGGTAATGTAAGCACAGATTAAAGTGTTGGGCTTTTCGGGTTTTTTTTTTTAAATTCCTGGATAGAAAAGTCATCACAGTAAAAGACAGCAATTTATTGCATTGCTGGGAAAAAAAAAAAACCAAACCCAAAACAAAACAAAAATCAACAAACAAAAAGAGAAATCGGAATTTGTTCTCTCTCTGAATTTGTAGTTTATCGTAATAATCCTTCTAGTGAAAAGGGATAATTTACTTTTTCTATAGGAATATTTTAAGTGTGATTATCATAATATCACAGCTGCTGAAAAGATCTAAAATAGGGCATTGACCTTGAACGTGTTCCTGCGTTTAGTATGTGGTGCTTAACATTCAAGAAACAATACAACTGCAATTCATTTATTAATGTATAATCTCAAAATGTTAACTCTTGCTCCGTAAATACATGCCACAAGGATTGTAGAAAGCTTGCAGTATCCCATGAAGTACATGTGGTATTTTATCAGTGTAAATATGTATAAGATTTTCAAGATTTCTGCTGGGAATACTCCATAAGTAAAGTAAGTTTTCCCTTTGGTACTGCACTAGTTTATGATTTAATTTTTACTGACATTCCACCAGTCATATTATTAGCTTCACAAAATGAAAGTGAAATAATCCTGTATTAATTAAACAGAGCAACTGAATTCCCTCAGTCATCTTATCCTTGGCTGTCTGAGACAGTAATGCACTTCAGTTTCTCTGAAGAAACTTACACTAAAAAAAAAGAGCTTGGGGTAATAGTGAGATATCCATATTGAAGCATGTGCCTGAATTATCTTTAGGGAGGAGACCTTTTTTGGTGGTGACAGGCAATGTGCGTGTGGCTCCCTTCTTCTGTTTTTTTTTTTTTTCTTCCTCTTTTTTTCCTTTCTTTCATTTCGTCAGAGGCTTTGGAAAAGGTGTTTCGTCAAGAGAATAATATTAATTTATAGCAGTGTGAACAGATTCTATTCTGTACCAATGAAAGCAGTCATTTAAATACCCATACCCATGCCCTTGAAAATAAAACAAGGAGAAAATATGGAGTATTTATTTGAGACCAGATAAATTGAACGTAGTTCAGTAACATGGTAAGGCAATTGCTGTTATTTCACAGAGACATTTTTTATATGCTTGAACTGAGTGTAGCAGCAAAAGCTAAAAGCCTTGCTCTGTGTATTTGTGAACACACAGTGGAAAAGTTCTAAGGAGCATCAGAAATAGTGTTGTGTGAGCTTTTTTTCCTTAAGATCAAAACAAAGAGTAATTAATGCTAAATACAGACTGAAGTAGCAGATGGCTTTTAAGTAATAACTTGATAGTGTTTGTCCAACCATGTACAAACAGGTGAGCAGAATTTGGAACTTTTGAGGCATTAGTTTTTTTAACTCATCAGCAGCATATGCAGGGGTGCACCCAGTGCCTTCCAGTGAGAAGCACAAAAGAGGAGCAGACAGTGGCAATATTGTTCTAATGTTAATCTCACTGTAGCATAGAGTGAGATCACATTTGAGTTGTGTTTCTTTAATGAGTGACTGTGAATAAAGAGAAGGTTGCATATTTGATGACACTACAGTATTTTTTTCAAACTCCTCACAATACAGTATTTTCCAGCTGGACTTTGAATAAGGTTCCATAGTGTATTGCAAATCTTTAACTAAAGTATGTTTGTTCCCAAATAAATCCTCAGCAGCTACCATACTTTCATATTCTTGCTGCTTCCCTGTTGGCTTGAGCTTGTTGCTCCTTTTGGTGAATACACATTTGACACAATGCATTGTGAAGCTTCTGTGAAGTGCCACTGAACCTCACTTCAGCTGCCTTGAGGTGGTTGTGCTTTAAGAATCTGGCTCTCCTGATGCCTTGAAATGTCTGTAGTACTTAGATGTGAAGATGCTTTAAGATGTACTGTTTGGCACACAGGAAAAATTAGATGCACAGAGAGACATGGAAATGGAGGTGCTGTTCAGCAATGCCCCTTGACTGGTACAGGCACTCCTGACGATTTTTTTCCTTCCCCTCCCTTGATTCCCTTAACACTGTTTTGTATAGACTCCTTGTGGTAAGATTTTGCACTGTACATTTTGATAAGTTATTGCAGATGTGTTTGCATGCATGTTCTTATTGTGTATTCCCTGATAAAATTCAGTAAACTGATACCCGGATTGCTCCCCCCACCCCCCACTGTTTTTATTTATTTCTACAGAAGAGCTTAAAATGAAGCTACAGTTAGCTCCAGTTTGTTTGCTGCTGTAATCTCTTCCTTATCTTTTTTTTTTTCCCACTTTCCCCAAACTGATCTGTAACTGTGAAACCCAAGTTCGAGAATGTAGCTGGAATTCCAGGCCCCAGTCTGGTGGAGGTGACACTTTCAGTCCCTGGGGGAAGAAGCCAACTGCTTTGTTTATCAACATGCAAAGTACAGCACAGTATTTCTGCTTCTCCAAGAGGCAGCACTGGCAGGGCACAGAGCCGCTTGCTTGGATGAAAGATGCTTGATGGAAAACTGGTGATGGCTCACAGGCAGAGAGGAAAAATGCATTATTTGGGGGTCTTGAGGAGGGTGGGGGGAAAAAAGCTCACAAGGTGGTGGAAACTGTGGGAATGTGAAAACGAGGGCTTGCAGGAAGACAGACCATGACAGAAGGAGAGAGCATCATGTTTCAACCCCTGAATATAAAATCTTATATATATTGTATAAAATGAACAAAAGTAGGAATGAAGCTAACCTGTGCTTTGGTAAGTTTCAAAATGGATAAGCTGTCAGATTTTCAGGACGGTGCATTCCAAGGAATGTAATACAGAAAAGCAACCACATCAAATCACACATGTACAGGGATTCATTTATGGCTGATTTTTATATAAGAAAAAGATGCACACATGCAAAAATCTGAAAGCATTTTGAATAAAAATATTGAAAACCAGATATTTTGGGTATAAATCTATAAACAGACATACTCTTATATACTTATAAATCTGTACACAAATAATAACAAACAATATATTTGTATTTGTGCACATGTAAATCAGTTTGCAGGACTTGTATTTTGAGTTTATATTGTCACACAGATAACAATACATAAAGACATCATATTCAAGTTCTAAACTGATTCCAAAATCTACATTTATCGAACTGTTACTTAAAGAGGATGTTCTAACAGAGTAACATGATTTAATGCCTCCTGATTTAAAATTTGGTAAAAACTGATTTTTTTTTTGTCCCTGATGTTTCTACAGAGTACTTATATTTTACTCTACATTTCAGAGCTTTTAAATTCACTGCTCACAAGCAAATTTACATCTTAATTACAGAGTTCACATTTAACAATATAGACAGCATAATGCTACTGGTAATTAAGCTTTTACTACCTGCTTTTATACAGTAGTCTGAGCTGCAGTTTTGCTGTGTGAGTTCTGATTCCTAAAACTGCAAGTATTTATACCACATTCGTAAGAAGCAGGCCCAGACTTCACATAAGGTTAGATACAGAACGCTGGAATCTCTGCTGCAAACATACACAAACATGTCTATTGCACCTATATATGTTGGAATTAGGTTCTTTTGCTGTATTTGGGGGGCTGTGAAACCGACCTGGAGAGGGCATTTCTGTTTCCATTTGTGAGTGGTATTACTTCATTCTGAGGGTTTGCACTGATTTATTTTAATCTAAAAGAATGCCATTTGCATGATGTTAGGGCTCCAGTCACAAAAGATTTTATAAGAGTTGAGCTGCATTCTAAGAAATTATTGTCTTCCCAGTGTTGTTTTTTTTTTTCCAGGTTTGTTTTTTTTCGGGACAGAAACAGTCTGCATCTGTTGTCACTGGTACAGGCAAAAACACTTTGAACATGGGAAATATGTGTGGAGCCTTAGTTGTAATAATAAGTAGGCATGGTAGCTTATGAGGAAAAAAAAGTCATCCCATATTAATTACTGATGCTTTCAAAACGGGACATGTGCATGTGTTTCAGTGCAAACAGTGTCCCTAATGTCCCTAAATTTGAGTATGGTCATTGTGTTGAAACAAGTTTAATCAGGAATCTTTCATATGCCAGAGAACAACTCTGAGCTGGCTGTAAGCAGTGTTTTGCTGGAGCCGGGCTTGGTGATGTTTATGCAGGCATGCCTACAGGAATATGTGTTTATTGCCCTTTTAGTTCAGCAAAAGTTACTTTACAAAAAACCCGAACCCCCAAACACTTAGAGGTCTAGGCACCCTCCCAGATTCACTAATGCAGAGCTACTCCAGTGCAGCCCTTATCTCATTAAAATGATGCAGGCTGAGTTGGTCCACTCTAATCCCTGCACGCTAACAGAGAAAATGGATCAGTTCTGGGTCCTTTCTTTCTCATTTCTAAATATACATATCTAAACATCCAAATACTTGCATGGGGCATATGTCTTATATATATATATATATATATATATATATATATATATATATATATAT
>JAHLSL010000010.1:10368401-10533687 GCA_025920805.1 Petroica traversi
CTGCGGAGTGACTCCGGCGGAGAGCGCGGCGCACAAACAGAACCGGGCGCTCTGGGGCTGAGGAGCGGCTCCTGAACTTGATTTCAGCCCGCAGCCGGGATTAAATATTAGTGTATAAAGGGAGCTGTTACCGCTTCGTTTTTCTTATGTCGAGCCACTTACGTCGCTGTGCCCCGGTGTTAGGCCGGGAGTGACAGGAGCGCCGAGGAGAAGCCCGGCTGGCAGCCAGCATCGCCCCGGCCGCGGAGAGGCTGCTCGGGAGGTGACAGTGTACTATAGGTAGATGCCCACTAGCTGTCCTTACCGCCTGCACAGTGCGTGGCTGCTGGTAATTAAGTCAGGCGTGAAAAGTGAATTACCGTGATCGCATGTTAGGGAAATAATGTGGGAAGTAACAAAATAGCATTGCTCGCAGGAATACTGCTGGGGACGGGGTTGGGGGGGAAACCTCACTGTAGTGGTTTGGGGGTAAAGGAAATAGAGGTAGGGTGCCCTCTCAGCTACGGTTTATAGGTCAGCGCACTGTATATAGTGTAAGATAGCTTCATAATGTAAGAATGCAGTTTCCACAGCTTGTACTAACAGTGACACGTTTTTCATAAAATGCATAAAAATACAGTAAGTTGAGTATTTTATGGGGGTTTTTGTGGTTTTTTTTTTGTAGATATTTCACCCCCCCCACCCCTCCAAAGGAGCTTTCTTGAATTTACCTTCTTACAGCTAATTTGAATGATTAGTTTAGATAAGCCTCTTAGAGTAGATGCATTTAAATGAAATCGGGGCACATGTCTTTTTGGCTCTGGTGCAAGATTCAAACTAATTTTTTTCTTCCTCTGGCTCAATTAAAAGTCTTCTTAAAGCACTCTTATTATATTCTCTGAGTGCAGGGCTGGAGGCATGTGGGGTTGAGTGGACACAGGAAGAACTCATATTCAGAAACATTACCTGCTTCTCCATTTCAGTTAATAAACCCCAGAGTTCTATATGCTATTAATATCCGTAATAACTGTGCTTTGACTACATGGAAGCATAAGGACATAGAAATAGATGTAGGAGTTTCTGCAGTTCTTATGGATGCGGGTAGAGAGGATTCGAGCTAAAAATTGTCCGAACATTTTGGGAGTGCACAGACATCTGTCTGACCATCACTAGGTATGCTTTGATTTTAAGGCAGAGCTTGTTAAAGAATGCAATAACTTAAAGCCAGCTGCAGTCTTAACTTTTTGCTCTTTCAGCAGTAACAATAGCACTAATAATTACTAATAGTTAATAAGCTAACAGATGCAATAAATATATCTACTCATTTTGACATATGTGTCAGTTTAATAATTTTAAATGAATCACTGTGTTCATAATGGAAAATATCCTTCAACCTCTGATTAAAATGTAACGTTGACTCAAGGATTATAGAGCAGACTTAATTTTACTGACTGTTTTAACAGTTGTCACAGCTGTTGGAGGAAAGAAAGGCAATTGAAATACTCCAAAAAAGCAGGGGAGGTAGGGAGGGGAGAGAACAGGAGTAGTTTAGTAAATTTAAACATAGTCTCTGAATGCCAAACATAGAAATTGAGATTTGTAACTCCAGACAGCTTCTGTGCGCTATGCATGTTTGCATTTTGTGGCTCACTGTGTTTCATTCATTTGAGCATGTAGCTGCTTTCCCACTTTCTCCATTTAAAAATGTGCAACAGTGTTTAAATGTGAAACAAATTCATCTGTTCCTGTGCACAGAATTTCATCTTACAGCAGAACCGATAGAATACGCAGATGACAAGAAATAAAGGTTGCGTAGAATGGCTGTAACATTTAAAAAGTGATCATAGGTGTCACGTCATGTGAGTACTTCATTGCAGAGATGGTTGGTGTACATATTTTATACTTTTCTAACCAATCTCATGTTGTGATGGGTGAATGGTCTGTGGAGTCACGCTCTGAGTCTGGCCAGGTTATGTTTGTGTATGGATGAATGTGAGTGTGTGTGTGTTACTCACATGTACATAAATTTGTGTGTCTGTCTGTGTGCAAGGTGATTCTGTGCTAAACATACAAGTCAGTTTCACTCTTTAAAATATTTTTGCATGACTTCTAATTGCTGAGGAAATTTTTTAGAAGTGTCTTTCATTCATAAAGGCAGGAAAGGGGCAGACTGAAGAGCGCTTCTTTGTGAAGTGGAAAGCAGCACTTGATTCCACTCCACGGTTTCTTCAGGCTCTGAAAGTCTTTAACCTTGCCTGTTTGTCTTCTTAGATAGCTTGTTGCAGTGGTTCCTGAGGAATAAAGCCGCAGGCTGGTGTTCTGGTGGGTACCTCGGTGTGTGGGGTGGCGCACAGGCCCTGCCTGGGCTTTCCCAGGGCTCTTCCCTTGGGGAGCAGGCAGGCCTTGGTCCCTTCTTCCTTCCATGTTTCCGGTCGTACGCCTTTGCTTTTTTGGTTCTGCTACACTGCTGACAAGTTTGTGAGTCCTGCGGAAAGTATAAAGGGTTTGTGCTGAAATGCCTGTCTTGTAGATTTTCCTTCTCTGGGGCTTGCCCCTCTTTTAGTGATGAGTGCTCATTTTAATGTGTTTATGGTTGTGCTCTTTTATTTACTGAGCCTGGTGCGTTGCAGCGGTAATTAACCCGTGTTATTAGCAAAGCCCTTGTGGATATCTATTAATTCTCTTGAATGGCTGATCATTTTTCCATACTTTTTCCCCCTGTTTTTTCCTAAGGCACACTGCCCTTTTTCTCACAGACCTTAAGCTTTAACATTTCCTACAAAATTTTTTTTTTAAACAGAGGCAGGTAGAAGGGCATCATCCCCATAGTTCCATAATAAAGAATAACTATTGTCTTAACAAACTGTTTTCAAAGATGCTAATGGGAAGCAAAACAACTGTGAGAATCTGTAGGGAACAATTTATTTAACTAATATTTTTCAAAACACATGCTTAATGATAAGAAAAGAGATAAGAATTTTCTTAGGGGTTTTTTTTGTGTAGCTGCATTAACTGTTGTGAATATTTTAGCATTCATATTTTAATCAGATTTTAACTTAGTTAATAGCTCTTTGGGCATTTAAAAAATATTGAGCCAGCAGAAAAATACTCGTGCTTGCACTGCTGAGAAAAGATAAGGGCCACCTCATTAGCCAACCCTACTTTTGCAATTAATTTCAAATACATGGTGCTATTCATCAAATAGAGAAGGTAACTTGTCTATGATAATATTTAACAATACTTGAAGCCCACTTTGCTTAGAGTAGCTAAAAAGTATATGTCTATTCTCACAGATGTGTCAGTCCACATGCTATGCTGCTATTTCTGTATGTTACAGAGTTACGCTAGAAAAATTATGGTATAAAAATATATTAATGAATAAGTGACAAGATTATTCATTTTGCAGAGCAGTTTTTAAAGGACTGACCCTGGGCCTGTAGGGAGGTTGCTTGCACCTTTGTGGGACTATAAGTAGGAATGAAAAAAATGCTTAATTGAACCTTTCAAGGAAGTATATCAAATAATTATTTTTTTGCTTAGATGTATAGGAGAAGTAGGAAAAAAATATGAAAGGAATTATTTCTCTTATTGAAGCCTGAAGTAGCCTCTGTCTATAAGATAAGCTTTGCTATGAATTCTTTTTCACAGCAAATTCATGGAGGGAAGAAACAATAAAATGTTGATCCGTTACAAGTGCATATGAGCTTGACGCTACCGAGCTCTCTAGAGGAAATATGTGATTATGCTGGGCCAGTTTGTTCAGTTTTTATCTCTTTTACATCCACTGGCCTTGTATTAAATTGTAATTGTCCTAAAGGACATGAGAGAGAAATGAATTGCATTTCTCGACATGCTCTGACAGTGAAATATTTAGCCTCTCTGTCTCCAATCATACTCATATGTATGTTTGATAGTGCAGGGATGACACCAGCAGTCGCTGCAGCTTGACACTCCACTTATTACATGTTCTTTTACATTTCGTGTACCGTCTTTTAGGCTCGACTTAGGTAGTCATATGTGCACAGTCGTATCTGTAGCAGCCCGCACGTATGTGGTTTTCTTCTGTGTATTTGCATTTTGTGTGCAATCTTCTGTCAATGCACGGCGTGTTTTGTGTTCAGACACGTTTATATCTATGCCTCTGTGTGTGTTCCAGGTGTATAGTGTGCTCCTTGTGCAGTTTTGGCAATGTACATCTATTGTTGTGTGTTAGCCACAGACATATATACAGTAAGTATTTACATATATAGATGCAGAGCTGTATAACTTCCGTCTGTGTAGTTGCTTGTCAAAAAGCAGCTGCCTTTATGTGGTTTTCTTCCTTATCCATGAGAAGAGAGCTGGCCCGCAATGTAAAGTATTTACACCTCGTTTTATATCAGATTCTCCATGTAATCTAGCAGGTTTTGTATTGTACTCACCATTTTGCTTTTAAAAGATACTGTATTTTTTTTATACAATTTTTCTCTTCCAAGTAAATGAAAAGTCTATTATTTATTCATATTTCTGTAAATTTTGGCTGTCAAACAGATTTATTTTGTCAGCTAAATATGTCCTTGGACACACAGTTATATTTACATCTAAAGAATATAATTATTTTTTTGGGGGGGGGGAGCCTCCTGCATATCGTTGTTCATATACATTATGATGTCCTCAGACAAAAATATAAAATACAGATTCAATTTTAACGGTCCTTGGTCCTCTCCAAAAGTCCTATAGTTGTGGGATTTTTTGTTTTCTTCTTTTGTTATCATTCTATTGTCCAGACGTAAAAATACTATGAAACGTTAAAGAAAAATATTAAACTGGATTGTATACTGTTATTTCAGGTAGTATTGCTTAATTTTTCTGTAAAGGACTTGATATTGCTTTTTCAGTAGCACTTTGGAGAGTAACTTCTATAGGACGTTGCCTTTTGACTTCTGTGTGTTATGAAACAATTTATGTGTTTTCTGTGTTACAGAAGCTTTAAATCTCTTGGGTTTGTTTACATAATGCTTTTAATGTTTTTCAATTAATTTGTATTTCCTTTAAACAAAGAAGGGCTTTTTTCTTTGCTGTTCCTTAATATAGCAGGTTTGCATCAAAGGGAATCTTATTTCCAATTATTTTCCTCTTTTAAGTAGTGTAGCTTTTTAATCAGAGCATCGTTACCAGTTTCTTTTAAAACTGAAATAAATGAATTTTTTTTTGCTCCAGCTTCTTATACTTGCTAGAAAAAAATGTCTATTAACAGCCTAATGAAAGTTAGAGCAATAAAAGTACATTTACAGAGTATAAGACAAGCATATGCTGCTTTTCTTTACCGCTGAATGTCTTATTCTTACCATGGGCCACCATCCTGAATTTTTATGCCATCTAGATGAAATTTTCTTATTTAGATCAAAATTATTTACAAGGCAAAGCAAAACAAAAGAACCCTGCAAAACTTATTTTTTGTGACACTAATGCAGAACCTTAAGTATGAAATTGAAGGAGGATCGCCATATACTGTAGTAAGTTAGTATAGTGGGGTGTATGAAATAGAGGGCCCTTGTCCTTAGTCTAATCAAGCCATTTATAATATCCTTGTACAGAATTGTGCACATTTTATTTATATGTTAACCTGCTGAAATACCCCTATGCACGTGAGAATAGTCTAAATATAACCTTTTATCATACAATGAAAATTATATTCTCTTACCCTGGGTAAGAACTCTTTGCAGCTTTGAGCTGCTGTCTTTTTATGGGAGGACAGATTCTCTTAAATGGTTGTATTCTGAAACCAAACTTAAAGTGATTTGAGGTTTTTCAAGTTATTACTCTATAGCTCAGCGTAGATGTCTCTTACCACTCTGTGTGTTTTCATGTTGCTTTAAATAAAAAAAAAAAACAAAAAAACCCTGCACATCTCCTTTTCATCATTTTGATTGGAACTACATACCATATGTAATGTGTTTTGGCAGCACTTACCTAGCCAAAGAAAACAAATTAATATTAGCCATGCTGAGGGATGTCAGAAGTATCACAGATGTGTCGATTTAGCTTTGTTCCATCACACACTCTTTCCTTAAACAACTGGTCAAGCTGTCGCAAAATGTAGTGTTGGCTACAGTGAGATTCTAATAGGTGTGATCAGAGATTGATGGCTTTGGCAAGTTAGAATGAGAACATGATGTGGAGTTGCTGTTGCTTGTTTTGAATGGCCTCAAGAAAAAAAAAGCCAACTCTAAACAAACAAAATAATAAAAGAAACAAAAAAAACCCTAAAAAAATCTAATTTAAAAACTTTAAGCCAGACGTGTGTACTTATCCCCCCTGCTCCTCAAGCCAGCTAGATATGAAACAGTTTAAAGTCGTGTAGATATAGAGATGCTGGTGAGTGAAATGAAAAGGCTAAATATCTAAAATGCATATCTAAAATACAATAGTCATTTGTTCTTAAGCATTTCCGAAATTCCTTCCCATATAAAGGTGCCAGGATGGGTGGAGAGGAGGTGACTTTTTTTTTCAGTCTATTCTTATCTATGATATTGCTGCTCTTTCCCCATTTCCCTCTATTACTGTGTTTGTTTCTAGAGCTATTTTTGGAAGGAACACTTTTTTTCAATCTCACACATGAAAATTTTAAAGAAAATACAAAACAGGAAAATCGAGTAAAAAACAGTAGTTAACAGAATGGTGAAATCATACTCTTTCATGTACGCTTTGCAGAGTATTTCAGGCAGTTTGTGTAGTTTTCCATGTATTGAAAAGGTGAGAGAGAGAAGAGATCAAGTAATTTTCTATGTTTTCTTTATTTTAATTTTTTTTCTGTCTTCAAATTGGCTGTAGAATTTGGTTCCTTTCTTTGTAAAGGATAAATGCCAGTGTCCTTTTATACTTAAGTTGGTATTTTATTGCTTTAGGTGGGTTGTGATATAGTCGCTTGGCAAGTATTAATGCTAAAATAGTTTTCAGAGGTATTAATTTCAGCAAGTCTGTGAGGCCTTCTCCACATTTCTGCATGTTATTTTTTCACTTTTAAGGGAAAAAAAAAAAGAAAAGCATCTAGTTTAAAAAAAGCACTCAAACTCATGTGCCATCTAAAATAGATTTAGAGTGCGTTTCCAAAGCAAATGCCTGTATATTGCAAGCAAAATTATCTTTGAAGAATGGTAAAATTCTTACAGAGAAAGTGAATTTTTTTTTTTCACCCCTTACCATGGTAGTTTAATGCTCTGTGAATACCAGCTTGCCTCTACTGAATTACATTCACTTTTCCATAAGTGAAAGAATTCCTGGGCAATATTCTCATAGTGGCCGCTATCATGGTGGGACAGATGAGATGTTCCGAAGTGGCACGAGTTGCACACCTGCAAACAGCTGTTCCCCTCAGCATTAAAGGGGTGACACTGGGATTCCCTGGAGCCGGGTGACATCCAGGGACACCCCATTGCTCTCCTCATGGGAGCTGCTCGGGCCCAGTTGGTGCTGGGTGATATTTCGGGCGCAGAGCAGCCACGGCCGGTGGCTGACATTGGTGGGAATGACACCTGTCCCATCAATCACCCAGCCCTGGTGTCACAGATGGAGAAACAACAATCGGCCGCATTACCCGGTGCTGCACACTTGGCTTAATTCGGCTCATTGTTCTCCCACCAATCTCCAGGATGGCTGATTCTGAGGCGCGGGATGGGCTCAGCTGGTGGCACGGGCCTGCCCTTTGCTGCTCCATCAGAGGTACTCGGGAAAGGCTGTTACTGGGAGGGGGCACTGGGAAGGAGCCTCCACGCAGGGACTGGAGCTCCAGCTTCCAAGGAAGGCTGTAATTAATCAAAGAGCTGAAACTCAGGGTTTCTTCTGGCGTTCCAGAAGTTTTCATTTAGCGAGCTGAGAGCGCCCAGTGCGCAGCCAGGTTAATGTTTAACTCTTCCAATACTGCGCTTATCCTGGGAGTACCTTATCACCCTGAGGAGAAGGAAGGGGATGCTATGCCTATTTCCTATGACGGGCGAAATCTTCAAAACTGTGGCTCTTCTCAAGTAATTGGTCTGGTATTATTCAGTAGTTAGCACTGAAATTCTGTATCTGAGACACTGAATAAATAGGAGAGCTGCCAAGAAGCTTGTTTTGGGGGAGAGTGAGGAGATTTTTGTTTTGTTTTAGTGGTGAGTCTTTAAGTGCCAGGTGAAGGCTGGATCATGAGAAATCACTGGAGAAAACCAGTAAAGGTATTTAAATGCCTTCAGGCATTGTAACCATTTTCCTTTCTTTCTTTTGCATTTTCACCCATTGCAAATCAGAGACAGTTCTTAGAGAACAGGAGAATAGAATAAACAAAAAAGCAAATAGAATTGTTTTTCTACTGTTAAGGCCTGTGTCAGATCTGTTTTGAATGCATGTGAAACCTTTTGCTTCCATGCTCTTTTCTGAGTAGTACCAGATAAACACCTGTGAAATATTGAGATAGAAGTGATCATTCTTCACAATTTTTTTCTCATTTTTCTCTCCCTACATCCCTTTTGTGTTAAGCAGTATGGAGTGACTGTATTTTTGCTGTAAGCAAATTCAGCAATGCTAGTGTAGTTACAACTAATGTCAAGCAGAAAACCTGTAACATGCAAGAAACAGGCTACAGTGTGCTGAAGACACAGCTTATGTTTGATTGTGTGTAAATACAGTTAGTTTGTTGGGTTTATCTGATAGCCTGGCAGAAAGAGAGAGGAGCAGTACAAACTGTTTTCAGTAACTGTGCTGTTCATACACCTGATAAGATTGAGAGTGCTTTTGAACTACTGATATGCTTTGAATAAGAAAAGAATAATCACATCCATTGGCACCGGCTTATCAGGAATGAGGTAAAATGCCAGCACTTTTACATTAGCAAAAGTAAATGTTTTAGACACTTTGGGCCTTTTTTCCATTTAAATTAAATGGCAGGGTGCTTTTGAGTGAGCTGTAATGAATGGAAGGATTTATTACCTTGACAAAATTACAGGTGAATGTGTTGAGAGAGGAGTCCTCGGCAACAATAACAGCTCTTTTGAAAAGTGGCTACATCTATTCCTGCATTTGGTACAGAAATGCAGCAATTTTATCCTTTCTTGCTTTGTAAAGTGCAGGGGCTAACTTACAATATGCAGTTCTTCATAGTGCAATGTATTTGTACAATTTGTAATTTACTGGCAACACATTTAATATTCGGCACGTAACACGGCTGTTCATACAATAATGCTTGATCATTTACCAGTGTGTCCGCTGCCTTCAGTTGCTGTGTATTTTCGTGTTTGAAAAAGAATGTATCTCACAGTATTTCCTGGGAAGGCAAGGTATGATTCATCATTAACTTACCCCAGCACACATGAAGCATGCTCAGATTCATTATTGTTTTCTCAAAGTTAGCCGATTGGTATTTTTGTACCCTTTAAAAATTTTATTTCTAGGTTCTTTTTCTTTTGCATGCCTACAATTAATTCTGGGATATTCAAATTTGACGAATGATAGCGAGACAGCGTATTTGATTGATTTTGGATTATTATTGATTACTGTCAATGAGATCACTGTGACACTTTGAAATCAATGATATGTGATTAAACCAAGGCTCCACTATTCTATACATTGGGTAGCACTCTGGAATTTAGGAACTGAACATTCACAAGCTGTAAATTGAGACAATGTTCAGATTTAAATAGCCCTTTGTTTGGCATTTATTCACCAAAATATGTTTCTTGGGAATTAGTTTTCCCAAGTGCGAGCTTTCACTTAAAGAAAGGTCATTGATTTAAGGTTTATTAAATTTTAGCTAAAAACAACTGGCTCCATTTAGGTGTAAAATAATTTAAGTACTTACTGCAGGCAACCTTCATGCTTTAGAGTTGTTGCTCAAAGGTTTCATTCTTCTATGAAGATGTCAACTGTAAATATAAAAATGCATCACTGAAAATGTAATGGTTTAAAGATTCTAACTGAAATAAAAATTCCTGCCCGGGGAAAGCACTATAATCAAAATAAAGTAGTCTTAACTTTTTTTTTTCTTTTTTCCTGTGGAGGCTGCACTTGAAAAGAGTGCTTCAAGGCAGCAGGTAGTAAGGTTGGTAAGGAATACCAATTTTTTTTTTTTTTTTATTCTCCCCCACAGATGATGATAGTCTGTATTTGGAATCAGCAATACACTTCAGCCACTAATACGGGCAATATGTAAGCTGCTGCCGCTGCCTCTGAAATGTGGTATCTTGGCATTTAAGTCAACTTTATAATCTGGCAAAAACCCTACTTGGCAATATTAAAATCTAGCCTCTGAAGCACTTTTATTTCTGAAAGCTTTTTATGTCTTTTTGTATCTCTTTAGCATGTATTAAATATCTTAGGAGCAGTGGCCTGGATGTGCACTTGATTGATGACTGGGGTGGGATTCTTCTCCCCTTATCCCCTGCCTTTTTTTCCTCCCATAATTTTAAAGAAAAAAGTGTAATACTTGTGCATTAGGTAATGCTGGAACAGGAATACTGCAGATGTATGTTTGACAAGATTAATGTGGGGCTTTGGTACCACTGTTAGATAAGTTAGTAGAGATTTTCCAAGGTAAGGAGGACAGTCTGCTGCAAAGGTCTTGCCTGCATCTGTTTGGAGAAATCTTTAGTTTCTACTGATAGTGGACTAATTCAAAGCTAAGTGGAAAGAATGCCATTCATTTTACCAGGTTTTGGATCAGTCTCTATAATTGATTTAAAAAAAAAAATGAATGATTTGGTAGTATTTAAAAATAAATCAGTGAAGAAGTGGAGCCTGTATCCAAGATCTCACTGCCAGGATGTGACATTTGCACCAGTATAGAGTTGCCTAAGGGAGCGTGACCAGGAAATGCGAAGATTACCCCATAATATTTTCTGAGTGAGCTTAAAAGCAGTGTTGGCATTATGCCCATGTCTTCAGCCTTGGGTTGCCTCAAGAGAAGGTAGAAATCCTTCAGATGGAGATGTTAAGACAAAGTGAGACTGACCCCTTTTTTTCTTGGATTTACATCTGAATTGCAAGAGAGGTTGAGATGCCGAATTTACACAAAGATTGATTTATCTTGGTTTGTTTGTGGTGATGAATTTGGGGTGAAAAGCTGTAACATGGAACACATATGGCTGCTTGATGCATGTCACCTTTTTATATATATGCAGAAACACCTCGGTGTTCCTATGCAGAATTCAGAAATCACAGAGGATGGTCATTCAGCATGTCTTTGTCTATGGGATACAAAATAAATTTTAATAGATAGAGAATTGCATTGACTGGCCTCCAACCAACATTTTATTTTTGAAAAGGTCTATATAGTGTTTAAGAGGTATAGGAACTTAGCTTTTGGACAGAAAGCATTTTTCTCTTTGTAGAGAGAAATAGGCCAAGATGGCTTAACAGGATAAAGGAGACAGAGTTAGTTCTCCAAATATTCTGATGCTTGTTTTTGTTAGTTTAGTCATATAAAGAGTACCATAAAGTGGGTAAGTATGTACTGTGTCCTGCCATCCATTTTAGAGACTTTTCTAGTGCAAAACTTTGTTGTAGCTAATGGTGCCTGCATCTGAGTAAATATGCATATGATTTCTGTCCCTGATCTCAGTGCACATTTTGCTTCAATGTGTTCACCAAAGAAAAGGTTTCATTTGATTTCCTTCCCTTGAGTTTCTTACTCTCCTTGGCTATGAACGCTGTGTAATTTCAGACCTATTTCTTTAATCACAGACATTTTTGTCTTGGATAAAGCATTCCATTTCCTGAACAAATGAAGCCGTAGGTATGACTTCATGGACTTTTTTTTTTCTCTTTTTTTTAATGCTTAAATGTGTAGATCGTTGTTGTGATTAAAAAACAAAACCGGATTTCTACAACAGTAGCATCTTGAATTTCATGTGAAAATATGTTGAGGGAAGTTTGTTTTTTTTTTTTTTTTAATCTGCAGAAGCCTGTTCTTGTAAAGGTTCACAAAAGGATGCATTATCAGCATTCAGTACTTCTGTTAGAGCAAAGCCTATTATTTTATTAGGCACTAAGGAAGAGGTGAGTTACACAGCAATATTTATAAAGGTTGTGTCCATGACATTTGTTTTGAAGATTTGCTACCTGGAGAAGAACTCCTAGAAAAGCTAGGCATGAGGACTAAATATAAGTGTGTGCACTTTAACCCCAGTTTTAAATTTGAACAGTTGGAATTAGTGGAGTAAGGAAAAGGAAGCAGGAATGTCAGGACTTTCTTGCCTTTTACAGTTCTTGCACAGCAGTTGGGTTTTTGTTTCCCCTTTAGTGATTAGTTTTTTGTTGGAGCTGGTGAGGATTGTCTGGGAGCGGCACAAACCACAACCCATCAGCAGGCTGCTAGTCAGCAGCAGGTGTGAACAACATAAAACAGGATTAATGCTGAACCAGAGTGTACACTAAAAACAGAACCCCTCTCTTGGTTTTACAAGGGCAGTAAGATAGAAGCACTCTTGTCGTGTTTACTAAACAGTGTTTAGTGGACTATGTAAATGGCTCTGCTCAGCTGCAAAGGAATAAGTGCAAGAATTATTATGCATTTGAGATTCTTAAAGACACTTTTTCCTTCTTCTAAGAGTGCTTCTCTGTTAAAGCAAAGGCAGAGAGGTAAATGTCAAGTTGTTCAAAGTTAGTGCTTCAGAACTGAAGCAGAGGAAAAGGAGAATGGAATGTCAGCGTTCAGTGTTTAAACTTTTAGTCATTGACATAGAGGGGGAGGTAGATTTTACTGTCTTTTAGAAATTACACCTTTGCAATTTAGGGTTTTATGTCTGCTTCTTTCTTCTCTATACGTTTCCTTTTAAAATGCAGCTTTTCCATTCCTTTGTGTTTGCATATTTGGGAGCTGTTAAAACCATGTATTTATTATATCCATTACATTCAACATCAACATCTGCCTTCTTTTATGCTCTGTATTATAAGTATTTTTCTCTTTCCCATTATTCCTGGAACAGATTTGAGAAGAGATTCATATCTATCAAGCTGCATTTACACTAAATACATAGTTTGATTTGAAAAATAAGAAGACAACAAAAGAAAAGCAAAACAAAAAAATAACCAAACTCAAATCCAAAATACCCTCAGCAAAAATCCTCAAACAAAATAAAGCAAGCAAACTCTCAGTTCCAAACCCCTACAAAACCAAAACACTAACCCACAAAAAACTCATTTTTCCTGAACTGGTAAGCATTCTCATAAGTTCTGCAAGCTCAGCCTTAGGAAAAATCATCAAATCTGTTTGCGGAGCTCTGAGTAAAATCTGATCCTTTTGAAGAAGAACTTCATTATATTTATATCAAGTCTAGTTTAAGTATAATTATGTCTTCTTTCCTATGATGTTCTTATGGGATTGGTATTGTCAGTTACTTTTTTCATAGAACAGAATGAAGTTTTTTTAATCATTCAGTCTCCTTTCATCACCCTAATTGCTTGCAAATTGTCAGGGTATAGAGATGTATTTACCCATGGTTTTTTTGTTTGTTTTGGTTTTTTTTGTTCTGAAATGGTTTTATGTACCATAGCTGCTTTTGTAGGATCCCAGATCATGTCTTCACAGACATCTCGGCAACTCAACTCCTTTTGCTTCAGGACATCCCTTTACACATCTTTATAGAGGTACAGGTCTGATTTTTGAGAGGAAATGTTGGGATAGGATGAGAACTTTGCTTCTGCATGCTGTCCACAAGGCAGTGTCAAGCATTACCCAAGCAGGAAGATTGAATTCAGTTCTTAAATCTGAAGTTAAAGAGAGTTGCATAGATTTATTTGAGAGCAAAAAATAGTCAATAATTAATTTTCTAAAATACCTGTAGTAGTCACTTTATCTTATTAATTAGTGCATTTAAATCAATCATTAAAAGCAATTGCTTTAATACCTAAATATACCTAAAACCTTATAAAAGAAAACCTTATAAAATTAATGATTCCATTCTTATTGCATTTCACCTCCCCAACACAGAGTTAAGTACACAATTTCAGTGCTAAGAATAAAGAGTTTTGATAATGAAAACAGAAGGCTTGGGAAATCCTAATTTTCCAGTGTATTAATTTTTTATCAAGCTTACCAATATAATATACACAGAACCAAGTGTGGTTCTGTGATTGCTGCACCAGTAATGTGTGTATTGCTGTTGTGGCTACCTGATGGTGGCTCAGAGGTTTATTTTTAAAGAGGGTGTCCCTGCATGTTCAGAGTTCTGTTCATCTGTTGTTGCTGCGAAAACAGCTTATATCATTGTAGTGAAATCATGACTTGTGTGATAGCATTTGTAAAGTGCACTGCTTTTACTGGCTCTCTGTGATGTTGTAAACTGGTTACTATAACTTGAAACACTTTTCTGTAGCTGAAAGTATATAGGTCATCATTTCCAGAAGTTGATGCTACCAGAATCTCTTGCATAGATTTATGAGTTTGCATGTATGATCCCTGGGTTGTTTGACCTTTTTATTTTTTCTTCTCTCTCTTTTTTTTTTTCCCTCTCAGAGGTGGTAATATAAAACCTTGAAGTTCAGGATTTTCAGTTAGGACATGTAAGCATACAGAAGTTGTGCTGCTTATCCAAAGTTTATCCTAGGTGCTTAACCTCTTTGGCCTTAGAATCAGTCTGGGCATCCCATGAAAGGAGACTGTCCCTTGAGGTTTTCTGTAATTCCTGGTTTCTGCCAGGTCAGAAATAAACGAAAACAGACTTTTTGATAGTGCTGCTATGTCTTCTCTCTGGGCCAGATGAAACTAGATGCTGTATTATTATGTTTATTATTCTTTGAGTCCCTAATGAGTGTGTTTAAATCCCTGAAGAGAAAAGTTCTTGTTTGTTTCAGGTTTCCTTTGCCAGTTTGGACCAGTTCTCATTTACCCATGCAGGTTTATTTACAGTCAGTTTCTCTTTCCAGTTATACCAGTGTGCTCAGGGGAAGCAGAATATACAGGACATGTCTTAACTTACACTTTTTCTTTTGCCTTCAATATCATTGAATTGCTTATTCTGATTAAAAAAAAATAAAAAGAAAACCAAAAACCAAAATGATTTTTTGTCTCAGTAGTTTAGAGTAATTGCCAGTCAATGGACCCTGTTAGCACTTAATATCTGTATTATGGAAATATAGAGGCCCCTGTCATGCTACTGTGTTTGGTGTACAGTGTGTAAATACGTAGGTAATTCCTGTTCAAGGACTTTGCTGACTACAAGTTCAAGGAATTCATGAAAGCTGCAGAAAAGGGCACAACATGCTTTTCTAATATGGCAAGTACAACCATACTCTCTATGAGTGCATATATAGTTGCATAAAATCTGTGTGTGTAATGTTGTATCTTTAATTTAAACACACCAAGAAAGGCTAGCAAGGAAGGTTGTTTTATTGTAGATCAGCAGAAATCTACCTGGTGTTTGAGGGAGGGATGGGTGGTTTCATCTATCTCAGCTCAGAGAAGGTGAATTTAATGAGGAGGTAGAGGGAAAAGCACTGTGAAAGGAAGACAGACCAGGAAACACAGGCTGCTGGTGTTGACATAGCACAAGGGGTGGGAGAGGAGGTTGGAGAGACAGATCTAGGTAGTACAGGTTTGTGCAGAGCATCTGACTGACTACTTGCAGTATGATTTTTGAAAATGGTCTTTGAATGGTGATTTCAGTTAATACACTGTATCAGTTGCCTGCTGACTTGAGAAAGAAAATGAAGTTAATTGTTTCTGCTTATTTGGACAGCAGTACATTTTGAGTATAATGGGCAACTTCTGTGGTACGATGATACTGGTGCCAATCAAACTCTGCCAGATGTATCACCAGATTTTTCTTTTTCATGTATATTCTTGTTCAAAGCACATATTATAATTTTGGGGTTTTTTTCTCAGCATCTTCTTCAGTGTGTTTTGCTCGCTGTTCTATAGAGGAAAACATCACATGAAATTGTTAATTTTTTGCAGTCAAAGATGGACCTACTGCCTCAGCTTTTCTTTGTGTTTTCCCTAGAAGTGTCAAATATTTTGTAATAAACTTATTAATTCTATGTATCTGTTAAGATAGTTAGAAGACATTCAGTCAAGAGACATTACCCATGATGGAAAATGAGGCTTTCCACTGTAGATATACTAGGTATTAAGGCTTCATCTAAAAACTGTGACCATGTACTAGAAGATATCTAGACTTACGTATTAAAAAATGAGACCAATTACCTGTGAAATAGTAAAGGTGTTTGGAAACTGAAGGAGAATAAAAATTTTTGTGAAGTCATGAGTTTAAGATCTTGATAAGATTTCAGGGCTGTTTTGTTTTATATACAGCACTCGGGGGGGTTGCTGGAGAATAGAGATGGCCTTTTCTCCTTTAAGGGGAGAGAGAAGGGAAATGCTCCTTGCACACTCTTGAGTAAATGGCATTTTGGTTAAGAAAGCAAGTAAGCATCTGGTCATTTATTTAACTAGTTCCCACAGTATTGTGTGCAAAGGGTTTTTTCCTCTCTGCGTGCTGCTTTCTGCTAGGCTGATGATAATGTACCTGGAAGGAAAAGGCAGCCCAGGCTGAGGCAGGCAGCGTCAGACAGGGCGGGCTGCCATCTGTCCCACCTGCTGCATTCATGTGTCCATCTGCTTACTGCAATAGCTCATTGCGGGCTTCAGCACAGCAACGTGCAGCCTGAAAAGGAGGCAGTGTGAATTATTTAGGTAGCTAGTGTAAATAAAAAGAGGGGGAGAGGAGCAAAGGAGGGGAGTTGTGAGAGGGAGAAGGCGCTCTCTTGCTCCTAGATGCTTTGGAATGTGTTAATGCATGAGAGCGTTTGATTTGCATATAGATTTAGATGTATAGATCATTGGGAAGATTACAAGTCAATGAGTTTTATCTAGATTTAGATAGCTCTCAGCCTGGTTTGCACGTAAAATATAGCCAGTTTCAGGAGGAGAATCTTTGGGGACTTTAAACCTAAGTGAAACTGATGAAATGTAATGCTTTTAGGTATTAATTTAGCAGAAATAAAATATTTCCTTTAAGGGCTTTCTGTGCCCTTTGTTAACCAAGAATTTATAACTGCTTTGCATAGTCAGTGCTTTATACACCCTGTGTGGTTTTGATTTGGTTATAGTTACATTTGTAGTCATCTGTACTTTATTCTAAGAGGAAAAACAGCTGACAAATGCTTTTCCTTTTTCTTACTCTCTCATGTTTATCAGGTGAAGATTAAATCCGGTCATCAAACAAATAATTTTCCAGCTGTCAGTGTATATGTATTGTTACACAAACAAATATATATGCTTTTCTGCCTACATAAACATACATAGAACACGTAGATATTTTAAATTTTTTTAATGGAGATAAGAAAACATAATTTTGTAGTTACAGTGACCTTAAAAAAATAAATAGGTTTATTTTCAAGTTGCTTGCTTGAATTTCAGAATGACCACCAGAAGATTTAGACTATGGTGGATTATTTATTTCTGAAATGGAATTTTCTTTAGAAAAGAAAAATCATTAATGCTAGATTTGAGCATAAAAGTTCATCTCCATGCTTCTGTTCTACGCATTTTAATAATACTCGTGCCGTGTCAGATTCTTTTAAATGTTTGAAACATTAGTCCAGTGCTGTGTTTAAAAAAAAAGAAGATTGGCTTCCTACTTCAGTTTGTTTCCTAAAGTCATATTCTTCTTGCCTTCAAATTTTAAATGTCACACTTGCCTGGGCCAAAGAACAAAACCAGGATCATCTTAAGAGGAATCCTTGAAATTGTGGGAGGGTTTTGTGTCATTGTTTTGCCTGGGTTTAGATCTGCAGAAGAAAGGGACACGGCATCTTGAAATCCCAGCAGCCTGGCTACTTCTCTAAGATTTGCATGAAATTCAGCTGCAGCCTTCAAAGGGATTTGAGTGGATTGGATTCTTTAAGGTTAGTCCATGTCAAACCTATTAAGTTCAATTCACATGCAAAACCCTTTTTACGTTTTTTTTTTAAGCCAATAAGGCTCTAACTACTATTAAGGCGACATCATGTACTTGCAGTAGAGCGTCCATGGTAATGGATCACCCTACTGGCACGTGTAACTAACCAATAATCCACTTTGTCATCTTTCAGATTAAAAGATCCGGTGTCCTGTATCTTCCTCAGATTGAAGACGTGTTGTTTGCAAAACTTGAGATCCTGGAAATGATTTTAAAGTATCTGAGTCAGTTTGCATATCTATCTTACATCTAAAATATGATCCTCCCTATTAAATTAAGATTAGTTTAGCCTTTGAAAGTAACTTAAACTCTATGATTCTTAACTTTTCTGGTCTTTGAGTTCTTACTTTTCCTGCAGAGTTATTCCACTGTTAAATAATTTTAGGAGTACAGTATATGTGCTGTGATGAATCAGAAGATAATTGCAGGGGAAAAAATGATGGAAGTAGTTTATGGTGTATAAAAGGATTAGTGGCTACTTCAGAACTACAGGGACACAGCTTTAAAAAGAACAGTTAAATTTGAAATTTAAAAGCCAATTAAAGAAATTCTGTGTATTTAGGTTGAAGCATCTAAATGCCTTGTCCACCAGCCAGCTGTGAAAGAAGTGTCAAATGAACACACTTTGCCTCAATTAGATAATGTCAGAATAAATGGATTTTGACAGGAATTTTAGTTAAATAAGGAGCATCCTGGAGCTTTCTGCCCTCTGTAAGGACTGCAATATTTGCCTTTCATTTTGTGTATGGCTCTGTGTTGTAACACTTTGGTTTGAACACAGCAGAAGTTTTTTAAAATGCTGGCCAGATTCTGTAACCAGGTAAGCTGAATCTTGAAATCAGTTGTCTTTACTGCATGGAATCAAATTCATTTGCTTCCACAGTGCCTGCACTGCCAGCTGGATTGTCAGTTATCTGGTAGGATGCTGGCTTCAAAGTCCTGATGCCACTCAAACTCACTGAATTTTGTTCAGTTTAAAAGGTTTAAGTGAGGGGAAAGTAGTATCTTCTTCCTGTATGTTATGTGTCCTGCTCAAAGCAAGCACTGCTTTTAGTTTAGATCAAAAAGAGTTGATTTGTGTGGGCTGGTTGAGAATACTGACTTAAAGTTCTAGGTGCTCCAAGTCTTCCAGAAATATAGTTCTATTAAACACTGCAAATAAGCATTTTTTCCTGTTCTGTATTTTAAGGACACATACTTCATTTTTAGAATGTTCTTTTTTTCCCAGCAGAAGCTGCTCCTTAAATGAAACACTGATTTTTGGGACTATATCCTGCAAAGCTTACATGCCCAAGTCACTTGATATAAGTGGTAAATTTCCTGGTAAAGTACTTGAAGGAAAGGGCTAAAGGATAATAAACTCTTTCTAGTTGGCCAGATTCACTTGCATCTTGTGAAGAAAAAATATTTAGATTTTTCCTGTATAAAAAAGAATAAAATTAACAAGTACTATCATTAATTGTCTTGTGTTGGCATTTCCCCCCCCCCAATTTTTGTTTGGTTTTGTTTCTTTGCTTGAAGTTTTCATCTGTCTGAAGACCTAAAGTTGCTCTGACCTATGTTCAGAATTCTTTCCTGTGTTTCATCACCTCTGAGAGTAATTTTTTAAAGAAATACCTAAACCAGGAATATTTTAGCAGGTAAAAGATTACATGTAAGATGGAATTCCGTATTTGCACGTAAGTTTATAATTTGTCATCTAAACCTTCTTTACTGAGCGCTTGCAAGCCATTCAGAGTTGTACAGAGCTTGCTGCTTTTGATATTGAGGCCTTGTAGTATTAATATGCCTATTTACAGCATTATTAATTATATAGCAATCCCTAGCATTTATGTTGCTGTTTGATTGCATTCCATAAATGCTGCCATTTTCCTGCTTGTGAGTGAGTTGTGTTGTTAAATGCATTTTTCACATGATGGTATTTGGGGAGGTAAAGTTAGTATTTTGCTGAGGGAATAAAGGGGGTGAGAAGCCTGCCTAGGTGTGTGACTTCCCTTGTCCTTGGCACCTAGAACTTTGTTGCTGAGAATATTGCAAATATCTCATTGAAGAATATAGTCATGTTGTAAGGATTCTGTATTTGTGTTGTCTTGGTGGAGTGGTTCCTTCAGCAAAAGGAACTTCTCAGGGTGTTGGAATAAACACAAAAAACCTGTATTGATACTACTAACTCCAGGTGAAAAATAACACATCTGGTTGAATTTAAATTTTTAAAGGCTTTTGGTTCTAGTAACATAAACAGGTTGTCGTCCTTGTTCTTGTTTATACTTTTTGGTAGTCCCTGAATGAAGGTAGAACTGGGAGAGCAGGGCAGAGGGAGAGAGGTTAAATGGTGGAGGAGTTTAATTGTTTTAGTGACAGATTCTCTCCAGAAAGGCATTGAGTTGTTTTAAGGATTAGTTTGGGAAAACTTGAGTTGAATGCTCTTCTCTTCCGTGCATATATTGCATTGCTAATGCTGCCAGTCACTTATTTTTCATAAAAACAAAATTTACTTTCCAAAATGAGATTAGAAAGCACTGGGGAAATTTTAAAAAGCCAAGTTAAAAACTGTGTCATCAGCTGTAAAACTGGTTGGAGTTTCACCTTTGTTATTTTATTGTGAGATTCTTAAAACACTAGAGTGTTTTAAGAGATTATTAAAACAGTATATATTTTATATTATGATAATAATACCACCAGAGAAATGTTGCAGAGATTATTATCAGTGATCTAAGGGGAAATGTAGTTTCTTAGGCAACCCCCTTACTAAGTTCTTTATGAATCTCTATTTGTTCCCGGTGGAGATCTGTCATTGCTGCAAGGTAGTTCTTACAACAGGAATCTTACATCCTATCAGCTAGTCTGAAACATTTTCGCCTGGAAAAGCCTCACCATATGAGCTGGGAGTCCGGGAGGCTGTGAGTGCAGTCCCTCTTCAGAAAAAATGCGCTCAATCTGTTTCAGACGAGTTCCCTGAAAGATGGGTTAAATCAACTGATTGAGCTGATTTTCTCTCTTGAGGTGATATTTTATTTATATGATAAAATGCTTGGAAAGTGATTAATTTGTCAGGGGAACATCTTGTTACTGTAAATTTGCCGAATGTGTAATAAAATTGCCATAACACAGATGGGAAAATGAAGATCTTTTAAAATGAAATAACTGAGCAGTCTGCCTACATTTTCAGCACTTAAAATTTAACTTAGCTAAATTTCTTTGTCGTTTTTACCCCTGGAAGAATGCAGGCTGGGGAAGATTAAGTGGCATGTGTGTGATGTGAGTTTGTGTGTGTTGTGGGTGGAGGGTACAGGAACAGACTCTGTCATTTTCCTTCTGCATAGAAGGATCTGATAGATTTATGAAACTTCTGCCAGGGATTGAGTGAATTTAAAAAAAATTAAAATATGCAGGTCAGATACTCCTTCCCAGTAGGAGAGAGTTTAAGAAAAGGGGACCTTTGTGGGCACAAACCTGAAGTCATTAAGTTGTACATGAAATAGTGCTTTTGTGCCACTTTGTGCAGGATTGCTTTTGTATAAGAGCTAAATAGTGTAATGCACTTCTTAATTCTTTTTATTGCAGTCTCATATTGTAGGAATATAGCTTAGATTATCTAGGGGCATACTTGGAAAGGCAAAGAAGGAATACCTTCCCTGTGCCTGCATTGCAGCATGTAACAAGTGAAAATAGCATTAGTGAAGGAACAGTGCCTTTTATTCATACATTTTACTGCTGCCTGTCCATTTGTCCAGCAGAATGAGCCACTTATCATGTTGCTGTGTTTTTCCCTTACAACTTAAAGAATTATGAAAGGAAAATTCAATTTTTGTGTCCTTTTATGACAGGTAGAGTGGATACTGTGGTCATTTGGATTAAAAATATTTCCATCACCACAAGCTGACAGGTTATTATTATGTCTTCTTTGAATATATGAATTTTATACCTACATGTTGGAAGTCTAAGAATGGAAACTTTTTATATAAATAATTATCCTGGTAGTGATGTACTGCATACTGTTGCCACATTTTTTTCACTTTTACAGCATTCTTGGCCGTATCACCCATAACATAAATCTCGGGTTCTCATATTTAATACAACCTGTAGGATAACCATGCCCTTCTAATGTACAGTCAGCCAATCCCACATCATCATTTGGCTATCATTATTTGTTGTCCTGTGACAGATGTTTCAGCTGATGTCCTGTTTTGGATTGTACAGAGGGATGCAGCCGTCCAGGAGTAGATGAGAGTGGCCTCTTTCAGGTGTTCGTGCTGATCTCCACAAGGACCCCTAGTTTATTAAGCTTCCAACTATAGGCAGTTAAAGTCTTGAGTATATTGGTGTTATCTTGCTTGCTCATAATTTATTTTTCAGAACACCGGGCTATTCATTCCATGAAGCAATAGTTATATAGAGATTTACTGTTAGACCCTCTACTGTGTAAAGAGCTGGGGAAGAAGTGAAGCAGATTTGGTGTATTTTCTAAGCAGATGCTTAGTGAAATGTTTCTTATTCCAGATATCAGTCCTATCATGAAAAAAAAACCAAAACTGATTCCCAATCTGGTAAAATCATCATTTAATGCCATCATATTAACTGATCAGGGCTGATCCTTGGTTTGAGGAGCATCCTGAACCTGTGTTGAAACTGGTGAGGCACAAAACTTACCTGGATCAGATGTGCATTATTTGGATTTACTGGTGGAATGCCACGTTTTCTTCAGGCCACTCTTCCTTTCACTGCTTACCCAAGGACAGTCAGCTTGAATAGAACTTTTAGCTGTACAAGAAATAAATATTTGATCTAGACTTAATACTGGTGAAATAACTGAAGCAAATCTGAAATACAGCTGAAATTTGCAGTGTATAATATGGAGTAATTAATGCTGCTCTGTTCATGTAAAAGCTTTTCTTGGACAAGTGTCTCAGTGGCATTTTCCAGAAGAGGTGGCCACAGGTGAAGCATGTAATGATTGCAGTGTATTGATACAATTGCTTTATAATTGCGAGTAGCAACATCCCTTTTCTACATGTTATATTTGGGTAGGTACATATTTGTTACTTTGGATTATTTTTCTGGAATATGCTGAATTTCTTTCTTCTTCTCCCTGTGACTTCTACCAAAATAGAAGCAAAAGTTAAGAGATTAGAAACAGTATGAGGACTTTGTGAGAAGCCTATTCTGGAGAATTCTGGGGTCATACAAACATTTAAAAAGTGAAAGTCTTTGCTTCCTGACCTATGCTGCTGATACCAGGGGCAAATCTCTGACATGTAAACCCAGTGGCATAAATAGGTTTGAATTACACATGATAATATGTGAAGAACAGGGAACTGTGAAAAGCCAAAGGTTTATTAGTTTGTAAAAATCTGTAGTCACACATTAAAATCCAAGATAGACTAGAAAAGACTTAGGCTGTATAGGTTTGGCTTCTGTGAATTCTCTGATTCATCTCAACATGTGCTTAATTTGGTCATTGGTACCACACTCAAGTAACATACTAAACTATATGTTTTGTCTATTTCTATTATCAGAAGTCAAGACAGTTATACAAAGAAAGTAGAATTCAATGGAAGAGGGGTTTTTTTTTTATTTTTACAGTTTTCACTTAAAACTGTTACGGGGCTTCATAATGTAGAAAGAGAAATGTTGTATATTAACAGACAGGGCTTAAATCACTCAAATGCTTTAGTTCAAATAGATAAATATACTATGTGCTCTCTAAGTCCTTGCATGCCACTGAGGTTTTCTTTGGATGCAGTTGGTTAGGGTAATCCACTTGCATCGTGTGTATCAAGAGTATCAGGACCTTAGACCCTCTGAAATCGCAGGCTGGGTTAGGGAATAACACCATTAGCTGGTTTAAATTTGCAGAGCTTCAGAACTGCTGGGTCTATTCCCCTGTACGCAAGGTTTTGACCTACTGTGAATGGCAGATGTGCTGTATTTGGAGCAAATTTGATTTTGTTTGCCTAGCTACTGTTCCCATTAAAATAACAAACCCAACACCGTTTATAAAATGACCCAGACAATTTAAGGACTTTGAGACTCAAGCAGTGATATTGGAGGAGGAGGAGTCATCTTCTGAACTGACATCTCTCTTCGTGGCTGTTTCACAGCAGTTAAAAATGTGTTTATGCAAGGAACAGTGGAATTTTTTTTATGCATTCCTCTTTAATATAATCAAAACTAGCACTCCTTTTCCCGTTTTGTAGAAAACAAAATATTCTGATAAATTTTTTTGTAAAGTACTTGATAAATACTTTATCAAAGTATTTATTTTCCTAATACTGTCTGCCTCATTCATTCCAAATCCTTAAAAAAACCCCACCCCAATAAAAAAAAGCTTGGGCTTTTCACAACTACACATTGTTCACACATTACCCTATGTGCTGGCTATATGGGCTTTATATTTGGAAAGGCTTCACACAGAAGTTTTGATTAATTTAACAGAAGAATCCATATTTTAAATTAGGAGTAAGAAGAAATTTAGTTAAGTCTTAAAATTAAGTTTTCAATTTAGAAAAAAAACCCCACCCTATATATTTAAAAACAACAAAGGTCCCCTTTCTGAAGCTGAAGGCAAGTTCTCTTCTCAGAAATAAATATTGAAACTTTAAGATATGTTTTTATCAAAGTCATGGAAAAAAAAAATGTACTGGACTGGAGTTCCCCCGAACTGTAAGAAGGTTCCTATGCCATGATATTGTCCTGTTGAGCAGCGTTAGACAACTCTTCACCTTTCTTTGTTGTTTTGTACATCTGTAGGAGTGAGATAGGGGTACTCTCTGGAAAGATGTTAAAAATCAATAAGTTAAAGATCATTATTAATAAATAACATTATGATTAGAAATATTTGCCTGGATTCTTTTCCTTGCTTATATATTGATTCCAAGTGATCTGGTTGGAGAGCTCTGTGTGGGAACCAGGAAAGCTGAGTCAGTGGCTGAGGGACTCCCTGGCTGAGAACACTTAGCCACAGAAAAGGCCTGGTCCCCTACTTTGTCTTCAAGTCCTGCAAAAGTGATTGGGATTTCTGTCATCATAACACCATTAAAAGTAAGACTGTGGCACTCCAGAAACTATTTCAAACCTGTTTCAAATTTTGTCCCTACCTTTTAGGTTTCCTGCAGATATTTGCGTCTTATAATTTGAAAAGAATGTTTTCTCCCTCGTAGAATCTTACATCTCACTCCTTTAAGTTTCTTTAGCAAAAATACTGTTTCAGGCTTTCAATATGAGACCGTGACAAAGTGATTTTATAGCCTCTTCTGAAAGTGACTAAACTTGACAACAATTGTATTTTATGACAACCCCTGCTTTCATGTCCACAGCCTACTTTCCCATCATCAGCCGTGATTTTTTTTTCTTCTTTTTTTCTTTCTCCTCCCCCCCCCCCATGAGTTTTTTCAAATGTGAGCAATTTCGTATCTCTGTGTTAACTGAAAACAAATCCTTTTACCGGGAGTGCATTTGAATGGACAGCATGCTTCACTTAAGTCACCAGAACCTAAACTGTATAATATTCAATTTTTTTACCAGCCCGGGACCAAAGCTTTTTCTTGAGAGCAGTGTTCATAAGAGTAGTGGAAGAATTAGTATTACAGAACTAAACCAGATTAGGAGGGAATGTGAATTAGATTTGGTAACAGATGGTGCCGTGGAAATTAAAGGTGCTTTGCGAATGGAAGCGACAGCAGCTTGCCTCTTTTCCTCTCCTGTCTCTCTCTTTCATGCGCTTGATAGACGGGTATAAATCACAACAATCCCGTCTTGACAGCCAATTTCGAGAATTTGATCTGGTTAAAGACATAGCTTTCCTGCTGCACTCACTGAAACTGGCTGCTATTTTATTTTTATACAGCACCTTGTCATATTTAGGAAAGCGGAATCACCTGCCTCTCTTTAATGAAATTTTCTTTAATTACAGTTTTAGCTCTTTAGTGTTAATTACTTTTCCATTCAGCCTGAATTCTCGGGCTGTCTCACAGGGATATATTTCTCTCCCCCACCCCACCTCCTTGCACTATTCACGCATATGCTTTCGTTTTTCTGAAGATGCTTTTCGTTGTTGGAAGTTGTTGTCAGATCCATTATAATTAGATCCTAATTATCAAAATCATAATTATTGTGTAGGAAGAGGAAGCATTGTAAACAACTGTTGAAGTTATAGAATCTTGTTTCACAGAGGAGAAACCTTTCAGAATATATGTGAATAATAAACAAAAAGCCCTCTGAAAACTCTGGGAAACATAAAGATCTGGAGAACCAACCCTCTCCTTGGAAGGAAAATGTTCCCAGGTCATCGCTCCATATCTATTCCTCAGAGTCTAATGCCATATTTTTTCAAAAAGATCAGAATAAAATTACCCTCTTTCATTTTGCTTATGTAAATATTTATCTTTGCTCCTCTCATTCAGGTTCCAGATATAAAAATCACTTTTTTGATGTGTATCAGGTTTGACTTATGGCTGCCTTAATACAATTACTTTTTTGTGTATAAGGCAGCAAGTTTAAGTGAGAAGGGACTGCTGTGATGCATGGAGATGTGGAGATGCTTCTGCAATACACTAAAAGTCCTCACAGTGAAAGAGAAAAATAATGGGCTGAATCTAAAAGAAAAAAATAAAAATAAAACCCTCTCAAACTAGGAGAAGATCTGTAGAGCTGGCAACTAACAGTTGGTAGAAATAAAGCTTCCTACTGGCAGTCAAATCAAATGTAGTAACAACTTAGCGACTCCCTGCTGCTTGCTGACAGCATGGTGTAACACACTGGGGCAAACATTCACTTAAACACTGATTGCAGGGACACGTCATTTCCCCGCTCCCTAAGGTGGCTTTTTGGTTGCGTGTGTGAGTGCACATGTATGTGTAGGGGGGATTTAAATCCAGTGGCATGTGTCTGGGAGGACAGCACACACTGGCAGCCAGCTAAGTGAGGGGGTGGCAGAAGGATCACTTGCTTTATAAGTTTTAGTCCTGAGTCTTTTAAGACGCTCACTCCATGGTACTATTTCTGGTGTGTTCTCTCTAATCGGTTCTCCAATTTAACAGAGCCTGGCGTGCAAATTATAATTCTTCTGCTATAAATCTGCAGAAAATCAGTGAGGGAGCTGGGTGGGGAGACAGGTACATGATGTGCACACACCTACACTCTGCTTTTCAGCCACGGAATGAAATTGCTGCCAGAAATTGTGAAAAAGCTCATGATGCAAACTTTGACTCTCTCTTGAGACTGAAGGCATTTTTTTGTCTTCTTTTTCCTTTTGGAAAGTGATGAATGACAGCTATATGTCTCTGATCTGTAGTACTGGCTTTCTGACTAGTGCAAGTAACTGCTTTTGATGCTGTAATCATTTCAAAATAATCCCTCTTTAGAAAGCCTGTTATGTTCTTGAATGAGTCTTTACTTACTTTTGTAGTGTTTTATTTTTATCTCTTGAAGTAGGTGAAAGTAGCATTTAATTTTTTTTGCTCTTTCAGCTGATTTCCCTTAATAAAAAGAAACCTCACAATTAATAGCTGACTCCTTCACACTTTACTGTGTCCTCTGGGGGCTGGAGACATCAGGTGGATTCCACCTGATACCACTGAAATATAACCTCAAGTAGAATGATGCCCCATAATAGAAAAACACTTCATTTCTTAACCAGAGTTGTTTCTGTCTTGCAGTGCTGTTAGTCTGCATTTTGAGTAAGAAAATCTTGCTCTTCCTGATCAGTATACTGATTTACATATGATGAGGCTTGCCATAATTTTAATAGTCACATGACGATGTTTTTGATTGGAACTTTTTAGGCATGGGAATTCTCCTGGTGTAACTTGGTGCAGCTCTCAGCTCTTCTCTTGCTGCAGAGCTGGCTCTTTCCAGGGATGTGAAGTACTGTAACAGAAAAAAAAAAAAAAATATATATATATATACACTATATAACATTAGGCTAAAAGTAAATGAGAGAAGGTAGGTCTAAGGTATTGCAGTGGTAGTACTATAGCTTCAAACAATAGCTGTGTTCTGGTTGTAAAAATGTTAGAGACACATTAAAACTAAATAGATTTATGAAGTATTCCCTTAGGTTTAAGTTGTATCAGAACCATAATATAGTCACAAAACCCAATAAATTTATTGGTTTTAACTGTGAGGCATTATAGAACTTTTTAAGTGCCATCTCCCTCAACTGCTTTTCAATTTCTTCAATATTAGCCTCTTTTTGTTTTAAAGTATTTGAACACTGAATCATCAGGACATACCAAAAAGGTATCTTTTGTTTAAAAGACATGAGATCCAGATAAGTAGGCAAGTCTTTTCTCCAGGAGACTTCTTGTGGTGATGGCCTGCCTAGTAGTAGTGCGAAACAGCTAATAGGATCTTTCCTGCATAAAACACCTGCAAAAACTAAGGTCACTGGTGCAATTTTTTATTTATGCTTTTATTTTTTGCCTTTCAGTCAGAGGGTTTGTTTATTTGTTTGTTTTTGTCAGTGTGTTGCAGTGACACGTTTTGGGTACTGTGGACAACTGTGCCACTGAAGGCTGGCACCTTTTCAGATATCTGGTGTTTTGGCTCAAAGGTGTGAGGTGTTTGAGTATAATTCCTCATTTTTGTTTCTAAAAGAGTACTTGATGTAAAGGATAATAATTTTTCAGTTTGAAAATATTTAAATTATGTTGCCTCTAAGTGCTTCAGCTTTTAAATTCAGAAGAGTTATGTTACAGTCTGTCAAACCATAGGATCTGTATGCTGCAGAGCCTGTGCATGTCTAAGGATACATTTAATTAAACCAGCATTAGTGCATCTATACAGACTTTTTAAAACACTTAGTTTGTCTCAATAATATTGATTAAATAGCAGTAGTTTGTTTAATCTAAGTGTATTTTTGCTATTACTACATTACTTCCAAGTAATCAGGGTAATAGTCATCATCAGTGAAATATCACGTTAGTTATGAAGTAATGCCATAAGAATTGATTTAGACTTGGCAGGAAAGGAAGGCTTTCTGTCATACAGTGCCAAAGCCTGATTTGGACTATTAGAATCAGAGTTTTAAACATAATTTCTGTTCATATAAACAGGGTGTGTTTTATAGGCTTATAGGTTATTCCATACTCTGAGTATCCATTATATCAAGGAACACCTCAGACAGTTAATTATGCAAAACATCATGTAAGTAATTACACAGTATTATTATGCATTTAACAGTTTTATTGATTTGCCAGTTGCTCACTTACAGTATTTAGAGCTATAAACAAGAGATGCTCACCCTCAGTTGAAATAGATCCAAGGAAATGAGCTAAAGATAAATGACACTAGTATGCATTTTTGCATCAGATGTAATCCTTAAACGTAGGAGCTGTCAACAGTGATAATTTGCAACACATTGGGGTATCTCAGGATCATTTCCTTCTTGTTAACAAAGTTTATCAACCAGGAAGCATGGGGAATCAACTTGAAATAGAACAGGAAGCAATAATGAATATTTATATATGGTGGGTGAGGAGGTTTAAATAATTGCCCCTTGTTTTGGAGGGTCTGTTGTAGTTGCAAGTCAGCCACTTGAAAATTTTGCTTTTTTAAAAGCAGCACAGGAAGCAAAGTGCAGCTTCTCAGATGAGGTGCAGATCTGAAGGGTCTGGGATAATGGTTTCTTTGGCTTGTTTTGTTGAGCTAAAAATGAGCACGCAGTAGCACAGTCTTGCACTGCCTCGTGTGCAGGAGATGCTTTAGCAGAGCTTGGGTAGATTGCATACGGAGCAGTAGCAACTGTTTGGGAAGCTGGATCCTTTGTCAGCAGTCATCAGCTAACTCAGGCCACTGCTGGTAACAACATGATGGCTTCAAGCATTGCTCCTTCTCTTCCGGCTGCTACTGGCTTTGACAGCTGCTCTGGAAGGAGTCACTGGCTTGCCTTGCTTTTCCTTACCAAGGTGAAGTGAGGAAGGTTTCAAGAAGCTATGAAAAAAAGAAGAAATGCAAAAAGCAATAAAACATTCAACATTTCTTAGCAACACCCCCACCCCCCCTCCAAAAAAAACCAACCCAGCAAACCACCCCAGCTGTTCTGTTTTGCACCAGGTAGTCCTTACTATGTGGTTGTTCATGTGTGTTGATTAATAAAGACCTTGAGCCTAATAACAGTTTTGTTTGTGCATGCATCGGACAAGATTAGCAATACTTTGCAATTAATGATCTCATCCACTAGGTTAACCAAGCAGGCCTTACAATATTTCTTATTAAAAGAAGAAATCCTTTCTTTTCCTTCCTCCAACTAAGCCAGTGCACCTTAATGTAATGATGATATGTTAGACCCAGCAGTTGTCAAAGCATCGTATTACTGTGATGCCATAATGACACCCTGTCTCTGTAAAGTAGTCATGTTTTCTCAAATCACACGTTGCACCGTTGATTTCTGACATGACACTTCATTCAGTCACTTTCCTTTTCTTCAGCGTCTCCATTCTCTGACAATAGCAGCTGGTGCCCATTTTCCTGCTAAGTGATTCACATTTTACCACTTTACTAGAGTGCAATTAGCTGAAGCAGAAAAAAAAACGCTCAGTGTAAAGCAGCTCGGCTGAAATTGTTACTCAGCTCTTTAACGGGACCCGGTGAATGTCTTGAGGTGTTGTCGTGGGCGTCGGCGTGAGAAACAACATTTTGGTTTCTTTGCACACAAACTTTTTTTTCCTCTGTTACAGTTAGGGAAGCCGAGTTTGGGAATTCACTGGAACACGCTGACTCTTTTTTTTTTGTCTACAGATTTCAGTACAGACCTGCGAAATGATGCTGAAAGTAAGCACAAAATTTAGAAGGAAATGTGGTATTTATAGACAAAGCGAGGACCTGGCTTCCATTCCTGACTGCTACAGACCTAGTGTGTCACTTAGACAAAGAGATTCTTTTATGCATTGGCTTACACAGTTAAAGTATGAGGATAGCAAGAACCTTTTTGGTAGACATTCATGTGAGAGGAAAGTATTGGAGGAAAAATCAGATGGATGGTGCTGTTAGTGTGAAAAGACCTAGGTGTCCATAATAACACCTACCTTGCTGATGCTCCCACGTAGTAGCTGTCATTACAAATGTCAACTGCTAACAATCTATTCTGATATTTATGGAAATAGGGCTACTCTCTTTTCAAGAAAAGAAAATACTTTTATGTGCAGGTAGAAGTGGATTTTAGTGTTGGTCTGCAGTAAAGATGATCACTTTAATTATTGTAACTAATTACTGCCCCTGGTGCCACTAGCGCAGCTCTGAAATAATGAATGGTGCTGTAAGCAGAGCCTTTCCTTCTTGAGAAACAAATGTGAAATGTGTTCACAGATTATGAGGTATTGGCACATTGTTTTGGCCTCCTTTGGGTATTGGTAATAAGGGACATGAGAGAAAAGTAACTTTGTGAACCAGTCATATATATGGATGGAATATAAAGAGCTCCCAGTAGCTGGAATGAAGCTTTCTTTCTTAAGGCTATATAACGTAATCAGATGCAGTTAATTTTTGCATTCCACTTGTATATTGATACTGATTTAGCCAGTGTCAGCACTGTCAATATCATTAGCAATGTGGCAGGTAGATGGAAATATGAATGTGATTGCATTAATAAATTCTTAATATATTCAGCCTTTCATAAGCACAGAGCATTACAATTTATTCACTATTGTTTAGGACCATTTTAAAGAAGTTGCCTATTGCAGTGCTCTGTCATTGTACATTTCTGCCAGCAGTTCCTGGCTTCAGGTCTTAGTTAAATGAAGAAGTTTTGAAGTAAATTTAGTGTAGATATGAAGAGATATGCAACTGTATATTGCATTTTAGCCATGATTTGCAGCACCTATCATATTTTCTCTTGTATATGGGCATGGAAATGCTTCTAGAGCCTGTTGTTTCTTTTCCAGAAGCTACTAAAAGTTTACCTGAGATTTCCCACTTGTTAGAAAACTTAATTCAGAGCAGCCCACCACAAATGGAGCTGCCATTTATTTGACTTAAAATCTAGTAAAGAAAAAAAAACAACCCCACCAAGGCTTTAAAATAAATACTGCACATTTTTATATGACACATGTTATTTCTATTCATAAACCTTAACTAAATTTAGATTTTTATTAATCCAATGTGACCTAAAAATTTTGCATTAACAGCACAATGTGGAATTGGGCTTATTCTCTTTGAATGCCGATAAAGCCATCATCTTGAAAATAGCTCTTTCTGACAAAAAGGTGTTCTTTTGAAATAAAGTCTTATTCACTACATTCCTCTTAGAGTTAATGTGAATTTTAGTGCCTCTAATTTTAGATTGAAGTGAGGTCTAGAATAAAACCCACTGGCTGACAATTGAATTTATAGATAGTTGTGAATATTTCAGGCTTGAATAATAGAGCTGTAGAATTTCAGACACAGAGAGGAAGAGAGAATTAAGCTCCAACTGTAGTTTTACACTATAATGCAATGGTGTCTAGGAATTCTTCAGTGTAACGAGCTAAGTAGTAATTAGGAGGGAACTGAGGGAGGGATTTTACAGAGATCTAGCTTAGGCATTATTCCAAATGTTCAGCATGATAATTTGATGGTGGTCACACCTGCCATCTATTTTAGATGGCTCTTGAATTACTTTTGTTCAGAAGTGGTGCAGTAAGGAAGGAGTGAGTGAAAGCCGTAGGTGTCTTTTGCCCACCCACAGCCAGTACCCAGCCTCATCTCTGTTTCACCTTCCGGGGATTGAGAAAGTTTTTGTTCTCAGAGTCAGGCGCTGTTGTTTTCACTTTTCCCCATAATAGTTAATGTTTTAACCACGTTTATGCTTTGCCAGTATGCACCAATCCAGTCTGTACAGTTGCAGCTGGAGCCAAAAGCAGCTCTGTCTTGGTTAGTACCAGAACCTGCTACTTCAGAAGCATCAGCAGACTGGCTTTAATGTAGACAGCACTGGTGATCAGATTTTAATGCTTCTTAGAACTGAGGTGGTATTTTGGTTCTGACTGCTTGGAGTGGAAGATAGGCACTTCTGTACTGGCCAAAACAACATGCAGTTGACCAGCTAATTAATTGCAAATGGTTATTTTTTCAGGAAGGGGAAAGGTGACATTCGAGCTCATTATTGCACAAATTAGATTTAAAGAATCAGCGCTGGAAGTCTTATACAAGAACGTGCCATCAAGCTGGTTGTGACAGACTGTAGGCAGTGACTCCTAGTGCTTTATTTTGTCATTTTATGTGTGCAGTCTTTGCAGAAGGGAGTTGAAAAAAGGAACCAAGTACCTGTTTAGTCAATAAAAGGATCTTAGTGTGTAGAAAAATAACGTAAAAAATTAGTTGGTAGAATGTGAAAGTTAATTGGTAATTTTAATCATAGCTGTAAAAAATTCAGTGTCAATGCAAGAGGAGAGAGAGACAGAGAGACACCATGTTTTAGTACCCTAATAACTTCTAACTCTAGTCTAAGATCGTAATGTATGTGAGAGCGGTCCAGTAATTATAAGGTAATAAGTGGAGTGGTGGTGTAAGTGCTCTAAATTAAAAGGAATTCGCAGAGCTGCTGTAAGTCAGTGCCAACCTGCTTTCTTTCAAACGTTGACTTGAGAAAAGTGCTTAGCCCAGAGTGCAAGTAGAAAGACAAGAGAGAGCTATCTATTAATTACAGCACTCATTAACAGTGACGGCTACAAGGCAGCAGATGCAGAAGAAAAGGCGCACGCTGCTGCAGGCTGGCAAGGGGATTTCCCCCCCCTCCAGTTCTTGAGGAAAGGACAACACAAGCAGGTGGTCCACTGTAATAAGATATTTTCACGGCTTTAACCTTCCCATTTCCTTGGTTTATTTGCTGACACCAGATAGCTCGTTCCTTCCACCTCCCCAAATAAGCCCTGATTTTAAGTTTAGAGGGTAACATTTCTGTACATCAAACTGGCTGTTTTCCAAATTCACACGTTGTTTGTTTCCAGTAGAATTTTACAGTAAAAATGACATAAATTGAGAAGTCTTTATAAAATCCATGGGCTCTGATTTTATGGCAAATCTCATATTAAAAACTTATCTTTAATAAGCCAGGCTTTGATCTCCATTACCTCCATTGGAAAGGAAGCCAACTCTCTTGAATTATGTCCTTTTTTTCCATTGGTGAATTTGATTCCAGATATCGAAGTAAAAATTGATGAAAATTTTTAATTTTTAAATAAAAAGAAATGGAAAAGTGATGATAAGATCTCAAAAATTACTTCAGAAAATTAAATCAGTCTAATTGTCTAGACATATATATTTACTTTGAAAACACAGATCCATAGTTCCAGGTGGTCTTACAGGATAGTTGCTTTTCTGCATTTAATGTTTCTAAAGAAATGTTCATAACTGTCATTTGAACTCTGGCAACTTTTGAGAGTATTGTCAGGAAAATGCTGGATAGGCTATTTGCTACTGTGGTCTCATAATTACAACTGGAGGAAACGAAGATAATATCAGAATCAGAGTTTTATAATTATTATTTTTGTCCTTTGTTCACCCAAAAATGTGTTATAGTAAAAAAACTTGGGGATGGAAAGACACAAAGATTTCTCCCCCAGTCCTCCCTGTAAAATTTGTTTGATCCGATTTTATATGGTTTTATTTCAGATGCTTAATTCTGAAACAGTGAGAATTGAGAAGACAAAACCTCACCTTCTGAAAGACAGAACTTTTATGTTGAATTTCCTCCAATATATTTTTTTAATCCAAGAATGGAACACATAAAATGTCAAATCCTATAGAGCTGTAGATATATGGGATAGTGGCATAGTTATTACTGGTTAGTCTGAGGATAATGGCTAGAAAGTAATTGCAGCCACAGCTGATGAATCATTTCACTTAGATTTTGTGAAAATGGAGTTCAGCCTTAATTATTTGTTAGAGTACCCCATTGATGTGCTACTTTGTTACTAAATAGCTGTATCTATAATAAAGCAATATTAATGAAGGGAAAAAAAGATTGCAAGAGACTTGCTCTTCAGTTCTTGGATCAGATCAATAGATGATGGATACATGTTTTAGTTGAGTGTCTTGACAAATATTAATTACAGAGCAGAGCATTTGTGTGACCAAACTTGGAAATATTTGTTTCTGATAATGGTGAAATTTACGGAAAAAAAGTACAGTGGGAAGAATGAAGGCATTTAATAGCCAAGCCATCTAATAGGAATTTTAAAATTTTTTGACTTGCTCATTGACAAGTTCAGAATTTAGAGTTGATGTGAAGTTGACATGTAGCCTGGAGGGCAGGTGGAGGGGACAAGAGATGGATTTGGTCTCTTTAAAGTTTTTGTTTACTGCCTGTATGGAGCTTTGACAAAGCTCTGTCGTGCCCTTATGCTGATTACCTTCATGTAGAACAAGAAGTATTGACTAATGAATGAATGATGTGCAGTCCCTAACCCCTTCCAGTGCAGCCTTAAAGAGCACTGTCTTTAATACAAAGATTCTTCTTTCTGTGTCTCCCCACTGCAGGCTTCTCTGCAGAATGTCAAGCAAAGATCGACACATTGATTCCAGCTGTTCGTCGTACATCAAGACGGAACCGTCGAGCCCCGCCTCTCTGACGGACAGCATCAACCACCACAGCCCCGGTGGCTCCTCCGACGCCAGCGGGAGCTACAGTTCCACCATGAATGGACACCAGAACGGGCTGGACTCACCTCCTCTCTACCCCTCGGCCACAGGGCTCGGGGGCAACGGGCCGGTCAGGAAACGGTACGATGACTGCTCCAGTACCATCGCCGAAGACTCACAGACCAAGTGCGAATACATGCTGAACTCCATGCCCAAAAGACTGTGTTTGGTGTGCGGTGACATTGCGTCAGGGTACCACTACGGAGTGGCCTCCTGCGAGGCCTGCAAGGCTTTCTTCAAGAGGACAATTCAAGGTTGGTTGTTCGTTAAGCTTCCTTTCTTTTGCTCAAAACGAAAATGTGCAGCTGCTGGCTGAAACCTCTTAGGGCTTCAGGCTGTGCCTTTTCATTCTTCGTACTGCTTGGTCCTACAGATGGTGCTCATGAAGAAGCCCCTTTGGGCTTCTTTGGGAGTTCTATCTGTCTCATTTAGCCCAATGCCATGTTTAATCCCAAAAAATTAGAAAAACACTGGATGTCCAGATTTATTTTCTCTGTGAGTTTCTGTGGATTCCCATAAATGATTGTTGCAGAGAAAGTAGAGCGTTTTCTGAAGGTTGTCATGGGTGCCTCTTGAACACACCTTGTGGCTGGCACATAGAGTCATGCTTGTGTGCTGCTCCTAGCTCACCACTACTGTACTTAAATTGGTACTGAAATCCAGTTTATGCTTGTTAAGGAACCAGTGCATGTAAAATTGGAACAAAAATGCAGTGGTGAAATGCTTTGTGCATATCAGTGTATTGTTAACTGGTCTTTCACCCACTATATACAGTGGCCCTAAATGGGTTCAACAAATAACTATAAAATCACATTGTAAGGAGAGTAAGTTGGCAGCTTTAGGTCTCTGCTCAGTGTTTTTTACTAATGTGCTCTTGATACTTATTACAAATATGCCACATATTTTGGCATAAATTAGTACAAATGGGAAAATTTGCATGACTGCCTCTTCTAGCTTCAGAACCTACGGAGACAAAATAATCTTCTACTTTGATTTAGATATCATCCTTTCAAGTAAAATTGAAGGTGCTTTATTTAAAGAACATGAGGCCAAGCTTGGCCTGTGCAGGAATATAGTGTCACATTAAATTAAACTCAGACTTCAGAGACTAAAATTACATTGCTAAGTCCAAATTTAAGCTCCTCAATAAAACCTGCTTGATTTTCATACATGTTGAGGACCTGAAATTCTCAGAAAAGACACTTCAATCTGCTGATATGCTTTTCTTTTAAAGAATGAACATAAAGTGAGCTTCGGTTTGTCATTTCACATAACCCCAAATTCAAAACATTTGGTCAATACTTCTTAAGTATGGTACTTCCATCTTTAATGTAAAATTAATAAGGAGAAATAATGAATGTTAATTTAATTTATCTATTGCTGAGGCAATGGCTATTTCATTCTTCCCTCTTCCATTTTGCTGCTGGGGAGATTTGGGCTTTTTACCAGCATGGAGTACCCATTTCATGAGGGCCATACAACCAGTAAAAAGAAACATTAGACTTCAGTTTGTCTAATGGAGCTGAATTTTACTCTGTTGGCAACCAGTAAACAAAGATTCATAGTGGAAGCCTGGGTTTATATGTAAAATGAGCACACATACAGAAAAAAAAAAGTATGCTCATTTCAAGTCTCTGTTCTAGAAAATTTAAAAAATGTAAAAAAAATTTTAAAAGGGGTAGGTGATTTCACTTGACCTTCAAGAGCATTTTCAGAAAAGCTCAAAAAATGTTTCCACTGAAGCAATTTATATTTGGTGGTTGCTAAACTTCAAGCACCAATTTCAACTAACAACTCTGTTTTTATAAATGGTATTTAATTGCTGTGTAATAGCTGTCCTACAGGACTGAATTGATGCACGGATATTTTAGTTGCATTTTGAGCACCCAAAAAAAATGCTACAGAAACAAAAACTGATTGAAGTGTTGACTTCTGGCAGTAATAGGTAACCTGCAATTTTACACCACACCACAGACAGCAAGTTTCTGGGCACGGGAGCACAAGGCAGAGACGTCATTCTCCAGATTAGCAACCTGGACTTGGCCACACAGCTCAAGTTAGAACAGGCAGCTGTGCAAAAAGTCTCAGTGCGGTTAGAGCATGAGCTGCATCAGCAGGTGACAGTGCTGTGAAGACAAAAAAAATGCAGTAAGGCAAAACCAAGCATTGAAAGGAAAAGCAATAATGAAGAAACTAAGAATAGGAAGTATGTTACCCATCATAAAGGCATGGCAGCGTCTTCAGCAATGGTCCCTACTAACTTGGCCCAACTGCTGTGAGTTTTGAGGTACCATGCGAAATAGTGGAAGCTACTTGGGTGAATCAAAGCATAGGTTGTGGCAGGTGACAAAACGTATGTAAGAAAAAGATGCTTCCTCATGATTTCAATGGGAAAATTCTACCTTTAGGCTTGAGGAGTGAAGATGCAGAATAATTCCCTTGAGGTTTTTTGTTCTAATTGATAGAATTTAGTTCCAGTGTTCTGGAGGTCATTCTTCCCTGCACCATTTCACTGCCTTGTTCATATCATGTTCCTTCTCTCTCTCTCTCTCTCTCTCTCTCTCTCTGCTTGTTTTTAAAATGATTTTTCTGCTGCATAACTGCAAATAAGAAAACATGAAAACAAAAATAAATGCAAGAGACTTTGAAATACAGAAAGAAAACCAAACTGCCTGAAGAGTCAAATGTTACAACATTGCATATGTAGGGATAATATGTTTCACCTCAAAGGATTGCTTATTTTAAATGGTAATAACATAATAGTGGTGGGTACTTTATTATAGATTAAATGAAAAAGAACATTTGACTTCCAAAATTTTTGTTGGTCATTCATCAGTTTACTAAATTAGCTCAGACTTGTAGATACTCAGTGCTATTCCTGTTGAAATCATGGGCACAACTGCCTTGACTTCAGGGAGAGGAAGGCTGAGCTGATAAAGTGAGATTATGAAGCACATCCTGTGTTCATGTAAGGCCTGATGTCCTTTCCACTGAGTCAGGGGGGTCTTTCCATTCCAGAGGAGTCTCTTGAGGTCTCAGTAGGTGGAGTCCACAGGCAGCTGCCCAGAGAGCCAGCGCAGTTATTTGTGCACCACCAGCAGCTCACATAGGACAGAAGCATCACAATGTCCATAGTAGCTCCTACACAAGGCAAATATCACTCTAATGTAGACTATACACTTGTTTTAAAGGGTAATGGAGATTATCATTCCCTTTCAGATTTAGCATTTTAGTCTAAAAAACACCCATTTTTGCCTTGGAATCAATCCCTGCTCTTTTTCTTAAACATTAAGAAATTAAATGAACTCTGTTTTGAAGTGTAAGAAGGAATAATTTTGTGGTTTTAGAATAGATATTTTTAACATAGTCCAAAAATACATCTGCAGTTTTGGTAGTGTGCATAATTACAATAAACATAAATAATATTAGAAAAAAATTAGAAACAAGCAATTTCTTGGTGAAAAAAAAATGAAACAGAACAAAACCCACCAAAAAGAACTCAGTATAAAAAATGGATGTCTTAGGCCATAGTGGAATGCAGTGATGTACTGCCCCTTTTGTGAGATATGAGCTATGGAAGAACTGGATGTTCTCTCTGCTCAGCCTAGTACTCACTCAGCTGCAGCTCTCAGTTTGCTTCTGGGATAATTTACATGGTGGCTGATTGCAAGTGTCTTACAGAAATACACACACAGCTAAATCTTCCCAAAATTGGCTTAACATCAGGGATAGTAGAAAATAGCAACATCTAAAAATAGTTACAGGTCCATTGATTTTTAGGGTCTCTTCACAGTTTTTGCTGTGCACTGTATTATCTTGAAAACTCTGAGCTTTTATTAAAAGAAAGAGAGGAAAAAAAAGAATTTTCACTTGTCAGCTGGGTGCAAAGTCTTGTGTTTGACACAGAGGTCTTGTACTTCCTAGATATTTTGTAGTGAATATGTAGTGTAAATATATTTCTCATAATTTTTATTTGGTCAGTTATCATAAAGACTAGTAAGTACGCATTTTCTTTAATAATATTTAATTACTCAGTACCCGTAACTTAAACATTACAGCAGGTGGATTGAACTGGTATTTTAGGAGAAGGATGAGATGATAGAACTTTGATAAAAAAAGACAGTTTATTATCCAATTTTATGCTAGCATTTATCTCTCTAAAATAATGGCCTGCATCTAGAAAACTTTTCATCTTCCCTCCTTCCAAGTTGTCCAGACCGCCGTCTTTGAATTGTTTAAACCAGCCTGAAAAGACAGTGTGTAAAGCCTGCACATTCCTCGTAAGCCTTCTTGCAAAAGTCTCAGAACCTACTTACCATTTCCTTGGATACTGTATGAATTTTTCCCACAAAAGCTAAATATTTTGCATTCAGTAAATGTTCTTGATTTTTTTTTGGGGGGGGGGGTTGTTTTTTAATAAGTTTATTTTTTGAGGAAAAACTGTTGGATGCACAGTAGTGAGACATTAATCTTCTGTGTATACACATGGCGAGTAAAGTGATAAGTTAGTATGGAGCCCTGCAGTCAGACCTTCACTGTCTCATCATTTAAGAGCTTCATCCCTGGGTGTTGCTGCCTGTCCACGTCTCCTAACACAAACAGGAAATACTCTATCCTTGAAGTACTGTTGTCTTTTTGGTCATTACATGAGCTAGATTAAGTCTGCCATCTCATTTTATGCTGCTCAACTAAGAGCCTTCAGCTCTGCATTTTTGCAGGGACCTTCCCATTGTCTTCAAAGCCTGCCCAAACTGCTTTGTACTTTGTTCAGCTTTTTGGTTACTCAGAGTTGTTTTTAATCCCTCTAGTGATCAGGTTTTTCAGTCCTGTTTAGAGTATTGACCCATTATTGAGCCAATTTGATCTGTGAATGTACAAACACTTTACAGTAAATACTTTTTTTTTTCCAATCAGGAAGTTTTAATCAAGCAAGTTATTTCTAACTACGTACATTCAGATAAGGCAACATAAACTTTGATTTGAAGTTGGTACATGACTGAAATGGCTTCCAAAAAGGGTATTTTGCATTTCTGAAAGCTGTCTTTTGTAATACATTTTTGAGGAAGAAACGGAAGCAAACAAGATTTTATGGCTTTTCAGCTTCTTTGCTTATAGCTAGGGTTATTGTTGTTTTATAGAAGGATGGGGTGGAGGCTCTTGGTGCACTGGCCTGTGGACCTTGGCTCTGGTGCAAAGATGGCAGCCCTCCAGTGAGCCGAACACTAAATGTCACCTGAATCCATCATTACCTGATTAAATCATTCACCTTCCTTATATAAGTGGAAGTCTGTGCATCAGCATTTCTTTCAAAGAATATTTTAAGCAAGCAGTGATAGATATCTTCCCTTTTCCATGAATTCTCTGTGCCTGTGGGCCAGCCAGACAAGCGAGTATTTTTAATTCCTTCCAACACATCTTTTTATCCTGTCATAATGTCATTCCATAGCTAAGACAGCTAAACAAGATGAGACAATAAAATGTAAACATGCTGAAATCTGAAAACCAGAGAGAGGTGTAAAAGTGTACAGATTGTTCTTTCCTTTTTACTATCTCTGCTTTCCTTACAAAAATTTTAAGAAGCATTTAGATTATTTGGGAATAAGAATGAGTATCCTGATCGGTGTGTGGCTATTTTGGACCCATCAAAAATACTGAAAAAGAGATATGATTTGCAAATAGTGCTGGTATGCTAGTATGTATCAGTGCCATTAGAATTAGGTCTGGATCTCATTTTATTATAAACATCTCTGAAAGCCTCCAGCCCACTTACAAAGCCCTGTCTAGTTTGAAACCAGAGACATGTGAAGTCTCAGCTAGCAAGTGATTTATATTAATGTTTCTATAACTTTTTTAATTATCTTGTTTTCTGGTGTAAAAATAATTTGGTTTGCTTTACAGACTGAGATATTCTGTGTGCTTATAATCAAACAATGACAATCTTTCATTGTCCAGCTCTTAAGTCACTACCAGGTAGCGGGGGATCAGTTCCCTCTGTGCCTTCAAAGCACTTGATTCTCTTTTAAGGTGGCCTAAATGCCTTTCATTTCTCGTGAAGATAAAGACGTTGACTACAGTGGGAATCAAAGGTAGTTCGGCCCTTACAGGTTCAACATCCCCTAATACCAGATACTGAAAATTATGGTGACTTTTTATGATGCTAGAAACCCATCTACCTGAAGTTAGAGGCCAACACAACGTGTCAAATAGTCAGACAAACCAGCATCACCTTTACATTTTTGCTTTAAATCACTGTGTTACTTTCTAAGAATAAAAGAAACAAAAAGTATTTTGCAACTTCTAAATGTGTTATAGTTCAGTACCACAGTACAATAATTTCTTCAAAGCAACTCAACATAGTGATTTCCCTAAAAATGTACTTTTACGCTGTTTGTGTCCCTCTGTCAAACACCATATTTAAAAACTAGCTGCTCATCCTTAGTTACATATTCTAGCAGAAAAGGCAACATAAGCAACAAGGATGAAACATAATCCCTCATACATGGTCTGGTCACCTTGAAAAAATACTTGAGGCATTTGAGAAACAAATTTTTATATGTTCTGTAACTCTGTATGTACAATATTGTTTCTGAAGTCATCTTAGTGAAAAGCTGTGAACAAGACAGTCAACTTTAGGCTTAATCATTTCCAGATGACCTGTAGCAGAATTCATAGGTCCATAATCCATAGGTATTTCGAATCTCTGAGGATTTGTCAACCAAAACTGGATTCAGTTAGGTTCAAATCCAACCTGGGATTTTTTTATCTGTCCTTCTTTTCAGTTAGCCTGTTACTCTTGATTTCCAAGAGCACCTCATTCTCAGTTTCTCAGGAACTATTCTGTTCTGGCTGGATTATGTATAAAGGTGTAATGCAACATAGTGAAATTCACTCTCTGTATTAGCTTAGGTTCGCCTGTGTCTCTGTTTCTAAGAGTTCTCTTTTATTAAATCCCAGAAGACTTATGGCTGTAATCCCAGCTACTTTCCACTTTTGGAGTTTTGATGCATCGCAATCCACAGGCAAGCAGGTGTATTCCTTTGGGTTTGTCACCCAGGAAAAGAGAGCATGAAAGTGGTACAGTGGTACCTGGGGTAAACCTCACTGCAGAAAGACTTAAATCCAGTCAAGCAGTAGTCCCTACGAAGAATGAGAACACCTCCTTTTTTAAATACAAGTTTCTGAAAAAGAGGTATTAAGTTACAGAAGGTGAAAGAGAAACTTTGCAAAAAAAAAATGGGACATTATTGAACTGAAATGCAGCTTCACGAGCAGATTATAGAATAAAATTACTACACTGAAGGAGTGTTGGTTCATTTGGGTTTTTTCCTCTTTTTTTTCCCCCTTTGGAACCTACATTCTCACACATTATAAGTCTCAATACTGATATCTTCAGTACTCCTCCTGCTTTTTTAAGTGGCTCATGGCTATTCTTTCCAAACACATTTTCACCCTACATCTAAGTCTTCCTCATAGCTTTTACTTCTCCAAAGATTTTCTGAGTACTCCAATAGCCTGTAGCAATCCTTTTACATCTTTGGTGTTATAATGTCAAATACTGCAGTATGAAAAGGGAAATAGAGCTTCTGCTAGAATTTGCCAGTGTTTTTGTCAGTATTGCTGTAAGAGAGACCCCTGTTTCAGCCTGTTTCTAGAGCCAGCTTCTTACTCTTGGTATCTGGGAGGTTCTGAAGTTGTGACTGTTGATGACAACAACTTCTGCCAAGACAGAAGGCCCAGTGCTAACAGTGGCCTCTTCTTTGCCAGTTTTTGCTTCTTCTTTTGTCTTTAGAACTCTTGTCAGTTCTATGCAAGAAGTGGCCAAAGTGGTTTTGCCAGTCTTGCCTAAATCCATTCAGCTGCCTGACTTGTAAAGCCAGCGAGTACCTGTACCATAAAAATTGTCCATCTTTACACCTCATTGTAGTAACACCCAAAACTCATCTCTGATGTAAAAAAATAATGGTACCTTGACCGACTTATCCTTGATCTATTATAAAGATGTGGCTGTATGGAGCATCTAAAATTGGAGAGGTGGGTGTATAGCGTAAGTTTTTCAGCTTACCTGCTATCTCAGGATCAAATGGCATCATGTTTTTAGTGAGTCAGTTGCTCTTGATAGGCACAGTGTGTTAGAAGTATTTTCTTATCTTGTTGCTGTGATAATAAAATTCAACAAATCAGTAGGAAAAGGAACTGGTTTTTAATAAACATTCCTCAGTACATGGGGAAAGAAAAGTGGCTTAGGCTGATATAAATCCCATTTTATTATTCTAGCACAGGAAAGTGTGTTTGGGGAGTGAAGATTTGACATATATTTTTATTTTCAAGCATCATCCCAATTTATATTACTCAGCCCTTTAACTGCCAAACTGTAAAAGTCCATTACACTACTGAGAGGAATATACAAATTATCCCCTGGCACTTTAGGCAGGAGTTTTACATATACACTGTTATTCTATCAGCCAGCTAGCTGCACAATTCTATTAAGGAGTAAGTGAGAAAATTATATTGCCTGCAAACTAATTGTGCAGAAGACTCTGAAATAAGTAATCAGAGCTCTGTTCTCTCTGAAAGCCAGCCAGGAGATATTATAAATCGCTCGATCTCTCTTGTCAGCCCAGTTTAAAGACCCAGAGCTGCCATGTTGATTTTATTCGCTGTATAACACAACTTCCTCTCAAGCTGTTGACAGGGCTGGGCAAACTCAGCTTTTACTCTACCTAGCTGCTCAGTTTCAGCTTCTAGCATCTTGAAGTAAGCAAGGAATGGGTAGAGCTTCCTTCTGGATCTTCCTCTGAAATAAAATGCAGATCTGAGTATCTTGAATGGAAATGCATATCTAGAAGCAAATAAGAAATAATGAGAGCTCTAATGACCTGGAATGTGCAGTAAGTTCAGGTTTTTAACAAAAATAAATCCACTAACACTTGGAGTGCTAGGTAAAATACATTTTAACTATGATATAGATATCCACTGCATCTAGATGTGGAGACAAAATGTTAGTTCTCTGAACTCTTTGAACTGCAGTCTAGCCATATTCTAAAATGCTGGAACACTTTACAGGGACCAGCTATGGTCCAGTGACCATAGGATGTGGATCTTTGCTTCTGCTCCTGTTTCTCTGCTGTGCTCATTGGAGGAATTCTTTGCAGCATCTTCCAAGTTTATTTTCCAACACCAAAAATGAGGATTGAGCATCTGCTGTAAAACACAATTCATTAAAGAAAAGCAATCTAAATTGAAAGGAGATTCCCCCTGTAAGCTAAAGTACTGGAATCCAAGTGACTAGAATAATAGCTCCTTTTAGCATTCTTTAGGTGTCAAGAACTAGCAGGAGAAGTCAGTTATATTGTGCCTTCTGCAGGCGGTTGCATAGGTTACACAAATGTAAAATGTCAGGGTATGGATGAGAAGTGTCTGCATAATGAAATGAGCAATCTTGCATTTACCTTTCTGGTTCTGAATGCTACTTTTTGGTGTTTGGCTTCTGCACCTTTTTATCTTTGGAAAGGAGCTCTTACTACAGTGGGAATGTTCCACCTGCCCTGGTAAGAGAGCTTTGCTTCTTGAAGTTCTCTGTCATAATCTCGATCTTGTTTTTGATCAAGATAATTTCTGACGTTGTGCAAAGGTATATTTGATCTTGTGCAAAACATTTCTGATTCCCTGTTTCATTTCTTTTTAATAGTCATGGTAATACATTTTTTACTGAAGTATAATGTAAGTTCATTATACACAATTTGTGAAGTGCTATGAAGGACTTTCTGAGTAGTGGTTGTGCCTTTCTAAGAATGCCTTGTTAGAGTGCGAGGTCTATGTGCAATCTTTTTTAATCTGGCCCTTACCATCATTTTCTGCCTATCCTTCCAAAAGTGTTATTTCCTAACTTTTCTAATGTCTATTGGGAAGACATTTTGCAGGAACTGTTATGCTGAATTCCCTACCCAGCATGTCCTTAAGTTTCTTAAATGGCTTTCCCCACAGCAGGTAAGAAAGGGGAAAAGGACTAAACTGCTTTGACTTTTGTCATTAGCATTCAGACATACCAAGATCTGTTTTACTAACCAGCATTGCTAACTCACTCATGCAACAATGTCCAGGAGGAAGAAAGTCTGGCAGGTTTGTGCCAAATATGCTGGTTGTGTTGGCAGAGTGCACATTGTGCCATGCAGACCTCCTTTATCATAAATACTTAACCAATTTTCAATAGATGTAAGTGGTTTGAGTATTACTTCCTGTTGAATTAGCAGTTGCTGAGCATTTGAGTCTTTGTTCAATCCTGCAATCCACTAATGTGATATTTAATGAGGAGACATCAGTCTGGAGAAAGGTAGTCAATATAAATCAGTGTTTACAAAGTGTGATTAACTCTGAAATATTTCATCAATGCTGTGGTCCCAGGCAGACTCTATGCTAATTATTAGAACCTGTGCATGTTTCAGGGGACTTTGATGGACCCTGAGTGCAGCAAACATGGAGCAGCAAAATTGCGATTATGCTCGGACTGTCTCTGATGACAATTTATGCATTTGGTGTGATGACCTCTTGCTTCCCAAGAGGGCAATAAACAGAATGCATTTTCATTAAGATACTAATGCACTTAATCACAGGGGGAAAAGGTTAGAAAATAAAGAAATACTTTTAAAGCAAGATGTGACAGACTGATGGGGAAGATACTTTATTTAAAAGTCAGTTTCCTGGTTTAACTTCTGACTGCCGCAAAGTCTGTCATACTGGATGTAGTCATGGGCAATAGGATGCATGGCTGGGTAGATGAATAAGCTGAGCTAAGCTGTTTTATGAAAAGTGCAGTGGTACTAGGGCAAAAGAAAACAGATGTTCTCCTATTCAGACTTGGTATCTATTCAGATACCCAAAGATGTGATCTAAAAAAAAAAAATAAACTACTCTTAGATTTTACTCATACGTTTACAAGCTTTTATTTTCTTATTTTTGAGGAAAAATAAAATGTACTAAGCAGTAACAAAAAAAAAAAGACTACTTTGCCCAGAAGGGCTCGCATTGAAGGATCTAGCTTGTTGTAGGCCTTAAGAGGGGAGTTGGGACCTGCAGAGGCAAAGGCAAGCATCTCTTTCAGTTTGTGTTATTCTGACAGCTTGGCAGTAATGATCCTGATGCCTCTTAGTACAAGAACTTGGTCTGAAGTACAGAGGGGGAAGGGGAGATGTCCTGGAGCAGATGTCTGACCTGGCAGCTGTAGAACATGCTAGATGTGGTGGTAGCAGTCCTGGTGAGGCCTGCCTGATGCTCTGTGCCAGCTGTAGTGGAAGATGAAGGGTGAAACTCTGCAGTACCTGTTATAGTTGATTAGGCAGTACAGCAGTCCTCCTTTTGTATTCTAGGCAAAGAGAGACTGACGAAATTGGCTAAAATGGAAAGTGAAGAGTGCTCAGAGAAGGAGCCTGAACATGTGGCTTGGTACAGAAAATAATTTACACCAAAATGTCTTTCTTCTACCTACAGAGTAAGATACATGAAGGATTTTGCTAGGGACCATATTTGGAGTGAGATACAGACTCATACACATCTGTTTCTCTCATATAGATGTCTAGATTTAAAAAAAAGGAGTAAAAAGTCTTCATCTTTTAACTCAGCTATTAATTTTTCCTTGAAATGCGTTTCCTTTGTGTAGCACTTCTTATTCTTGATATATTCCAAAATTAAATACAACAGCAGTTGTATGAATACTTTTGTATATCTGTTGTGTTGGTTAGTTGGTGACTGAACACCTCTTTCCCTGTCTGTTCCATCACAGGTAACATAGAGTACAGCTGCCCAGCAACAAATGAATGTGAAATCACAAAGCGCAGACGCAAGTCCTGCCAAGCCTGCCGCTTCATGAAGTGTCTAAAAGTTGGCATGCTGAAAGAAGGTAAGACTGACCACCTCAGTACGTATCTCTCTGCAAACACTTGCTACAACTGTAGGGCAGTCAGGAAATGAGAGACTGGTGAGTGTTCTAATCAGTTATTGCATGGGCAGTTTTCATATGTACATGCTCTTTCTGACATCTGCTTCTAAGCCATTGAATCATGCTTTATCCACTTAGAGTTCATCATCTTGTGTAGTACAGCAAAATATACCTCAGCATTCCGACTCATTCAGTAAGTAACTGGTAGAATAACCATCAGAATCCTCAAAGATTTATTTCCTCCAGTCCATATCCACTGTCCCAGTTCTGGCAGAAAACCAAAACACACACTGTACCTTCTTTTCTTTGCTTGTATTCAATCTTCATTCCATCAGGACTAATGAAAGGGTTACTTCTAAAGTAAACAAGTATAGATATTGAGTGTGTGTACTGAAGTTACTGTAACTGCAATGGAGCAAATTATGGTGTGCGGAAGAGGAGAATCCACCCCCCTTTATTTTCATAAAAGTGTCTGAGAACTGCGTTCCTCATTGTAAGTATATGTTGAATGTTTTTATTAATCAGTTATATTTTGAAAATATTGAATATAAGAGAATGTTCTCAAGAAATGGTGCTGTCTTACCTGGAACCTGCTTCATCTATGTTACACAAAGAGGTGATTCCTTAAATCTTAGTTGCCCGTTATTACATTGCTATTACTGTATATGCAAGAATACACTTCTAAGTGCATGTATTGTATACATTATTATTTTAGGGCACTGTCACCACCAAGAAAGATGCCATGGACTTCTGAAATAGATAAACATTTGAAAGAAAATCAACATAATGTTCTCTAACTATTGTATCCAGTGGAGAGTACTTTGCGTTAAGCAATCACATCAAAGCAGTCTCATACAATTTTGCATTGTCAGTGCTTGAAAACTCAGCTTTAATAGTGGCTGATTTTTGCAAATGGTTTGGTGGTAATATAAAATATTTAAAGTACACAGCTATAGGGGTAAAATCCAAGAAACAGCATAGACCAGTGGAGAGAGGATGGGCAAATTAGGCCTATCACGCACCTACAGACATATTCTTATTGGATTATACTTACTAAGAATAAACCATGTTCTGTGCAACTACTTTGGCAGATGCTATGATCCTGTGAGCCAAATCCTGCTGTCCTTAGTCTTACTTGAGCAAAACTCCTGTCAGATTCGATGGAGATTTTGCCTCAGTAAGAACGGCAGGATTTGACCCTCTTGTCAGTGGTGATGGGAGAGTTCTTGATTGCCAAAATCCTCATATGACTGACCACTAGGAGCAGTTGCTTGAAAGTGAAATTATGATGCTCAGATAAACTGAAGAAAGAAAGGGATGACAGGGTATGGCATCATTTGAAAGGGTCTGTGCTTCTTAGCATCTTTTTTTAGTAAGTTAAGACCCTATATCACGTGTAACCTAATAACACAGATATGTAAAGCAACTTTGAAAATGAAACAGTGCTACCAAGAGCACATGTAGGTGAATTGATTTAATCCTTTTCCTCCAAATTTTGAGGGCACTCTTGTGCATCCATTAACATATATATTTTAAAAAATCCCAGCTTCTGGGACTGCAAGAGGAAGTTAAGTGTCTCCTCTACAAATGAGTAATTATCTCAGCAAATTTGTGTGCAGATTTACTATGTTTCTGCATACAATTTTGTTAACTGAGATAATTTGGTTAGACAATTCAGATATACGTTGTGAGTCATATTTTTTTGTTCAAATCTTCATTGTCCATGGATTCAAATAAATCCCACAAGTTTTCTTAGTAAGAATTGCATAAATTTTCTACTCTAAAAGTACATACCTTTTTCTGAATGTTTTAAAATGGCAAAATAACTAATCGCTTTGAAAAGACAGTGTTATTTATCTGCTACCTAATATAAAAACTTAAAAGAACCTTTAAGGATGTTTTGTTTTCTTTCCCCTTTTAGTAGCCACTTTTTAAGTCATACTGATTCACAGTACATTTTTAGGACTGTACTTGTAGTAAAGATATTTTTTCCTTGTTGGAAGGTAGTTTTGGAGCTGGGTGTTGTTTTTACCTATGGGAAAGTCTGGAGGTGACTTTTTGACTTGGATCACATCCTTTATGTACAGAATTAAAAAAGATAATATAATTACTTCTTTCATACGTAAAATGATACAAATTTATTGATTAACATGGTCTTGAAATAAGCTGAAATTATTCTTGCTCTATCTCAAGTATTTCTTTATGTACAGACAAGGATTTCAGTCCCATGCAGCATGTCAGAGATCATGCTGCAGTAAATCTATTCAAATGTAAACCTGTTCAATTCAATTACCAGTTTGTAATAAAATTTGCTGCTGCAGCCTCCACGTTTGTCACAGCAGTCTCTACATGCTGATGGCACAGCATGCCTGGAAATTGACAGCCTCAATCTATTTACAAAAAAAATTTAGTTGCAGACCTGAAATAAAATCAAGTTTAAGCAGCTTTGAGAGGAGCATCACATTCCTTACAAGAACAGCACATCTGCCAGGGTGCATCTTCTTCAGAAATCTTACCTTGTTTGTGGGGAGTTTTCTTGTAGAAATTATCTTTAACAAACAGTTTTTAAGTGTAATCCAAAGTGAAACAATTATCAGACATTGTACTTCCCTTCACATTTGAAAGGACTATTACATTGTCATTTTGTGAATTGTCATATGAATTTCATGAAAGAAATCACAGTGCCTGGAGAAAGATTCTGAGTTTTAGCTTGGCTTCTAGGGCAAAGTCTGAAAACCACTTACAGCAAATGTATAGAGTGGCTTCCCTTATGACATCTGCATGTTGAATCATTTATGTGACAAGATAATGCTGTTTTTCATCAAGCATCCAGTGTTTCTGTGGGAGACCTGGTGTTAGGGTTGTGGGGCTTTGTCAAACCCTGGGAGGGAATTGGATTTCTGGTCACATAGAGTACAAGGTGCATATTTTCTGTTCATATTCTCCTGAATGGTGGTGGGGCTTAACCTGATTAAGAATCTTAATAATTAGTAGGATGTGGGCCAGGAGCCAGAGAAGGAGTGGTAAATCAATGCAGGGCTGGGCTGGAGTGGGATTGAGGTCCTGGCTGCATCTCCTTTTGAGTATCACAAGAAAGTTTGTACAGAATGATCCCGAGGAACACATTATTTTGATTTAGCCTGTGGACTGTTACTTGAAAACATGTCTGGGTCTTTGGATGGGTTTTGAACGTGTTATACTTCATGCTGAAGCATTCAGCAGAGGATGATGAACAGGACAAATATGAGGGTGTTATGTTCTCATTTACTTTTCTAGGTAAGGGTTATTAGCAGCAAAGCTGAATATATTGCACTCAAAGAAGAAAATTTGCATTTTACTATTTTTAATTTTGTGTGTCGGTGTTACAAAAATCAGATTTTCAAGTATCACAATTGAGTGTTCTACTGAAATACAGTTTCTTTGACTGCACCTATTTTGGTGAACTGTCTCAGGTTCATGAGAACAGATGCAACAACATTAAAGATTCTTGTATAGTCTAGGGAGGAACTTTTCAAATGTATCCCTTGAGATTTCTTGAAATAATATTGCAATTGCAAAAAGGGTGTAGGGAGACATGTACGACAATTTACCCTTTTTAAAAATGAACACTTTTAAGACATTCAGTAGTTTTCAGTTCTGTTGGTTTATGATATGTCTTTAAAGTTTGGCCTTTCAAACTCTTTGGAAGCCAGTGATTAATTTGCTTCAGGTAGTAGAATTAAATCTGTGTTTATGTCCAAGATTGGGTATTTTTGGCTATTTCCCTTTTTATACAGCTAGCTGGACTGAGAAAAAGGACTTGTTTCTTTTTTTTTCTTTCTTTTTTAAGAATTAAAATTTGATGTAAAATTGGATGGTATGGGGAATCTTGAGTAGATATTTGACTTTTTTTTATATTTCTATTGCAAGGTGATTGGGTAGAATTCAACTTTTAGTCTTTAATTAGTACTACATGCCTATTAATAATATTTGTGGGACTGTGTAGTGACATGTGTCTGTCGTAGAAGATATTACTCCAAATTTATTATAGGACAGATCTTGCTCTGAAGCGCTTCCATTGTGAAATAATTCCAATGGAGTAATTATTCCAAAATACAATCACTTTTTGTTTCAGATGCAACATTCATATAACTGCTTTTTCAATACATTATTCCATTTGTTTTATTTTTTTCCTCAGAGGAAAAGCCATAGCCTCAGTTTTACCTGTCCCTTTATTGTAGGGAGGTTAAAAACTGCAGTTCAGAGGAGAATCTGTTGAGTGGCACTAATGCAGCTTTTAGACCATCTGGAATGTTGTATCCTGTTTTAGCTCTCACAGTTCTGTGCACTACTACTTTGTATTTCTTAAAGGACTGTTAATACCATAACATCTCCCGTGTATCTCTCATTTCTGATGTTTGGGTATTTTCAGACTTTGTTATGGACTGTATGTAGTGGCTGATCTGCATTGCTTGTTATTTCAGAAAGTCTAGTTTCTAAATGAGTGAGACATAGAAACAAATCCTAGTTTATATGACAAGTAAAGCATACCACAATAAATGGCATGGGTTGCTTCATAGAAGTATGTTTGTATTTTCCTTAGGAATGGATGGCCTTTACAAATTTTCATCAGTCACTTTGTACTCAGTTAGAACAGACAGAATAACAAAATTCCAGCTTCATTAATCCTGCTATTACAAATGAGAGGCTAGATCCTCACTAAGTATTAGTGGAAGCTGTGTTAAGATTGCTGCTCATTTGGCAGGTTTAGCAATCTGTGCTATGGGGAAATCAGCAATATTCTTTTTTTGTGTCTGTGAATCTTCACTGTTGCTCGAATATGAGCCCTCATTCAGGCTCTAAAAATGAACAGAAACTCTCTGAGCTCTTCATCTGACACTGCTGCCTTGATGTGTAACCCTTCCCATCACAGCAGTGCAGTTTGCTTGTTGTACTTGCACTGCTCGATGAATAGCTCTTAACATTTCTCATTCATTAGTTTGCTTGGGGTTTTTGAGAATTCATACAGGCCCTCAAAAAGATCTCAGAGTCTCTAGGCAAATGGTAAGGCAGTAGTTAGAATCTGCCTTGTAAAGAAATCCTGGACTTTTCAGTTTTTTCCTTCAGCTGTGATTGGAATAAAAGCAATTACTGACAGTATTAAAAATGCTTGAATGTTTTAGATAGTCATGTAATGGACCAGAAGACTATTACACGAGTTACACTTTCTTAGCATGTTAAAATTCAGGTTCTCTAAAATATTTTTGATTCACACTTTGAGAGATTCCACTAATTCAAATATAAGAATACATTTTTTTAAAAGAGGTGTGTGTATTTTAAAGCATAAATTACTGAGTTTATTATGGAAAGATTACCGTATGAACATCTTTGGCTTGTGTTAAGCAGCAGATCGGATTAAATTATCATATTGATCCTTTCTGGCTTTGACAGTCTATGAAAATGAATCCAATACAGCAAGGAGAGCAGGCAGCTAGAGTTCAGTCTTACGTAAAGAGATGCATGATATGCAGAGGAGCAGATTAATGGATTCTCTCTCAAAATAATAAATAAAACTAAGAAATCTTCTTTATGATTAAAATTGTGTTATCACCTATGTTTTGAGGGTAGTGAAAAAGCCTGCTTAAGTCTAATACCATTACTCTGCCAAGACAAAGCAGAAATTATTGTGGATGAAGTTTTAGTTTCTGCTGCCTTCAGAAATTAGAACAAAGGAAAGGAGAAAGCATTAATGGTGTTCAAAGAAAATATTTCTGTACAGGATGACACTTAATAGAGTGGCAGTGACCTCAGTGATATTTCTTATGCACTCTATTGTAATATTACACTTAAGGAGCTCCTCCATTAATGCAGGATATTAAACAAACCTGTGTTGTAACATCAAGAGATAACATAGTGTGTCTTCTGTTCTCTTCTATGTTTCAATGTATTGTGAAGGAGTTTGGTTTCTAGTGCAGGTATTTTTTTGAACTGTTTCTTTTCCTCTTCTATTACTTCCTCTCCCCCTTTCTTCCCTTCCTTCCCCATTCACCCATTCCCCCTTTTCTTTCTCCCTTTTATTTCTCCCTTTCCTTCACTTTTATTTCTTCCTTTCCCATTTTTCTTTCCCTTTGAACTCCATTTCTTTCATTCAACGTGTGCTTGGTTTAATATCTACTGGGACCTGTTAAATCTCCTTGAAAACAATAGAAGCTAATCTCTAAGTGCTGTTGGTGTTCATAAGTAGGCTTCTTTGCTCCTAACCAAAATGTGACCTGATAGCCAAGTTCACACATTAGAACTGACAGCCCAATTTGTCTGCCCTAAAACGCAGCTCATGACTATCCACTCTCAGTAACTGATGAGGAAGGACAAACTATTCAACTGCAGGTTAGTGTTTATAGTGAGCTCAAGCAACTAGCATTTCTATTCATGCACTAGAAAAATAACCCAGAAAAAGCAAATATTTGTGATGTAGATATTCTTCCCGAGTTTAGAAATCATACGAAAGCACCTACAGCTCCTGCCAAGTGTTGGCCTCCTGAGAAGTTTTCATGGTGCTTGTGTTGCAGTGTTGTGCCACTCTGGTTTGTGTTCTGTCTCTGAGTATTTTGGGGAGTAAAACAGATATCCCAGCAGTTCACTGGACTTGGTCTTGAAATAAAATTTCTCTCTTTCTAGATAAAATTTTAGTTTACAGCTGTTCCTTTATACAAATTCTCCACTTCCATAAAATAGGAGGTATGAAGTGTGGATGTGGAGAAAGCAGTATTGTTTATAAGTCTGAGAACTATTTGCATTTCTTGGCTTTACACAAATCTGTAAATGGGGAAGTTTCTATCTTAGCATTTGCAAATCAGGTCACAGCTGTTTGCTGGTTCACTCACCAGCAGCTTTCTTGAGATTAGATGTTAGGTTGGGTCTGCTCACACGGAGAATCTGTGTTGCTGCTGAGAATCTCAGTGACAGCAGTTGTTTGCAGTGTCAGACAAGAAAAGAATGCTTTCAACCTAAAGTTACTTTGTACTTTTGTTATTGCAAATAATGAGTTTGAAAGATTATGAATAGGATTAAATTTTACAGTAATTTTTATTAGTGCACATACCTTGCATATTACTTGCTCAGAATTGGAAGGAGTAGGTTCTGCAGATTCATGAGTCTACTTAAATTGGAATACTATTAAAAATTAATCACTTTGAACTAATATTTTCTCATCATAATCTGAGGTGGTTAACTGCATGTCCTCATTTGTCATATTTCTTCTTTTGATCCTAAAATAAGGAGGCACTGTTTTCCTAATTTTCTGGAAAATATTCCATTTTTTGCAAAAGATGTTTGTTGGATTTAGCCCCTATGAACATTTGGTTATGCACTGGAAGTATAGTGACAGCAATGTAAGTGATAAGGGTAGGTAGAGACAAGCGTGAATGATGCAGGACTTTTCCCATGATCTCACAGACAAATAGCTGCCTTTCTTCCTTGGTCTCTGCCACCCATAAACACGTACATCAATGTGGCACTACCATTTATTGCAGAGCACTTGAATTCTTACACATTATATTGAATAGGGCTCATTTTGTAAAGAGTAATATTAATGTAATTCTTCACTTTCCTATGTTTCTTCTATGCAGATATTTGCACGTGCCCTGCTTGAATGGAATAGTTGTACCAGCTCTGGTAGATGTGCATTTAAGGGAAATGCATGTCCTTATCTCTAAAGTGCCACTCTGGAACCAACCTTTATGTATTTTACTAAGCCCTTGCCTGGGCAGCACTCACATCTCCTCACTAAGACTCTTGCTGTGTAAAACCTCTTTGGAAACAACAGAATGTAAGACAGAACTATTTGGGGTGAAGGGCGGAAATGATGCAGGTGCTGGTAATTAGAACCCATGTGGCAGATGTATGGGCAGACTTGTGCTGCTTTGGATGGATTGGCACTGAAAAGCTTGGAGGCTGAGGAACTCTCTTGGCCTCTTCACTCAGGCAAAGCAATGAATGTCTTGAGAAGTAAGAAAATTTCCACCTGCAGTTGTTACCTTTGACCTCATAGAGTGCTATCCCTCAAATATTTCACGTTTCCATTTGTCTGCTGTCCTACAAAAAAAAGCTAGGATCAACGTGGATTTTGAGACATTCATATAACTAAGCCACAGTCTTCTCTCTGACTAGTCACTGCCCTTTTAAAAGCTGAGGAGTTACTGCAAGTGGTGATCCTTTATTGGTTCTACTCACTGAGTCACTGGAATATGAAGCTGGAATATTATTTCATTTGGTGTTTGTAATGTGCCTTTTGTGGTTGAAAGTCAGCAGCCTGAAATCTGAAATAAATGTGATCATCTGCAATGAATTGTTCCTTTGTCAGATTTTGCCATGCTTACTAGCTATTCTAGCAATAGATCTCATCTAACCAGTCTTTCCTTTTTTATTCTTTTATTTCTTTTTCTTTTCTTAGGAAAACATGAGGGGAGTCTGTTGTACTCACAGTAGTCGCTTAGCATAGCTATTAATCTTTATAAATGAAAACATAACTTTATTTTAAGCCTTAATAAGCTTTTATTAGATAAATTACTCTGGAAAAACTCAAACACAGCTATGTTAAATATATACACATACTGAATAATATCAGTATTTTCCTTTTAGTTCTTTATTATTCCAGCAAAGATAATAGGTGTATCTATTTTCCTCTTAAGCATCTAGTTTGTCTCAGGATCATCAGGTAGAAGATGAGAAGTCAATTTGATTTACAGTTTTAGTGTAGCAGATCCAAAATCACCATTCCATACAACTTGCTTGTGTGGGGTCTTATTGCAGTCCATGTTAAAACAGTTAATTATTAAAATACTTAATTTAGAAAAATTGAAATACTTTCTAAAAGAAAGTCTGCGTGATACTGTCCCTTAATCAGCTTAATTCCACTCTGTGCCCTTAGTGGCAGAATTGTTGGTATGCTGGAAATGTTTATCAGCAAAACTGCTTGACTGGCAAGAGACAATGTTGGTAACCTGCTGCATGCTGAGCACATACAGACCCTAGGAAAAAACAAGTTGTATAAGACCATCATCCTCATCTTTTGTCTCCTTTTCTTTCCCTCTTCAGCCAAGCATTAGTCCATACAGTGCTGTTCTTGTCATTTTTAGTCAATGTAAAAATTACTTTACCAATGCCCCATCTCTTTCAAATACTCCCTTTCAGTCCTGTGGGTGACTGACTGAAGACAACCCATGTCTTCTGATCTGAATCAGCCAACAGATCAGTCTTATATCATTTGTTCAACACTTGTACAGCCACATGTTGCTTTTCATGACAGTCTGCCAGATTGTGTTTACAATGGTCTCCAGTGCCTGCAGTTCCTATGCTCGCTCTCATTTTCATATTTTCTGCAGTTCAATCAAAACTTTAGAAACAGGCACCTTAGATTTCATTGGATGGTCAATCTCACGTTTCACTGGATAGCATTTGGGAAGAGGAACTTGTTCTAGGTCATCAGAACTACTCCATTTCTGGATATGAAGTGGTATCAGTTATGGTAAGATGACTTACAAGATGGCATAAATACACTTCGGATCCGTATTGAGGGTACCTGCCTGTTTTTACTGAAGTATTAGGAGAGTCTTGCTCTGAACTGATTTTTTAGATTGCAAGCCACTTGCTGGTTTCCCTGTTAAACTTTTTAATGCAAACTCTTTAAGCTTCCAATTTGAAGACAAAATAGACTGCTAAATATCAAAATAAAAGAAAAGGAACGTTTCCCTTAAAAAGTGGCAATCTCTTTTTTAATACTAGTTTAAATGTATTGCTTTTGTGAATTCTTGCTCAAAGATTTATTAGAAAAGTTTCTGTTGAGTTATAACTCAGGTGAAGAATTGAGATAATAAGGGATTGAGTAGGCTCTTCCTTCTCAACAGCCCTCAAAACATCACCAAGTACAAGTCTCTGTCTATATTTCAGACAAAAAGAAGTTTGGAACAGCTCTTCAGTCTGGAGTTCATAGCCATAGTCTTTGCTGATCTTCCATGTCTTGGAGGGTGTCACATGCCTTTTGTTTGATCCTGCGTGAGGTGCAGAGGGATGCAGTAATTGGAGAACAAAGCCACAGAGTAGCTAAGATAACATAAGATTATTTTCTTTTCTTTTTTTATCTTCTCTCATTTTCGTGACTTTCTGTTCATTTTCCTCTTCCAAACCACAATTTTATCGGAAGGATGCTGATGAGAAAATAGTTGCTGCGAGCATATATCCTCCAGGCAGGTTTTTTTCTGGCCAGGTGGGAGAGAGAATCATTAATTTCTTGAGGTTCTTGTTAGCTGACTCATGTTTCGTGAGGACTAGTCAGGCTGTATTTCCTTCTGGGCATCCTGGTATTGCTGGAGATATCCATCCTGGCAAGAGGCTTCAGCTCATCTCCAATTAAAATACTTGTTACGGAAGTATTCTTATACACAGCAGATTAATGAAGTTAGGAAAAACATTTGAATGCAGGGTGTTAAGGCTTCCAACATTGGTGGTCCTCTCTAGGGAGGTATGTACAAGGAGAAAGCATTCAGATTGTTGCCAATCCATCCCATTTTGTTCCAATTTGTTTTCTGTAATTTCCTGTCTTTTTTAATGCTGGTTAGCTGAAATAAGTCCTTCTCTTCACCATTCCCTCCCTTTATGGAATAGCCCATGACACGTGCCTGTAAAGTGGCTTCTTGGGAATTTGCAAGTCTTTGAATGTGTTATCTGATTAAAGGGATGTATGTGTCTTTAATTCTCGTCTGCAGTTTCACCCCCCGACCCCATCTATTAAAGTGGAAAGGAGCTGAGAGTCAGCAAAGTCCCAGATTCAATCCAGATAACCTGCAGTGTGCACATTTGAATTCTTTAACTCCTCAGTTGCCCCTGAAAATTACATGATTAAGTGACAGATTTCATTGGAAAATGTGGTGGGTCTGATAAGAGACAGGTGAATTGTTTATTTTGTTGATATACTTAAGGTAGGATAATTTCGTTTTGGCTATGCCTTTTCTATGAAAGAAGAAATGAACATATGGATGTGTGACATAAACATGTATAAGATCTCATTTGCATGTGCGTGATTTCATTTATTTTTTATTTTAATAGTCCAGTTTCTTGCTTACAGAAGTGAAAAGTCAAACCCCCATTTCTACTTCCATTTGGAAAAGGAAGCTGAGGTATGTGTTTGGAAATGATGTTGCAGTTTTGAATGTAATTTTAAAATACCCCTGAAGGCAGTAGAAATAGTATCATTGAAATACTGAAGCAGATTACATGATACATTATATTTTGCTAATATTGTGCTTTTTTGCAGAACAATGTAATTGTGGCATTTTCTGTGCTTTATACATAGATATCATAAGTGATGAGAATATCCCAGTGTTTGGACCTGTGGGTGTTTTAATTTTTCCTCTGGTCATTTTCTTTTCTAGCTTTCAAACACTCACAAAACTGAAATGATTTTCAGTATCCCAGATCCATCCCTGTTCTCTGAAAGCTAGAGCCAAATTCTTCCCCCACTTACATCTGTTCAGCTGTGGTGGTTTCACTTATGCTATGTGGCTGTAACAATGGAGAATTTGTCCTAATCTGCCCTTTCTTTTTCAACGGAGGATGTGCACATGCAAAGTGTACGTGAACACAGTGACTTGCACTGCAAACAGAAAAAATGTATGCATTTTGTGTGTGTGTGTACACACAAATAGATAAACAGCGCACAGATAGGTTTGATAGTTTATCTACTGTACATAATATTGTAAATGGTATCTTGCTGTGCTGGAATCCAGGCAATATGAGTTCAGTACTAAAGTGTTCAAGTTGCACCTGAGCTAGCTGGAGCCTGCCAGCCTCTGCAAGCCCACTGAGAGCATCTGTCTCGCCACCACCTTGCTCACGCTGTGTCCTCTGCAGGCTCTCCGATTCTTCCGACTATGAGCATAAATCATCCACCTGTCAGGAGCTCGAGCTGCCTGGATTATGCAATGCCTGCCTTCATTTGGAGATGGTATGAGCAGAAGATTGTGGCAAATGATTTGCATTCATTTTAATGCCGCTCCCGCATCTCTTCAGCTTTAATGAGGGTTCAGGGTGGTGGCGACTCCGAGACAATGAAGGTCCTAGAGACCCAGCTTTCTTTGTTCGTTTGTATGGCCTAGTTTAGATTTTTTTTTTGGCTTTTTCCCCCTCCCCACCCCCCCTGCCCCCCCCCCCAAAAGAAATGAATGGCTTGAAAATTGAGGCAGAGAACTGGTACTGCACAAGGCCAGCTGTCCATATCTCTGCTTTTTGGCCTTGTAATACTTCCCTCCAGCTGAGCAATGAAGAATTTAAAAATCAGTCATGTTTAATGTTGACTGTCCATTTGTGCCGTCTAAAGCTGCATAATGCCCAGTTGCCTTCACTTAAAAAAATGTGTAAAAATCCTACCTTTGCAATTTTTCAGTTTCAGGTGTATTGAAGTACATGATCAAGGGGGGGGTATACCATGTTGTATATTCCAAAATTAAAATACAGATCCTGTATATTAAGGTCTCCTGGTATTAACACAAAAAAATCCCCAAATTGACTTTCAGTGAAAACTATCTTATTTCAGCTTGGTCAACCTGAATTAATCAAATTCCTTATTCACTCATAATTTTCATCATAAATTATAGACAGAATAAATATTAGTATTTATTTATCTCTGTAAGCAGAAGGAAAGAAATGGAGGTTGGGAGACAAAGCAGAGAAGTCCTTTCAAAGGCAAATGTTGAAGGTGGTGAAGGGGTGAAGATAATTTGTGCCTTCACACCTGGACTATCTGTTTGCCCCTAATCTCAAACAGATCCCACCAGATTCTTGCAGGTACAGCCTTTAGATTGTAGCCTCATGTGATTGTCAACCTTATGTTCTTACTGGCCTGAAAAATACATGGTTAATAGCAAAACGTTTAATTTTGATACTATTCAGTAGCTAGCAGGGGAAGTCCACATTTAGTATCCTAATGCTACAAGTTTGCTGGTTTTCACTCATATTTAAGGAAACAGACTTGTTTAATACTTTTGAAACACCTTGGGCTTGTGCAACATGATTTTTCTGCAGTGAATGTGTCATGAGCTTGTCAACAATTAGTTCAGAGAGTATGTTTTTTACATTTTAGAGAACACCTGTGATGTGTAGTAATATCCCAAATTTACAATATTAAACATCAGAGAAAGAGAACAAGAGTTACTTAGTAAAATCACTTGTGGTGTTAGAGGCTTAGCTAGAAGTAGAACTTCTGCTCTGATGTTAATGTGTCATTCAGCGCAGCACTTCAAAGTCCAGCCGTGTCCACCCATTTCTCACCCAATGACTGAAAGAAAAGGTTTATTGCTTGTTCACTTGGGGTTTTACATTTCTCTTTTTAACACTTCCCTTTTCATGGGAGCTCCTCAATCAACTACTGGTGAAAAGAATCCTAAAAGGTAAAGTCAAATTAAGGGCAGCTTTTGTCAACAGGGAAAATAAAGTGCTTTATTTCAATACACCTGTATGTTTCATGTTGATATTAGTAGAAGATGTTTAGACAAATGGAGAGGAATCTATGTTGCCAAAATATTAAAACTTTTCTCTAGGTGAAAATTTCCCCAGCTTACAAGTAGCATGAGTGGCAGCTGAACAAGGAATACACCGTGTGGAGCACACACTCCTGAATGGCAGCAGTGCTTGGAAGCTCTGCCTCTGTCTGTGTTCTACTGTCTTGGTCTGAAAGCCAGGGAATTTCATGCAACCTGGTCATACTTAACTAGGACCACACAGAGCAAGGGAGGTTTTCTAATGGGCTGTTTGGGGAAGAGTGGAGATTCTAGTGTGCATAGACTTTGAGATCTTTACTGGGAGCCTTATTTGCTTCTGGTTGCAAGCTACCCTTCCATGCCATTCCCTCCCCTCTCTGGTTTTAATTTGATTGAAAGCCAGCACTACTGCAGTTTTATGCAAAGCCTCCAGTGAACTCAAAAAAGATTATTATTACTCACTTTGTCTTTACAGATAACTTTAAAATTTTATGCATCAGAGCGCAGGATTATCTGAAAACACAAATGCAACACAACAGTGACAAAATCAGATGAAAAATCTCACTCTTTTAGCTATGAAGAAATTAGATTTATCATCAGAAAAGCATTCTCTTTTCATTTTCTGAAAGGTGCTTTTTGACAGACCCTTTGCAGTGGACGTCATGCTCACAAAACATGCTGTCACAGGGCTATTTGAATATGGTGACAGGCTCATTATCATGTTGAAGACAACTGACAACACTGCAGACTAGAAATGGACAGGCTTGCCAATCAGCTGTTGAAAGGATTGCAGTTGAAATAGAGGTTTTTTTTGTTCTGAGAACAGTAGTACAAATTGACTACATTAATTCTTTTTATTATGGTTGCATACACTGTAGTTAAGGGTCCGTCACTGTTTCCATTATAAATCCCTGTTTTCAAGGGTTTATTAGTAGACCATAAAAAATGGTGCTGTTGAAATTTTGCATTAAAAATATATATTACCCTAACAGAACAAAATTTCTGTGGTAACTGTGTGGAGGAGGGAGGGCAGAGAAAGAGGGATTGACTGATTTTTAGCTGAAAATTGCATAAAGCTGAATGCATTATTATTTTTATAGAAACTTAGATGTCCAAGAGTTTTATAGACAGGTTTGTGCCTCAGGAGTTTACAATTTCAGGATGCAGTGCTGCCAACACTTATTATGGGATGGGATTTTCCTGGTAGTTTTTATAGAATTAGTAAAGCACCAAACCTTATCTGCAGTAGTAGGTATTTGCAGATTCAGGTTGAATAGTCAAACAGTCTTGGAAAGTTGTTTTGCCTTTTCTTGTACCTCAAAAATAGACAGGTTAGGGTGTTTTGTTTTAATGTTAATCTGGGATGTTAAATGACTTGACATTCAGGGAGTTTTGCATATATAATGATAATCCAAGCAGAAATTATTCTACCATATTACTCCAGTTATGTGAAGTGAAAAGTTTCATGGAATTTATTGCTTTAATCCAGAGTGGTGGTCCTGGAATATCTTCTAATAGTGGAATTTCCCAGGTGCCGCTGTAGTTTCTAGAGTGCCCTTAAAATTTCTGTAGCCATCTCCAGCGTCATCCTTCTGTGCAAATGTAGGAGGGTCTGTTTTGGCAGGTCTAACCAGCTCACAAGGTATCTCCTGTTTAGCTCTGGAAGCGAGGATGTTCCTCTGGGTCCCTGGAGAGCCTGATGTGGCAGGTGTTCTTAGAGCACTCCAATCACAACCTCAACACACGGACACCACACTCAGCATCCGCGGTCGCTTTCTCCTGTGCCATCCTGGTAGTCCTGCTGCTGTGCCTCAGCAGCTTGTGGAAAGGGAGAGGGGATGTTTCTGCAGCCAGGATGATTGCTGGCTCACACCCTCACCGTAACTGTTAGAGAGAGAGCTTTTTCCCAGGAGCTGGAATGCCTTTCCATTCCTCATACAGAGGGGTGTGTTAAACCTGTGTAAAGTCTCTAGACCAGAGTTATATTTTCTAAGAGAAGAAATCCAGTTTGCTGGAGAATAGGCATCTTGACCTACCTTCCTGCAGAAACAGGAATGAGAGGCCAGGAGTCCTGAAAAAGGAGCAAGGCATTTCCAGAAAGCCTGGTGGAAGTACAGGTCTGAAAGGTAGTTATAAATTGTACATATAAGCTAGGTGTGGATGGCAACAGTAGTGTATGTTGCCTCATTTATATTCTGCTCTGAGAGCTTGCCTTTCCCCATGCTTTGTACAGCAAGTCTGGATCTCTCTTCAGGATCCAGCTCCATTTGGTGGGTTAGATGGAAGAAGCTAGGCACTGTGGTGCATAGGAAATACATAACCTTTTGTGGGAGTTGGTTAAGTAGACATTGAGGTATTTAAATAGAAAAAGTCCACATGTAGACCTATCAGTTACTAAATTAATTTATTGCCCAAAATAAATTTTTAATATATTCACTAAATATTTGGTGTCAGGCTGATCCAGAAAGAAGACCGAGTTTTACATAGTGTTTTTTGCTGGAAGCTTAGGTGGAAAAATAATTTTACTTTGTAGTTCCATGGCTTCAAACATTTGCAGCCTTAATTGATGCTCATTTGATTACTTGATTTCAAAGCACAATCAATTACCTTAATGCATATCACTGTTCTTACAACTACAGTGATTGCAAAATTGTGAATGTAAAAATGGTAGTCACTTCTGAAAATTAAGTCTGCAATTCTATTTGCAAAGTCAGAACTCTGACTCTCATGAATTACAGCAGCACAGAGCAAAGAAGTATATTGTCATATTGTCTGAGCTAATATCATGTATCAGGTCAATTGTGTGCATACTTAAAATCTTTAAAATATTTATGCTTCTCTGTTGAAATCAGTCATCTGTTTCTAGGAGGAAACTTCCAGAAGATATATTAACTAATGCAGGCTGTTGAACCTAAAAAGTAGCATTCAGTTGCAAATTACTAAGGAAGAATTTTGTCTTTTCATGAAATCATGGCTCCACTGAAGTCCATGACAAACCTGCTGTTGATCTGGGGGCAGATGGGTTTTCATGGAGTGAGTAATTCTAGTGATTAAATCAGACTATTGGAATCAAGACTTAATTTCTATTCCAGAACAAGACACTTCTACTTAGTGTGCCTCTAGCAAAAATATAATAGATGCGATAATATGGAGCTCACCTGCCTGTTGTGAGGCTTATTGAATTAATATTTATGGAACACTTCAAGATTCTTTGATAGAAAGTGCTGTATGGCTGCATGCTATCCTAAAAGTCCTGAAAAGCAAATCAGTCTGGAGTTAGTCTTATCTTGTCCAGTTACAACTGACTGCTGGAGCTGCCTATCATGTTAGAGAGAAGAAGGAAAAGAAAAAAGAAAACTAAAGAAAATTAAAAAGAAACCCCAATTATTTGGAAAACCTTGGGCTTAATATTTCTCTTCACTTTTGGATTTTGTGGTTTTAGACACTTTTTTAATGCTTTGCCAGCTAGATTCCTGATTGAAACCAAGCATAACGTAGTAACTTAGTGTGATTTGGAAGAGTAAATTAATGTTTCTTTCTTCTGCTGTAAATTGCTTCAGAGAGTACACATCCTACACCTCCCCTACCAGACATGTAAATAGCATTACCTTTGAGTCATTGGTTCCGGTGATTCCATATATGAACAAATATTGTTGATTCATTGATGCGCGGGGCTTTTGTTGACTAGGTATTTTTGTATTTGCGTTTGAAAAGAAAACAAATATTCTTATCATTAAAGGTGCATTGATTTGAAATAAGCTACACATAAGGGTGGATTAATTACCTAATTTTTTTCCTCATCAATCAAACTCTCATTGCCTTAAACATCCCTCTGAAAAGTTAACGGAAGACCTGCACAGCAGTCTTTAAAGAGAGTATTACAAACAGCACTGCTCTGGAAAAAACCTACCACAACTCTAAGTGTACGTAAGGGACATTGGTTGAATAAAATATTTGTATCATGCAAACAAAGCACCTTATCAAGTGTGTAACTTCATTTTGCCTATCACCAAGTGCAGGAAGAAAACTCTGAAATCTAGGCTATGAAGCCTGGAGGATATTGATGTTTTAGCAAAACAACACAGGCATGGAATATTCTTTTTCCCCAGGACTGACCTAGTAAATTGTGCAAGCACCAGGAGAAATTTTGCCACCTGTCCCTTATAATCAAGTCCTGTCCCTTACTTAGTCTCATTTCAGTGATATAATTAAATGACACTATTTTCCCATTTATGTTGCATGAACACGCTGCCAGAATCCTATAGTCTTATCCAGGTACCCAGGAATGTGACTTAATTTGTTTCATCTAAAGCCAAAAAAATAATCATTTGAACATGGTCCCTTGTCCTAATAGCTAACTCAGCATGGTATATTAGAATACTATTGTTGCAGCATTCATTGCAAAAATCAATAATCCACTAGATGGAGCAGAATAGAAATGTAAAAACTGAGTTAAGTCTGGTATTTTAAGAAACAGAATTGAGTATCAAAGTGCCAGAACTCAGACAAACCAGCAGAAAAACACAACAGTGGTATTTTTGCAGTGCACAGTTCTAGTAAATCAAGGAGCTTTACAGTCGTTCATGGATTAATGTTGCAGTTCTCATTTGTAGTTCTCTGTTTTTCTCTAAGGGATAAAATGAGGATTTATCTCTGCTCTAGAAAAGGTGATGATGAGAAAATTTTGGAGAACAAAGATGTTTCTGGGGAAGAGAAATATTTTTTTTCCTTTCCTAAAAAAAAGCAGTTTTTTTCATTGCAAAAACAATAATAACACAATCATAGAAAGGAATAATAATTTTTTTTTCTAGAATGCCATTACTCTTTTTTTCCTGGATAAACCAAGTTACTAGGATATTTTGAGTGTAGATTTTGGATGTAAAATCACAACCTTTTTTACTATAAATAAGCCTTACATTAATATCCCCTTCAAAGATCTGCAGCAACATGATGACAATCGAATTGGCAAGTAGATTGATGAAGATGGCAGGCAAGGCTCCAGTTGCACAGTTCATCCAGTTTCTATTGCAGGTGTACGTTAGCCATAACTTACAGCATGCTTATTCTGTCCTGGGCCTCCTGTGAAAAGGGGTGGCCAATTATGCCAATATGAAGTGGTTGTTCGATGAAAATACATATGAGAAAGATTGGTCTTAGTGCTGAAGTTACATATTTTGCAAACAAAAGGAAAGATTCAGTCTGTATTTCAGGAAAACAGCTATCAAATTTGGATTGTGAAATCCGTAAATGGGCTTTGTTTTGGCCTCAGCAAGGCATTGAATCCAGGTCTATGGAGATGAAAGCCTCAGGCATTGATCATTTGCAGTGTCTCACCCTCAGCTTTGTGTTTAATAAAATGCTTTAGATAGATGCAGGTGAGCTTTATTTGCTTAATACTGATTGCTTTGCCTTTTTCAAATGAAGATTTGTAGAATTTTGATAAAGTAATCTAAAAGTTTTCCATTTCCGTATTCCTGAATATTTCCGTGCATCTGAAGCTGCACTCTTCAAATTACAACAGATAGACTTTCCCCAGAATAAATGAGGAGATGATACTTTCTTTTTTCTGTTTTTTTTTGTCTGAATAGGAACTTGTAACAGTTTATACCTTCCCATTCTCATCTTTTAACTGCCCCATTGTTTTGGTGTATGATGGCAGTGCAATCTCAAGTTTTTTCTTTTTCTAGAAAAGACCCTTACCTGAAATTCTAATTTTAATGATGTAAAGTATTTATATTACTTCCCATCCTGTACTACTGCAAATATCACAATGAGCTGTCTGCTGGATTTCTCCCCATGCTTATTCTCTTTTTTCAGTATATTATTGATTTGTAAAATACTTTGGGATTTGCTATTGCTACAAAAATAGCATGTGTTAACATTTGTAGTTATGCATACATTTTGGGAAAAGAATAGCCTGAACTTCTTGCATTACAGGATATATTTTCTCTTCTTCTTCCCTGTTTCCTCTTACAAGTACAATTTTGTCCATTGACAAATGATTCTTTTCCTTTATTTCTGCCACGTGTTCGCATGCACATTTACTTTAAGTCAGTACAGTATGTATAGAATTAATATCAGTTTTCTCTGCAGTACTTCCTTTAGTCACAGTGGCTGATAATAATCAGTTTTTCTTATAATTGTAAGGCTGTTCTGCTTCAGTTTGTTTGAACCAATGCATCATCATGAGCCCATGGATTACAGGCCTCAAAGGTCTTTGTTGAATTCAGTCTTAGGTTAACACTTATCTCTTTCTTGTTCTCAATGTTGGCCAGGCACGGAGAACCTTCTGAGGTCATATTGGGACAAGATCTCCAAATGAGCCAGGAGCTGTGCAGGAGAGTTGTCCAAGTGCTTTTTATTTTTTTTTTTAAAGTGTCATCTTGGTGTACACTGGTTGGCACACTGTATATAAGTAAGCTATCTCAATTCAACTACCATTTTCCGTTGTTCTTCATTTTACAAATATTAGTGCATGAGCCTGAGCTCTTCTCTTTAAAATATTCCTCCTTTCCTTCTCTTTTCCCAAGGACATCTGCCAAAACACTATTGTTCAGAATGCCCATGGTCTGCGCTCATGTTACTGAGGTACAAAAGTGTCCACACTCATCACACCTGAAGAAATGTAATTTTAATCTTGGTTTTATACTTTCTCTGTCCGTCAGTTTTGAGGGCTAAGATCCACGAGTGGAAAGTGCTGCTGGGTATGAGTGGGGACAGGTTGAAGATAGCAATGAAGATCATGGGCTGCAGCAGGCTTGGGCCATAAATAAACCACTGGTTTAGTGAAGGGAGTAGAGTGTGGACAGGGTGTAAAGTCCTCTCATGCTTTTTTTTCCTGTGATGGGCACAAAGAAAAGATTTCGTCTGTATTGAGGGAAGAGTAGAGAAAGAGGGAGTTCTTTGTCTAAAGAACAACAGGGCAATAACCAGTTACTCACTTTTGTGCTATAGTGTGAAATGTTTATTGCTGAATCATGGTCTCATACCCATTGTCTGGTGTGTGATAAAGGAGGTTGCAGACGGCTGTGTCACACCCAGGCTTGGGAAAGGGCAAGTGAATCTCAGTAAAATTAATTTGCATCTTCTCTTGAGTTTGCAGGACAAAGCTGCAAATTGAGGCATAACTAAGGGTATCGGATAGGTTCAACTATTTGCAAGGGTATGTCTGCTACAATGTGTAAAGGATGATATGGAAACTTAGGCACATTATTGTACATTAGTAGTAGCAGCAAGGTATTCACTGCAGTACAGAAAAGACTCAGTCTGGCATCCTTTGTGTGCAAGTGCTCACAAAATATCTTCTGCTGAAGTTAGCCAGATAGGAAACTCATTCCCTTTGAACAGTGCATCAGGAATGAATAAAAGCAGTGACAGCCAATTAAAAAAAATAAAAAAAGAAAAGCTGTGTGTTAAGCAGTTTTGATTTGTATGAATACAGGCCAAGAACTTGTTTAGGATGTTTCCTTGCAATTAGTTACAGAAATATTTCCTAAACATTTCTATTCAGTTCTCAGGAGAGGTGTATTTTTTTCAGCATTTCAAAATTTTGTGATAGCACAGTCTTAGCCAGTAGTTTAAAAAACCCAGAAGGACCCAATAGGAATAATATTTTAAAAATGAAAACTAAAAAAAAAAAAATTAAAATATGGTGAGACTGAAAGTTCTAATGGGATGTACTAATGAAATTGAAACTATCTTGTTCGGAAAGATATTTGTAAAACTATGCCATCACACACTGAGTCCTGTAGTACTGTTCTGTGGGTTTTATGTGTGTGACTGCATGTGGTTTATTAGCTCTGCAGTTCTTTAAAGTCCTGCTCAGGATTATCTTGTTAGAAGACAGATGTTAGTTTTAAATTGCAAAATTGAAGAAAAAAGTCTTAAAGAGAAGCTGACTTGGTCTTGAAGGGATAGTCTGTGGTAAAAGAGAAGTGTTCAAAAGAAGTATTTCCAGGTAAATATTTGCTTGCATATTATGTGCAGGCAATGAAAGAGAAATTAAAAATCAAATATATATGGCAAATAAGCTACCTTGTGCAACATGATTGAGGGTCCTATGCTTAGAAAACTGTTTTGCAGAATTAAGTCTCTGTGAGTGTGTCTAAAGATGTTTTTTGTAAGCATGAGTATTTTACCTATTCTGTTGTCAATGTATACTGTCAAAACCCTGAGGCTTGATTTCAGTGATGTTTAATTTTAGTCTCACATTTAAAGCAAACTCAGTTTAACTGTACTACAATGTCATATGATGGCCTAAATAGCATGAAAACAGCAGTAGGTCATCTGTTTTTTCCGTTATTGTTCTAATATCCTGACTTGTCCATCAAATGTTAATGGCTATTGTCTCATTTACAACAGTAACTGTTTGCTTGAATTATTTTGTGATGCAATATAATATGTACATTAATTTTTGCACCATGTTTTAACAATATGAAATTTAGTATTAAAATCACAATAGTAAATTATCAATGGCATTAACCAGCAGTATTAATTTATTACAGAAATTTATTTGTGAATTAGGTTTGATCCATAATACATTGAACACTTGCTAAAATCTTGAGACTTCTGTGACTACAGCTGGTAAATGAGAGAAATTTTCTCACAGTTTTCTTTTGATTAATTTCAATTGCTATGCAATTAAAGTAGTGGCACTTTCACACAGGGCTTTGGATTTTTATTTTGCTTCTTTTTATTGAGTTTAATGTCTGGAAGCACAGGCTACCCCACCAACATGAGAACTGCAAGTTCTGGAAGTGAAATAGATGTTTTTCTGTTCATTCCACAGCCAGAAGGAATAAGCAGTAAGATAGCAGTACACTTGCCATAATAAGTGACAAATACAGATGTTTCAGGAGGAGTAGAAAATATTAATTACAGAACTCAGCACTGAAATAGCACTGATGGCATTTAAAATATGTAAGAACAAAACCCTTGTATTCTACTTGGACGTTATCTCCTTGAATTCAATTTCCCCCTTTCACTCATGCACATAATTTTGAATAGTAAGGCTTCAGCATGCCCAGTAGAAGTTAGGGAACCGACATCCTCTTGTGAAGTATTTCTGCAGTGATGCACAAGGTGTTGATGGTGCCACTGCTCATGGAAGGTGTGGTTAGCTTGCACAGAATGGGCAGCATTCCCTGGGGACCCACATGGTTTGCCCAAGCAGTGTGTTTGTAGGCTGCTGCTAAAAACAATTTCACTCCCAGATCATTGGACTTCTTACAGTCTAATTTTGGCCATATATGAGGGTTACTTAAATGCAGAGATAACATTAATCTTTCAGTAGCAACAAGTGCTGGCTGTGGTTAAGACCAGGAGCTTAGCATTCCTGCAATCAAAATGTTGTTGCTGGACATGAGTAATACAGTATGTGGTCATTTCTGAACATTAAATCTAACCTGGCCTGGGTTCAGCACTGCTACATGACACCATGTTGCTTCACAAGGCACTGTTCTACCCCTTTGGTCCTTGAAGATACGGGACAACAATTAGCAAGTACCTCATTTAATTGGCAGGAGTTCATATAGTATCAGCCCCTGTGCTCTCATGATGCTTGCGTAAATAAGTGTTTCTATTTCTGTAGAGAGTAGGCATTTGGATTTTTTTTTAAAAAACAATATAACTGCTGGGCTTAGTGTTACAAATCATGAAACATTTTGTTTATGCATTATAAATAGTGATATCTATTTATAAATCAAAGGCACTGTGTTCTCGCTCTATTCCTAGGAGGCCTTTGGTTGTGTTAGCATTACCCACACACGTACTTCCATTTTGTTGCCCAGGAAGCTAAATAGAAATATATGACTCTTAGCTGGCCTCATTAATGAGACAATAGATACGGGTTGGGTGCCGAATCTGAAGGAGCCATTGAAAAACATAATAAGCAGCAAGAGGAAAAAAAAAGAAACCCCAACAAACTGAATGTATTTTAAATTATTAAAAAATGTTATTCACGGGAAGCAGCACAGGGTTTTATTTAAGGAGGTAGAAGGAAAACCTTGAGGTAGTAGAGTATTCCTAAAGGGTGGAGAACAGTTTATGCCACATAGTCATAAGGGGACAATTCATTTGCATCTTGGGGGAACAGGAAATATTTTAAAGTTAATAATGTTTCTGCCACCTTTCTGTCCCCTCCTATCATACTTACAGTCAAAGGTGAAAGCCTACCCTGCATCCCCTGTGTCTGGTACAGAATCTACATCAGAAGCAAAGAGATGAGGGAAAGAAAAGGAGTGGAATGAGATCAGCCCTGTGGTTTGTGACAGCCTATAAAACTAGAACAGCCTTTACAAAAACTGGAGCTGAGCAGAACACATAAAAAGCCAGTAATCACCTCTAAACATGGGCCAGTTGGCAATCCCATGCTGTGGTTGTTATTACAATAGGATATCTTGCTGCAACTCAACAGATAATGTGTTCTAATAGTCATATGTACTAACAAGGAGAGAAAAATTTGTTGCTGTTTCTTTCAAGCCCCATGGATGGGATTTTTCACTATGGGACAATCCCTGGCCCACTGATCTTGCAGGTTGAAAGAAAGTGCAGATTCCTGTGCTGAGAAGTTGTTGGAGTGGCTGGTATTGATGGGTGTTTTGCTGTGCTCCCTGCTCATTGCAGCCTGGGAAGCATCTCCACAGCTCAGCTGCTACCTTGCTCCTCTGGGGAATGTATCAGCCCTATTACTGAATTTGGAGCAAGTAACTCCCCATGTTAAATAACAGCAAGAAAAACAATGTAGTAAGGTGTTACTGCTCAGGCTTCTTGTGTTTCGGCCCTTTTTGTGAGCCTCTGTTCCAGAGGGGTTTTCTGCACAGCCTCTCCCTGCTGGCGTGGCAAAGCCAGGCTTCCTCAGCGAGGGCATGTGCAATTCCTAGCACAGCTGGAGGGATAAGCTGCTGAAGACACCTCGGATGCACTGCTGCCACCACAGGCCTGCTGACGCAGGGCCTCCTAGTGCTCTCAGTGCTCTGTTTAGGGAGAAGTGCCATTTGCTGCCCACATAAATATATACATTCCCGCTCCCCCTCCCCATGTCAGACGCCGCAGAGACCCTGCCTTTAATAGGCAAGGTTAGAAGGATAGAGTGTGGCACATGGGTCCAGTCTTCCTTTTTATTAATCAGTAACAATGGGGTGTTGACAGGCCTTGAAGCCTAGACAGGCTACGGGGGTCATCACGATAAGGAAGGATTAGTGTATATAATTTGCCAAATATGGCGCCAGCCACCAGCTGGGTTTTTCTGCACATGGCAGATTATCTACAGGAGCTTCGTGGCATTCACCTTAGCTGCTGGCTGTGTTTATTAGCAAATGCATTGCTGCTTCCGGTTAAGAACTATATGCTAAACAGAGAATGCATGCAAATTAGATGAAAGAAGTTGTGGTTTATATTTTGACTGAGGACAAAAAAAATAGTGTGGGCTGTGCAGTCTTTAAGTATAAATACTTTTCAGTGTACCGTATCTGTTTTTCCCCTAAGATTTTCACTTGAGAGATTCTGTATGCATCTTCATTCTTCGTAAATAAAGCTGTTTCTAACTTAATTCCCTGGAGGATATAGTTATCCTGCCCAAAGATCAATGGTCAACAGAAAATATAAAGAGCCCCTAGATCAGATCTTTGACTGCTACGTGGTAGATAGCTAAACTGCACACCTTAAAACGTTAAGAGAACGATAAATGCTGTAAATTCTTGGCTGTGGTGAAGAAAAACTTGTTAACCCCAAAGTTACTGGAAATAGATGTGGCCAAATTCTAACAAAATTGCTGTGTTGTAAACTGTATTTATTCCTTAAAAGAAAAGCAAGAACAGAGAGATCTAGTCAATGCGTGCAAGTATTCTCCAAATCAGATTTTCACTGACAGTGTTAATTTGCAGTTTCAGGTAGAGTTCATACTTTCAATCTTCACGATGATACTCTGCCAATTTATGGCAATTTGTACAAATGCTTGAAAATTAATACACGTGCAATTACTTTTTTTTTTCTCTTTTTGTTTACCTGTAGGTTTTATTTATGAGTATGACAGTTTCTTTAAAGTAAAGTGTTGCAATCCCTTTGTGCTTCCTTCCTCAGTACCTGGATAAGCTCCCCCATAAAACAAAAGACCCAGTGTAAATAAAATTTTGCAAGTCATTCAAGGCTGCAGCAAAAGACATAATTGACTTTTTGGACCATTTTTAGAGCAAACTCTCTCAAGGCCTTTTTTTCTCCTCACAGCAACACTTCCCACTGCACTAGATCTGACAAGAATGTATGCATTACTTTATTTTGATACTGACATTTAAACAATAAAATAAAGCCATTTAAAACAAATAGTGGTGCTTCAAGTGTCCAAGCTGTCAAGATATCAAATTATATAACTTGGAAAAATCAGAATTCATTGTTAATGGTATGCACTTAACACAAAGGGTCGCTGGAGTACTAACCAGATATATATTCAGCTACCATGTTGGAGCTAACAGGCTGTATTCCTTTAGATAGAATTGACTATAGTCACTTAAATGGACTTGACTCCAGTACAATCACTGTATTCAAATGTCAAAAAAAAAGAGAAAGAGGATGTCATGTAGGGTCACAAATTATGTTGGATTTTGACAGATTGTAGCCTTGCTTTACAAGAGCAGTAACATCTCATTTGTCACCGTTTGATCTGTAAGTGCGGGAATGAGAGCGGAAGGCCCTCCATCTCCACCGCAATTTAATCGCTCTGAGGCCGACAGTGGCAGCTAAAGCCACCTGCCCATGCACTGTACTGCTGATCTGTTTTAATTTAATCGTCCGTCAGCTGGGATGAAAGCATAAATCGTCTCCCTTTGATCTGCAAACGGTGTGGTTTTTCTGTAAAGCGTGGTGCAGAATCAGGGAGACAGTTTTCACATTTAGCGCAACATAGACAACATGGGCTTGAAAAGCTTGTAAGTGATATTTCACTGAAGTGGTAGAGCAAGAAGTTACTCTTTTTGTAAATTTATACAAAACAGCATAAGGGGTTTTTTTTGTTTTTTTTTAGAAAAAGGAATAATAGAGGAGGTTATTGATATCATAATGTGCTAATTATTCAAGTTTGAAAAGCCAGCTTCTACTCTTAAATAACTTAAACATCTTTATAACTCTGAAGACCCTTAAGTCACCTTGTTTATAAAACAGGGGATAGGAAAAAATATTTGGTGATAACACAGTAATTCTGTGAACTGTCAGCTATATACTGGGCATGTTATTTAGTTACATTATTGCATGTAAATGAATGAGGGAAGATCTTTAAATAACAAACAAACAATAAAATCTGCCTTCTCCAAAATCTTGCCTGTTCTTGGTATTGTTGGAAGTTTTGTTGAAGGCAAAAATGTTATATACACATCAAATATGATTGGTAGGCCAAACCTTGCTTTGGGCTGTACATCGTGTCATGGAAAGAACCATCATGAACATAACTGAAAGTAAAATGGTAACATTTGGACAAGTTTTTATCATTACTGGTTTTTTTGCACAGTAGCTACTGAGGAAGAAAAAAGAGGATTTGTACATTTCTCTTCTTCCTCTCAGCCTCTTCTCCCAACCCTTTACAGCTTCCTTTTTCAGGTTTGTGCCTTTCTTAGTTTTTGCACTTGGCCTCTCACATGGGGGACATCATTCATGATTTTGATGGTGTACATTTGTATAGCACCTCCTTGACCTCCTTGTCAATACAAGCTGGTCCTTCCAGTGCTTCAGTCTTTAAATCTGTAGCAGGACAGCAGTAGAAGGCTCACCACTCAACTGTGAGAATTTTGACTGACCCCATAATCTTTGAAATGCACCATCTTTTCTCCCTTTCTTATGAAAGCGTCAAGGACTGCACTCCCAGGTCAAATTCTCATTTGCCAGAATGAAAATCAAAATCTCACAAACCCTCCCCCAAATTCATACAAGCCTGAAGAGTTACATATATTCTCTGCAGTGACATTTTTCTTATTGGGATTGAAGGTATGAACTTTCCAGTGAGGTCTATGAATATCTTTCCACTAGTGCTGAGACAATACTATGATTTCCCTTTTGGGAGAAGGGTTTTTTTTATGGTCACAAGTCAAAATGGAAAAATTCCTTTCCTAATAAAAACCACTGTGTTTTCTTGATCTTTCAGAGAGCAGAGAACACAAACCAGAGTTATAAAAATCCCACCTCTTTGAGTGACTAAACACATTTTATTTACCAGTCTTGGCAACATTTTACTTGAGAAGGTTTTCTATCTCCATTATTTGTAGCAGGATTTTATTATTTGGTAAAGGATCCTGTCTTGGGATAAAGAAATGTTTATGCTTTCTCTTGTAAAATTCCATTCAGCATATGCTAGAAAACAAATAGTGAAAAATTGCCTTTGTTCTTCTTTTGCTTTCATTCCTCATGAAATTTTTTTCAGGCTGACAATATAATAAATAATTACGGAGTTGCTGTGGCCCTGGGATGGGGTGAGAGAGGGAACCATGCTGCTGTCTCCCAGTAGAGATTCAGTTTATGGACCAACCATGCCCTGACCATTTTGAGAGCATTGATTTAGTCTAAAACAAAAAAAACACATTTTCTTGGGAAAAGAAGAAGAAAAAGAACACAGAAAAACCTTATTCTTGTCCCCAAAATTGACCTCTGAGACTGACCCAGACCCCTGGGTCATAAGCTCACTCAGCATGGGACCAGGGAAAGACAAATAGGTCAGACTATTCCTAGCCCTGCTGAGTTTTCTGTTACAAGTTGAGGTGAGCAGGAATTCTCCAGTAACACTCCACTGAGTGCAGTTCTGAAATTCAAGTGTAAAGAGATTTCTGACAAAGCCCCCAAAACAGAAAGACTATTGTGCTTGCAAATATTGCAAATTGTTGTTTCTTCCTCAGTTTCTAAAATATATCTGGAATGTTGTATGTGTTCAGGCTAGTAACAACGTATAGCAGAAGGATATTAATTTGCAAAGTTCAGCATTATTTGCCTAATTTTCTGTATAAAGTCTGACACAAAAGAAAGCAGAAATTAAGGCTGGATGAGCTATAGGCAGTGCTGATGTTTTCTATCTTCTGACTTCTTTCCTTGGTGGACCAAACCTGGGGATGATTGTGCAGTGTTTGTAACTGCAAGGGGTTTTAGATGAAATAATGAAGTACTTGGATGTGTGCACTCTGCATAGTGTAAATTATGGTGACAGTTATCTTAAGCCGTGGGTAGGTAATGATAACACAAATAGCAATAAATGTCATATGGCCTTATACTGAACCATCATCTAATCAGTCCTAGGAAGGTTTATTTAAATGTATTTAAATAAAAGCAATCTAAACTAGCAAAAGAGGACAAATTAATTTTCATGCTAATTTTTCTCTGAGATAAAATTACTTTGCAAGTCTGAATAGCTTGTTTTCCCTAAAGAGAAAAGATTTTTACCAAAATTTAGTCTTCACAATGATGCTTCATGTGCATGGGGCATTGCTCCACTGAATTTTTAATTGAGATGATAAATTAACTCTTCATTTTTGACTACTGATTAAGAAAAGGCCTGTTTTCTAATCCCATTGCAGTAACTGACAACACTTTTACTGAGCTACTGGATACAGGATAAACTTCATAGTACTAAACCATCCTGAAAGATATTTCCAACAAGACTATCTTTTTACTCCAGCTTTGTGAAAGATGATGTCAGTCTAGTTTTGTATCCCCTTCACATATCCAGTTCTTTCTCCTCTTACTATTTTGGGTGTTTTTTATTAGCTTTTCTATTGGAATTCTGAACTCCATTACGCTGCAGTCAGATAAGTATAAATACAAACCACACCATGCTGCTATCAATACAGTCCTCTCTTAAAACTCCAGCGCACACAACAAACACAGATAACTTCCTCCTGATAAAGTCCTTGTATCTACTTAGACTAAGTAGTGTAATGAAAGTGAAGGCAAAGACACAAATGTTTCACAACATATGATAGGTTTGTAGAAAGCAGAGTAACAACTAATGAGTTGGGAGAAAACCATTGAGGAGTATTGCAGTTATTTATGGGCTCTCAAGAGTCCATTCATCTGCTTTACATTTATGATATTTGCATTGGTTTTGCCAGAGTGTGTTCTTGCATTCATTCATGCTCTCCATTCTTCTGTGCTTATGTCACTTTTGACAGCAGTCACCAGGAATTCCCTCTTGTTGCAAAAAGCAGAGGCAATAATAGGAGGATGTGGCCGTGACACCCTGGTAGCAATATGGTGCTAATTAGCACTTCTGCCTTTGTTTTTCTTCATGTATTTTGATGTCCTGTTTACAGCTATAGGTGCACTGTTTATATCCATTTACATAGTCTTCCTCACAGTGTGTGTGGCTCAGTGTGTACGGTGAGTGGTGGTGGCACCCATTTTGTGCTGACTTCTGTCTGTACACGTGCACACACAGGTCAGAACACCTGCTCTCTCCTCATGGCACGCTTACAGATGTAGCTTTATGTCTTTCAGAAGCATTTTATGTGGTGTTGGGAAATTCGGGAGGATTCAATGCCTCAGGTAGTTCAGTTCTCCATATAAAAGGCCGGTTGTTTTACTGCTGGAAAATTGGAGAAACTCTCGACTTCTTTACTAGTCCTTTTCTTACTGGTTTGTAAAGTTGACACACACATATTTGCACACATTTGTCTCAGGTTATTGTGAATTACACATTCAGGAGGTCTCCATGATATAAATGGCATTATTAAATATTCACCTTAACTGTACAGACTGTGGCAGCCAGAAATTGGTTGCGGGTACAAATAGTTTTTCAGCCTGTCTGTTCTTAAGACAAAAACAATAAAGCAAGCTATTATTTAAATTGATAAAAGATGCAAACACAGCTTCCCTGGGTTTCTAGATTTATAGTAAAAGAATAAATATTTTATTGGTGATACTAATTACAGATTGGTCAAATATTTATCCATGCCTTTTACTTCAAGTATCTATTAGACCTGATTAGGAAAAGTAACATTTGTAGTACTGTCCACTACCTGGAAAAAAAAAAAGTTCCATGAAGCCCACTTTACCAGATAATAATTGTTTTATTAGCCGTTGTTTAGTGAGGGGTTAGCAAAGAATTCAAGAAATTAGTTTCTGGTAGGAAAAAAAAATGAGTAAGAATTAATTTTTAAAAAACTTGAATATTTACTGTGACAAATATTGTATCAGGGAAAAACTGTTAGAAAACTACCACTTCCCTAATTAATTTCCATGTGGATAATGGATATACTCTGAGGAATGGAGATAAAGATCTCAGTAACACAGGCAAAAATTAAGTAAAGCCTGATGGTAGTATCTTACACCTTTTTTTTTATAATATCCAATCAAAAACAACAACAAAAAAAACCCCGTAGAAATTCATTGTTGTAGGTTCTGAATTAGAAACCCAGGATTTCCCTTATTTGATGAGGTTGAAAATCTGTCATTCTGCTGTATTGTTTCCATCAGAAATTGACTAATTTCTAATTGACTGATTCTTTCAAGACAAAACGTACAAGTAATTAACATCTTTATGCAGTTAATATTTAGAGAGTGGGGGAATATTTTCTTCTAATATTCTTTAATTCGCTGGCAATTTGATAAAGCATATTCTGCTGTTTTGCCTAACTGGTCTTAATTCTGGTGCTTTCTTCTGCAAGTACGAAATCTATCAGCCCACTTGACTGCGGGATTTGGCCCAGCTGGGAATGGTTTTTTTTCTTGTTGTGTTATGTATCTGGGAACCTTTTGTAGGTCTTCTTTTTCTGTGTCAGACGTAAGATTTTTTTTTTTTTAAATATGAGCTTTAATTGAATTTTTTATTTCAGAACGAGTATAATAAATACGACTGCAGGTATTCGTACCTGCGAGAATGTGTTTTGTTTTCAATTTCTTTTTCTTTTTTCTATATTAGTAAAAATTCTTTTGATGTATTAAGTTCAATACAGCCACAATCTTGTTGATATATTAATGAAGAACCTAGTTCTGGATTTTTTTTCAAAAGACCAAAACAGATAAATGGATCAGTCCTGAAATTTATTTAAAAGCAATCCTTGTTCCAGGGAAGGAAGTTCAGAAGTTACATAAAGCCTCTTCTTCTCCAAATGGTTTATACAGAGTATACTTATGTTATACTGTTGTCACTAATGAAAATACTGAGTAACTGTTAGTTTAAGCTATGTCTTTAGTGACCTCCAGAAACTGGGTTCCTGCATGTGTTCACCATAATTCATATTTAAATTTCAAATGAGCTAAATAAACAGTTTCGTTCAGATAAACAGCTGATTTTGTTCCTCTCATGTTATATTAATATTAGTATTATGGAGTCTTCTGTACCCTTGCTTTACTTCCTGACTAGCTGATAATTGGGTTGGCAGAGTATACCTGGGGTCATCTTGTTTGACTTATCTGCACAAGAGAAAGAATGGCAAATAATAAGGGAAAGCAGCAGTAAAATAGTGTAAAAAAATGAAAGGAAGATTTAATCTTTGACCAATTTGAAACATATCCCAGAGAATCCATGGAGAAAAAGATAAAGTGTGACTATGAGTAAGTTAACTAAACACATTACAGTGTGTGAGAGCAAATGGAGTTAGTCCATTGTACATGTTTAATTTCCTATTAGTCTCTGGCGTTTACTACTCCAGTCTGAGTTGGGGCATCTGTAAATTCAGTTAAATACAGTGCATTGTCTAAACATATCACAGCTCCAATCAGTCACCCAGGCTGCTGATAAGAAGCCTCTTGTATTATTGAATCTACAATAGGGAGGCTCTGCAGGCACAAAGATAACAGCTAGGTATTTCACTTTAAGTATGAGAAAAAGCAGTGACTCGCCTTGGCTGCTGCAGCTCTGACATTTATTACTACTCCCTGATTTGTTTTATACTACTGATATGAATTTGGTTTCAAGTGCTTTATATCTCCTCTTATTCCTAACTGAAGACCTCTATCTGGAAATAGTAAGGAAAACCAAGCAAACCAAAGTCAACTTTCCTGATACTGCATAGATAGGAACAACTCTAGCACTTCCTAGTGCTTTAAGAATGTCTGGCTGTTTTCATACCTAAAGGATGAAACAGAGGCTTTTGTTTATTCTTGCACCATTTTGTTCCTTTTGAATTAGAGGAATTTCAGTGATGTTGCTTTAGAAATGAAGCTGCTGGAGAGGAAGTGTGAATGTGGCCATAATAGTTGGGGATTTTAGACTTTTCAAGTTCTTTCTTAGAGCCCTTGAGTTGGAAATGAAAGAATAAGCAAGTCCTATCAGCAGATGTTGATGCAGATAGAAGTACTCTGGCAACATATGCAGGCTGTGTTAAATACAGAAGGAAACTGTGGATAAGTATGGGATTGATGGTGACAGTCTTTCAGGGTCCTTTATGTCTTTTTAGTCATAAATTTTTGGCAGATTTCTGGTGTTTTGGATAAAATTGCTTCTGTCCAAATATACACTCATATGCCTTATTTTCCATAATGTATATATGTATTAATAACTATGTATTATTACTATCAATATATCACTGTTAATACACTGAGGATATATGCACACAGCAGGTCTGTATATAACCAAGAATATTTATATATATCATATCATAGGTAATGGAACATTTATATGCTAGTTATTTACTAATAAGCTACATTAGATTTAAAAATCAGGAATTCTAGTTCTGAAATGCCATGCCAGATAGTTTTGTATTGTTTCTGGCTTCTAGAAAATTGCCTATATTTATAATATTATGTATTTAATATTCTTAACTAATTGGGGATTTTATAGGTTTTCTTTATGGTTTGATACATTTATGTGGAGCCATATATAGTTTTTCAATTACTTAGCACTAGAAAGTTTATAGCTTCTCAAATATTAATTATTCATTTCCTAAGGCTTCTTTTGTTGTGCATGTATGTTGAATTACAGCTGTATTTCTTGATGTAGTTTGCATGAGTTTGTTTAGCCCTCAGTTATAGCTTTTTTATTTTAATAAGTTCTAATTCTTCTGACATGTGAGAGATAACTGCATAAAGTCCAGTTTACTTGTTGATGCTATGAAAGTAAAATTTCTGAAGAGTATACCCTAAAGATTAAAAAAGCCCTTATCAAACCCCCAGCAAAATCCCTAGTAAGCACAAAACTGAAACAAGCAAAGAAAATGCTAAGATTTACTCCCATCTTTTGAACTAAGACATTGCAGGGTGTTTTGGGGATGCAGGTTCTGAAGCAAGTTGATGTTCTTGTACTGCTGGGTGAAAACCAGGTCTGATTAAGCATTCAGCATCTTGTCTCTTTGACTGCTCCTTGCAGAGTCCCTGGTAGCAAGTACATCGTGGCTCTCTATAGAGAAAACATTCAGCAAAAAATTCAGCCTGTTTACAGCTGTTTTTAATTTTCTGCTTAAGCTTAAATCCTTTCTGTGTTCCACCAAACTCAATTAAAAGACACTCTTGAGCTGGTCTGTACATTCAGGAATGTCACCTGATGGACTTCTGAGGGAATTTCATGTGGTCAGCCCATGAAGAGAGGCAGTCACAGTTATACTTATTCTGGAGGAAAGAAAGGACTTATTTGTAATAGGAAACAAAAATGCTGAAAAGCCTTTTCATGGCATTTTAAAATTAAAGGTATGTAGTATTGCAGCATTTCCCCCCCCCCCTTTGTTTTTAAATAAAACACAATTATTCAAGATTTTTTGGTTTGTACCACAGATTATTTGCAAAGCTGGTGTTCATTCGCATTTGTAAGCTCCCAGAGCTGGGCTTTATTGTTTCTGATACAGTGAGCATCAAAGGTATGGCTAATGTGGCAGGCCAGCACATTGCTCACAGCATTAAATGGAAGAGTGAAGCTTTGTGCAGCCAAACATAGACACAAGAAGAGGAAAGCAGCTAAAGGAGGTGGCAGGTAGGAAAATTGCAAAGGGGAAAGTGCTACCCGTTGATGATAAAAGCAAAGTCAAGGGTGGCAATTAGGCTGCAGAAAACAGTAAATGCATTTGTGCTAGAATACAGAATTGCTCCCAGGAGATAAAAAATTCGAGGTGTTGCCGTGCCTATAGGAAAACCTCTTAATTTTGTAGAATAAAATGTCAATCACTTCTATCCATGGATACAGCCTCTAGTGCACACCAGCAGTGATAGGCAGGGATCTCTCTAGTAATATCTGTGGGGACCAAGGAAGGATTGCACTTACTCTAGTCAAAGGTTGAAATTGCTAGGGAAAACTATGGAGGATATTAATTTAGTGAGAATTCACCAAAGCCAAAATTCTGAATTGCTTGAATTTGGAGGGGTAAGAGGAATGATGAACTGGGAGTGATCAGATACAAAATATACCAATCTAGCAAAGCCAAAGTTGATTAGAACATAGTTTTATGCAAAAGCACAATAATTTCCAACTTCTCAGTGAGGATTAGAAGTATTGAAATAAATGTTCCCTCACCCTTTTCTTGAAATGTAGAAAAGAGAGCTACCAGAAAAATTCTAGAGATTGTAGAAGAAATACTTCAGTAAAGTTTCATCAGTGTAAATACTCAATTTTGTAATGGCAGTGCTTGTTTTGGTGTGTTTTCAGCTTAACTGTTGTTAATCATTTAACCTCAGTCTTTATGTTGGAAGAGACTAGTTACACTCCAGGTTAATTTGGTGTTGTGTTAAGTGGAAAACTAGGATGGGCAGAGGTTTACCTAAGGGAAATGAACTATTGCAGTTGTTGCCCAGCCTGTTAGGAGTCAGTCAGCATTGCCAAACCAGCATCCAGATTGGCATGTCTTGAAACACTGGCATCATCTGTGCCAGGATTGCATTATACATTTGTTACAGGTTGGTTACAAACGTATGTCAGGATTGTTTGGAAAGCTTGTGAAATGTCTGTCTGGACTGGCCTCCAGTTTCTCCCATCAGGTAACTCCTAAATTTTCACAAACATGTATGTATTTGGCCTTGCTGCTGGAGTTGTCCTTGGCTTAGAGCAATAGAATGGGACAGCCTGTTTCCTGAGAGTCAGAAAACCAAGAGACACCTGTGTCACCCAGATACTGAGGCGTGATCCACAAAAAAACCCATATTGCTCTCCCACTCATTTCTGTCTGGTTACTCCATACAGTTACAAAGGTGACTGTGAATCAACCTCAGTGCAAGTCTTGAGCCTCCATTAAAGTCATCCTGGTAAGCAGAAACTTTACCCTAGAGTCTTCTTTGTCATGGTGAAGTGGTCCAGTGTCAGTCTCTGTTCTTTGGCCCAGCTCCAAGATGAATGTTATGTGTTGCAATTTTTCATTGACCGTTTTATATGACATCAGTAAATTTGTAATTAAAAGTTAATGTTACTCATTTATCAATATAAGTGGTTAGTACTTTTTGCTGGTTGATAAGCATCATAACCTGGAAAACACAGAATAATTACAATTTTTAAAACAGGTTTTTGTGAGAACAAACTAAACTGTAGGGGTACGAGAGGGGAGAAATAAAACTTTGTGTTTCCTTTTGTAAGCAAATCAAGGGCCAGATTGATTGGGTCTCTTTTTTGTTAAAAAACAGTGTATGGGATCTGAATAACTGATTTTTCTTCAGGTAATCCACCTGATTTTTTTTATTTTCTTTTAAAAACATCCCAAGCTCCTTCTCTTTCCCTAGTAGACAGCCTCTACCTAGGTATTAGCAGTTTGAGGAAGGTTAAATTGCTCTTTTATAGATTAGGATTTGTTAACAGATGTGGTTATTGGTACCGTGTGCTTTCCTAATCCCTCTTCAGTATTGGTGCATCTCCAACCCTACCAGTTTAATTAACATTGAAATTCTCATATTATTTTGGTGTACTGATTACAGGCAAAGACTAAGTGGAAGTCAGTTTGATATCCCACAAGACTTTAGTGTTAACAACGCAGAAAGATTTTTTTTTCCCATTTCTCCCCCTTCCTGAACTCCAGATAAGCAGTAGGCCCCAGTTAGATTTCATTACTATCACGCACTCTTCATGGTCATCTTTTAATATTTGAAAGGATCATTTGTTAACTGGAAATGGTCAATTTTTTTTTTCTTTGGCTTTTGAAATATAATTTTCAATTTTTAATTTGATTCATTTAGATGAAATCATTAATCAGGGTTGAAACTGAGTTAATTTTCTGGAAAATAAATGAGGTTGTTAGAGTGAACGTTATTAAGTGGGCTCTTTGCACGAAAGGGATAATAGCTGAAAATATGGAAGACTTTGAGAACTATAGCAGTTGAGGGATGAAAAACAGAAAGGTTTTTTTTTTTTCTAGCTAAGTGCAGTAATTTTTTAAAGGAAACTAGGCATATGAGGAATATTTCAGAGCTACCATTATTAAGTAAGTGTTATAGAGTAAATAACCTCAATAAATATGTGAGTTAAAATCCTACAGAGCCACGTATAGATAGTGATTTTTTAAAAAGTTCTATTTTTACAGAACACTGTGCTCCTTCTAAATCTTAGTATTTGCTATTCCAAGCAATGCCCACTTGATTTTTGAGACAGAGAAACATTATTCTCAGCAGAGGTACAGCCATCCAGGTAGAAGGCAAGCTTTGGTAGACAGGGAGTACAGCCCACTAAACCATTTTTTTCATTCTGACCCAAATTCAGCTCCTGGCCTTGAGAGTGTTCTGTTTGCTTATTCTCTGAAGTTTACTGCATGATACAAAGTGATTAAGATAGCCAGCAAAATCTCTTATCAACACAAACCAAAGATCAAGGGATTGGACTAGACGGGCAGCATCCTAGATTTACTGTTGGAGTTTATTTTGGTTAACTACAGCATTTGTTTTGCATTGTTTCCTAATGCCATCTATTTTCTGCTAATCTTCTATTTAAAACCATGGTTTGTTGGTTTTGGGGTTTGTTTTTTTCTCTCCTAGAAGATAGGGCTGCCTCCTCTGTTCTGATAGCAGAGAATTTCATCCCTTCAAGTGCTCCAGTCTTTGCTCAAGAGCTATCATAACACTAAGCACTTAGTGGCCTTAGTGGTCAAAATTTTTGGTGGAGTGTTACAAGTCTGTTTAGATTTTCTTAATGCCTGTGTGCTCGTTAAGGACCGTTTTGAGGTCTGTTACTGGGAATGAATGATAAAATCTGTAGATGCCTGACCCAACAAGGTGTTTCCCTGTAAGTGTTTTTTAACTGCCCTGTCCAACAGGATATTAAATGCTGCAGAGGGAAACAGAAGTACATGCCACACCAAAAAGAGACTTCACAAATGAAGAGGGGAGAAAAGTTTCTGCAATGGAGCAGAAAGTCACATGGAAGTGAAAATTATCCTGGAATGTAGTTATTTTACTTCTGTGATGTGCCTTTCCCTTATAAAAGAAAAGAGACAGTAATTATAATCTAGCTTGGTTTAAGCTTGAAATACTCTTCTTTTAAAAATGTAAATCTCAGTATGAGTTCACTTCTCCTTTCCCTTTAGAAAGGGACAAGCAGCCGAAAACAAATCTGAATCCTGGCAGACACGAAGCGGAGTTTGTATATCCCCTCTGCTAACAAAGCTGACTACAGGGAGAATAGCTACTTCTAGGCTTCTAAATGTCTAAAATAGTTTTTGTAAGATGGTTATTTTAAGACTAAGCAGAACAAATGCCGATTTACAATTTCATCTTCAGTTACATCATCATGATATAATAAATCACAGTAATATAACAACCTCAAGTGAACAGAATATAGCATGTTAAGCCAAAGCAGCATTTGTATATACTTGGGCAGTTCTAACTGATTTTGAGCTCCAGGAAGGAAGTACCTCTCTTCTGGAATAAGAGAAGGTCCTGAAGTCCCTACAACATGATTAAGATCAGTCACTTAGCGTCAATTAGTCAATTGCAATTAGTTACTACTAATGGGTTTTTTTGCATCCACCTTTCATTGTAGACTCTACCAGCTAATAGGAACAGATTAGTGACTCAGCCAGGGAGGCCAGAGGCCCCAGTTCTTAATAATATAATTAATATTAAGAATAGTAGTTTTATGGTGGTATTATGTAAATGCTATGAGAGTACAAAGGGGGCCTGCTAAATCTCAGTAGCTTAGTTTTGTACCTTGGAAGTCAATAAACTGCTGTAAGTAGCAGAAGCAAGATCATGCATAAGCTGTACCATGAACTTACTTTCAAATCTATCATGCACACACACCTTCAGGTGTATAATTGTCTTGTTTTCATTATGTACTGTATTTTGGGATGCAGAAGCTATTTCTCATATATTGGCAGAACTTCTTAAAATCATTCCAAATTTAAATCAGGTTGTGAGATGTTCATGTTGAGAATACATTTGTTGTTTCTGCATGACTTGTAGTTTTGCTTCTTGATTTAGCTATAATACTGGGTGCTTATCTCACAATTCTACAAAATGTCCAGAGTCCATCATGAGCCATGTGAGACTCTCATACTCATGAGTAAGATTGGCAAAAAGTTGTTTCCTAATCAGGGCTGCAATTTTTCCAGGACTTTGCCGCATTTGGTACTCATGAATATGAAATAGCTTGTGGTGGGGAAGGCACAAGGGAGCATGAAGATGGGATCAGGGCAGAAGGATAGCTGGCAGTGTGACAGTGATGGTATGTAGAGAAGAAGCCCTTGGTCAAGCTGGGCATATATGGGTGCCATGGTTATTAAACAGCACTTTGCAGCTTGCTTGGAGGCAGTTTCTGACAGGAGGCTTGGCTACTGCCTGGGATTTTAGAATTTAGAGTCTGTGAAGCCAAATCAGACAATCTCCTAACTCCCCTCTTCTTCTTTGGGTGCCATGGTTATTAAACAGCACTTTGCAGCTTGCTTGGAGGCAGTTTCTGACAGGCGGCTTGGCTACTGCCTGGGATTTTAGAATTTAGAGTCTGTGAAGCCAAATCAGACAATCTCCTAACTCCCCTCTTCTTCTTTGGTGTAGTCCAGCTGTCTGCATCCCTTTTCTTTGGTGTTCAGTCCTGGACAGCTTTGTATTTTCTTATAGTGTTTTGTGGTATCTTTGGGCACAGCTATTTCTAATCCTTTCTTTCATAAAGAAGTTTCTTAAAGGCAGAGTTGCATTGCATTTCTTATTTAGAAATATAGCAGAGAATTGTTTTTATTTAGGATATGCTTCCCTCCATTCCCTGCAATGATCATTTGCAGTTTCTGGATAACCTTTGGTATTTGTCATAGGATGGTGTTAAAAAAGTCATGGCTCCATTACATACTTCCTCACATTGGAAGTGGACTGGAAGAAGTCTTTCTGGTCAAGAAAGGCTGCTTTGCTTCCCTCTGCTATGTTATTGACTCTGTTTTCAAACTGTGCCATTAAACCTCTCGAACAATGAGAAACTTGCCATCTGAAACTGCCCCAAATTTAGGAGGGGCAGCAATGAACAGCAGCACTGGTCCTCTGACCATGAATCTAGAAATAGTAATAACAGTGGTAATCAGGTGGTAAGGGTAAACATTGGAAATTGTCTGGAAGAATGACACCATTCAGAGATCATCTTGAGGGAAACCTCTGTATCTAAAACTCTTCAATAAGTTTTGCAGAATGATCACTCCTTGCTCCCACGTATCTTCCCTGTCTGGTAAGTTTTAACTGAAGACACCTTTATTAGTTGAGCCTTCATCTTGAGCTGAATGAGATGTTCCACTTCTTTGGTACGTTCCTGATGTGGACAGACTAGGAATAGAAAACTAGCAAATAATTTTTGATTGAGTGGATTTTGAGCCAGAAGTTAGATGGTAGGAATACCTGTCCCCTGAGCCACTGCTCACTTAGTTCTCCACCTGGTCAGCTACAGCTGATGTGGGAGCACAGTATTTTAAGAGATGGACAGTTAATTGCTTTATTCCTAAGGATTTATTTTGTCTAAGCTTTTAAAAACATAACAGATTTTTGTATCCACTACATAATAGTAGCTATCAGTTGAAATTAATTTCATCTGTAAAATACAACAGCAGGGGAAGTAATTGTAGAAGTTTGTTTTTCTTTCGTGTCTCCTTATTGTGTGTCAAACAGTGCCAGGAATTGGACATTCACAAAATGGTTAGAATATCACTGAATGAAACATGTCAATTCAGGTTTGGCCCGAGTCATTTTGTACACAAATGCAAACATATGCCACTGATTGCAAAAAATTTTAATTTATTTGCGGTTTGGATAAGGAGGCTGAAGCTGTGATTCACATGTTTCTGAACTGAGTGCACTAGCATGGGATAACCATCTGTCCTGAAAGGGAGATGCTTGGCTATGTGAGCCTGCTGATGTTAACACGGCGTACTGGCTAGCAGTCTTATCGAAGCAGTTGCCACAGGTTTAGGAGTACACAAATGGAAATGAGTTAAAGTGACCATTTTTAAGGGGCTTCTGGAGCTTTTAAAGAAAAAAACCAGTGTTTATGAGTGCAGTAGTCCTGCTTCAAGTTCCTTATTTCAAGCTAAGCTTACCAATTTAATTTTAATCCCTTTCAAACGCCTTGGTCATGCTTTGAAGATAGCAAACCACGCCCTCAAGCTCTGAAGCTGAGCACTAGCCCTTTTTGTTTCCACAAGCCGAAAATAAAGTGTTCACATGAGCTCATTTACAGAGAGTAGAGTTGGCAGCCTTATCAGGAGAGGAGAAAAGAGCTCTGAAGATGAAAAGCTATCGCTGTGACAGAAGTCTTTATTAGTTTGGGCAGTCTTTATTAGGTTAGGTTGTACACGGGATAAAGTGGTGGCTACCTAGAGCATTTAGGGAAAACCAGAAGAGTAATAATGCTTTATTGTTGTTCTTAGACTGGCTTCTTTCCTGATCCCTCTGGCCTAGGGATGTTTGGAGTGAAAAAGACTGTCTGTACCATCTAAAGCCTCTGCTGGTGACAAAAAAAAAGGGAGTCAGAAAAAGGAAAAATGAAGATGAGTCATTATGTAGTTTCATAATTACTCAGCATTCCCTGTTGTGGCAACCCTTTGCTCTAGAGTTTGCAAGGAGACAGGTTTTGATTGAAAATCCCTTTATCCAGTTTCACACATATGTCAAATCCCATTTACAAAAAATATTCTTGTTGTTGAAATTCACGTATTTCAGGACAATTTTTTCTGTTAAGACGTATGATATACAAGACCAGCTTTATACTGATAATAAAGTTAAATTTTACTAATCTTCCTCCAGTCATTGACAACCTATATGGCTTGTTGATGTTTTTACTTCAGGATTTTTCCTATTAATTTCTTAGATTTCCTTCTTCATTAAAGATTGTGTCCTCTTGCTAACCCAGGATTAAAGCCATGGCAACATTTGAAGGTAGCGGTGTCTTCACAACCCAAACCCATTAGAATTAGTGATACATTAGCTAAAAGAAGAAGAAAAAAAAAGGATAACTACTTGCTTCTTATGTGATTCTTACGAATTTCAAGCTGCTATGAAATTCAAATAGAGACCTGTATTGCTTTTATGGGTATTTCTGCCCCCCAGTAAAAGAAAAAAAGGCTTTACTTGAAGTTTTGAATTGCCTTCTTTAATGCCTTTAAACAAAAGACCTATCTCTTCCTTTAATTAAACCAGTAAAAGTTGTGGCTCAACCATACAGATTGACAGAGGGCTGTAATTGATTTGGCTAATTTCTTTTTTTTTGAATCACAATTAAAACACAGTGGATTTTGATGGAGAAGTAACTGAGTAAAAAACAATGAAAAAGAAAGATAAATGGCAGTAATACTGCTTACATTAATTAGGAGGGTATGTTGGATATTGTGCTGGAAAAAATCTGCAATTGAGCTTTTAGTGGCATGGGAGTTTCAGTTGCAGTTTTCTCTTAGTAAGGACTGCAGTCATTTGTTCATGAAGAAAACTGTGTAAAATTGCTGGATCCTAATAACAGATCTTTGTGCAGTGGAACACGGCACTGATCTCTAAGTGTGTCCTCAGGTAAGCTGTTCCATAGTAAAGAATAAAGTGTGATGGAAAACCTTCTCTTGAAAGACAGTCTTACCAATGTTTTCCTAGGCTGTGTCAAGTTGCCATATTTGAGTGGAAAAAAGGACCAATATTTATTGGTTCTACATCCAAATTGAATTTTTTAAGGGTTTTCAACAGTTGTATATCAAAACTGCAAGGGAGGGAGAACATATCCACAATCCAGCTGACTTTTATATGAGGTTCTTGCACCTCTACAATAGTTTTGTTCCTTCACTGTGCTTACTTTGTTGCTAATCAGTATTTAGTCTGCTTCCTCACGTTAATAATGTAAGGTGAAACTAGCACTAAATAACCCGCTTTTTTTTTGTGGTATCTATTGATGAATGAAAAGGACATGAAGGAATTCTTTGTCTTGCCCTAGCTATTCTCAGTGGAGGAATTACTAGTCTAGCCATTGATCTTTGCCATTGGCAGGATTGACTGTGTTGCAATTGCATGTAATAAGATACCTTTTCTGTCCTCATTTCCAAACTGACGTCGTTTTACACTTCTTGAAATCAAATAATATGCATTAACGAGTCTGGCATTGTACTTTTGTGAATGGCCATTCGTTTCAGGATTCGTGATATGTAAGAAGTATGTAGAAAGTGTTTGATTATGGCCCAGTTCCAAACAATAGTCCGACATGAACAGGTAAATCTCCCTCACTGTGAGTTGCATTGGTTCATGCAACTGCCAGCACAGGCAAATTTCTTCATTGATACTTCAGACCTCGTGTGCATAACCTACTTGTTTGCTTGTTTGTTACTGTTGTGAATTATGTTTAGAAAATTTTATTTTCACTTCCCTTTCAAAGCTCAGCACATTGAGCCTCCCTTTCTTATGCACATGCTGCCAACGGAGGATTGTCTCTAGACAAATTATGCCCTCTCTTTCTTAAACAAGATTAAAGCGCTTCTCTGGCTGTTAAGAATCCAGCACTTGAAATCCCAGTCTGTATAGTTCACTGTGGCAATTGCCAGCTGTGTGGAGTTTTGATGAGGACTATATACCTTAGTCGTACAATGTGCAATATAGTTTAAGAAATGTAAAATGTAGAGAGCATTTTTTGATGTTTAGCACAAAGATGAAAACCCATTCCTCAGAGTAGAATCAGTAGAATGGGGCAAATAAAAAACAAGCATATGAAGAGCTTTTTTACTCTGTCTTACATATTTATGTAACTACAAGGAAAATTTCCTCATCTTTTAATTAGATAGGTTTAAAAATGAAGAAGCCCACGCAGAGGATTTAACTTATTTTGATGCGGTTTTGCGGAAATGTTTTTGAATAAAAAATGGGCTGCACTGTTTTAGATGTAGGAAAGGTGTCAATCCAAATCACAGAGTTCTGGCTCTGAATTGTTTTGGGGTTTAGGATTTTTTGACATGGAATTAGTAATCTTTGGTCTGTGGAAGTTATACAAAAAATTTACTCTGAATGTAAAAAGAAAAGATTGTCAATATAAATTTTGCAGTGCATTCTCATTTTTTTCTTTTGTGGGCTTACAATCTTAATTTAAAGGTCCAGTTAAAACTAGAATTCTGCTGGATTGATGGATTTAGGATATATGGTTGAGTTTCCTATTGATCTAGTAGTGCTTGATTGCAAGTTAACCTAGTTTCAAGAACTATGCAAATATTGTCACTGAGAGAACAGCAGACCCCACAAAAATTTGGCACAAAGTAGAGATGTTTATTACACTTCTGCTCTTCATGGATAGTTTGAAAAGAAGATCACGGAGCAGTCTGAAAGGAAAGGAACAGGCTGGAGAGAATAATAAAAAGGTATCAATCCACCACACCATCTCTGACACAATAGCATGACAAGTGGAAAATAACTCTGTAAAATAGGGAAAAGGCAGTAAAAAACGAATTGTGTTACAGTTTCTAAAACCTGCCTCAATTCAAGAAACAAATGCTTCTGAGCATTGCCAAGGTGTGCGATTTTCACAAAAATCTCACGTGTCAGCAAACAGGAAACATGCAAAACCCTAAGAAACAGTGTCAGAAAATATCAGAATTGTTAAGACCATTGAGATTACTGATTTAAGAAGGTCCGGTCTCCTATCCTAAATGCCGTCCTCATAAGACTCATCCTCAGTGGCGTATGTTTCAATTTTCCCTAATAAACTATATTCCCAGAAAACATAGTGATATTTCCTATAACTGATGCACAATTTTGCTGCATATAGACATAATTAGAGGTATTTTCTTCAATGATAAGTTCCTTCTTTATCTCCAGGTTGAACTAAGTTGGGGCTTCAAGGAAGAACATTTGAATTAGTTTCCTTTAAAAATACAGGCAAGATCTTATTCCTGTAATGTCACTTTAGAGTAAAGCAGTAAAATGTACTTTCTTGTTCAGCTTTCTGTGCATATTTTTATTCTTCTAATTATATCTACTCCAGATTAATATTAGTAGAAAAAAACTTGAATATCTAATAATGGATCCAAATTTGACCTCAGGATCAAAATACTTTCTGGAACAAATGATCCTGTTGCAGAAGGAGATTCTGATCCAAAGTAAAGGTTCTAAGGTCAAGGAGAGGGAAAGAAGAAGGGAATAAACAGGTTTATTCTGCTTAAATAGCAGTCCTAAGTACAATTTTTGATCTTGTGCTAGTAATGTGGAAATGCAATGATGGGCAGAATCTAAATGTGGAAAACACAGAGACTTTATTTGCCAAAAGCTCTCCAGGCCTTCACTTGTTGTGTTTCGTTTCCTGTATTTATATTCAAGGATTCCCTGCGCAAGGCAGGATAAAAGAGTGAATTTTGACTCTTGGCTTGTATTAGTCATTAAGCAATGCAGTCGTTGGTTTGAGTTACACTGTGTTGTGCAAAGTACACACAGCCTTTACTGATCATTCTGTGAAGAGTTCCTGCTGGAGAATGAGAAGTGTACTCACTGCAGGCCATCATGGATCTTGTAATCTCCTTTTCTTTTAAATTTGTGTGTTTTCCTGATCACAGAGTGACAATGACGTTTCTTTCATAAGCAATTCACAGAACCCAGGGACTGAATTGTACAAATTGTACCCACACTTCCTGGTCTAGTTGTTCAAACCTGTCCTTGGAAGAGGATTATACACATTTGTTCAGTTTGAGGATGCTAGTTATAAATATCTTCCATTACTTTTCTAGGTGTCACATTCCATAGGAATGTATAGGGATTTGTTTAAAAGAAAAAGAAAGAAAGAAAGAATGAATGAGTCCAATATGTGTGTTTTAATGGAGGGAAGAGAACCTAGGAACATAAAGCAGAAAACTTTGAAAGGAACACAGTATTTGGAAAAAAATACAAAGTCAATGAAAGTAAACTCTTTGCTCTTATCACACTTAGAAGTAGCTTTGGAGAAATGTGCAGACATCAGTAGAGATGTAACAGATTTGCAGTGAGAAGGCCTTGGTCTCCTATTTGATAAACATCCTTTTTCGTGGCCCCTAGAATGACAAAACGTGTGTTTAGCATTGCACGTGGTGAATATTCCCATCGAGATCTGCACTCAGAAGGAGTGAAGATGTATCAATTTAAATAGAATGTGTTTGTCAGGATCTATTGACTTAAAACTACTTTTTTAAAAAATTCTGCCTCTGTTAAAATTCTATATAGAAGTAATTTATGAGGAAATTTTATGCTTTATTTCCTCTTTTAAATAATGCTCATGTAATTATGTCACCCAATTACTTGTATTAACATACCTTGTACACTGTACGGGTTTTCTTTGTTGCAGTTACCATTACAATTTAAGAAAAATATTCTCCTCAGACAATCATCTTTTATATAAAGGCATTTTTAACAGGGAGGAGTTATTTCTTGTGTAAAAGAATAATTATTGTGACAAAAATTATTGACCTTTTTTCTCTTTCTTTTTGTTTTGTTTTGTTCATTTAGGCTGGCTAAAATTACATACATATTCATGTATTTTAATAAGAGCAAAGCATTACTCTTGGATATTTTCCATAAATTTGTTCTCATAAGCAATTTGATAGACATCTACTATAAGTATAATGGGGGAAGTTTACAATAAATCAGTCTGCCTGGTTTCGAAAACTAGAATTTATTAACCCATTTCCCAAAGGCCCGGTGTTACCTAAGAGATTAGAAGAAAATCGTCACTGTTTCTGTTTAAGAGCAGGGGCATTTTATAATAAGACTATATAATCTAATTGTTTAAAAATTTATTGTGTTTTATTAAATAGAAATCAATTTTTCTCGTACTATTAATTGTTTGTAACATTACAGGAAGTCAGAAAGCCTAGGAATTACTGACCACATTTGCAGTTACATTTTTCCAGCTGGGATTTTCTGCATAGGCACTGATCCATTGCTGTTGCTAACCACAAAAGAATCGTCAATATGCTGGTTAACCAATATGCTTCTGTATGGAAAGCTTCTAGCAGCAGTATGAGTGAAATGGTATCACTAATAAACCTTCCATTAATTGCTCAAGGAGTACCTCGAGATGAGACTCAGAGGCCACGAGCAGGGTAACCTGTCACTCCAGAGTGTCAGGCAGAATGTCAGGTTGTGAGGCTGGCAGGGTATGTGAGCTAAGGTATAAATCACACTCAGGGCATGAGTGAAGTGCTGAGCATGTTTGGGAGAATACTTAAAATTCAAAATGAAGAGTTAGATTTTTTTTTTTTCCATTTATGGCCACAGAACTTTGTCTGTACCTGTTAACTCCATGTGTGTCATTTTCTATCCATTGCTTTATGAAGAAGAAACGCAAACACTTGTTATAGGAATGGTAAAAAAAATTAACCTTGTGTTCTTTTCACACTTTAGCTTATATCAACAGATATTATCTTAGTATTTATATATATATATATATTTATGTATATACAGTAATAGCTCAGTCCTTTTTGTGTTAAGGGAAAAGAAGTGAATGTTCCATTATTAAAAAAATAGTATGCACTTTTTAATCTTGCTATGTTCCACCACATCAGATAGTTTTATATACTTTATACATCTACCTATATAATTCAATTGAAAGACTGGATTTTCTCTTGTAAAATTGAATAAACTAAAAAATTTATTCCCTATTTTGCTCCTCACTTGACCTAAGCATCACAACTTGATGAATTAATTTTGGTGGCTTTCTGCTCAGTTTCACTTTCTGATTCTCATATATGCACAATTCTTTGATAGTAGTAGTCATGGAAGAACAGGGTAAATGTTATATACAAACAAAGAAAAAGGCATTTGAAAAATATTTGTATGAATAAATTTATGTAAATACAGGAATACCTGTTTTAAAAAATAAAGGCTTTGAGGTTTGACAGCATTCCATCAACCTGATCTTCTGCTGATACCTGCAATATTTTCAGTATTCTGGAAAATGTTGGGGCAAATGTTTGTACACTCTAATACTTTGTAGAAAATGGAAATACCTGTTTCCTCAGAAAAGTTCTGTGGAAGGACTCATGGTCCTCCATTAAAGGCCATTTGTAAAATCTCTTCCTGGCAAGGCCATTTGGAATGTTTTTACCTCCACCTCCACCTCCAGAAACCATAATATGTGCAGAGGACATACCTCCTTTTTTTGTTTCCATCTTTCAAAGAAATGCTTCAGTATTAGAAAGAAACAATTCTACAACATTGACATTTTACATTATTCTCTTTATTTTGCTCTGCTATGTCGTGATTTGATGCCCCTCTAGCACCTCATTTTGAAGTTTGTTTTGTTGCTGAACAGTCATCTCTTTAATGCGCTACAAATAATGAAATAAAAAAACTTACATTTTTTTCTTCCACATTAACTCTGAGATTTTCAGGCAAAAGCAAACAAAAAGAGGTTGTGGTGTGCTATGTCAGTGCCTTTCAGTCTGAACATACTAACCCAGACCACTGTTTTTCTCCCCCTACCTAAATAGCAGACAAAGACTGTACTTTTTAAAATAAGCGACTGCTCAGACAAATCAGAAAGGGAGTAGAAACCAGGAATTTCAGATTTCTGACAGTCATAAAATGTGCCCATCTGTACTATGTACCCATATGAGCCACTGTTTAACTTCGCTCATAAAGCAGGCAGAACTTTAAGAAACAGAAAGTTGCAGTACCTGGACAGGAAGTGCAAACTACAGAAAAGCCCTGTCATTTGCCAAAGACATCTGAAACTCGTAATATAAAATCTTCTTTTATCTTGAGGTTAGAATTATCTTGTGGTTGTACTGCAAGATTACTCTGGGACTCCAAAGGAAACCCTGCTGTGTAATTCCTATCTAGTCTTGAAAAACATTTACAGACAGAATAAAATGCAGAAGGCAAAAGGCTCCTATTTTGGCTGCAGAAAGCCAAAAAGTAAGAATATCTATCACATTTTCCAAGTCGAACTCATATATTCATATAAAGTTTATGCATAGGTTTAAAAGTACCCCTTTTTTAGCATCAGACTGGTGTATGTACTCCTTAAATCACTTAATATATTTTACATTTCCATTTAGGAAACTTTCCTAGTGTTTCCATTGCAGTCTTCTGTGTTGGTCAAATTGATAAAATATACTTTAAAAATAGTAATTATAAATCATGATAAGATATAATTAATGCCCTAAACATATGTTAGCTGCAAACAGAAGCTGAGACGTGGTGTAAGCTTCTTGGGCTATTCTCCCATTGTGCCCCTTGCTCTAGATCTTAGAGCCATGAAAAAGCATGCAGAAGACAGAGGAAGAAGTTCAGAATTCTGCCATACCTTTTGAGAATGCTTGAAGGATCAAGTCTGAAACTGATGCAGTTCCAGAAATCATTATGTTACTCTGTAAAAGAATAAGGAAAACGCCGGGAAGAATTGAAGTATTTTACCAGAAAAAAATAAAAAAAAAAAAAAAAATTAGGACTATAATTACTTAATACATAAATATGAGAAAGATTGCAGAGATAGGATTGTTATGGGTGTACTAATAGAAAGACAATGTCAAAATGATGTTTTCATGAATAAGCTTTGGAGAAATCAAAAATTTTCTGAGAAAAAAATATATTTGCACTGAGGCCAATTTGGGCTCAAGTGGCATTATAAAGCCACCTTAGCAGTAAAGGTAAGTCTCAGGTAATTTGCCAGATGAGTGCAATTTGGAAAGTAAATTTTGCTTGTCTTACTCTTCCACAGATCATCACAGAATGGCTTCTCCTTGAGGAAGATGAGAAGGATTTTGTCCAAAAGGGGAAAAAAAAAGTCTAATTAAAAAAACCCACTAAAGTTAGGGATCGTATTTGTTAGGGTAAAGAACTTGATATTTCAGTGAAATTTATGTAGTGTGATGCGCCATCCTTTAGTTTTCTCTGGTTCTGTTCCAGCAGAATGGAGTCAGTTCCTGTAGGTAGAAATCCAAATTATAAGCGGGATATTTCTTGGTCCCAGTAGAACTCATATTATCTTGTATAACTGCTTCAACTCACACTTTTAAGAACTTTCCCATGATTTCTGGATCACAGATAGTTCCAGAATCCCACACCCTCCAAGTCACTGACTGAAATATTGCGAAACTGCACATTATTGTATCTGAGAAAGGTATTGAGATCTTGTTCATGCTGCTGGTACTTCACAGCCTGATTACTGTAACGCATTTCATTTCAATCTTCCCTTCTCTCTTGAGAGTTGCCAGCAAATGGTCCAGAACTTCAGTTAGACTTCTTTTCTATTAGAGTTGTCACCAGCATAGCTCCTGAATTCTTTATAAGCTGTAGTGATGTGATCCAGAATAAAGGCCTGCTTTTGACCTTCAGGCATTGGCATGGCCTTGCTCAAACTTACTTTTTGACCTTTCTGTCTCCTACGTTCTGTGCCCTCTCCTTAGATGATCAGCCAAGCTGCCTTTCCTGGTCTGGGCTTCTCACCTTTAAAGTAATGGTTACAAGTGTATTGATGCAGTAATGACATAACAGCCCAGGAAGCTCCACTTCATTAAAATGGTTGTAATTTGAACTCTGAAACAAGATAGCATCTTCTGTAATTATATTTAAATAAATTAAGGGTAGAACTGTGGTATTTAGTTAGTGATAGATTGCCTTTATTTATTCTTATACCTTGTCCCAGGACATTGTATGCATAATTAAAAAAATAAGGCATATACTCTCATATAGTATGGTTATGATACATAAGCACATTGACATGAAATTTAATTATGCAATTAGCAACAGTATTTTCTATGTTATTCATAAAAGTTGTTGCAGTATTTTACACTGCTTCCTAGTAATTAGTATATTACTAATCCAGGTGATGGAGAGAGAAGAATTATGTAATGATAACTGCTTCGTTTCAGAAACACCAGGACTTTATGTATATGCAACCTTAGTTCTGCACTCCTTTTCCTTTGCAGTTTACAGATGTGCACATTTTGTTGCAACACTCGCTTTGGAAAAGGGACAGAAAAGAAGTGGAAGCTGTATAACCCATGTTTACTAGACTAATTTCAATCTTTTAAAATCAGCTTGAGTCTAGCATAATTCCACTGAAAATGTGGTAGTATAACACTTGGAAAAGACCAAATTTAGGCACTAGTAATGGAGTGCATAGAGCGTATCTCTTCCAAAAAAGAGACAGATTATTTTTTCTAAGTTATTATGTGAAGTGTAAAAGATATTCTTTTGTAATATTTGAGAGCTAATCATCAGATAATGGGTGTTGCATGTTTAATGCAACAGTGTAGCTGACATGTTTGTCTCTTTTTTTTACATTTTCTTCTTTCTTTCTGCACATTCTCCTCTTCTTGAACAGAAATAAAAGGTTCAAGGCCTGTCAGCATCAGTTTATAGATAGCTGTTTAAAAATAATGAGATATTGGGTATTGTAAGGCTGAGGGCTGTCTTGCCAGACTCATTTATTTCCATTCACCTTTTGTCAGAATTGCAGACGGAAGACATTCAATTAAAACTTGTCACCTGTTGCGTGTGACCTAATTTGTATTTGTGAGTGTCACAGATTAGGATACATATGGAGCCATTTAAAAATGTAAAGCGACAATAGGATTCTTAAACATTTTATGCCACATTTTCTTCGTGTGAACATCTTTGTTTATGGACCATTCTTCAAGGGAAATCACTTGTGCTAAGAAATAATAGAATTTATTTACACCAAGTCTCATTTACATGGGAAAGCTAAGGGGATTTTATTCATGTTCTTTTGTGGTTTAATGCATAAATGACAGTGCACAAAATTTCAGCATGTAGATGATTAGTTCATGCAAAGTTAATGTTCCTTTCAAGAGAGGTTGAGTACTGATCTGTGTAAGTAATGCATTTATCCGTTCTTTTGTCAAGCTGAAAAAAACAAACCACTGGGCTTTAACCTAAGAGATGTATTTATCAGTTCCTTTGTAAAAATCCAGCCTTCTCATCCCCTCCTTCCGGGAGAAAAAAATGAGATTTCCAAAATCTTGCTTACATTTGATTGCCTAGAAAGTTTCTGTACTATTAAACATAAGCAATATCTGAAGTATTGGTTTGAAGTACTTGTTCTGCAAAAGCAGTATTTTTCTCTCTCAATTTTTCAGTCTGGAATAATTCACTAAGTATTTTAATTAGCCCAATATTTGGGATTTTTTTTAACAATAAACTGTTTTTCACAAATTGTTGCAGAGGAGCAGATCAATTAAATGACTTATAGTCACAGATCAAGTTAGATATTAAAGTAATAAACACCAGGGTATTTTTCAGTCAATTCTATGGGTCAGTTCATGAATTAATTGTTTTATAGACACCTCTTGAGAACAGCAATTTTATCCCATATTAACAAATACTTTTTGGTTCTAATTGTATGTAAAGTAGGAGGATGATTTTTAAACTTTCTATGCTACTCCAAATAATGTGTTTAATTGTGCAGATGGCTATAAGAAGACAAAACACTAAAGCCTTCCCCTGCTAATTATTAATTCAGCAATAGATCATGAAAACTTAAATGTGAGTCATAGCTTATATCTTCTTTGATTAATTAGGGCTCTGTTTTCAAAATATTATCTGCCTAGCAGACACATATTTTACATCTCTAGTTGAATTTTTACCTGCATAGGGTATTATCCAAATACTCTCTAAACTGCAGAAGCTCTTTGGCACCCTTGTAATTAAGCACATAAAACAAGTATGCAGATCCAGAAAAAAATGATAGCTCATATTATCCTATTTCTTCAGCTATTGCTTTTCTGCATGTTTCTGCTGTATTGAGAGAGGTATTTCGTGGTTTAATGTATATTTTCCACTGCAGATCTTTCAGACTGCAGGGGACTCTAATCCCAAACTATAGAGGTTGCTGAAGTGTCTAAAGAATATCTAGATGAGCGTGCATTTTAAATCTAAATATGTTCTGTCTGTGTTCATGGTAGAAAAATCAACTGGTTTTTCTGTTTTATGTAAATAAATGCAAAACACGGAGTTTATAGTATTCACTCAAGCTTACTCAGCAATCTTAGAAATAATCACAGTATGTTCAAGTGAACTGGAACACTCTATCAAGAGTTGTCCCAAAGGAGAACCAGTTGGGAACCTCCCATTAAAATTATTTTTGTGCTTTCCAGTTCTGCTGTTAATCTGGGGTTTCTTTTCCTCTGCTACCAGTGTCCCTTTAGAGATTGGCAAGACGCACTTATGGATATTCATTCTTACCTGTCTCACTGTTGAATACAGTGCTGAGAATCTTTCAGACACCTGTAGAAAATGGATTGTTAGCCAGTTACTTATCTCAGAAAAGGATATAGGAATATTTTTCATACATATCAAATGCAGTGTTTGAGGTGGTGCCAGAGTAGCATTAAGGTAGAACATATCAGCTTGCCATGAGTCTGCTATGGAGGGGGAACAGGAAGGGAGCAGAATATGAAATTCATGAAGGAAGCCAAAATTGCACATTTGAGTATGATTTCAAACCTGTTGTTTGCTAATGACGTGAATTACACTTTTTTTTTTTTTTTAAATAAAAAGCTCCGCAATTAAAGGTAGAGAACAATTTCTGCCTGTGTTGGTGTTGATTTGAAGAACTGGGCCAATGCCTTCCAGTGTAGCTTGAGAATTTCTTGTGAGTATAGAGCTCTGTGGAAAGGACAGGAATGTTTATGGGTCAGGTGAACAAATGAGCACTGTAGCTTGTAGCCAAGGTAAGGAGGAGGGAATGGAGAAGAATAGATATGAATGATAAAGGAGTAAATAGTGTATTTTTAACATGGCTTGGATATGTATGGAAAATGAGATTACATGGTTAAGTAGTATTTTGATACTGAGGACCTGAATTGCAAAATCTATAATATATTGGGCAATCCTTTTGGTTATGTAGCATCATCACAATGGGTATCTGTCCTGCATGAGGTCTTCAAGGCAGTGTAAGAAAAGACCACAGAATAGGAATAATAATGTACATTTATTGATAAGAGAGGAACAGATAAAGAAACACAAAGAAAATGAGTTCAGGTTTGCCTGTGTAGTTTAGAATTAGTAATCTGGTGGGTAGCTCATGTGGTACATCTGCCCTGGCCTTCCAGTTGTTTTTGTGCAAGGCTATGTGGACACATTTAGTGTAGAGTACGTGCTCAGTGTGATTTTCTTGTGCATTGTGTAGCATTTGATAGAAATCATGCAAAGATTAAGTAAAGAACAATAAGGTAAACTTTTTTTGTAGAAGCTTATATAATGACTATATAAAAGCATTTTTTCCCTCAAGAGCAGCTGAAGAATTTATTATGTTGCATCACTATGTGTAATTGCTTTCTTTTAAAAAGGAGCTATTGCACTGTTTTATATAACGTCCATATCTCCATATATGTCAGTTCCACAGGCCAACCCTCATCTTCTGAGATTTGTAAGTCATGTCTAAATCTCTGACTACCCATCACTCCTGAACAAATGAGTTCATGAGATGTAAAGTGAATGTGTTGCACTTGAACATTGAAACTAACTGGTCTCTTAACTGGTGGCAAGCCTGTTCTTCCTATTTCTACCCTGTGGTCACCCCTAAATGTCCCATTATGGCTCTTGGTTTTGTTTCTCTGTTGAAGGCTTTTAAAATAAGCATTAGAAAATGTGGAGAAACAACTTCCTTGTCTGCAGTGGAGCTGTGTTCAGTGGCATGAATGGATGTTTTGACCCTGATAACTGGAATCATAATACATAGAGTGCAGCTCATTGGGAGATGATACAAGATTTTTTATGGGTGGAGTGGGTATTTTTCTTTTCACTTGATGGTCATGGAGGACTGATAGGGTGAGTGAACTGAGATGCTGAAGATTTTGTAAAGCCATAATGCACAGCAGAGCTGAAGGAGAGATCTACTTAATTTCTCCAGGCGTCACAATATCCTACTTAGTAGTCTGAATACAGACTGTGAGGAATTCAAACAGTTACATCTGTGACTGATGTAAAGCTCCTCTTGCCCAAAATGAGGATTTTTGGGGACAAGATTATTTTTATTTCTTCCCTTTGTTATTCTAGCAAACGATGAATCAGTTGCTACTGTCTTGAGAGCTACAGAGGTATATGCATATAGTAGGTAACCTCTGGATTTCAATTTTGCTACCTGCCAAACTCCAAAGGTTTTGTGGAATACCAGATGGGTATATTTTCTTAAGCAGTGTCTTGCTTTGTGTTTAATTCTATAAAGACTTTTGGGAAGTAAAATACTGTTGAGGGTGTGTTAGATTATCAGGAATTGATTCCAAAGTATCTACTTTCTTACAGACATAGATACAGAAAAATAGAGGTATAGGATATCTTACAGATGAAGGAAATACTAGGAACCAAAATATTTTTAAACTCTATCAGTTTTAATGGAAGGGTTATAAAGCTCTGATTTATATTCTGTTGGTGTTATGTTATCAAAACTGTTTCCACATTAAAATTTGAACTGGTGCTATTATAGACTTGGGTAATTCTAAAATATGCAATGTGATTGCTCCCCATTTTCTAAAAGTGTTTTTTTTGTTTGTTTTTTTTTTTTAAATGAAAGCTTTGTTTACATATATAGTGAAGTATATTAGGTGAAGGCATGGTTCTATCAATTTTGCTATTGTGACATTTTTCTGTATTTCTGTCCATTGAGTATGTGAATGGCTTGAATGTGTATCTCATCTAATGCAAAGGAAGTAGAAAAAAATTGTTCATCTTGGTAGATTTATATTATTTTAATTTAAGCTTCAGTTCCATTACTTTTTGATTAAACATACTTCTGTCTGATGCTATCCATCTTTTATCACTATGAAATCTGTTCCCAAGCAGAAAGAAGGATGGCATCTGAATTATGTAGAAATCATTTTCTATCTATTTTTCTTCAAATGCTGGGCAGTCTCTTTCATAATCCCACCAATATTGCATGTGGCTTGTTCTAATCCTCTGCCTGTTTCTGAATATTCAAATATCAAACCTTGGTCTTTTGCTATTTGTTTTTATGGCAATGTATTGTCCTGGATGTAATTTGCTTCAGTTGTAGCTCAAACTCCCGACTCAAGTGTGAAGAACAGTGAGTTGTCGTTAGTTCCTAAAAGGTTTGAGCTCTCAGTTTTTAAAGTGGTCTTGTGGTTTATACATTTCTAAGTAGAAATTTGAAAAAATAAAAACAAAAATAACCATGGTCTGTTGATTGAAATAGCATAAATTTTATAAAACAGCTTAGACCACAAATAAGTCTCAACTTACATAGGTAATTACCATAAATAAGATTTCATTCATAATTATACACTGACCTCTTGGATTGTATGGTTTGTTTGTGTTACTATTTAAACCGTGATCCACATAAATGCAACTGGTGACATACAGTGAGAAATGTACTTCCTGAGTTTGATGGGTTGGCATACACCCTCTTCTACAGTAAACCAAGCCAAATTTCACTGTTAAGTAGAGGTGATCATTACCCGCTTTCCTGGTGAGCAAAAGCTATTGAGCACAGCTATATAGAGCTCACTGAATTATAGTTACAGGTGTTGGTTGTGTCATTAGAGCAAGCATCTCCTTCCTGTGTTAGTAACCCAGGAAATATAAGCAAAAAAGAAACAAAACCACCCCAACAATAGTTGGCCTTGGATTTCTGGCTAGTTGGCAAAACAGTTTTCCTTTACCAAAACCCAGTCAATCCCTTTTTGGTTTTTGAGAAGGAAAGAGGACTGACAGATGTTTCCTGGTAACTAGTCTGTGCTACCAGTGAAGGTTCAGAGGCAGCACATAAACTCTATGCTGTTCTTCTTGCTGTGCACATGAACTGTAACTTCTTTGGTGGTGGCTTCCCCTGCTGTCCAGAAGCCAGTTCTTGAGGTATTTTATGAAAAGGAGAGATCAGAGGGATGGGAAGTAGAAGAATGGGGCACAATAATAGCAATAGAAAATATGCATAGGGGGAGGAGAGCTAGAATAGACAGTGAAAAGTGAGAAAATGAGTTTCACTTTATTACATCACTCACAGGGACCTTTGATATTTAACGTATCCTTGCATTCTCGTGTTGTTAAATCCATGTCATCAGGGGTGAATTTTGCACTTGGTATTACTCGTCCTTTTGTCCTGCATATGTGCCAAGTTCTTCAGCTTCTGTGTTATGTTACCACTTGGTTTTAGTCACATTCATCCGGGTTGTCTGGAAATCTGCCTGGGTGACTCAGAAAGAGATAAAAATACTTCCTTATCTTGTAAGACCTACTGTCTTTGCACCCTTTCTCCTTGTTTCATTTTGTCAATGAGAGCAGCTATAGCTTGTTTCAGGAAGGTAAACTCCTATTTATCTATACAAACGAGGCAGCAGAACGCAGTATTGAAGGAATGAACAGTATGGAGGTAGAACACAAATGTTAATTTATCATTGATAACATCTAAATGCACAACTGTACAATTTCTTTCAAATCCTCATGAACAATTTCAGTCTTAAAGCCACATATATATCCTTATTTTACTAGGGATACTTTCTTTGTTTCCTCTGGCTATGTTAATCCATCTTAATTTGGTTTTGACTATCTAAACTGTGTATAGAACACATTGTTTCTAAAGTTCTAATTCTCTGTACTTCTCTACTCATAATATTATGCTTCTATATCCATGGTGTTTATTACAGCTTTGAAATTTTGCTTCTGGCAAAGATGACTTAAGATTAGGCTCTTTCAAATGGAAACTAAACTTGTTAGCTGTTTTTAATAATATGTAAACAATGAATGAATGGTTTTAAATGAACAAGAAATTATGTTGTATACTTAGTCCTGCATGTGTGAAACTCTAAACTGCTTGCGAATACTTGTAATGCTGATTTCCCATGCTTTCTAAAATTAATCTTTTGAAATAAACATGCTTTTAATATAAATATTCGAAGGCAGGAAATAGGAGATTGTAACCTGAAAGGCATGCTCATAATGTATTTAATTGCATGTTTACTTGTGTTTCCAAACGTAGGTGTGCGCCTAGACCGAGTACGTGGAGGTCGCCAGAAGTACAAGCGCAGAATAGATGCAGAGAACAGCCCATACCTGAACCCTCAGCTAGTTCAGCCAGCAAAAAAGCCATGTGAGTACACCACACACACAACATTTCTCTCTCAGTGCAGGCTCTTGACTCCGAGCCCTGTTTGCTGAGCTCCTTCTGAGTGGAACAAGGGTTTGGTCAGAAAATATTACCATGAAGACTATATCGATTTAGCTGTTAACAGGTTTTGTTTTAAATATGCTCATCTTTCTCAAGTGGAGTTGAACAAAGAGTGTTTTTACAGGTGGAAGTGTATAAAAGCACGATTTATGCAGTGCAAATTTTACATTTACAGATGATCTTTATTTTCAGTGGTACATAAAATGGTTCATACTGTGATCATTAGCTCATTGAAGCTTCTACTTTCAGATTTCACAAGAAAGTGATTTTTGTAGTTTTCACTAACTAAATGAGTTTGACTGCTCAACCTCCCAATGAAAATACATTAAGAGCCTCATTAATTTATACCTATAGATTAATACACTACCTAGCATTAGATTAAAACAGCAATATGCCACATTAATAACAAAGCAGAAATTGGTAGTTTGGGCTTTAGTACCCTCATGGGGGTTTTTTTTGCTTTGTTTTGTTATGTTTTAATAATGTCCTTGATTGTATCTTGCCAGGCTGAAATTAAGAGAGAAAGAGATGATCATCTCACTGCTAAAATACAAGTTCCATCCTCTTTGCGATTAACTAAAAATAGTTAGGGGTTTTGCTTTGCAGCTTATATAAACTCAAGCAGTGACTGTACTAATTCCATGAAGTAAATTTAATAGCATTATAGCTGTAGTGCAAGAGGCTGGTGTGTTACCCGCAAAGACACACAGGGCTGTATTAAGTGTTGTAAACTCTTCCAAATTCAAGAGGGAATACACACGTCCAGTTGCTCCTGCTGAAGTTAATTTGCTCCTAACATGGATAAATAAGCCAGTGAAATAAGGAGGGCAAATGCCTTCTTGTCTCCCATTTGCCTCTGCCCCTAAGCCTCTGACAACACACATTGAAATACAGTTGAAAATACCTGGCAGTATGGAAAACGGAATCTGTTTCCGATGGTGTTCCCCAGTAGGGGACAGTGCTGTGTACAATACGTTTGAGCATATGGCGATCTGGAGAGCAAATAAACAGTCTTTGAACTGTAAGTGAAAGGGCATTTTAGCTGTGTCAAAGAAAAAACAGCCAGTTTTACATAAAATTAAGGCTTAAGTGAACATATGGCATAGTTTCCTTTTGCCTTTCCAAAAAACATTATGCTGATTATATTCCTTCAATTGTCCAATCTGGCATCTTCTACTCAGCCTCCATAAGCTGTCCCACTGTTCTGTAAATACAATCTAGGGCTGCACTAAGCAGATTTTGCACATTATAATAAAAACTTTCTGATAATACAATAAAATTTAATAAACTCTAATGCTTAATTTCATTAGAGGTTTAGTTTTCCGGGGTGCACAGATTGTCAGTTTTTCATTTACTTGATATTGTCATTGAGTAGAAATGTTGATACCCTAACATAGCAAAAAAAGCCAAGGCCAAACAGACAAAAAAAAAAAAGAAAATCCAACCCAAAAGCCCCCAGCCCTTAAGATATGAACAGAGGTTAATGCAGTTGTACTGAAATACAAGAATCTCTGTGTAAACCCAAGATTATTGCAATGAGGTGCATTACATTACCTATAAGGCGATAACTACACCGATTTCTGTAAGCTCCAGTTGTGTGAGATAAACTAACCTCCTCATAAATCATTACTTATTATCTGAGTGCCTCCTCCATTTTCCTTAGCTCATCCAAGTACAAACAATTTTGTAACAAACATTTTTAAAACTTAATTTTCAAATCCTGACAGATAAGTGCCCAGACTGGAAACAGTTGAATCAGTTTTGTGTGGAAGTAGCCTGGGAGATTTTCTGGACCCTGACTGATAGTTTGTGCATAACAAAGGCACAGGAATGAAAATTGGGTTCTATTGATTCTAATTAGGGAAACATTAAATAAGATTTACCTAGAAAGAGTGCTCATGGCTATTCAATTTCTTGAGTGATGGAGTTTTCTGAGTACATTCAAAATTTTCCTATATTCTATGCTAATGCATGTGCCAATACATGTAAGCTTTTTCTCCCCAGTAAGGAAAGAGCAGGTGTTTGGAGGATCCTTCCTACACCTACTTCTGATCTCTATTGTATTTTCTAGCTTCACTGTGGAATTTAGTGGGCTGCCCGGGTTGTTTTTTGGCTGCAAAAACAAAAAGGATTTGAGATTTTGCAAACCCTGAGTCAAAACATACAATATTCCTAAATCATGTATGGAATTGGAGAGGAGCTTTGTACAAGAATGAAAGTGGTTCTTTGGCTATTTCATCTGCTGCAGGGGAAAAAACCCAGACCTTGGGTATGAGAGTGCTTCTTCATTCATTTATCACGGTTTAAAAACCCAAAAAGTAGAAGTCCTCAGTGTGGATGTTAAGAAACTCTTAATTAATTTATCCTTTTTTCCTAACCAATTAAAAATATTGGAATTTGGAAAGAAGTAATGTTATATTTTCTCACTTACATGTTTTCTATGTGAAATTTAACAGGTTATGAAGATACTGTTTAAAAATTAAAAAAATGTGCAAAGGCTGTTTGCCAATATAAGTTAAAACTACCATCTGTCATTTCTAAATAAGAATAGAATTCCTCATTAATCAGTTTGATAATCAGTAGACTATTGAGATCAAGAATTGCATAAGTTGGCGTAGTTCCTATAGTTCATATAAAGCATGAATATATCCCCTTGTAATAAAACATGCTTGATGTGATGGTTTCCAGTTGGTTCTTGCACTTACTATATGAAGGACTAACATACATCATGACTTCTGACACACAATTTTGGAATAAGGCAAAAATTGTAGAGACAGTAGATCAGAATCAAGGAGTCTCTGTCACTAAAGAGCAATAAAGTATCAGAAATCTGAATCGAGTGAGCATTTTATGGAAATAGTCATGGACTAGTAGGGATCCTCTCTGACACTGCTGGGCAAATCACATCCCACTTAGCTTCCATTGCAAGAGGACAATGTGGCCCATCCTGTGACTTATATGCAGAGGGGGCAAATTATCCTAATTCTGGCAGCATTCTCTGCACTCAGAAAATACTTGGCATCTTCTCACAGTGGAATCCCATTTATATCAAGCCAAATAACTTTTTATCTCACTGTAGGGAACAGATTAATGTAAAATCACTAAAGAGTGCCATTTGAGCTTTAAATTCTGATGGTGCATTTCAGGTCAAAAGATGTATCTAAAAGTAAAATGTAAATATATTGGGAGGTATAGTAGTGCACCCTGTATTAGGAGGCTTAATGAATTAGTCCTTATCCCATCTTTCAGTTCTGACTTCTCAGAGTAATAAATCAGGCTCCTGTAAAGAGAGAAAATATTTCCATTGTGCCTTCAAATGGATATAGTGCTCATATTATGTTTATCCCACTAACAGAACAACAACACTGTATTGTAATGTTGTGAGCTCTTCTTTTTTTTTCCTCTCTGCACTTTTCCATATAACTAAATTGATTATTCCAGCTAGATTTCACTAGTCATCTGGATGAAAAAGTAAATATTTAACACATGAATGAAAATGCTACATAGATAAAAATAAGCAATGTGTGACTATGACAGATTATCATTCTTTGCACAAAAACAGTCTTCTATGGTAGAGTTTGCATACTTTCATACTTCTCCTGGTTTTACATTCTTTATTCCCTTTGATTTAATGTTTTTTCCTGTTTAGAAATGAGAAGGAGATCATTACTCTGGTTTTGTACATAAAGAATGGTAGTTGGGGTTGCTGACAGAAGTCTCAGATTTCAGTGATTGACTAATTGCATGTGGTGTTTTCTCACTCAAAAATACCCCTGCCTTTAAGGGGTGGAGTGGGTTGCAGGTAATTAGGCCTTTAAGGGGTGGAGTGGGTTGCAGGTAAGTAGATAGATTAGGCAAAACTTTTCTATTTGAACAGTGCAAAATACATTATGATGCATTAATATTTTCACAGAAAGTTTGTACTTCAGTAATAAAAGGAGATCATGTATTTCTCTGTTCTATTAAATTTATCGTCTTAACATACATGTCTGGCTTGATATACCCTGTTAATGGATCAGATTTGTTTGTGCTGTAACCACTTGTAGAAGGTCATGAAGTTACAATAAGGTGTAATTAGGTTCAGTGTCTTAAGACAAATTTTTGTGCCCTTTGAAATCTGAGCCATCTGTTTGAAGTGTAGAATGATGCTACTGGTGATCTTGTAATGTTCTGGACCATTTTTACAGATAACAAGATTGTCTCCCATTTGCTGGTGGCTGAACCAGAGAAGATCTATGCTATGCCTGACCCCACTGTTCCAGACAGTGACATCAAAGCACTTACCACTCTTTGTGACCTGGCAGACAGAGAACTGGTGGTGATCATTGGATGGGCTAAGCATATTCCAGGTACATACAGTATTAATTGCAAATAGATAACATACAGAAATCGTCGCGAAGGTTGTTCTGTGCTGGTAGAAAATACTGGTTTTTTCTCTCCCTAGAATGCATAAAGTTTTCCTAAGGCTCCAGAATACTCCCACAGAACATATTTTAGATGATCATGTATCTTAACCTTTGCTGCGAGTGTTCCTATGTTAATAAGTTTAACATGCTGCTTAGAGAATTTTTTTCTTTTTATGTATTGCTTTTATTGAGATAAACTTGCCTTGCTATCCAGAGCATTTGCCTGTTATAAAGGGTCATACAAGTCTTCTCCTCTGTAGTCATCTGATTCATCAGTATTTGAATGTAAGTCTGGCTTCTATGTTACGTAAATGCAGCACTACTGACCACAGGTCAGTTATATTTTGGCAAGGCACAGAGGAATTGTTCTCTTCATTGATCCAATGTGGGAACTGAATGCTATGAACAATTCAGTAGAAAGAACTGAATTGTCCCAAAAATCTCCTCTTACAACTTAGTATTTCCTTGGTCTGCTTGGAGTGGCCTGCAGTCTGCATCACATAAATGCACTGATATTATAAAAGCTGACTGGCACTCCTATTAGCAAGAAAAATGAGAGTCATCAAATGCAGTTTCTCAGAAGATTAGCAATTCCTTCAGATAAATTTCAGGTGTATTTTCCTCCCTCCCCAGTGCTGAGGTGTTTATTCTTACTCTGTGAGCTAGCAGACAAACTTATGGAAGTCTCCAAGGTTCTCAGTCTATCACCTTTCACAAATGGTAAAGTCACACAAAAAAAGGTCAGCTTTTTCTCTTGTTTCTTAAGGAAAAAAAGTATTTTTCTTGTCCAGCAGATGAGTGAGCATGTTGGTGTGTTTTCATCAGCTCATTAGTTTTCTGATTTTGATAGTGGAGCCTTATTAAGCATGAGAGTGGATAACCTTTAATTCCTCAGGGTTATATGTCATTCTCATTTTAGATGTGATTTTGGGATACCTTAATAGTAGACTAAATAATCCAGTCTTTTGTTTGTTTATCAGAGTTAAATATATTTTATTTATAGTTTCAAAAGAAATTGCAAAGAAATATTCTTTCTGTTTGGTTTTTTTTTCCCCCTTGTTCTAAAATGACCAGCTCTTCTGGGTCATCTTGGGTAAATAGGAACACAACATATATATGAACACAATCCAAGAATAATAATAATTTGTACCTTTGTGAAGTGGGTTTTTTTTTTTATTTTAAAGGAAAGACAACAGCCTAAAGGCTCTCAAATAGTCAGTTGAAATTTAGTCATTCTCTGTGCCACAAACAGTGTATAAACAAGCTCTTGTATCACAAGCAGTGTTTTTCTGGTACAGTTTACTTATTTCTGTCTCCTTAAACTAGTTTGTCTTTATGCTTTGAATGCTACAGTAATTTCTTTAATCAAATTGATGGAAGTCCCTTTCCCAGCCCACACTGAAACCAATTTATTGGTCATGATACGCCGGCTATGTTGCTAACAGTCGTAACGAACTGTCAGGCAATATCGCAGTGCAGCCAATTTGAAGTCATTAGGTGTGCAGTGTTCAGGCAACAATTTGTTACAGTGGTTAGGAACACAGCTGACATTTCTGAATGGCTTTGTTCAGAGCAGTTCTAGATGAGCCCAAGCAAATTGTAAACTAATTTAAACATCACTCTGTATTATAGCAGCTACTTTGTCTTACACTGGTTGCTAATAAAGCACCCCAAATTAAGTCAAAATGAGTTAAGTAGGTGAGTTTGAGTTTCATCTTTGGAAGATACCTAGATCACCTTAACCAAAATAGAGTAGCTCTCAGAGAAATCAGTCATGCTCCATAGCAGTTGCAAGGTAACTTTTGTCAGTCTGATTTGTGAATATGCTGTATACCTTGGATTTGGCTGGAGGGATGGGAAGACCAGGGGAATGAGACTGAGCAGCCATTAAAATTATGGCTTTTGTTAGTGTGGAAAAGGTATTGAATGCCATAAACTGGCCTTGAAAGTTTAAACTCTGCAATCTGAGCCGCTCAAGGAACTTACCCTGCCACAAGGCAGCATTTTAGTACAAAGTAGGCTCAAACCATACCTGCAGGGGTAAAGCCACTCCAGGTAAGTGTACTTACCTGATTTCATTTACAAATATGAATTTTTAAAAAACCCAGGAAATAAAGACAATCTTTTCATAAGCCTTCAGGTAACGGTGATAAAATCCATACTTGTTGTCTGGCATTTGATTACAAAACTCAAAAGCAAAAGGGCTGGACATGCTAAAGGGCAAATATGTTGAGCTTTTGTAGCTTAGTTTTGAATGTTGGAGTATGGCTGAACTTGGAGTGCCTACTCGCAGCTAATGTCTGGCAAAGAACAACTTCTGGAAGAGCCTGGATTGATGTTTGCCTGTTTGCTAAGCTAACAAATGTTACTGTAGGCAGAAGCATAACAGGATGGGGAAAAGGATGAATTAGGAAAGAGGTGCAAATTGCATAAAAGTTCACTGTAGCTTGGCGGACTAAGTAAACCCTTGGTGTAAATCTCATAGAGTCAATTAATTATACCAGTAGTGAATTTGTGCCTAGCACAGCAAAGCAGCAATCAGCAAATCTTGCTTTACTATAGTGATTTCTTAAGGTTCAGTGTAATTAAAGGCCCTTATATATCAGGTGCTTAATAACTAATAAAGAGCTCAACTCTAAAGCACTGCAATGTAAAATTTGTCTGTGTAGAGAAAACTGAAACAATGTTTTTGCTCTTCTGAAAAGAAGTCTTTTAATAGGGTTATCTACAAAAAGGTAACAATGCGATATTCATTCTGCCTTGGCCAACTGTTTCCCATTTCAGTCACAGACTAAAAAATGTTTTCAAATTATACAAAGTTCAAGTCCTTTCATAAAATCATTAGTATTTTTGTGGTATTGGAAATATTTCAATAGTTGTTTTTATTGAACAAAAAGTCTATACCATTTACCAAAGGAAATATTGAAAGAAAAATATATATAGAAAGCCTTTATCAGTAAATAGAATTAGTCTGCTTGCACTTATAAATCAAATAAATGGAAAGTGTGTTGTTATGAAACATGACCATGTCTTATCTGAAGAAGAAAAAGATCACAATGGCATTAGGAAATGCTTGACTTTAGTTAGAGAGGCGTAAGGGCACAAGAACAGATGATGGTGCCCTAATAGCCCTTTTTAAGAATGACAGGGCCCCGCCATTAGCATCCTTTTATATCCTTGGAAATTGCTCATGCCTCGCTTTTATGGTTCCTATCTGCCTGACTCTTTTTTATTTCTCTTTCAATTTCATCCGCGCTCGGATAAGCGCATGCTAACACAATATGATTGAGCTGTAAAATGGAACGCTGTCGCCTCTAATCTCTTTTATGTAGATATGGAGGTACTTCCACACTCCATTCTCTCTCCATTGTTGGCCTTTTTAGAATGTGTTGCCGAGTAATGGAGGCTCAGTCAAATATTAGAGCTAGGTTTCACAGGGTGTGATAAGAAGATTATCAGGCCAGCAGTCAGATCTATTGTTGTTCTTTGTGTCAGATTAAAATATTCTGATGTACTGTAACTTCGTTAGTAAAATACTGAAGGTGCTTAGGGAGAGAGGCTGATGCTGCTTCGTCTCCTACCTGGTGAGACAAAACTCCTATTAACTGACCTAAATAAATTGTAAATATATTAGGAAGCCTCTGCAAGACTGTTTTTTTTTAATTTATCTTTTAGATAAGGAGGCCTTTCTTAATTCAATATTTTCTGGTAGTTGAGTTTCCTACCCTTCACATTGTATTTTGGGGAATTTCCAATTTCATTGGTTGCATTATATTAATTAAAATTTCACTTTATAGGGTGGCTTTCTGCTGATACCGACTCACAGTACCAGAGTCATTTCAGCATGATTTTTGTAACTCTCTCATTGACATTCACCAAAATGGGCAACATTCTTTCATATTAAGTGGAGGCAGCAAACATTTAGCTCTTAAAAATGTGCATAACAGGAAGCTAAAGACAAAATGTTCTCTACAAAATTTGCATGCATGAAAAAACATCAACCAAACCATAGAAATCAACTTTTTGCACTTAAGATGAAAAATTTGTTTGGAAACAGTAAATCAGACTAATACATCAAAAATAACTAGTTACATTATTTAGTAAAATAAGCCTGCTTGTCTTCAGCTGTGTCCCTGTTCTGCTAGCAGTAACAGTGTTCAAGGAAGGGAATAGTTAGAAATTGATACTGCCACTGGTGCTAGTATTAAAAAAAAAAAAAAAAAAAAAAAAGACCTGATTTTGATGTAACAAATACAAAGATGTTTTGAATAGTGTTAATGTTTTATGAAACATAGTTGTTCCAGCACACTCTTTGTGGAGGACAATGTTTAAGCTTTCTTTTCCAAAGCAGCTCTCAGGGATGTAGTTTGACATTCTAATACTGAACAAGAACATGATTTGCTGCAGAGTTGTCGTTTCTACAATGCCCTTTTCTCACCATGTGTTTCAGGAGTACCACCCGACGTAGGTAAAAGTACAGAAAAATCTGACCACAGTCACTTGAGTGGATTTTCATTGGGGCAGCCCATAGAGAATCTCAGCTCTGCAAGGGGCACAGGTGTCTTCCTGTATGTCTGTACTGTGCTGGTGTAAAATTTGTTCTTTGTGCTCAGCCTTCCCTAGTCCCTTGTGCTGCCAGCTGGGTTTAGGGCCATTTCAGACACAACCCTATAGCTTCTGAGAGCAGCCCATCACAGGGTGCCTGTCCCTCCACAGACAACTGGACATGTGAATGTGGTGTTCACTGTACATGTGGCATGGAATGGAATATGAGTTGTGAGGTGCTAAGAGGTTGGCAGTAATAATAACTTGAGCCTCATGGGGAATCAGGACATCCTGCCCTTTCTCAAAGTGCTAACTGGGACACTTTATCAAAAGCCTGGTATCTGCCCTTCTTTTAACTCCTTCTACAAACATGCTTTAAGTACAGAAACCAGACCTGCTCTTCCTAGGAGGGAAATGTTCTTGAGCTCACAACTTGTGTGACATGTGATCTAAGGCAGACCATTCCTTGGGCCTTGAGGGCAGAGATTTCAGCCAAGAGGTTTCTCAAAAACTAATGACTTACTTGACCTCTGTCACTGTATTGTACAATACAGGAAATCAGCCGTTGGCTGCCAGTTTTATTTTTGAGCATTAGGATGGATGGACCACCCGACACTGCCAGGGTTTAGATCACGATGTTGATTCAGGTTTCTCTTAAAGTAGAATGGGACAGCAGTGTACCTAAAATGCCAGCAGTTCATCTATCCTGGTATTTGAAGTGCTAGGGATGGTGGCAATTTCCATTTATTTTATGAAGGTAGTATCACAGAGAAGGCTTAAGTGATTTTGCAAGGCAGGGAGGAATAGGTGGGATAATGCATGAATAAACATGCCCACAAATCTCCTAGCATTTAAAAAAAAAAAAAACCAAGGTTCTGCAGTGTGGCAAAAGGTAGTAACCAAAGGATCTGTTTTGGTTTTTAAAAATTATTTAAGGTACCCGCTGAGATACAGTGTTGGGCTATTCTTGATTAATCTGTTGCTGAAGTCAGTGGCAAAATTTCAGCTGATGTCAGTACAAAAGAGTAGCGGGCTTTTTGTACAACTAGAAATGCACAAATTCCTAGTGTGTCTGCTACTTCAGGTCAGAACTGAGAGAGAAAGCACTGGAGAGGTGAGAAGATTTCTTAAAATGCTAGCCATAGATGTCCTGGGATAAAAAAAAAAGCACTTTAGTGTCCAGCTTAGTCACTTCTGGCATTATTTTATTTGAATTAAATTAACTGAGGGAGAGAAAAAAAATAATTCCAAACATATAAACAGCTCATCATCTGCAAATTATACATGAAAATAAAATAAATGTGCAGTAAAACTCAAGAAAGCACCACAGGCTCTTGGTAGATGTGACTTCAAAATCTGTGCTATTCATTGAAAAAGCTTATTTTAAGAGTAATTATCACTAAAAGCACAATAAAGTCAAAAAATGGAATTAGTAGAAGACAAAATAACTTGGCTCAGTTCTTAAATTTTAACACTGTGGGGGTTTAGGGGCAGAAATCCCTTATTTAGAATCCTCTTCTCTCAAGATTAGCATTAAACAGTGACTTTATGTCTCTATTAATAAAGTTCACCTTTTATTCATACACGAGTACTTGCTTTTTCCTTCTGAGTGACTGTCTTCTTTTTTTATTTTGTTGCCTTTTTTTTTGTTTGTTTGTTTTTTTTGTTTAATCAGTCCTCTCCCTCCACCCATGCCCCCAACATTCACACTATGCTGTCTGGCTGTTGCACTTTTTTTTTTTTTCCTAGTGTCCCCCTTTATCTGCCTTAACCAATCTCCAAATGAATGCATGTCTATCATGGCCTTAGCTTTGACACTCTGGATATATTGATTAATAGTTGCCCTAAGCTCCTTTTAGCAAATCAAATTTTCACTTTTAGCAAGGATTTCGCCTCTGATTTATTCAGCAAAGTGAAATGCACTAAATTGACTTTGACATTCAGGGAAAATGGCTGAAAAACAAAGAGGGGAGGAAAGAGATATAAATTGTGTGGCAGCTGGAGACTTCAAGCATAAAAGAGGCCGTTTTCTGTAGAATATCACTGGTTAATTTGGAAAGATGCATTTAAACAGGAGTATAAATTATTTTCTTAAAATAAGATGGTTTTTAGAATAAGGATTTGGGATATAATAAGGTTTACTTAGCAAAATGTGATTTATTCAACCCAAATTCATCACTTGCTAATCATGGTACAAGTGTGGGATCCACTTTGTTGCCACTAATAATTATTATGTTAAATGAGAGACAAAGAGGTTTCTGAGTAGTTTTATAATGAGGTGCTAAATTGGTAAATATCTTCCTACCATTGCATTATGTTGTTCACTCCTGTGGCCCTTTAAAAATAAGAAATGATTAATAAAAAGAGAGCAAATCAGCAGTAATGAATGCCAGTGCTTTTCATTTTCTTTCTATAAACAAAAAGGGCTAGCTTCTGAGTCTTAAATGCAAAAGTATAAAAATATGTAGCAGCCATTTGCTATTATTCTTCCAGCAAAATCAAGAGTGTTGTATTACCCTGGGTGACTTGTAGACTGAGTTGGAGATGTTGTATGTTCACAGATGTTGTATGACTGTAGTACCAGGAGGCTGAAAATGCCCCCTCGCATATTTGCAAGTGTTCAAATGCACTGCTAAATGGAATAAAGGAGAGGGGGAAAGAATGAGAAAAATTATTATTCTGTTCCATTGGCAGATCTAGAAGTTTTTTGAGGGGTGGGTAAAAATATGCAAACTAAAACTGCAGGAAATGGTTTGGGCTTGTTCCGTGGTCAGATACTCCAGCAAAAATTAAGAAGAAATAAGAATAGTAGTTTGCTCAGTTAATCTGCAGAGACAGACCAGGAGCCTTCGGTAGGATCAGTTGTCATGGATGTACAAGTCAAATGTACTGTGCCTGCCTCTGTTGTTCAAGGATCTGGCCCTGAAGGGATAAATCCCTATCAGTCCTCAGTGTAGCAGTGGGAGCTGAGAGTTTCCTTTGTCCCCTGTGTATACTCTCCACCTCAGCACTCTGCAGCACTGTGCAGAATCGAGATTTAAGCAAGTATTTCCACTCAGGGGACAACAATACTCACCTTTGTCCCCTCTTATTGTGTGACAAACGGGTTTACTAGATTAGCTCTGTGTAAATTGCAGATGACTCAGTAGCAGTTTTCCTCCTTCTACGCCAGCAAGGAATTAATCTTATTACCAGAGGGTAAGAAGTCTAAATGTATCTTAACCTTTTTAATTTTACTGTAATCTCCGTTCTCTTTTTTTTTTTTTTTTTTTTTAAGCAAGCTGGATGTGAGGCTTCAGTAATAATGGCCTTTTGCAAGTGGGTCGGCATTTGGAGTGCCATACCTGAGATAGCTGGGCACATTAGATTTTCAGGCATGTGACTATTCCATCACCACCCCCCATAATTTGGCTTAACTTTATTTAAAAAAATAGAGTTAAGAGCACACTGTATGAAAGAATTGAAACTTCTGAAACAGTCTTTGAGGGGGTGTCCTTTCACAAACTTCCCCAAACTGTACAAGAACGGCCACCTTTTACAAGGAGTGCATGGCTGCAAGGCAGGAAGATGCCTTGCTCAGAAACACAGGAAGAAGTTGGAACAAATCTTTACATTATTCCTTAAGTGAGGAATTTGCATAAGAGACAAATGAAACAGTACTGAGCCTGTCATTCATGTTCATTGAGTATCACTTTTATATTTACAGGACTTCTCTCCTCTAGAAAAGTAAGGCGTTTTTTCAACCAGATTCACAATTTAAAGAACATCCAAAGAAAAAATGGCTTTTTTCAGTTTTAAAATTCCTGAAGGCTTTGTTGGAGATGAGGTGATCAATGTTACATGTCATTTAAATTGGCCTCTGAAAGAATCACAGCAGACACTGGGAATGCAGACGTAAAATTAGAGCAATATAGCCGTCTTATGGTAACTATTTAGGCTGTTTTAAACTAAATATTTTGCTTCCTAACTAAGCCTTCAACAAAAATATATTTACTTTGTTCTGGGTGGGGAAGAAAAGAGCACCTTCTCAGTCACACATGTTGGCACTGTAAATCTAGGATGGGAGGAGTGAGGGGGGAAAGAGCCAGTTGCTTAGGTTGGATTTAGAGCAGACAGGTCTCCACCTGCATGACTGGGTCAGAGACACAGGATGGTCTAGTTTCCTGAAGTCAACTGAGACCAGTTAAATACTGTAATTCTAAGAACGCCTCTACTTTCTCTCTGGATAACTTTGGCTTCACACCTGCTTAACCTACATTAGAATAGGATTAATTACCTGAATTGCAACGCCCCCTTAACCAGTCAGCACGTTTCTGGCAGGGCACATGGTGACCTGGGTCTGGTTATATATAGTATGTGGATAACAGGGCAGCACCTGGGTTGTAATGGCAGGACTCAGTCTAGCCTGATACAAGAATCAGCAATCTTTAAAAAATGAGTCTGCAGTAATTGCCTTCTGAGCAGCTGGATCATACAAAGGCTTTATGAACTTATGTCTTCATTGTTAGTAAGCTTTTTTGTTGGGCAGTGCTCAATTTGTGCGCACATGTATGTACAGGCCCATATGTGTGTGCAGAAAGAACCCCAAGAAACACAGAATCCAAAGAATGCAAGTACTGGATGACTCTGCTTACTTTTTTAATTACTGAGAAGGAGCACTTGATTGTAACTTTTGACTCAGTGTTCCATGTTACCTTAATTCATCATCCCCAAGTTTAACACTGCATAGCAGGCAGTATTAAAACATTTGAGTTTTAACATTACATTCTTCATGCAAGAAAACACACAACCTTCATTTGAAAACATGTTCTGGAAAGTTCTCTCAGAGAATGTTGGCCTGGCCAAGGTATTTTCCACTCCAAACTCCTGAGGCACATATTATAGACGAGTGGAAATTTCACAGTATAGCTCTGACCCTTCTCCCCAAGATGTTTTCATCTGCCATGTTGTGCACCATCAGTTTCAATCAGCTGCATTAACAGCTGAGGTGAAATCAAATACTGAAATGAGACGCAACTACAGATGCAGAAGGCTCCAAGTTCAATGGAAATGGCACTTGCAGAGTAGACTTCAGCTCACTTGGCAAGTCCTGACATGTTATGCATGGGGAAACTGGAGCAAAGAGTTGCGGTGAGGGTGGAGAAGAGGCAGGGGTAAATCCGCAGTTTTTGTGCATCCAGCTGTTGGAGACATTAAGGGGGAACAGTTTAGCAGACAATGACTGCTGCTCATACATTTATTCAAAGAAGTTGCACTTCTGGCATGAATATATCGTGACACTGGTAGGCTGCAGGGTGTTTTTCTAGCCAAAGATTTTCTTCTGGCTGTGCTTTAGCATCATGCCTGCCCAGCTGAATGGGCATTGGGCTCCAAACTTGCTACAATTTGAGCTGTATCTGGTAACATGTAAAACTTACTGTGGCCCTTGTGTCTTTCATTAATTATGTGCTTGTAAGGAGAAGAATTTAGAATCCTTCCCCATATCAGTCTCTTGTAGAAAGCCATTCTACTCTGTGATCCTTTCTTCACTTTTTACTACTTTGAAGTTTCCCAGAGATAAAGTTAACTGTTGGGTGGGTTCAGAAACAGGTTGCTTAGTGTCAGTGAGTCTTCAGCCAAAGATACAACATGCAAAATGCATTGTGAATTCCAGATTATCTTCATTCAGTGAGACTATAGGAGTAAAGTTTGATGAGTTTCTTTGTTTTGAGTTACTTGAATGTTTTCCAGACCCAGTTAATTAGTTGTGCTGGATGGTTTGCTGAATATATTCAATCCAAATTCGGAGTTTGTAGGATTGTGCCTGGCACATCAGTGGTGATGAGTAACTTGCTGTGTTCTGTAATCCTCATATGTGAAGCACACCATGGGCTCTGTAATCAAGAGGCCACTGGGAAAGAGGGTGCTCCAGACAGGCAGTGCAGGTAGGGTTGGGGACAAGCAGAGCATGTGCTGTGCAAGGTTTTCCTGTTTCCTCTGTACCATAAACCTACAGAGGGCAGTGTCTGACAAGAGGCTTAGGTGGGCATTTCAGGAGATAAAGTCAAGAAAATAGGCTGTTTACAAGGAACATTTGCATGTTCATAACCAGCAGCATCATAATCAGCCAGCGTCAATGAAAAACATACAATCTTTCAGAGAACCTGCTTGGAGGAAGAAAAAATGCACCTAATACCAGCCTGTGACAGGGTGATGGGAACACAGGCTGCCATGGGTCTCCTGAGTTCCAATGCTGCAGCCAACACACATGAACTCAAATTTGCCATTGATAGCTGCACGGACAAGTCTACTGTCTCCGTGGTAGAAAGTGGTAGCTATTTATATACTGAATGGCAATACTAAACAATTTAGGAGAAGCAATGAAGTGTGTCCTATCCAATTAAAAATGCAGGGAGAATTTTAGGTAGGCTAAATGTAATTATTTAATTGGAATTTGACCGGGATGCTTTTCCACTGTTAAAATAAGTATAAATTACCCGAGCTATAAAACTTTAAATTATGAAAATATTCTGAGGTCTTTGAGCCTGGTAATTGGAGCTATATATTCAACTTTGTTTTTAACCTGACACTTCATAATGGCTGTTCCCTAAAGCAAGGGGTTTTTTTTTTACATTATCGAATATCCCTTAGCAAATTAGCAATCAGTCTGGAAAATATTTAAGTAGTACAATCACATTCTTTACACAGGCACTTCCATTGTTCAGCTTTCTCTGTGTTCCCAAATATATGTAAGATCACTTCCTCAGCTGTCAACATTCACGCTTGAACCTCCCTCTTTTGTAAAGCTTTATATGAAAATCCATTTAGGCCAATAGAAAGACTTGCCTTGATTTCACTGCTTTAGATCAATCCCTAAATATGTAGGTCACAATCTGTAACCTGTATGGTCCTCAGAGCTTTATTATTTGCCTTATGCTTGAAGTACAAATGGAGCAGGACTTTGTGCAATTTCTTGCACAAAGCTTTTTTTTCTTTCAATATTTTTTTATTATTATTAACGAAAAAGAGAATCCTACTGTGGAGAATTAGGTTCATTTACTTTAAGCTGAATAAGAGTCTGCTCTTCTCTAGAACCATATTTCAGTGCTTAGAGGAACATCAGCATCTGGCCGGACTGGTAGATTGTTTGTTGCAACAGTATTAGTATTTAGAATAATTTTAAAACAGGATCCGGCATACCCCTGGATAGAGGTTCTCTGATGCTGTGGCCACAGTGACTCCAGTTGCTTGAATCATGTTGTCTAAAAGACACTCTCCAATTAGCTTCCCATCAGGTTGAGGCATTCCAGGTATTTATTCTGTAAATTTTGTGCTTGTGGGGATTGTTCTTTTGGGGTTCCCTGAATTAAAACCACTTCTCTTTTTTTATGCAGTTTTTTCCCCCCTCATTTAATACAGGCTTTTTTGTCATAGAGTTTTGCTCTTTGGGTTTTTACTTGCTGCTTTTTAAGAACTGAAGGCATTGTAAGTCCTCTCCTGGTACTCCCATTGATACATTTGTACAGTGCTGAGGTGCAGGCTCCATGTTACATCCATACTTGGCTCGTTATCCTCTTATCAAGCTCTTTGCATCCCTTTGTTTATTTGAGGAGACAGGAAGACTGTGTGAAGGCTGCTTAGTCAGGGGTATCAGCGTTGTTGGCAGGGGAGTGATTGCCAGTTGAAAAACAAGGCATTATTGCTCATTTTTTCCCTCTTATTAGTTTGATTACATTTGCAAATCAAATCAATCCATCAGACATGATCAGGCCTCGTCCGCATTTTAAGGAATAGTAATCTCCGTCTAATAAGATGCAAATGTGTCACATCGGTAAGTAACCAATAAATCATCGTCTTGTCTTTGGCGATCATTAAATATCAGAACCAACAGTCAATTTTTAGTATTTTCAATTTGCGATATGCCGCTGGAATATAAAGATAGATGGACGTAATTACACAAACCAAACACTATTTCAGTTCATTCCAGACAGCAAATTTAGTGGAAGGTATAACTGGCTTGTCATCACACTACATTATTCCTGGCGGTTCATGCAAAGTTCACAGACAAGCTTCAAATGGACATTGCTTTTTTTTACTTCCCTTAACAATGTTCCCACTACCACCACCAAACTCCAATAAATGACTTGAAATGCTGTAGGACATAACTTCCATCAGTGCACAAAAAGACACAGGAAGAGTAACATTACCCCTTTTCTTACTGCAGACACCTTGTGCTTGTGTAAGACTGAAGGCCAAAAGTTTCCTAATGCTTGCTGCATTCTTCCTCTCTCTTTCTCTTCCTTTCTTTTTAGACATTTTAATCTGAAATGGCAGTTTTTCCTCAGACACAGTAACTTTTTCACAATTTTTTCAAGTTACCTCGGGTATAGTAAATACAGAACAAGCAAAGACAGTGAGAAGAACTGGCACACCAGCTTACCTCCCTCTCTCTTCTCATCCCCATCTTTTAGATCAGTGAAAATTCAAATTGTTTTTATTTATCCTTTTTTTTTAAATTGATTTGGGATTTGGGAAAATTGATTGCCTCATGTGCATCCCAGGCATTAATTGATACGTTTGTTGTCTGATTTGTGATGTCTTGCTTTCCATTAATGACTCTATTTGTGTGCTACAATTTACATGCTTTTCAAGAGAGAGAGAGACATAAAATTACACCCTGGCAGGAGGAGTGGCAAAATAAACCAAAACCTTGTCTTAAGCAGCACAGGTTTTACCTGGATATTTTTGACCAATTTAATAATATAGGGTACAGGCCCTAAAATTGCAGACCTGCAGGGAGACTGCTAATTTCAGCAGGAATTTGGGCCTGTTGGAAATTATATTATTGGTCCTTCTTACAGTGCTGAGTGATATGAGAGAGAACGAGTGCAAAATACTGTCTGTACTCCGACACAAGCGGCTATGCAGAAATAAGAAAAGAGGATTTTGTAGGCTTGTGCTGACTTAATGTAGGTTTCCAGCACACCAAAGCCAGACAGTGAGCTTACTGTGCTTGACCTTAAGAAACTTCTTGCCATGAGCTGTGTGCCCTGGGTGGACCTGCTGCTGCAGCATCCTGTTAGCTGTGTTTGTTTCAACTAGCTTGCTGTGGGAAGCTGAACCTCAGGTGCTTTGGAGTGACTTATGGAGAGGTCCTTTAGCTCCCTCTGTGAGAAGATAGTTTTCACAGTAGCAGTTTGATTTGATTTGGTAAATGAATTAAGTGGAAATTAGCTTTCTGCTGGGCACACCTACTACTCTCTTTGTTCCCCATCATGTTGAACAAAGAGAGTGGGGAAAGTGGTTGTGAAAATGTAGACATGTAAGTCCTGGATGGACACTGCATGTTGCTCATTCCTGGTATCAAAACTCCTGTTCTTTAATGAGAGGAAATTGCAAATAAATACTTGTAAGCCACACACAGTGTTGATTCCACATCTCAGAGATTTAATCAACTTAAAATGTACCATCAATTAACAAATATTTCTTGTTATTTTGATGAAAAAGATGTTGATACCTGTATCTATTGATTTTTATCCTCAAACTGGTGTCAATCTCCAGCAGCTTTGTGAAAACAAGAGGTTGATGCCAGATCTAAATGAAGCAACTAAATAATTGTAACTCTTGTCTTAACAGAGTTTGAGCTTCCTGGCATTTCACATTAATGTATTCCTGGATGTTCCATATCTCAGTTGTTAGACTGGTGCTGCCGAGTTGCCTTGCAAAAGTCTCCCATTTTTGTAATCTCCAGAGACTCTGGTGAGGAAAATCTGCACACAGAGGCCATGTGCCTAAGAAGCTCAGCACTAGAACCTTATGTTCTGTCTAACCATTTTACATACTACCATGGTATGTTTAATTTGCTTTTTCATCACATCAGTAATGGGTCTAATTGAAAAAACTGGCAGAACTACATACAGCCTAACTACCAGTGTGAGTGTTTTCAGGAAATCAGAGATGTTGCACAGCTACACAAGTGACACCTGTGTTAGTGCTGCACCTTTGTAACCCATGTGTACAGAAACAAACATCACTCAGGTGCAGCACCTGTGCCAATTGATAACTGTGCAAGCAGAATTAATCACCTGGAATTCAGCTCAGAGAATAAAATTTACATCTTAATGTGTGACACTTACTCCAGCACATATACACATGCACTACTAAAAATGATAGTTCCCTCCTATTGGAAAGTGCGTCTATTTTTGTAGGCCGGGCGAGTCTTGTTCTTAATGTTCATTCCCTAACACTTGGGGGGGGCATGCTACGTCCTTTCAAACAGCAACTTACTCAGGACTGTGTAATAAAATAGATTGTGATCCTGGAGTTGCGTGTCTCATATCCCACCTTCACTCTTGCAAGAAAAAGGGATTTTTGAGAATGTTCAGTGCTTCACAGAAAATAACTTGTGTGAAGAGAAATAAATAAGTAAAGTTTGGCAGTGTACAAGATATTGGATGGCCCAGCAGTGGTGCAGGTGCATTGACTGACAGTGTGGAGGAGCTTGTGTGAGGACAGAACAAACTCCTGCTGACAGGAATGCTCAGTTATGCAAAGTCTGGTCAACGTCCGTGGGGCTGGCAGAAAGGTCCAGGCCAGGTACACCAACTGCAAGATGAGGATTCCAGAACACTGATTTTAAAAGGAAGAAATGAGGATTTCAACTTTTATGTTTCATATAATTGCAGAGCTAGAGGGTTTTTGAAATACGGCAAAGGCTTAGTCATTAGCATAGGGTAATCCCCTTTGCTGTTTAAAGAAAAATAATAACAGTAGAAAAGGTATTGTATGTTGACACATGGAAATATAATGCTTTTCAGAGAAATTTTGTGGGGATTTTTTATTATGTGGCTAATTACATATTTACATATAATGGCACTAGCGGAGCCATTACAGTCCATTGGGTAAATAATATGCATTTTAAAACCCATTTATAAATATGTATTTATTTGATGGACCAGAACGGGTTTTTGAAGTCATTCTCATCCACTGAGTAAATAATATATGGATTGCTTTTAAAAATAAATATGTATTTCTCCAATAGACATTCCAGGCAATTGGGTAAATAATATGCGTTTTTCATATATTAAAAAAAATACATACAAATGTATAGAAATCTGGCCTAAATATGTGTCTTCCTGAGCAAAATGACTCAAAAGGTGTCAGGCTTAGCTTTGAAATTTCAGTTTAGAATTGTCAGTTTGTCTCACAGCCTAGAGTTAATTAACTGTATTTTATGCATTTTGATACATACAGTATAATATCAATGTCTGTTTGCAGTTTTACAACACTGGTGCACTTGACCCTCTCAGTCAGTTCTATAAAGTCAGCACTATATGGTCAAGGTCCTGGTTTTACTTTGTGTTCCTCCTAATGCAATGCCAGAGACTTTTATTTTGTGGCCATAGTCCTGCATCCATAGAAATATATGGGAAGAAAATGGTCACCTGAATAGGAGCCATCTCAAACACTGTTGTACTGCTCAATTTTAACCAAAAAAAAGGTCTACAAAGTATATTCAGCATTTCTGAAAAGTAGATGAAATGATAAAGGGGTAGACTGGCTAAAATATTTAGAAAAGGAGCTTTACGTTTTCTCATACTTTATCCACTAGCCAACAGTGAGAAATGCACCAAAAAAGTATGAAGAGAAAGTGTTAAAGTTGATCTCCATCCTGTTCTAAATATTTTAGCCAATTTATCCCTTCATGCATTTCACATACTTTACAGGAATGTTGAATATATTTTGTAGACCTTTTTTTAGTTAAAATATTTAAATATTTGTTGTTGTTTTCAGACATTAAATGAATAAAATAGCATTGCAGCCTTATTTATATATATAGAGAGAGAGAGAGAGGGAGAGAGAGACACAGAGGGATTTTGTGACTACAGTAGAATTACAGAGAGAGATTGGGGAAGATTTGGGAGACCAAATTCTTCCTCATATTCTTTCTGTATAAATGTACCTCATGTTTCATCTGTGCTTCTAATATCATCTGTGATACAGTCCTGAAAACTGTTATTAGTAAGTTAGTTAGCTCTTTGACAGGGGTGTACTTGGCAAGTGCCAGCTATAAATGACTTTTGCCCTGTGCAGTCAGGATAGCTAAGCTGTGTTTTGGCAGAAGAGATGACAAAATTCTCACCCCTTTCCTTCTCAGATCACTCATAGGGTACATAACATCCATAAGGAAGCCATAGTAAGTGTCTGCTGACCATAAAGAAGGATCAACCAGAAACAAACACTTGAAAGCAAGTGTCTGGGACAAGAAGAAAGCCAAAAAAAATAGGATCCAGCAGTATCGGCACATGAAAATTTTGATTTAGATGTCTCTAATGGCACATCCTCACAAAGCACAACTGTGCTTCCTGTGTAATCTCTCAAATTACTGACAAATTTGCCCAAATACCTGATGATAGAGCCCAACACTTGGTGGATGCAAGAATGTAGAAATAGGGTAAGGAATGCAAAATAAAACCCAACTCTAAGCTTTTGAGAATACTGAGAACTGCATAGTAAAAAAAAAAAAAAAAAAGGTAAATTAGTGTGCACCAGTTAAGGAGAGGGCATTGCTGGTGGCACTATAAATTGACAAACTGGTGCCCAGAAGGAATAAGAGGGTCTGATAGCAGAAGAATGCAAAGAAAAGGAGGAGGGTTGAAAGCAGCAGCAAGAGAAACATGGTTACATGAGGTATCTCTGGGCATACCTAACGTTTCTCTGTAAAGCATTGCAGTAACTGAGATACTATTGAGTGCCTGCCTGGTCATTATCAGTCATCACTGTGCTGAGACACAGTTGCTGGAGTATCTCATCATGCTGAGCATGAAGGGAGAGAAGGAAGGTGGTGATATTAAAGATCATCTAGGGAAGGGTGTCTGTGCATTAAAAGATGGGAGACTTGAAATAAAATGGGAAGGTGCTGAGGGATAAGATGGCACAACTGCAAAAGAAAGAGTTTGTGCCTCAGTCACACTCTGGCCATATTGAATACCTCTGTTAAATTCTTTGTATAATTAAAAGAGAAAGGAGCATTCATACATTTTGTTGCAAATTGATATGATCTTTTTTGTCAGTGATCTGAATAAGATTGTACTATAGTTTTTAATTTAGCAGATTAAGAAGCACAATTAAAATATCATGAAAAAGATCATAATCTAAACCTCTGGGGTTTTTTTTGCTTATCCCTGCCAAGTTGATAACAAGAGCCGGTGTATGTAACAATTACCTCCACTACTGTAAATTTACTCTAGTTTGTGGGCTGAAGTGTTAATAAATACCTTGCAGTATTCCAGAGGGAGAAGCTTTCCATCTAATTAATAAAACTGGGAAGAATACCCAAGACACTGAACCATATCTTTCTTATTAGTGTTGGCTTCTACAAAGGAGAATCCCTGAATCTCAACACATTAGTAAATGTCATACTCCTGGGTTGCACCGAGACCTCTTGAAAAACTGCTGATTTGCTGTGGAAAAAAAATCACCATAGACTTCAGAAACAATTCAACTAGGGAATACCAAATGTAGAAAATCAGTGTAAAGCACGGCATACATTATAGCAGCTACGATTTGTGCCCCATTTGGTGAATACTGGAAAAGGAAACATACATTTTTACCTCCATTTCCCTTCCATTTTTGGTCTGTCCTCATGCAAATATCTTTTCCATATCTGAATGTGGTCTTACTGCAGTCAGGAGTTTTTTGGAGACTTACCAAAACTTCTCAATTATGTGTTCTCTAAAGCAGGTTTCTTAAAAAACACTTGCTACTCATATGTAAGATACATGCAGCTGTTCATTTAAAAAACCAAATCCAAAAACTACTTGAAGAAGGAAGATGTTTTCAACCCAATACTGCAAAGAAAGTCTTTCACTAAATATGTAAAGCTAATTACCTTTTCCTTTGCAGTAATTCATATTTGGCAAAAATAAACTCTAACTATGCCTCAGCTCATTCTGTTTCAAGGTAGTTTGCACTAAACTACAGATTAACTTTCTGACATACACAAAATTTCTTGCTGTATTAAAATCTTATTATAATCTTCATTTACTGATAGGCACTGTCTGACAAACTAGACATTTACCATGAAATGGTAAGTTGAAACTTCATGCATTTCATTTGTAAAATAAAAATTGTAAGATGATATTTGTGCATTTTCTCATATTATTTTCATCATTATTTTTATTAGATCAGTGTAGCAAACTGCTGTTATTGTCTCAGATAAAAATAGAAATCACGTCTTGGCATTTACTTCCTACTTGAAGTTTTTGCTCTGAAAAGTGTTCCTGCTGTGTATATTCCTAGCTGGTTTTTACTCTACTGATATGAGTGATGGGAAGGATAAAAAGAGGTAAAGGCACAGAGCTTATCTGTGAGGTTGATGCTAATTTGGCTAAATGAGTCCACCTGATGGAAAGCAGAGAAGGTAAAAGATCTGCCAGTTTCTTTGTCTACATCCATTCTTCTCAATTTTCCTAGTGCATATTTTAACAGAGGTCTTCACCAAATTGTGGTAAATTCTTAGAGTATTAGAAGGCAATTTAAAGTCCTGTCCAGGAATTAAAATTTGGTGGTGTTTGTATAGTCCAGTATGTAGATATTCTAATGCATTGTGTATGTTTAAACCTCTTGATTTGGGTTTGGTTGGGGTTTTTATCCCCATTAAGAATGTTTATGATGCTTTCACATGCACTGCAAGGAATAGATCAGCTCACATACACTGAATACCCACGTGCAGTTTCAGTAAAGCATGTTAAAAGCAGATACTGGTCCTTAAAGACCATATATTAAGCATCCTCAGTATTACACTGGGGAATCCTGAATGATGCATTCCCTTGCCTGTCTTCAGGTGCAGCTTTGTTGACCAGTGACCCTTTGTGACTGTTCCGTGTTTCAGAAAATACTTCTTTGATCTGACCTGAGTGAATACATTATTATTTTGTCCTTCAGCAAAGACAGTTTTTTCATGTTAGAAGAAAGGACATATTTAATAAGCAAAGAATACAAGTTAATGAGCAGGTGATCTTTATTCATTTCAGTAGCTTTTAGAATACACTGGGTTTGCTCAGTACAAATGCGTGCGTACACAGGCTTATGCAAACACACACTAATACAAGCACCTGCCTGCTTTTGTGGCTCTGATAACACCATGGATCTTCCATATCCATTATTTTCATCTTTCCACAGCAGCAGTACAGTGAGGGCTCAGTTGCTGTGATTTTGGAATTCTTTGCCTGGGGCTCATCTCTCTAAACTATTCTGTTCTGAGCTCCACTTGTTAGGAGTAGGTTCCGAACACCTCAAAGAAAGGCAGCCCAAATTGAGGCTTCTGTTTTTAGGAAACTAGGAATTGAATGCTGTAGGTCATTAACACACCCTCTGCTGTCTTCAGCAGTGATCAGCCTCAGGGGAGGGGACATGAACTCCATAGTAGGCAGAAGTCATAGGAAATTTTCTTTAAATTCCTTATGCTTAGAAATTAGATGAAATAAGGAAGAAAAATGTCCTTGTCCTGTTAATTTCGATTTGGAGTATTAATACCTGGAGCTATTTTGGCTGTCCATGAAAGCAGCAGCTCCCTCTCTGAGTTCTTGGTTTCAGTGACATCCTTTGGCAATAAGTTACCAGTCCAGCTACTCTGTGACTCTGTGAGTGAAGACTTTCCCTTTGTCTTCCATTTTCAACTTCCTGCAATTTACTGTAGTGGTGCTTGGCCTGTGTTTTTAGACAGACAGAATAAAATTTTATATATTTATATTTATATTTTTATATATGCATACTTTTTATATCATTGATTTATATACACTTCTACTGCATTCTCTCATAGGCACTGCTTTATTTTCTCTGAACCTCCTCCAAATCTGCCATGTTTTCTTTGGAAAGTACTGAGCCATTCTGTTGCTCTATTAGAAATCAGAGAGTACTGTTGATATTTTTATTTTCACTGTGGCTTTTAGCCTCAGCTGCGAGCATGGCATCTGCTTCACGACTGACCGTGGGCTGCTGGAATGAGTACTAATAGATGCAGTTTCCAAGCTAATGTTTTCACACTCTTCCCTGGACTCTTTCAGAATTGGTCAGGAACTGTAGTTCTCCATTCGTTTTTCTCACCTAGAGATCATTTAGTCAGCCTTGTCTCACTCTGGGGGAACTAACACTGCATACTCAGAAGGCCTCCTGTCTTAAATTAAAGAGGGCATTGATGGAGGTCACCTCCATAACTAGGACATAAACTACATTCTGGTGTTGCAGGTACTAAGAGCATATATAATCCCCTTGTTTCTTTAACTTGCACTGAATTCTAGAAGTATTTTCATTTTCAGACTGAAAATAAAATAATGTCGAACAATGTTGCATGTAATTGCATCTCTGGTGCTGTCTCCAGTGAAAGCCCATCATCTGACTTCACCTCTTTGCATCTGCTCATGATAAGGCATTTAGAAATCAAGGGTGGGTACTCTTTTCACTCTCAGAAGCAAGTGACCTGGATTCACTTCTAAAAATATGATTTGCAAACTTGTTGACAGTTCTTGGTTTGGAGGATGACTTGATTTGTCCACATAAATCCCCTTTGTCAAATCTAATAGATGAATAAAGTGACCTCTTGCCTTCCCTACAAGAATTCACAGTTCTTTAAAAATATATAATTTTGTGGGGGAAGTGTTAGGGGGTTTTGCATCTTTAAGAAATCAAACAAATTCCAAATTGAATGAGAGACAGAGAGAGAAGGTTGCCTTTCTGCAAGCCGGCAGCTTTCCCAAGTGTCTCATCCTCTCCCCTCTGTCATCCTGAGGCAATGTGCCTGCAGTTGTGTGTAGATTTATAGTTTATCTTTATCTATGGCTTCATCTGTAGGTAGCTATTATAGCCGCCTTGCCTGGATATTGTTTGGGTCTGATAGATCTGTCTGTAGTTCATCAAAGGGGAGCTGAGTGGCTAAAAGCCATTGGGTCCAGCTGAGGATGAAATACGAGCCATCAGCCTTGGTAATGGCTGTAAAATTTCATAATTACACGGCCTTTATTACATTGCATAATGATCCTGAAGTAGTATGGAACAATTAATTAAGATTTTCAACCGTGGCTCTTTCAGAAATTAAAAGGTGCTAGTGGCTGAGAAATGGGAAAGTGTCTTGTCCTAAAAGCATTAGGGATGCTTAAGAAGTACTTCCTGGGTACTTAAAAAAAAAAAAAAAAAAAAAAAAAAAGGAGAAGATAACTGGTTAAGCAGCTAATGTCAGAGTAAAATTTTTGACTGCTAATTCTTTATGTCAAAGCTGGATCTAAAACTCCTGCAATAGTCACTGCCATAAAGTTTTTCCTTTTCTATTCTGTAAAAATCTTCATGCCTTCCCCCCCCCACGTTCTGTTCTAGCCATTTGTCACATTTATAGAAGTTGAGCTCTGCACATTATTAAATAAATGCATGCCGTGACTCAGGAGGAGGGTCACTTAGCTGCGTATTGGGTGTACTGACCAAGGATTTACTCTTACACTTTCTCATGTCTGAGACCATTGAAATTCTTTGAAGATCTCTGCAGTTTGACAGACAATCCCCAAGGAAGATTTTTTTTCTTTACTGTTTTGATATTTTTCTTCCTTCCTTTTCATCTTGTAAATGCAGCATGTCAGATGTAATATAATATTTTCCATGAGATTCACCTCAGACCTGATCAGAAGTAATTAGATTCCTAAGGTGCTGCAAAGGTGTCTCACGGATTTCTGATGTACTACTGAAAGAAAAAGTGTTTATATATGTGCAGAGAATAGGGAGAAACAAGAGGCCTGAAGCTGTGCCTGTGCACATTACCTGTTGTGATGACCTGCTGGGTACAATTCTGGAGGCCAGAAAATTGTGATCCAGGTGGGATGAGGAGTATTCACTATGCCAATGGGAGTTAAACTGGTTAAGACAGTAAAAATAACCCTGGTGTTCTCCATGCTCCATCAAAGCTTTCAGGTCTTTAGGGGAAGGAATCTCCTTTTCACTATGTGCCTTCCCCTCTCCCTCAGAACTATTTTGATTCATGTAAATTCTCAGTGTAACTCTTAGCATTGAATGTTACTGTTTTTAAATTGACCAGTCATCGTGTAAGGTCCTATCATTCTAAATATTTGATGAGAAGATAAGGTCTCTCCGAGGCACCTCTAATGATAAACTTCCTGCAGGAAATTTAGAAAGGATTAAGTGTTTCAAGGAGGAGCCGGCTGCTTAAAGTAAATTCTCTTGTTGAGTCATTTATTCCCTTAATAGGAATTTTCTGATCTGCTGTCATTCTTGTTCACACACTGGGTGTCACTGCCTCTAAAACACTTGTCATTCTTTAATGGAAACAAAATAGTCATTGCAGTCAGAGCCGCAATGTCATTCCACTACCCCTTGCTGTGTCGGCAATAGTGAAAATGACAGAGCGGCTCTCAGTAGGGGTAATTAAAATGTAAATATTGATATTTTATTATTTGAAATTACTTTCCAGTGCGGCATTTAATATCTCTCCATCTGTGCGGCTCTGTTTAGCGGTCACTTTAGTGCAGCTCTGGGATGCCAAGCGGCGGCTTGATCCCCGTTATGTCAAAATGCTTGTTGCTGCTTAATTTTGATATCTAATTAAGTGGAAAAGTACAGTCCACACTGTAATCCATGGCATCTTAACCAGCTGCTTGGGTATATTTAGAATTAATCTCCACTATGGAATCATCCTAATGTATGCAATTAAGAGTCTGCCGATGGCTAATTAGGTGTATTAGAATCAGGCAGCTTCCTTTTTTTTCTTTTCTTTCTTCTGTCTTTTTTTTTTTCCCTGTGTGTGGACTGTTGTAGACTTAAGACACAGCCTCCAGAGATGATCTTAATGGTACATGCACACTCAACTAGGTAAACTAGAAATTTCACATTCAGGTAGGAGAATATGTGTCTCTTTTCCCCAAACTAGGGAGACTGTAAACATAATTTGAAATTTTGGCATCTGCAGCATATTAAGAAAATCAGCTAACCAGCAGAAAAGTTTTAAAAATTAGAAAGAAGAAGGCAGATATGTAGGACCGTGGTCTGAGCTGTTATTTTCTGCCACAGGGTGAGAGGGGATATTTACCCAAAATTTTGCAACCTGAAGATTTTGTTTTGGCAATGGAAAGAGACTTTAGGTAGCTCAGCACACGCAGGGTTAACAGAGATCCGTTGATTGGGTCGCAAGCATGGTTGTCTCTGTATGCTAATACATTCCTGTATTGGATTCATATTATTAACATGATTGGGGAATTCCTGGAAACGTGACTTTGCCTGATGGAAAGATGGAGGGAGCACCGATTGCCACAGCTCTCAGGGAGAAAATGACTGGTGGCTTTCCCAGGGGAGCAAAAGGCAAACAGCAGTGACCCAGCACTCTTTGAGGAAAAGCACTCTGAAAGCAGACCCACAGAGGTTACTAATAAAAGGCAACATGTACTAAATGCACAAGAAATCCCTCCTTTCTGTGGAAAAAAACAACCCAGAAGTGATACTTTACAATCCAACAAAGTTGATTTTGAAGACTAATGTGCTGAAGAAACTTGAACTCTAAATTTCTTTATATCCCTAGTCAATATATGCAATTCTTGGGAAGCTGATGCATATGAAGATTGAAGCCAGCAGAACCTGAACACTGATTGTTGTAACTAGTTTAGCAAGCTTCCTCTGTCAAGTTTGTCTTTTTTTTATCCTTCTTTTCTTTTTAGTTTCATTTAGTTGAGTAAAAATTTAAAAGAAGGAAAGAAAGTGGATACTTTTTGTTTAATTATATGTGATTGTAATCCATTACTGCAAGCTGAACTCTTTGAAGGATCTAGGGAAGGCATACCACACACAGGATATGCAGATATTGTACTGGCTATTTTAAGCTGAACTGTATTACTGTTCTCCAGAATGGATTTTGGAAGAAATTTGTCCCTACTCATTGTACTCTTTATTTTTCATCTATATTCACATTACCAATGATTGAGTGTAGTTTTCATTTTTCCACCTACAAAGCTGGCTTTATTGTACTCATAGTCAAATACATATATCCACAATAGATTGAAGAAGAATTTGGGTGAAATCAATATTAATGTTGAAAGTATGATTGATGTGGTTTTTTTATAAAGTCTTAGTGAAAAAAAAAAAAATCAGGGCCATAAATACAGCCCTGCTCCATTTCCTCTGTGATTTCAGGAGCACACCATATCATAACATCTGCCTCTGCTATCTTCAATAAGAGGGGAAAAAAAATCCCATAATCTAGCTCAACCATATTTGAGGGTTAAATTTTAAAGAACTGGAAGAATTAACTTTAAAGAAACAGATCAGATCACATATGTAGTGCACTAAAAAGATCACCCTCAGGAATCTGCAAGTTCATATTGCTGACCTGAAGGAGACTTACAGCTTCATTGGGCTATATTGTGCTGCTAGTCTGAATTTTAAAGTTTTTCATTGTCCATGTCTTAGAATTTAGAACCTCACTCCAGAGAGGTAATGCACCGGGAGTCCTAAATGTCTTACAAAGAGGAAAAAAAAAGGGTGTGGGAAAAAAAAAAGGCAGTTTCCCTAGGTTAAAGCGAAATACAAGTGTTTCATCATACATCTTTTTAATGTAAGTCAAGTGTGAGTTTGCAGTAAACCTGTTAAAATTTTGGAAATTCCAGTGGTAAAATCAGCCCAAAGGGAAAATCATTAATCTCTTTAACTCTCTTGCCTTGTATTTTCCTTTTTCTCGGTCAATACTGAGATAATAAGGTGTGAAATTAAAATTAATGGAAATAAAGAGTACAATACTTTAAATAACGTGTTTTCCAAAAATGCCATTGTGAAATACTCCATACATGGAAGTCTTACCAACTTTGTTCTGAACCAAGGGCAACTCACTATCTTTTTTCATCTTAAGTGGTTCACTGCAGAGTGTTAGCAACTGGTTATGTGAAGTCACAGAAACATCCTTAATCAGTCTCAGTTTCTAGCTCCTTTCCATTACCAAGCTCACGAGAGCTTGCACTTTAACTAGAAATTTAAAAGTAGCTGCCTGGAAATATTTGGGTGTTAGAGCAGGGTGTCACTGATTTCACTGTTGAAATCAGTTCGAACTGAAGTGGGCTACATCTCACTGTGTGCATCTGACCCCAGGAAGAAATGACAGGCTCAAATTGCTCCTGTTTAGTGTTATCATGTAAGGTTTCACAGGGTAAAAGACAAACGAGAAATATTCCTAACTGGTATTTAAATTACATTAACACCTTTTTGTATAGCTTCAGTGAAAGGTCATGTTAGACAAGCAGCATCTTCACTGTTTGTAAATGTCTAATTTACTGCTTTTAAATTGCTGTGAACTTCACTTACTTAGTCCTGCTGAATGAATCCAGTGTTGCAAATACTTCTGACAAGCGAATATTTGCTTAGCGAGAATCCATTGTTCATAATGGATTGAGAGGGACATGCAGTATGAATGCATTTTTATTGCCGTGCCATCTCTCTGCTGTTGTTTCAGTGAGATGAAAGTAGCGTTGTGATAACAGCCCCGGGTTTCTTAGTGCTCTGTGTGGCATTTCCCATCCTCCTGGTCGGTGTTGGTGAAAAAGTGCTTATCACAGGCATTTTTCCATGTTATAAAATATTTTTTTTAAAAAGTATATTTTATAAGAACTTGGACAGCAAGAGTTCAGATTACAAACACAATTAAAGAAAACCTAAGGAAAGTGCACAGGCTGGGCTGAAAACATCCTAGCACTCTAAAATTTTTTTTTCTTCTTTTTTTTTCTTTTTTTTTTTTAAATTCAAGGCAGAGTGACTGTTGGGCACCTCTGTGGGTGCAGCCCGGGCGCCCTCTCCCAGGGCTGCACAGATAACAGATGGCAGTCGCCTCTCGTCGCGCCGCTCTCAGCAGAGCCCCGGTGCTGCCTTTGCAGCGCTCTGCTCTGGTGGCAGGAGGAGAGGGGAGGCTGCACAGCAAAGCAGCACCTGGGAAGGGCCGAGCTCTCCCTCCCTAAGCAAAACTTACTGATGGAATCAATTTCTAATCTTACCTTTAACTGCAGAACCTCCAGCAAACAGCATAAGTCGAGCTTTTTGGCTGCATTTCTGGTTGCTTGGAGTTTGTGCTTTTGGATCCTGATTTTTTCTTCTCAAGTCTGGGCAAATACGTGTTTTTTATTTTGTGAGATAGCACCTTTTGCATGAAAATTCTGAGTCAGACTTGAATTTCAGCTGGTTATGGCATCATGTGAATTATTAGCCTTTGATTAGTGGCTCCATAAGCAAAAGAATATGAAAACAAAACCCCAAACCAAACCTGAAATAATGGATTCACCCTGGCATAATGAGTTGTATCTGTTTCTGTTCCAGCTTTCACGAAATTTCATCCATAATCTGGGAAATATGTTTGGTGATTAGTGAGAGCACTCTCCTTCTGTTTAATGGTTTTCAAAACCATTGAAATGTTTGTGGGTCTTGATCCGTATTTTTAGACTACACAGTACATTGAAGTGCACTTAAATCCATTGTTTCCTTGAATTAATATAATAAAAAGGATCTCTTAATTCAGATCTGTGTGAGAGATTCAGCCCTGCATGTAGCCTAAAAAATGAATTATGCCATCCTCTTCGTTGTATTTTTGAAGAATAATAACAAAGGGCAATGAGGCTATGAAGGTTTCCTTCAGCAAATGCTATGATCATGTCTAGAAAACGCTACATAGCCCTAGCAGAAATTTCACTGCTGAAATTTCCCTGGCCTTTGTTTACATCCCTGGAAGGCAGCTTGAAGCAAGCGCTGTCTGCGTGTGTGCCAGGGAGGGAGAGGAGGGCAGAGTGACAGCTGTATGTCCGAGGGGGCACTGGACACAAGTCTCATCTTGAAATGGAGGTTCTTTACCTTCACCTCAGTGCAGCCAGGATGAGCCTTTGGTCCACTGTTGGTCATTTGACCATGCGGCCACGCACTCTATAAACAAAGTAATCCAAGCTAAAAGAATTGTTTAAAAAATTATTTACAATATCAGTTTGTTCTTTTGACAGTGGTGACTATACATCATTTTTGAAATGAAAAAAAATCTATGCTGGAAACATCAGTACCCATAAAACATTTAGAAAGAAGTTAATCTATCAAAATTAAGTGTAAATAATTCAAAAATCCAACTCTTGATATTTCAACTGTGTAAATGTATTGAGACTGCAACACGCTGGTGAACATGTCATTTTAAAGTGCAGCTTTGATTATAAAAAATGTAAATGAAGATATTTGAAGTACAAACCAGGGCAAGCAAGAGGAATATTTTACTCGTAAAGATAACAATCATACAAACAACAAGTAAAATAAATGGGAGGCAATTATCAGAAAAGGCAAGCAACTCCCAGATTTGCCAGCAATTTCATACCTGGTTTGATCAAATATTCCCATTTATAAACATATATCAGAGGGGAAGGGAAATTCATTCCCTGCAAAGTGAAATAAACTCTAGAATATAAGTCTGAGTAGCTTGATCAAATGTTTACAGATGAAAACAATGGTAACTCCAGCCACTGTCTTTTTTTTTGTTGTTGTTCTGGCCAGTAGTTCTCGAAGTGCTGTGTGCAAGGCACAGATCTTACTTTGGCACTTGACCATCTGCAGCTGCTTCACTCTGGCCCCTAGTGAGTTAGTGTCCATGAAGTCCATCTTAATGAAGTAGAGGAAAGGATCTTCAGGAATATAAAAGATTTACCCTGCTTAGCATGGAGCTGTGTGCAATGTGAAGTAGAGAGCAAGTGGTGCATGTGCTGATATTTGAAAAGATCTGTGGTTTAAAGAGCCCCGTTGAAGAGGCTGTGAGCTGTGTTTGGCGCTGGCTTGGGTTGCTGAGCACCTCAGAGTGCAGTCAGCTCGATGCCCCTTGTTCCTATAATAAAAATGCTAAGGCCTTTCTACCTATTTATGCCTGCTTCCTTTGAGCTTTGGGTTTGCTGGTATGCAAAAGGAAAAAAAAAAACTCAGCATATGTTCAGTTGCTCAATCAACCTTTTCTCAATCCACACTCAGTGATCTCAGTGAATCATTACAGCATAATTACAATTTGAGTGTGTGTTTGTAGAAAAGTATCTATTTTTAGTGGAAGAAACACTACTGTCCCTGAAAGGAGGAGAAAGAAAGGGAAAAAAGGAAGAAAATCTGTAACCAGCAAATCAATGCTATTGTTAACTGATATTACAAGACACCCTGTAGATTCACAATGCTTGCACTCAGCCACATAAAAACCACACTGAACAGAATGCCTACCAGGGGTTAAATTCGTATGCCTGCACTGCAGCCTATTTCTGTCAACACTCAGCTCAGGAAATAAACATTTATGCTTTCTGAAATGAAAGTGTAGTTTTGAAGACTAGCCGTCAGATATTTTTTGCCCTTCACACTTTCAAATGCTTAGCCTTTTTTGTAAGTTGACTGCAAAGTGCATCAGTTTGCTAGGCAAAAAGAAAAAAAAAATCCTGACAAGTGCCCATGGCATCATTGTCAAGCACACGAGCGTCTAGTGGAAGATGGCAGGAGAGTTGGCACAAAACATGCTTCCTTCAAGCTTCTTACCTCAGGGGTACCTGACTCTTGAGAAGCCTTTCAGTCCTTCCAAATGACGTTATTGCAGGCTGTCATCTGGTTTATTTGGAGTGTGCTGTATCACAGATAAACACGCTGTTTAACTGCAGGTCAAGGTACAGAGCCATCCTGCCATCAAATGCCTGGGATACATCAGATGGCATTGACTTGGGAAGGGAGATGGAGAGAGATCGAAGTTGTCACCAGGGTGGTACATGCTAACAGGGGAGAAAGGTGCACAACATTGTGTTTTAAAATGCTGTTACACGTTGAAAGCAGTAACCTGCAAGACTGAAGGATGACAAAGTTCCAACCCACACCATCATGGCAGCATCTTGGTGTGGTTTGGGCAGATCTCAGAGATGGGACTGGAGAGGCTAATGCTGGTCAGAAGGCTGGAAGGGTCCAAGTTGGAGACTTCTTATAAAATAGTTACAATTTAATATAGAAAAGATCCCCTTGTCAGAGAACATGGTTGATCTGGGGGATTCACATAACAAAAGCTCACAGGCTCAGAGTTTGGCATGAAATAAGTACGACCTTCTCCAAGCAATTAAAAATAAATCTCTGGATATAAATATATAAGCCTGTGTAATCTATTATTTTAACTGTGACTTGTTGAATGCATATTAAAAGGGCATTTCAGTGATACAAGAGACATGCTGGATGCTTTCACATTTTCTGAAAAATCAAAACAAAACAAAAACAGGTTAATTACAACTTCATTCAGCTTTGCATTCCCACAAGGGATGTCTTTAAAAGTTAAAACATGCTTTCAGTGAACAGGCTTTCAAGGGAAAGTTACTTCGATCAGGAACAAAATAGTCATGTTGATTTGATTTATTATTGAAGAGTGGAACAGCATGCTTTATATTTACCAGTTTTTCTATAATGTAAAAAATTTCTTTTGATTTTTTATGTTTCATATAAAAACAACTGGTGTATTTACTGCTCCAGAATGCAGATTTTTCAAGAGTGCAATACAATAAATTATATCAACATCCCATTTTTTCCCCCTCACAGGGCATATGTAATTTTCTTTTACTGTAACACACAATAAATGTTATTGAAGCATAGCATTATTTATTTTTTAAAAAATGGAAACCAATACTAAGAAACCTGTATGAAAATAGATAAGTGAATAAAAGAAGGAAGTTGAGGAGTTTTCAGGGGGAGAAAAAAGAATACAGAGAGAAATTGCAGGTTAAACTTTTTTTAATCAAAACTGCTTTTATTGCCTTTTGCTTAATTAAACCTCTCAGATGTGTGTGAAACATTGTTATACCTGAAAAATTGTTAATTTGTAAATCACAGGGACAAAAGGGCTCCACTGCAACTTTAAAGTTTCTATGCACGTAAATGTCAATAGAGTGCCTTCTCCATCATCAGCACTAAATTCACATTGATGCCTCTTTTCTTCTCTGTATTGATCCTTCCATGAGAACGTAGATTTGTATCTGTTAATTAATGCGTCCTGAAACAGCGTTTGTATTAATCAGGCAGATAAGAAAAATTGGATGCCTTCACCCTCATGACAACCGTAAAAGTGCTGGCCCTGATAAAATCGTGGATGGACCTCAATAAAAAAGTTCCTCCTTCCACTCAATAAACTAATCATCCTGCTTTTAATTATTCGGCAGAAAGATGTGTGGAGATTGGAGAATGTGTAAATCTATTTACTAACAGCAGTGTCTGGGAGAGCGAATGGGGCTGTCACAGGACAGTGCTGCAGGCTACATTCTCTGTCCATCTGCTGCTGCAGAAAAGCTGGTTCTTGAAAGCCGGCAAGGAACAGAAATGTTGGAGCTAATTGAAATCATGAATTTCTCCCTATAACCTTTGAAATGATTATTTCTTCTCCATTTCCCTCTTATTTATTTTAATCACAGATGTGTTATTTTCCATTGTCACATCTTCAAGGGTTTCCTGTAGTAGTTGGATTGTGTTTTGTTGTTGTTGGTTTGTTGGTTTTTTTTTTTTTTAAGGCAGAGAGCTACAGTTCTATCACAAGAGTCAAAAGACAGTAAGAGAAAATGAAAACAAATAAGGAGGGAGAGAAAAATGAGAGAGCGCATGCGGCCAGTTTTATGTTTCATTTTTTATGGATGCCTGGTGGTTTGGATGTGGGCTTTTCTTTTTTATTGTATTAGTTTTGCTGCTTAGTGCTTATAGAGAAAATCTTGTTTGGAGTAGATGCCCTTGCAGATTTGCCAGTTTATGATATATTCTTGCATGACTGTAACTCTCAACTTTAAAAACAGAAAAATGCATTTGAGTGTAATTGAACGCCAAAAAGAATGTTCTTACAGCAGGAACCCTGTCAAAGGACATGTAAGCAACTCCATAAACAACTAAATGAAAGCCTCAGACATGTCTTAAGACCCTTTAAGAAAAGCTTGACTAATCCTCTTTGATGATTTTATTAAGTACTTGTGGTTGATGGTGCCAATTGGCAAACTGCTGCATTTCACCAACAGGCCAGGAAAATCACTTCCTCTCCCATAATGTTTTCTAGCAGCTAATGTGATTGGGATATTAGCAGTTTGATATAATAAATTAACAGGTACTGTAAACAAGAGTCTGAAAAGGTAAGGCAGCAAAGATGTTTGCCCTTAGTGACCCTCTTAGGAAAGACAGCAGAGAGAGGGGAAATAAAAAAAGCAAAAGTTAAATTCATTAAGAGGCATTTAATAAATTTTTGGTTGCACTCACAAAAAGGATGGTGTGACTGCTATTCAGGTGGCACTTCAGTGTACCACACTGTTATTTCAACAAGTGTAGTAGTGGCAGGAGCCATGACAGAGTGATTAGTGTCTTTTCTGAGAAGAGTGGCTGTTACTTCTCTTTTCCCTAAAGTTAAAGTTCAAAAAGAATTTTTCTTTTTCATCATTACCTTAATTTTATTAAAACATCAAATCTTCCCTTTTAAAAAGGGTTTTTTCTCCTGATTGTCCTTCTTGAGTTATGATAGTGATGGATGGAGTCAGCAGATCCCTGTTTCACAGCATTAGGTTTTTACAACTAAGCACAAATATTTCAGAACAAAGAAGATATCATGCAAATCCCAGATTGCCACTGCAGTACCCCATGAATTAATGTAATTTTTACAGGAAGAGCCTGCAAATTCCTGCTTGTTTAAAACTTTGGTTTTGATTAGAAAACATTTGATTTTATGTTGATTTACTCTTCTGTAGTAGGATGGGAAGGTGATACACAAAAGCAGAACGGAGAATAATAGAAAGTGTTTATGTTTTATCACAATGTATATAAAATAAATTTTTAAAAAGGATCAGAGTTCCAAATGCACTTAATTTTAATATTTTTCCCTTTTTTTTTTTTTTCCCTATTCAGGATTCTCCACTTTGTCTCTAGCTGACCAGATGAGCCTTCTGCAGAGTGCTTGGATGGAGATCTTGATTCTCGGTGTTGTATACCGGTCACTTTCTTTTGAAGATGAGCTCGTATATGCTGAAGATTATATTATGGATGAAGACCAGTCCAAATTGGCAGGCCTTCTTGACCTTAACAATGCCATACTGCAGCTGGTAAAGAAATACAAGAGCATGAAGCTGGAGAAAGAAGAATTTGTCACCCTCAAAGCTATAGCACTTGCTAATTCAGGTTGGCAGAGTGGCCTCATGTTTGCTACATTTTACTGTCTCTTCTTTCTTTCTTTCTTTCTTTCTTTCTTTTTCTATTTCATATGTGCTTGTTTAAAACAGGATTTTAGAATAAGAATTTGCTTGTCAGATTTTAATTCTAAAAGGCAACTAACAAAGCACTTCAAACTAAGAACTTTCTGGTTCAAAGTAATTGTGGAGTATGTTCCTAAGGGATTAGAGAATATTCCACTGTATGACTTGGAGACTATTTTACAGGCAGAGATCCCTTCAAATGAATGTAAATGTTATTCTCCTAAATCCATTCCATAATTCAGACAAGTCTAATCATTGCAATTAAAGCAAAAGAGAGGATGCTGGAGAATATGCTATATATTTTCTCTTTAAAGACAGCTACTGATTAATTTGATAGACTGAAATCGGGATATAGGAGAAGGGAGGAAATCCTGTTGAATCTCACAAGGACCACACCTCACCTTATGGGTCCTTTGTATTTATGAGAGTGCTTCTGCAAAAAATTATTACCTGTGCAGCAGGAGTTAAAAAAATCTCGGAAAGAATTTTTTTTTTTTTGGCATTTGAATTTAAAAGTGCTGAAGCAGTGAATACTGTCAGATAAGTAAAAATCGTTTGTGCTTTGTTGTTTTTCTTTTTGTGTCTCCTTAATGCTTTATTGTGGTCTTAAGTCCCTTTTAGCATTTGCATAAAGTTCACGATAGATCCCTCTTTAATGACGTGCCGATCATTAGATACCTGTGTGTCAATAACATGCTCTGATGCTGTGTTCCATTGACAGTCACACCGTGCCCCTCCATCTGCTTTTGTTTTGACCCTATCTTTGAACTTTATCTTGGTTGCTGGCCAGTAGTTTTCCCTTTAATTACAAGAAGGAAACTGTCAATAAAATCTGTTAAATGGGATGCAATGAGTGGCTTGAATGGGCGGACGGCTATTTGTTCAAATTCTGCAGCATTCAAGGTATTGACAGTTTGTTTTCTGGGGCCATATGTGACGATCAATCTCAGGCTGGGCTCAGCCGCGCTGAAAAATGAAAAAACAGATTGCTTTTGCTTACTTGTGGATGACGACTTGTGATTTGGCGCGGTCCTAGTGAGATGAGACCTTCTGCCCAAATTGCCCCCCCTGAGAGCTGGGACACGTGACTGTTTTTAGAAATAATTTTTTAATTGATTTTGTAATTAACAGTTCATCTACAATATCGATGCATGAATCCTCAGATTGATAGGAGGGAAATTGTTTTCAACAATGAAGTTGTACTTTCCGATTTATCTTTGTAATGTGATTTAGCACTCTGCATTTTTAATTGGAAGTATAATTCAAAAACAAGCAAAGCCAAAATGCTTATTAGTTTCTTTGTAAAATATTCTCCACCCCACTAACTCTGCCCTTAATTTTAGAATATTATTTTATTCCAGATTAAAAATGCTGAAATGCCTCTCAAAGATCAAAATTATTCTTAATTGAAGATTTATTTATAATTTTTGACCATTGCAAATAGACACTTGAGGATGCTTTGCAGCTCCAGGAAGGTTATTTCTCAAAATTGGTCATGCTTAATGATCAGAGCAAGAAAGTTATCTGCAATTAGGAGTCTAAATGGAGAAGGGCTTTTGTATTTATTTAAATTTTGTAATTCAAAGACTGAATTAGAAATACTTTTGCACTTTACTTAACAAAAGGATGAGGGTTAAAATATAGGGATATGATATTAAATACCACTCACACCTTCCCCCTCTGCCCCCCCCCAAAAAAAAGGAAAAAAGACATGCAGTGTTTAAGTAATAATAAAAAATAACTGCTGCCAAAAAAAAGTTTAGTCATACACTGTGCATAGAGTGTATTAAAATCATCTGTAGCTTCATTAACTTCACTGGAAATTACAACCAGGATAATGTCAGAGATAAATGCAGTTCAGCATACTAAAATTCAGGGCACATTGAAGTGAAAATATTTCCTTCCCTCATCTTAAAAGAAATAAAATTGCTGTCTTAAAATGAAACTGTTGCAAGGAGGAGTTAAAAAGTAGTGCAGCCATTCCACTTCCCTTTCAACAGAGTGTTTCAGCTGCTGGCGTTCAGTATTTCAACTTTGGGTTGTGCATGCAGCAGATACAAACTTCTACTAACTCTAGCTACACTAACCAGTAGGTGTAAAATAGCACCTGCAGAATTACAGCCCATCAGTGGATATCAAACCCTCAATGTTTCAATTTACAAATGCTGCTAAAATTAAAATAAAATTTAAGTTGGATTAATTTTTTAATAGACAAGAGCAGAGTAGCTTGTTTTCATTTAATGAGGAACTTGGTTAATGTAAATGCAGCTATACAAAAATACCAAAATGCCAATAGAAAATCAACCACTAGCAATTCACATTTTAATTTGTTTTATTGCTACTTCTGCTTTCTTCCACTGCTTATTTTTCCAGTTTAAAATATATTAGCCTTTTTAGAGCTGTGGAGAATACAATAAGAAATCTTGGGTGTTTCAGACATTTTTGCCCTATCCATACTGCGTAGAAAGATTCCCAGGTTGACTCTGCTGTAGACAGTAGACAAAGATGGTTTTATAGCTCCGTATCTGTGTTAGTGATTTATGATACAGTGTCATAGCACTTTCCCTGCTGGTGTTTGAAGCAGGAAAAAGAAATTGTAGATTGTCTTCATATCAATTGTATTTTGTTTGAATAAATACCAAAAGCTTTGTTTTGACCAACAAATCTCAGTAGTGTGAGCATTAAAACACAGACTTTTCTTTAGGCCTACAGAGCCCATTTGTGCAGCGCTGGATCTGAGATAATCCTGCCATTTGGTCCCTAAAAGGTGGGGAGGAGTAGCAGTTTTTCAGGAGATTCTCTGACAGACACTATCAAATGTTCCCTGTGCAGGGCTGGCAGTGCCACACCACTTCCATAAATTTCCAGAAATGCAAGATGTGACAACGTTGTAGGTTGTCACTGATTACAAACTGAGTGCATATAGAGTCTGGGAAGTTTAAATATTTATGTAAGAGCACAGTACTGAAATGTATAGGCATTTCAGTCCGGCATACATTAAGTCTGTCCAGGCACGATTTCAACAGTTACATTTAATATGTAAAAATGGAATTTATCAGGTTAGATTTAAGCATCTGCATTGATTTGATAGTAATTAACACAGCCTTTATTCTTCAGCTCCTGGGAAGTCACTCTTCCCTTGGCATTGTCCTTGTCCTGCCAGTATCACAAGTTCCTCCCTTCTTTCCCTGCCTTCTGTACACAAAAGCCAGGAGATACCTGCAAGCAGCGGGACGTGGCTGCCCCACATTCTGCCTCACACCGCCCAAATGAGGCGAGCTGGCACCAATGAGCACTTTGTTTACCCACGCAGAAAATCAAGTTTGAATGGTTTCCAAAACATGCATGTACCAATTACTTCCTCGTGTGTAAGGGAAGGTGAAATATTTACAAAATATGTTGGAAGTGTACACGAGCACAGGCACGTGCATGGGAACATCTCCTAGCACGGAAGAGATGAGCAGCTCATCTTTCCTGTGCTGGAGGGTTCCCATGCATTGATTATGGTAATACTCAACAGGGAGTGCAGGTGAGCAGGTTTTTTGAAGTTGCTTAATCAGTAAGGACTAAATTGGGCCTCCAGGGCAAATGTTGCAGAAGAGGTCAGAAATCACAACTGAGACCAGAGTTTTAAGAGAAGCTCAGTTCCCATCTAAGTCCTAACATAAGGAACTGGAGTGTCCAAATGCATCAGCACATTTAAAAATCTCGTCTCTGTGCATCTGCTTAATAGACTGCTGGCATCTTGAAAAACCTGACCCAAATGTGGTTGCTAGACACTTAATGTATAGCCCTATGCACTGTTGAAAATTTAATCTAAAATGCTGCTACTGTCTGTGTAGCCCATACCACAAGAATGAGAGAGTGACTTCTTCTCACCCTCACATTCCTGGTCTTTGATATTAACTCTCCTTAAAAAGAAAAAAATCACCCTTTCAGTACTGAAGGAGTGTGAACCAAAGAAGTATCTTGTGCATTTTAGCATAATGAAGTGCAGATCAATATTGGTGCAGGTAAAGTTGCTCTGTCATTTTATCCTGTTAAAAAATTAGTAAGTTCTTACAAGTTTTTTAGTTTTCCAGACACAGTATACTCAGAGCACTAGGCCCTCACCATTATATTATATTATCATAATAGAAATTAATTGGTAGAGCCCAGTAAATCACTTACTCTACAGGACATCATCTTCATTCCCAGTGCATGTCACAACGTGCTATATTTCATTTCTAGTAATGTCCATTTTTTCGTTTTATTTTATATAGCCATCTTGTTAGTGTTAGAATTAATTATTAAGACATATCTATCTTGACTGGGCATGTATATATATATATGTATGTATACATGTATGTATGTATATACACACACACATAGCTCTGTCTTAAGGGTGTGTTATCAGTTTTTATTTTGACAAATATAAATAGCAAGGTCTTAACTCTTTTTTGTAGTTTTGTAGAGAGTACTCTCTACAATGTACTCTCTACATTTTTAGAAAAGGAAGTCACCACTATAGTCAGTTCTTATGTTGCTTGAAGACAGTTTATTCCTCATGTTCCATTTTCATGTAATCAAATAGATGACACCCTATTCTTAGAGAGAATAAATAACTTTGTTACTATTTGCTTAATGTTAGCATTTGGCAATGGCAGCTGAGTTAATCAGTGGTTAATTAATAGTTGATCAGTGGTTAATCATAATTTTTTTTCTTTTTTTCTGGAAGCCACTCTAGTAACTGCATAACTTGGAGCTATTCCTCAGTTAGGGAATAAGCAGGTAGTATTTACATGTTAGTAGCATAAGAGTCACAAAGGGCAAGAAGCGAGGCCAAACTTTAGTTGCCTTCAGTGGTAATTGTGGGAATTTTTTATATCTTAGAGTGAATAAAAAGTACTTTGAGGCCTTCATTCAACATTTTCTTTTAGTTGGTGTTTCACCCCCCTAGCTCTATCATTCAAGTTCCCTTTTCCAGGTTTTTATTAGCCTTTTGGTGTAGGGTCTTGACCCAGTTCATAGTGTGCTGTTTGTTCTGCTTTGTGGGAAATATTCTTGTATTTATTGCCCTCACTATCTCTCCTACTGGAACATAAGCCATTTCAGGAATAAAAAAGAAAATGTTGGTTTATTACGTTTTAGCTTCCTTGTGCCAGTGGTTTTAGTTCACTGCTAATCCAGTTAGTCCCTGAAATGAAGTCCCCATTCTGTGAAGTGATTTCGTTTCTTACTATGCATTCATTTCCTATTGTATTTTAAAAACTGTTTTGAGGCTTCAGTTTTCATCTCTTCTGAAAAGTAAGCCAAACCAGGGCAATCCAGACTAAGGCCTCATTCACTAAAATCAATCACACAAGCCTTTGTTTTATGTATTCAGTTCTCACTGCCTATAATTCCTATGGACAAGGAATTCTTAATTTATTCCTCTTTTATTTTCAACATCTATTCCAATTGAAGTGTCTGTTTCCAATAGAATACTCCAGATGTCAGGCCATTTTTGCCCTATTCTTTTGTAAGGGAAAATATTCTGTTTGCCCCTGTGCCTGTCTCTTAGCCTAACCATGCAGATTCCAGCAAACAGTTCTGCTCAGGAAAAACAGGCAGGTCAAAAGGAAGTATATTCATTTACCCAACACAGGGAAGACCAGAGTAAGTGTCTGGGGCAATTTCAGCTCTAGATGGAAAAAGGACAGGAATTCTCGCTGGGTGAAGGAACCAAGAACCTGGTTTGATTGCTGTTGGCAATTTCCATGGGTTACTTCTATCTTAAGCACTATGCTTTTTAAAATGTCACTGTGTTGTGTATACAGAAACACAATGTGGGCAAGCATTCCATGTCCCTGTGCAAACCTGGCATGTGTTTTGAGGGAAAGGAAGGGGCTCTGTAGTTCTCAGAACAGTTCACCCACTAATAAATACTGCAATGAGTTTTGTGGGGTTTTTGGATTGGCAGTCCAATCTAGATAAAAAATCTTGTTTATTTGAGACCCAACCCAGATTAGGATTTTTTTCATCCTTACATAAAGCCAAAACCATTTTGCTTTTTGTTTGTAATCTTGATCCCATCCCATTCTTCCAGCTTTCTAACGGAATTTCTCCAAATTGAGTTTGTGAACTGCTCAGCTGTATGAAATCAGAAACATCACAGCAGTTGCTGTATTTCAAGTACTTGTTGGTATCTACCTCTCCAATGAGGTTTACCAGCATCTTAGTGTGTGTATTCACTGCTGCATGTTCCCATCTGCTTGAGTCACTGTCCTATTTTCTTTTTGCTGTCTGAAATTTCTAACATGAAGAAACTTTTCATTCAAGACCCCTGGTTTTCTTCCACTTCTTAGTGATGTTCTATACAAAACACATAGATACCAACCTTTAACTTTCCTCAAAACAGGGTTTGGAGAGATTTCCTTGCCCGTAATCCAGGTGCTTTCCAATTTTTTAGCTAGTTGTTGCCCTTTGTGATGTGTTCTAACTGATTCCTGGGTGGCTGGATGTTTGTTTGCTGCATTTGAGATGAAGCTTGAATTTTAGATGAGGTAGATTGTAATCTGAGTTTCTGTCTGGACTTTGCAGTGTTTTTCTTGAATTAGAACTCCGGTTTTCTCCTATTTCTGTGCAATGATCTGGTCAATCAGCTGATCAGAAGAGGTACAATTCTATTTTCCCATCTTGTGATGGTGCAAGAAAGCATTTGCAAGCACAGAATGAGATTCTACAAGCAGAGCTCAATGGGACCATGTCCTCATTTGTTGATCTCACTCTCTCCCATGGCAGCTTTGATCAGGAACAACTTTTTCCCTGCCAGAGAAATCCCATGTTCTCTGCAGTTGTATCAACAAGTTCTGTGGTTGCCTGTCTTCAGTTTCATCAGCCTGGGATCATGTTTTTGCAAGGCATATACCATCAAATTCTGCTTTCTTTCAAACAGCTTTTTGAATTTACCCTGTTTAATTTCATTGTTTGTATAGGCACTGATTTTTAAGTGCATTACTTCTGGGTATAGGTTTCCTCAGGATATTACCTGTGTGGGATAGAATTGTAAACTACTCAGATTTCCTGCAAAGACACTTTTAAAAAACCCCAAACCAACCCATAAACAAAAGAAAAGGGTATAGGAAGAATGTTCAAACTCACTTGTACTTCAATTTCATATTTTCTATGGAATTCTTTATTTATTTCTAGATTGTCACACAAATTGTCTGTTTCCTTAAATTACAGTGGTTCTTGATGACATCACTGAGGATTGGGTTTATCCCAGTACATAAGCAATATTAAGCAATGAGTTAGCCTGCTCTAAATTCACTTCTATATCTGCCAGTCTGTAATTACTGAAAAAATTTCTCTCTTTTATTTTTCCTCCTCTTTTCCCCTTGGCTAGTTCAGCATTTTCAACCATTTTCCTTATTTTCAAAGGCTTACACCTGAGGGATTAAAATCTGCATTCGTTTAATACCAGGAATAAAGTGGAAGTTCCAAACTGCTAGGCTAAAACTTGAAGAAGGATTTTTGCAGAGATTAATATTTTTCTGAGCAATCTGCAAGCTGAATCATGGTCTAATTAAATAGCACAGATTTATTGAGTTTGCATTTAAACATTGGCAGACTCTAGAATGAGTACAGCTGAAATGAATTTGAATTTTTTCTGTAAATGGGGAGTTAAATTATCATAGTAATTTGATTACATAATTTTTAAATCTTTCAAGCTAAATCACCATTTTAAAAAGAACAGTTTGATGTCTTAATCACCACTGGAAGTGCCCCTCTTTCTGCTGTTTTTTCTTACCCCATTTCTTGTGGCCAAATCTTTCCCTAGGGCACAGCTTCCTGCACTGCTCCATGAACCATCATTTTGGGTTGGAAAGCTGGCTGGTCATATTCTTTCCAGCTACTAAATTAATTTCAAAGACAGCAACAAAATCGATTAAATGCTTTAGTACTATTACTTTTCCATGTAAATAATTGCCCTGTTTACCAGAGGGATGGTACACAATCACCCCTGCAAGGAGAGGGTAAGAGCCCTTGTTTTTTGGATGTTTTCCATACAGAGAAAGAGTTTTAAAGCATTAAATGTAATAGCTGTGTCAGAGGGCAGGTTTTGATTCCTTTCTGTGGGCTGTTCTATTCTTCTTTTCCCCCCTCACTCACGTTCATTGTAAGTAATATGTAGAGTGTGGATATTCCTAATGCCACAGGCCAAATTGCGCTCCAAAGTGCAGAGTTAAACATCTTAGGCAAGTTTCACCACTCTGTGAAAAATACATTTAGTCTGGACTCCATCCATCTGTTTTCAAACTTATGGTCACTGTTACAAATACTGATTCTGGGAAGAACCAAGCTAGTTTTGTAAATGGTTAAAAACTAAACCTTTATAGTCACATTCTCCAGAAAGATGTGCCTCTTTATGCAGTGTGATGTAAAAAAAAAGAAAAAAAAAGTCATGAGAACAGTCACTCTTTGACTCATCAAGGATTTGTTGTAGATAAAATGCTCCTGTTTGGTTCCCCAGCAAATCTGGCCTTGGCACTGTGGATCTGGGGAGAGTGGGAAAAGATGTGTGATTTCTGCACAAACAGTACATGGTTTATGAAAAATTACTTGGAGTAGCATATCATGTGTTCTGTAGCACAGCAGTGAATATCCAAGGACTTGGTAAAGAGTTAGCGAGTAAAGACAACAATGTTTTTGGAGATTGCATTCCAAATTAAGCCTGGTGGCTGGACACTGTGCTTAAGACATCAGTCACGTCTGTATGTGTGTGTTAGCATGTCTGTATCGATTACATCTGTTTGTAGGACACAGAATTCAGGGCTTTTCTGTTATTGACACAGAATTACTGAATAGAATTACCATATTAGAAAACTATCAAAAATGTATGGATTCGGGGAATGGTCTCACATTAATTAGACCTAAATTTTGCTAGAGGTAATATTTGCCTGTCATCTTTTTCAAAATGTTGTAGCCTTCTTTATCCCTGAGAGAGGTATTTCTGTGTCTATGCACTCAGCACAGTGCACCTTGATGTGCAGCATCACATCCCAGCAGCGTGTGTCTTAGCTGCATGCTTCTTAGAGCATGTATTCACTAAGACTCAGAATTATTAAACATGTAAAATTCCCATAGGACTCCATTATGTGTAATTAACAGATAAACTGTCATCAGAATCAATAAAACGTGCTAAATGATCCAAACTTGTATATAATTAAGTGTCTGTTTTAGAGCAGGGGCTGTAACTTTTATTTTTTTTCTTTTCAATTTGCACATTTGTTGAGACAGTAAGAGCTGGTTTTGTTAACCTGTTACTTACTGATTTGTGTTTCAGTTTACATGTTTATATTTGAAAGGAGACAGGCATTCACTATCTGGCCTAATTATCTGAGGAAATAGTTGCATGTCATCTTTTAGGATATGAATCTTAGATGTATCTTAGTTCTCTGAATGTAATTCAGATATTTGAAGCACGCACAAAATTTGATGTTAAATCATCAACAGGGCTCTGTCAAATACTGATCCAGAGCATCAGGCTGCTGGTTATAGGGCGTGGAAACAATGATGGAAGAGAGTTCTTCACCATCCAGCTCCTCAGTTGATATTTTGTTTGGGAAGAGTAGCTTTATTCCAAACACAAAAATTAGGATGCAGGGTGGTGTTATTTGAAGTTGAGTTTTCAAGGAGAAACTTTATCATGCCATGTCCCGGTTTCACCCTGAGCAAAGCTTGCACAGTGTGGCTGCCCTGGGGTTTGTACCCCCTTGCTGCAGTTGTATTTTCATGTTGTGTTTTATTGGCTCTGTAAGTCAGTTGACTATCCCAATTTTGGTAGTTGATAGGGGCTGTTTGGTGGCCTCTTTCACCTATGGCTGTGATTCCTTACTTGCATTCACCTCACTTTGGACCACATCAGGGTTTCTTTGGCATTTATGACTACATAAAAGTCAGAGAATTAGGGCTGCTCATCCAAAGTAATCTCAGCATGGTCCAGTAACTGCGTGTTCTCAGGGACATCTTCACTTTCTGTATCTATCCAGTTGAGGGGTTTACAGTTATTTCAGTTAGATATTTTCTCTTTATTTCACACTTCCATTGCTTTAATCTTTTCGGGTCATGTAGCACTTTAGTTTAGTTCTGGTGTGTGTTGCGTCTGGGCCTGTCACTCAATACTTTCACCACCAAGGCATCTCACCTGCAGGGGTGCAGGGCAAGGTGTTTGCTTTGAGTCTTTTATAAAAAATGCAAAACCCCAGCACTAACAAGATAAACCACTGTCTGCTGGAGTGGGAGAGAAGGGTTACACCTTGTAGGAGATGTTAGCTTCACCGAACAAAAGCTGTTCAGGACCAGGCTAAGTTTTGCCTGTCTGTCTGAATATTCCCAAGGGGAAAAAAATTTGCTAAACCTGACAGGGAATCCCATCAAAGCATCATTTCCCTTGTGTTTGTGTAGTGGTCCTAATCCCACAGTCAGTGTTTCTGAGCAGTGGTGACGTCCATGGCTTCCAACTCAGCAGCTTTGGAACCTCACACATAATTTTGCTTGGCTTTTCCACAGAAGGGCACCCTTGCTTTATCCTTGCTTCCCTGATAGAATGCAGCCCTCCATTCCTTCAGCCCCTTGGCACTGTCATTCTTTCAAAGCAGATGGTTTGGGGAGCACCAAGGGTGACTGTTTCACTTGTTTGAGGAGGACGAGGAGAAGAATTACTTACCCAAGAGTTAATTGTGCATTTGTAGTTCCACAGCATTTCAATACTCTTTCCTAAAGGTCAATACAGAAATTAATGGGTAATTATCTTCCCTCTTTGAGAAAGAGAATGGGCAGAACCAGTGAAAGTGTCATGTTATCAAACTCCTGGCACACCAGGCTGAAACCTCCTGTTGCTCCTTTGTTTTGCAGACTCAATGCACATAGAGGATGTTGAGGCAGTGCAGAAACTTCAGGACGTCTTGCACGAGGCTCTGCAGGATTACGAGGCTGGGCAGCACATGGAAGACCCTCGTCGTGCAGGCAAGATGTTGATGACTCTCCCGCTCCTGAGGCAAACCTCCACCAAGGCTGTGCAGCATTTCTACAACATCAAACTGGAAGGCAAAGTCCCCATGCACAAACTTTTTTTGGAAATGCTGGAGGCCAAGGTCTGACTAAAGCATCATGGGCTTCCCCATCATGCACGTTTTAAAAAAAAAAAAAAAAGAAAAAAAAAGAAAAAAAAGGGAAAATAAACAGGATAATAATGGCAAAGAAACTTAGTGTTTAATTAAGGAAAAAATGACTAAATGACTGCACTGATATTTAGCAGCAAGACTGTGAAGCAGCTTTCAACTTTTTTCTTCTGTGTCTTTCTGATGCAGTTTTTTCTTTTCCTTTTCCTTTTCTCCCTTTTCCTTTCTGTTCTTTCCTTTCCTTTTTTCCTTTTTCTCTTTTTTTTTTCCTTTGCTGCTGAACTTTTTAAAAGAGGTCTCTAATTGAAGAGAGATGGAAGCCAGGCCTGCCAAAGGATGGAAATCCATAATATGGATGCCAGTGAACTTATTATGAACCATAATGTCCCCAATGACAAAGGAATCAAAGAGAGAAGCACCGTACATAGCAGTACAGTACAACACGATGAACTGACTGAATGCAGTATTAGAGTTTATAGGAGCAGTCTCTAATTAGACGACTAAAGCGACGATGCATCGGCTGCTTCTTATCATTGCATTTTCCATCTAGATCAGTTACAGCCATTTGATTCCTTAATTGTTTTTTCAAGTCTTCCAGGTATTTCTTAGGTTAGCTACAATGTAACTTTTTCAGGGAATAGTTTAAGCTTTATTCATTCATGCAATACTAAAGAGAAAGAAATACTGCATTTTTGTGCTGGCTTGAACAATGATGAACAATAATGAAGGACAAATGAATCCTGAAGGAAGATTTTTTTAAATGTTTTGTTTCTTCTTACTAATGGAGATTTTTTTGTACCAGCTTTACCAGTTTTCAGCCATTTATTAATGTGGGAATTTATCTTACTAAAGCAATAGTCGAAGGGAAGGTGCATATTATCACGGATGCAATTTATGTTGTGTGCCAGTCTGGTCCAAAACATCCAGTTTCTTAACATGAGCTCCAGTTTATAACTAAATGTTCACTGACTCAAAGGATTAGATTACACCTGCAGTATATCCGAGTAGTCTGCCACATAAATACTCCATGTCAAATACCAATCTGTAACGGTGTTAGGAGACAGCAGCTGCACAGGGGCGCGGCCGCAGAGTGATTTCTAACTGCTTCAGTTGCAAATGAACGAGATACTACTGCCTGTTTGCAAAATTGTAACCTCACACGCAGAAAAACCCTATGAACCAATAGTAGCTTAGAGGCGACGAGCCAAATGCCGCCGTTTGCAAAATTAAGAAATCAGAGTAGTAGACTTCTGACCAAATTGAAGAATTGAACACTTCTGTACCTTATTTATTGATTTAGATTTTCGTTTGTAAATGGCGATCCTTAACAAGTAGCTAAACCAGTATATGTGCTTTTCAACCAGTATTGTCACAGCATGAAAGTCAGTCAGTTTCAAGACTGTTACGAGGTGTAATCTAATGTATAAACCGATTAGATGCCCCCAGAAAACTACAGTCGCTAAATAACCAATAAACAATAACCTCCATCAAATGCTATACCAATGTACCAGTGTTAGTAGCTGCTCCCTGTACTATGTGAACATCCTTATTCTATGTACACAGATGTAATTAAAATTGTAATCCTAACAAACAAAAGAAATGTAGTTCAGCTTTTCAATGTTTCATGTTTGCTGTGCTTTTCTGAATTTTATGTTGCATTCAAAGACTGTTGTCTTGTTCTTCTTGTGGTGTTTGGATTCTTGTGGTGTGTGCTTATAGACACAGGGTAGAATTAGAGACAATATTGGATGTACAATTCCTCAGGAGATTACAGTAGTATATTCTATTCCTTACCGGTAATAAAGTTCTTCCTAGTAATAATTAAGAGATCGAAACTCCAAACAAATACTCGTTATGAACAGATACACACTGAAATCATAATATTTTCAAAACAAGGGATAATTTCTGTAACAGTTTATTATAGAATACCAATGTATAGCTTAGAAATAAAACTTTGAATATTTCAAGATTATAGATAAGTCTAATTTTTAAATGCTGTAAATATAGCTTTTATTCAATCATCTCTCAGATGTTGTTATTAACTCTCTCTGTGTTGTTGCAAAACTTTTTTGGTGCGGACAAGTTTCCAAAACTATTGCTACGTTGTGTGCTTTAAACAAAATAACAATGGGCCGATGCTCCCTCGGCCTTGTGCTAGGAAAAAAAAAAAACAACTGTGTATCTATCATTAGCTGTATGAGACTATATTGTAGATTGTGTTTTCTCAGTAGAGAAGTGACTGTAGTGTGATTCTAGGTAAATCATCATTAGCAATTCATTCAGATGGTCAATAACTTGAAATTTATAGCTGTGATAGGAGTTCAGAAATTGGCACATCCCTTTTGAAAAATGTCAAAAAAAAAAATACAACTCCTGGGAAAAAGGTGCTGATTCTATAAGATTATTTATATATGTAAGAGTGCAAAAAAAAAAGTTTATTTTCCAGAAAGTTTGTGCAGGGTTTAAGTTGCTACTGTTCAAGTACACTATATATATATAAATATATAATAGAAATATTGTTTTTGCTGTATCACATTAAAGAACTTGGGCTTCAGGGTCAAAAGCCAATCAACTAGAAGTATACAAAAAACACACAAAAAATGGAGATGTGTTAAAGGCACACGGTGCAAACTTTAGTTTTCATTTTCCGTAATTTTTTGGAGCTGCAAAAGAACAAGTATCTCAAGACTGTAAAACCATTACCTGAAACTTAGCTAAAAAAACTGCACGGGCTTTATAATGTTGTTCATCTTAAACCTTGCTGGAGAAGAGTTCTTTCAAGACCACTTACTTAATGTGAAGTGTTGGGAAAATTTCAAAGGGTGTATGTTTTAGCCATAACAATTTAATTTCTATTTTTGCTTCATTTTTTAATTTTTTCTTATTTAAAGCAATATGATTGTGTAACTCCCAGAAGTTACACATTTGTTTCAATCAGATCAGATTGTTGTATTTATTCCACTATTTTGCATTTAAATGATAACATAAAAAGATATAAAAAATTAAAACTGCTATTTTTCTTATAGAAGAGAAAATGGGTGTTGGTGATTGTATTTTAATTATTTAAGCGTCTCTGTTTACCTGCCTAGGAAAACATTTTATGGCAGTCTTATCGTGCAAAGATTGCAAAAGGACAAAAAAAATTAAACTGCTTATAATAATCCAGGAGTTGCATAATAGCCAGTAGTTAAAAACTGAAACAAAACAACAAATGAAAACAAACATGTCTATAGCTGTAGATGGGCTTCACATCTGTATAGCAATCAACTGTATATTTTTGTGATGTGTATCATACCGTGTGCTCCAACCAATGTCCATTTGTGTAAATGTATTTATTTTATATTGTATATATTGTTAAATGCAAAAAGGAGATATGATTCTGTAACTCCAATCAGTTCAGATGTGTAACTCAAATTATTATGCCTTTCAGGATGATGGTAGAGCAATATTAAACAAGCTTCCACTTTTGATTGCTTTTCTTTTATTTTTTGAGTTGTGGGGTTTTTTTGGTTGTATTTTCTTTTTTGGAGGAGGAAACAGAGCAATTAGCGTTGCCTTTTGTTACTTCCATTCAAAACGGAGCCAGCATTTGCACTTCTCCCTTACAGTACAATATGAGAGTAAATAAATGCTATATAAAGCCTTGTCAGAATGAATTCCAGGGTGGTACAAGACATTTTGCATACTCTTAAATATGCAAAATGTCTCATAGCACATTAGAATTCAGGCTGGCAGGCCTTTATATAGCACTTATTTAATCTTAAAGCATCTTCACATCAACCTGCATTACTCAAAATCATTGCTTCTCTGTCAATGTCATTAAAGAAAACTTTCCCACTATTTTAAGATCACATTAGTATCATATAGAAGTCATTTTTTTGCTTTCTCCATCAATGACCAAGTCTATCATTCATTTCCTACTGCAGGAGACTCCTTTAATGTGTTCTGAGTAAAAAATAAAAATAAATTAAGATAAAGGCCTGTATTATTTGGTGCAGTGTTGCTGAATGGAAGTAAGCAGCCCCCAGAGCAGTGATCCAGACTGGTGTTAGCGAAGAGCACGAAAGCTGTCGGTATCCAGGCGGGTTAAAGTGGCCATAAATGGGCTCTGGGCCCATCCCTCTGAGAGGCTGCAGACTCTCGGTCCTGTGGACCCCCCCTGGAACTGTCACAGAAGTGCTAATGTGTGCTTTTCTTGCTTTTTAGCCTATCTTGACAGTGTTTTGTCATTGTGTTCACCATGTTTCTCACCTTTGCTCCTGGCTGTCCTTGGGAGGCTCTGGTGATGGCACAGGGGCTGCTCGGGGACAGGAGCTGTGTCAGCCACAGCACCAGGGCAGCACCGAGGGCTCTTTGTGCTTCAGAGCCTCCAAGTGGCACCCCTGCCTTGTACCAGTGCTGTCTGTGTTTTACCTGTCTTGGGAAACAGGGAATTTTTCTCAGTAAAAGGAGCAGCAGAGCCATAGGAAGATTAATCCTGCGTGGACCCTGCAAAGCTGTTTAGAATTGAGCTTTAGTGTTAACACTGCTGCATACAAAGGCATACATTCATATATACACAATGTGCATGCAGAGACCTGGCTTTCCCCCTTATTTTAGTGTTTTCCCCCTCCCTTTTTATTAGTTTCCTGATTTTTAATTATTGCAAAGTACCTCTTCAAAAGGAAATGTAATACTGCCCCTTAAAAGTGAAAAAGGCAGTGTTACAGATTTTCACATACAAAGGGAAAATAATGTGTAAAAAGTGGCACTCCTAGACTTCTGCTACATGTGTTTGACCCTAATCACTAACTAAAGATTTCATGTGCAATTTTAAAAAATCATGCTTTCTCTACTATTTTTCATGAGAAGGTCATGAAGCACCATAAAACAGAAATTGAGCACCACAGAAGAAAAAAACACACAGAACTCTCAGATGAAGCCTCTTCTAAGGCTCTGTCTCTGCAGTTTTTCTGGGTCTTTTACTTAATTTCTTCTTTGCTGTCTCTGCAGTAAAGCACAAAAATCCACTGGAACTGTTTCAGTAGGAATCTGGGGGACTTTGGCTAGGAGCACAAACCTTTCTAAATTGAGGAACTAGTGACTTAGTCTTTAAAGAAAAGTTAAAAAGGACCTGGGGGTGGCACTGGCATTCATGGCTCAAACTACACATCCTGCTGTAGCTCTCAACTGCTGCAGCCCCAACCTCTGGCTGCCACAACACCACTTGGCTAAAACAGAGAAGTGGCAAACCAAGAGTCTTCCCACTGGGGATTTGGCTTAGTGAAATCAGGTCTTGACTGACGTGCTTTACATCACCCTTCCTCTCCCCTACTCCACCTGCCCCCCAGAAAAAAAAAAAGCCATCCCAGTCAAAGAGTGGGGTTTTGCCTCTAGAGGTACTTAGACCACTCCACTGCCCATCACTGCCTTACTGGCACCTGTGCCCTCAGCCAGAGTCTTTCAGGTGTTGATCTGAAAGGAAACACTGCTCCCTGAACTGGCTCCTGTGTGGCATGGGATTTGTTTTCTCTGGAGCTTTGCAGTCAAGCAATGGCTCTTTGGATGGTTGGTTGGTGTGGATTTTCTGACCTTGTGAGTTTGCAGCATGAGAAGGTCTGGCAAACACCAATAAAAGTGTCCTGGTGTGGTCCTTGCAGCTGATCCTTTCTCAGTGAAAGAAAAAAGGTTATGTGTGTTTCTTAATAATGCCAGTGCTGAAAGACTAAATAGGAATTTAAAAAACCCACCGAAAACAAAAGGAAGATTTTGAAAGATAACAGAAATGGAAATACAGTCCTTGGACAAGCCCTCATGTTGCACATTTTTAAGTGACCTCCTACAGCACTGACCAGTCATACCCTAGTAGGGATAAACCTACCCTAAGGACAAAAACACCTGGGGTGTTTTGTGTACAGGGTTCTGCAGGAGAACAGGCCTCTTTTTAAAATTTTTAACATTACCTGTCCTGGATCTTGCACCAAACTCTAGAACAGGATAGTTTCCATCTGTTTTCTGCATTTTCTTCTACACCCTTTGTTAATTTCCTTAACAGCTTCCTTCACTTGCACCTTTCCTTTCCTTTGCATTTCACGTCTCTTGTGTAATGTAGATCTCTGATTTCACATGGCACTTTGCTAATTACTCTATCCTTCGTTATCCAGCCTGCCTGCTGTAGCTGCCTCACAAGGTGTGCATTTTCTTTTGTGATGAAAAGACAATTCTGTGTGTCCATAGGTTGCCTTTAATGTACAGACCACAAACTTCCTTGCCGTTGCTATTAGGGAAGGGGGGGGGGAAAGCCCCGAGTAACTGTGGAAAAGAACATGGATGCATTTACTTGCTTTTGCTGTTTTTATCCCGAAATGTTTGTGCTGCCACATCCCGGCCGTGCTAATCGTTAGTGTTTCGTTAAGATTAAGGGTCGCTGGCTCCTGGCATCCCCAAGCTGGCTCCTCACAATCTCCGTTAATATAAAGGAGCAAGTGGCAGTAGATGGATTACACGCAGGCTCTGATTATTAAGAAGAACAGAAAAGAAAGGAATTTCAAAATATAATCCTCCGCTCCCAGGAGTATTTGTCTTGTTCTCCATGAAGTTAAAGGTCTGAAATAATGTGCCCATCAGGAGCTCAATGTTGCATGTCCATGCCAGTTGGTCCAAGGGCTTGTTATGATGGTAATGACCTGCTGAAACGTGAGCTTTGATGGCAACAATACAATTGCTACCAGCTCACCCGCTGGGAGAAATATTTTATTATTGTCAAATGCCCTCCACAGAGATTTGTTTTGCCTGTTCCTGTTTAAATTAAATTCAGAGCAGAACTGCATTATTATTTCTCTAGAGTGTATTTGAAATAAACAACTAGTCTCCAAATTTAGGATTCCTGGTTAGTTTAAATTTTCTTATTAGCAAAAAAATTACAATAGGTGACAACATAGCTGCAGGAATATTATTATGGCAGCCATATGAGAGATTTGCACACTGAGAGCGTGGCCTAAAAGCATGAGAACTCCCTTCTACTTTACAAATGCCAGCCAAATTAATAATTAACTGTGCCATAAATTCTCCAGCCTTCAAGAATGATGTCAGTGCTCTTCTGTGTCACACTAGAGGAATTTTGTCATAAGACTAAGTGGTGTTCTTTATGAAGAGCGTTACTTATATGTAGGAAGCGGCCCAGGAAAACAGCCCTTGCCACTCCATATTACGGCAGCTCTGAGAACAAGTGACAGCAGGACTTCAGAGTCATTTACTGCTGCTTTCTCAAGGCAAAACTATCTCCTTACGCCTGTGAAACAGAGCAAATTTTGCTCTGCATTAAATGGGCCAGATTATCTCTTCCACAAGCTAAAGAGACAACACTAAATCCCAGCTCATGTAATTTCCTTCAAAATTGTTCTGCTCGGGCTGGGTGTTCCCAGGAGCACCACCAGCAGAATTATCCAGCAATTCAGCTGTACTTAAATTGGAGATTTAAGACAGTCCTGGAGCCTTAGCACAAATCCTCCACTTCTGTGCTGCCTCATGGCCTCTCCTCCCTCTCCAGCCGATGCCACAGTGGCTGCCCGCTGCCAGCAGCTGATCCCACAGGCTGCCAGGCTACACCATCCCTGCCTTGTCCAATCCAGCACCCCGAGCAGGCAGGGCAGCAGGGGATGTGCTCCGGGTTTGCATCTCTGCCTCATTACAAACAGGCTCTAACCCTGCATTTAGCATTCCTGGGGCCCAGTGTGCCCTTGTTGTTTTCCTTTTCCCTGTCTCCTGAGCGCTCATGCTGGTGAAAAGCTGCTCCATCTAAAGGCTGGGTGATTTTTGTGCCCTGCTCTGCTGACAGAAGTTTTTCCCAGAGAGGCCCTTGAGCAGTGCAGTGCAGGCATCCGAGCAAGGGCAGGTTGACAGCTGCGAGACAGGGAATGGTGGCAGGGCAGGTTATCTGCCCCACGTCAAGACATCAATTAGAGGAGCTGCCACACACTTGAAGATGTAGGAACACTTACAAGGTAGGGGACACTTCCCCTGCAGCAATTCTCCCATCACCTGTCCTTCCCAGCTCCTTGACAAACTGCTCCCCACCCCCCCCCCACTGGGGGCTGGCTGGCACAGAGCAGGGGCTATTGGAGCCAGACCCACAAGCTGGTATGGCTGAGGATGGGAGTTTTTTGCAAAGTACAGATGTTTGCCCAGCTGGGAGTGTGGGGAATCTGCTGCAGCAGCCCCTCAGAAGGCTTTTTAGAGAGAAAGTTAGCGGGTAAACAGCAAGTGAAAGGGGTTAAAAGAAAAAATATTTTTAAATCACAAGTGCTTTATGAATCGCACTCCTAACACTCTGCAGTTCAATCTACCATGGTCTATCTAATTTCACAGCTTCATTGGGAATGGCCACAAGGTGAGGGACTGGCACTAAGAGGAAGTCAATAAGGGCAGAATTCTCATACCAGGCTGCGAAGGAGTCACAGAAGTGCCAGTGTTACTTACCAGAGGTTAACTTGGGGTCTACAGGGCTCCTGGGTAGTACTGAATGGAAAAACTCCATATCATCCCCAGCAGTTTCCTTCTTCACTGCTACCCTGATTTACATGAAAAAGAAAAACCTGGGTCTGGATCCCAGGGAGCATGTCTATATTCTGACACACAAGTGTTTCAGTCTTCCCTGGGGTCTGCAAGCCTGCCACCCCTCACACTCGCCAAGCACACAGGTCTCTCTCCTTAACCACAGCTGACCCTTCACTGAATATTCTGTCCTTTCCTATGTAACAAAAACACCTTAATGAAGGAGGTGTCTATAGCCCATCGAGGCTGAGCTGTACAGATTAGTCACAGACATGGAATAACCTCCTCTTGCAGGGGCCAAATCCCAGGTCACGCCCGTGGTTTCCACCTCAGTTAACTCCCAGCAGGTTGTTCCCACTCTGCTGAGATGAAACCTCAGCATAATCACACAGACACTTTCTGTGATCACAAAGTAAGTGATAAGTAAGAACACCCTCCCCTAGCCCAGCCTTGCCACTCCTTCCTCTCCAGGCTCCTTGTTCTCCTCTTCTCTGCAGACCAATCTCTGTGTTACCAATGCTGGCCCAAAAGATTTCATGTGGGGTGGAGGCAGGAAATTACACTTTCCTTCCAGAAAGGGTGCTTTCCCATCCTGTGGCTCCCAGCTCTGGGCTCAGAGCACCAGCACACACTGTTATTTCTGCCAGGAAGAAGTAGCAGCATAAAATTTATTTGGGCTGACCCTGGGGATGCCATGGACCAGAAGTCACTCATGTCCCTGAGATCCATGTCAATGGCCCTTAGTGGACACCACAGATGATCAAGTTCAGGCTTGAACCCAGGCCTTACAAAGACTATTGTAACATAGTCCCAGTAGAAACATGTTTTTAGTTTTTATTCTTTCTGTCTGGTTTTCCATGAAGCCTCCAAGAGGCTTCCTTGCAATCAGCTTTCTCTGAAAGGGCTCTTTCCCAGAACAAATGATACTCTCCCATCTTCCCATGCTGTGGTGTTGTGGTTTAAAGACATTTTTGGTTCTCCCCCATGCCTGTGGCTGGCTCAGGGTCAGCCTACCCCAGTAGTCATCTATTGCTCCAGGTGAGGCTAAGATCAGCTGTATTCTGAAGCATCCTGGGTTGATCCCTCTTCTCTGCTTAAAGTACCTTAAAAGCCACAGCATGATCCTTGTACAGGAAGGGCGGCTTCTGCTGAGTTTAAATGCTCAGAGTGCAACTCAGAGCTTACAGCAGTGCCAGTGACCTGGTCACCTGTGTTTTCCAAGGTGCAGCAATGGGGAGAGGGAATACAAATCCATATTAACAAGTTTCTCTCTTGCTCTGGTTTGTGTGAACTTGGACATCCATTTACTGGCTCTTTTCCTTCTCTAGGTTGGACACATGCTCCCATGTCCCACTAAGACTGTGGGAAATAATGCATCAGTCCATATATTCAAGCAAGGACTGATATTGTCCATGTATTCCACTCCTTACAAATGGATAAAACTAACTGTGGTGGGAGGGAATAGGTAATTCCTTGAGCGCAATTCCAGATGTTGTAAGGCAACAACGAGTGATGCAGACAACTACAGGGATGCACTGGTTTGGCTTTGCATCTCAGATTGGAGTGAAATGAACAAGTTCTTCAATTTCTTTCCATGACTCTTCGTCCTCTCCCATTATTATAGCTTATCCTCTGACTACAGCAACAACAAAAAAAATGTCTTTGATATGTTTGAGATTGTGGTACGTTGATGGATTTCGAGCAAATTGTTAAGATGGGCCTTGATAATGCTGTAAGATGTAAACGTGCCTATACTTGCAATATATGAGGTTTTACATAGTTCCTACATTGATTCCCTTGCTCCTTTGTCACCTCGACAGAGACACACTCACATGGTGACCATGAGAAAAGTGTACAATGGAGAGGGGGATCCCTTCCCCCTCCTTCCCATACTCCTTTACATTGACCAAATGTCTTTCTAACTGACCTGCTGAGCCAGGCTATTCTTATATCTTACATATAAATGGACTCCGTCTTACAACCAGAAGATTCAGGGGGAAAAAAATTCAGCTCCCAATGTGAAAAGATTAAGGTCAGTCACTTTACACTACAAAACCCTTTCACCACAGCAGTGTAACAAAAGGATCCACGAGCCTATCCACAACATGGTTTATAGCTCCAAGAAAAACAAGAGAGTCTACTACATCCTTTTAGGGCTGTACCACTTCTTTATAGACTCTCAACAGAAACAGCTGGGCAGAGGAAGGTGATATAAAGTAGGAAGAAAAGCTGACTTGTCTCCCTACTTCCATTCACTTACTGGTATTTTTTTTAATGGGGACAACACATGCAGCCTTGTTCAGCATGAGAGATTCACAGAAAATGGATCACATCTTGGACCACATTGGGTCACCAAGCAGCAAATGCAGTTCTACCTGGGATCCAGATCCCTACATTGGGTGGCTCTGAGCCTTTATTAATCTTTGTTTCCTGCATCAGTGTCTAAAAGCAGGCAACAGAAGCTATGTGGCTCAATACCTGTGCAGCACAACACGCTGTTTGGACGGCTGCAGTTTGGAAATGCCACTCATGAAGTCAAATGCTCTTAACAGATGTTTCAGCTTAAAGATAAATTAATTTTATTTGGCACCGTGGCCCAGCCAAATTGCACTTCTTTCAGTAGACTTCATTTTGGCAAAGCAACAAATATCAGAAAGGACTTACCTAATGCATAAAAAAATCTATTTAAATTTATAGACCATGCCAACAGCAATGGGGATCTGGAGCAGAGTTTGGTTAATATAGATAAACTAATGGTGGCCAGAAGGGGTAGCATACAGCAGTCATCAAGCATGCCCATGGATTTGGAAGAATCTGAAGATGAGAAGGTCATGTCCATGTTAGAAGAGGGAGGCAAAATCTGCAGAAAGGAAAAGAGACCTATATACGAAAGGAAATGCAGCAGTGGTGGGGGAGAAATAGGAACAGAAGAGAGAAAGAATATGTGTAGGAATGGAGTATGTATGAAGGAATAAATGCTCCATAATAATAATAATAATAATAATAATAATAATAAGAAGAAGAAGAAGAAGAAGAAGAAGAAGAAGAAGAAGAAGAAGAAGAAGAA